>JACXIX010000044.1:2723678-3923678 GCA_014737535.1 Bombus cullumanus | reverse complement strand
AGGATAAAGCCTCTCCCGGAGGCTAGCAATGTAAGTATTTTTGCATATTATTTACCAATTTAGTTTGTTCTTCGTATATTGCTCGAGTTATTTTAATTCTATTGGAGTTCTATTGGAATGAAGTCTCAAAGTTTCAATATTGAATTATAAAATCTAAATTTCAAATTGTTCTATTAGAGTTTCAATCCTTATAGTAATTACAGTTTATTAGAATTTCAATTTTGATTATTGTCAAAGTTTTAAGTTTAATAGAATTTCATGCTTCATTTTCTTGAACTTTTGGAACAATCAACACTTGTGGTTTTAAGAATAAATTATAATGTTACATATTTTGTTACAGCTTTTCCACGACCTGCACTTCCTCTTGTTCTCTGGATAGGATCTTATGGTGCTTCAAAAGCTAGAAATGTAGGTACTTCAATTAATTCTGTTTCTTTCATTTTTTAAAAATTATAATTAACTAATCAAGAAATAAAATTTGCTGAAAATTTTTATTCTTTCTTATTACATTAATAAACTATAAAATTTTGTCTTCAACAATAGATTATGTATATACTACTCCATGTTTTGTTACAGATATTTCACAACCTGTACTTCTACCGTAATGTTTGATGATTCTTCCGGGATGACGGCCTTCACGGTGGTTTCCTCTGAGCTACATCAACATTGTCGACATCGTTCTTCGTATGTAACTGTGAGTCGCATGCTTTTTGTTCCTCTGGTCACTCAATCATGTCGTAGGATGAAAGGTCCGAATCGACACGGGTGACTGGTTGTATCACGTAGAATTTTTTACGAGCATAGTGACTGCGAGTATTTATTATACCCGTGAGTGGTAATACATATTTCCTTTTTATGTGTTTTATTTATTAGTTCAGGATAGGTCTTCTTGCACATCGCGTTTTTTATTAACATGATAGTAATTGATTAATTAATTATGAATGATCATGAATGAAGTCAAATATATTCATATGAATATAAGTACGCGTATAAATGAAATGAATGAATATTTGAATACATAATAAATATTGAAATTACTTGAATTAATTATTTCGCGACGGAGAAGTACAATATCCTACGACTTTGCCACAAAAAGATTAGAACTACAATGATGACAATATATATTATATATAATTTGCTTGTAAAGGTATTAAAGTCCACTTCTTTCCGTACAAAAATGTATTTTTTATGTGCAAGAAGAAATTTCGCGGCAGGCAGATTTTGGAATCAAAGCAACAAATTTTGAACACTTTCGTGATTTCGAAAATATGCTTTGAAGAAGAGATCGCCTGAGATTACTTAACATTAATGTTTAAACTACAGTCTATTATTATATTGCTTTGAGTTTTCTTTCATAAATAAATTCTGTGTTCTTTGCCTATCTTTTTTACAATAGTAGAATTTAAATAATTTATTAAGCTATTAAATTCAGTAAATTAACATAGCTTCACAATAATTTCAAATATAATGAATAAATACAAAATGGAAGAATAGTAGTCCGTTAGATGCATACAAAGCTGATATACTAATCATCTTTTAGATCAGGATTTTCAGGTTTAACCCTTTCCGTACCCATTGCCAGGATCTTACTCACGTGCCCAGGTGCTACGTGAGTGAAGGAAAGACGATGGGTACGATGACCATAAACTTAATAATTTGTTAGCGACTGACGACAATTGGTGTATCGTGCGCGACGTAATTTCCACATTGTGTGTGTGTGTGTGGTTAGGCTGTGGATTTGCGTCGTCATTTCAATTATTAATATTCAATCTATACAATATACATAATATAGATATACAAATGTACATAATATAAAATGTACAAACATAGACGATAATACCCTTCATTCTACTATAATAACATTCAAATAACAAAGTGATGGTACCAAATTTCGTACCATTTGTTCAAATGACGTCACTTCTTTAGAAAATGCAATGCATGTATTTCTTTAATTGTAAACTTATTTCTGATTAAATTAGAATGTATTTGTATCGCATTATACGCAATGGTCGCTAGTTGTCGTCAGTCGATTTCAGGAAAACGGTACGTAAATTAGAGTGTGAAAGTTGAATGCCAAATTCGGGTGTCGGAGGCGTCCCGGGACGTTCTCTCTAGTGTAGGCTCTTGCACCCGGGTGTTATGTGTGAGAACCGTGGAGTGTGTGTGTTGGTATGCATGTTTTGCCACTTTTTAAATATAGGGCTAGGTAGGATAGGTAGTATACTTTCTGGTGCGAATGTTAATCCTAAGTAGGTAGGGCCGGGCAGGTTGGCACAGTCTCTGATCGGGTAGGCGCGTTTTCGTGTGTCCAACCTGTTTCAGGGAATCTAATTTGAAAAATCGTCAGTAAAACTAGAACTAGTGGGGAATGCCACTCGTTTATGGTTTTGCCTATCGGTTTTTTGAATTGCGCGGTCGTGGTCGCGAGTGGGTCTGGATACGCACGTTTATGTGTCGCTCGAGCACGCACACGCGAATGGGCAACCATCATCGCTGTGATCGTTGGTCAGTCCATGTGCACTTGAATCAGCTTCCGCGGTTTATATTTTTATTTCACCTTTATAAGTTTTTTTTTTTGTTTGCGACTTAGAAGACTCGAGCTTAGATTTAAGTTTCAGCGGGCATTGTGCCCGAAGAAAGAAGAGGCTATAAGCCGAAGAGGCCCGGCAAACTGCCATTCAAGAGGGCAACTACTAATGGCTCTCCATCCTCTGGATTATCCAGAGAATGGAAAGTCATTCGTATTACCACTTTGTCACTATGCTCCTATTTAGTATTTGTAGTAGTATGTAGTTCTCTTCTGGCCAATTTACATATCAGCTCATCATTACATTGGGCAAATCGCGGTTTTTTCTTAATGTTGCGAATGTTTAATACCGGTTTGAATTAGAGTTGCGAAGCGGTTGAAGTTCCGCGTTGCAAATTAGAGTTGCGAAAGAATGTGAATTTCGCGTTTTGAATCAGAGTTGCGAGAAAATAGTGACTACGGTTTGAATTAGCGTCGCGATGAAATAACGATCGTGTTTGCTGTAGTATTGCGAATTATAATAGTTGGCGTGATTGTTCTTAGCATTTCTTATTATCAATTATTAGAATTTCTTAAGTATATTATATCAGAATACTTATCGTGTTCTCTTTTATTTGAACAATATCATTTTTCTGTTTTATAACTGAATTTAATAAATTAGAGTTGCGGAACAGAAAAGTTGTTCCACTCACGGGTTGTTCGAGTCTACATCGAGTGGATGGCCCTTCAGGCCAGCGATTTCTTTTTCAACATCCCTTAATCCCAGAGCGTTTGCTCTGGAAAATACTGCCGATAAACTTATCTATTCGATATTTATAAACATTTTTTAATTTGCTATAGTATTATTATATGATTTCGAAATAATTTTATTAACTATTTACTTAATACTTAAATATACAAGTCTGAGTGGCATCCAAATTACCCGAGAAGTCATTGAATATATTAAAAGCTTAGTTTCGTGTAAAGCTGTTTAGTTTAGTAATTTTTTTAATCCGTTCTTCTTTCATCTTAGTATTCGGATCAAAATTTCAGTTTTTGATTAAATTCAACTTCAAATTGCTTTGCATTTAGAACAATATTTTGATAATCTGATCTTTTCGTGCTTCCTTCCTACCGTTTGATGCACTAATAAATTAGTTTGTTATAGATTTCTCGAATTGTAAGAAACATCATCAAGATTCGTATAAGTACCTCAGAGACTTATTTCAATAACATGGGTAAGTGAAAGGATATAAAGGATAGTACTAAGAAGTATTTATCTGCATTTTGAGCATTTATTTATATTAAGAATTTTCCTACATTTTTCATATTTTGTGTTTGTTTCAGAAATCATCATGAAATCACCAGAAGAAGATTTATATCCCACATAATATTCCCTTCCTCTTCAGTCAGGTTAATTTAAATTTACAATTAGACAAGACGTGTCTTTAAATTGAATAAAGGTTATGACTACGATGATTAGAAAGTTAGGCTATTCTTAAGTCAGGCCAGGTTTATCATTATAGGTTGTAGGTAGTTAGTAGAAAAGTAATGGTAGAAAGTACTGCATCCTAGTATTGTTAGAGCTTGCTTATGTAAGTGTGCTAGTATTTAATACATGTATAATTAATTCTCAATTGATGAAAATCGTATTTAACTGCTGACAATTTAACATATTGACTATTTATTTGTATTGCGTATTTTACATAATGAACATAAGGAACACTAGATTGGTTAACGTATTTTACTAGCTCTTTATTAGTGACGCGTACAATACACGTGTTAAACATATTTATCATAACGAAGATAATTACAATTAGAAACCGCAGAAAATGTTTCGCATCAAACCGATATAAATAACATTTCACAATATATTCCAGTACTTCAAATTTAATCGATTGGTTATTTCAAGCATTTCTATTTCGATCGACGAACTGTACTCATAGAAAATGTTCAATAAAAATCTTTTAGCGCTTGAAATTTTCCATGTCTTTTTAAAAACTGGCTAATAAAATTTGTACGATTCGCCCTCTAGAAATGTTTAATTGGTGGCGATGTTCTCGACGATTTTCTGAATAAAACGTTCCGTAAAAGGCGACATATAAAATCTTAATATACAAAATTCCAAATTGGTATATCGAGGTTATTCAACATGTGAAAGGGATATGCTAAAATCGATACAAGAACTTGCAACTATATCCATAATTGTATATACTATTACAAATATCAATTCACAATAGAGGTTGTTCCATTTCCTTTAGACGCTATGTCTTTTATACAAGCAATAACATCATACAAATATGGTATATCAATTCTATGAAAAACAATGTCTTCCAGAGGCATTTTTTGTGATACAATAGTTCAGCTGGTCGCAGTAACAATTATATTGTATATCGCATAAATAAGACGAAGATGTATAATTTCTTTTACCTCGAACATCGATTATTATCATTTGCGGTAAATACATTCTTCGGGTTTAATTGACGGTCGGTAAATACTAGGGTTATAATCATAGGTTGTTACACGAGTTGTAATCACATTTAGATCAGATAGCAGAGGACAATACGATGATACGATTCTAGATAACTTTGATAGTCTTCTTTGATCCAGTGTCTAGCTGTGATTATTCATTTCTATAGATGAGTACAGAAAGCGTAGTGATATATCAAGCGAACGTTCATCCTGTTAGGCTGAGTCCACACTGTTGTTCGCAAGTAGCTCCCGCAGACCCAGCATTATTTCTATCCTTAGTGTTATGTATTGAAATTAGAACCTTACGAATGAATTATTTCATGTTAGAAAGTACATACATAATAAACACATCGAAAGAGGACTACAAGTGCACTTGCCCATATCATATCTTATAATTCATACTGTTAATTCGAATATTAAAAAACAACGATACGTTCTTTACAATAATTCTGGCAGTGAACAGCTCTTACAAGAGAGGTATTCTACTTATTACAAGTCGTATAAATGTATCTGTACAATTTTAAACAATTCTCGAAATAAATAGTCTTATGTCCGAGTTTCACTGATTTCACAGTTCTATTCGCTACAGAGTCACATTCACATATATCGATTTCTTTCTCCTCACGAATGTGCCATATCTGTTTTACGCTTACTACATGTACAATAATAATAATAAATAAACGCGCTTTTTATAAATTCCTTAAAAGTTAACCTACGGATGAAATTCTTTCCTCTCATGGTGGAAGATCACAGGGAAAAACCGTGATAAGTCTATTCGTGTCGATTTTCAAATTTTGATGCTACTTTACGGCTAGAAGGGGATACCTTAATACCTTTACCCTTTTCGAAACCTTGCAACCCTTTTCGAAATAGCTGATAAATCCACTAAGCTCCGTGACAATCAGTATTTTTGGAATGTTCGAGGAAATGACAAACATACACACATATTTAATACTTAAATTATATAAAAATGGAGAAATTGTCAAATTGTAAAACATGAAAACTGTTACTTGTTATATTCTTCTCCTGTGATCTTTAATTATAAACACGACCTATATTATAAAGTAGAAGTATTAAATAATCTATCTATCCATTTACATTTCCCCTCAGTTATTCTACAACAAACTATAAACAGAATTATTAAACACGTATATTAAAGCTATATGCTAACACATTCTTTTGAAACGTCTTCCATTAAAAAGTGTACCTACCAAATCGAACAAGCTAAGGTCTGCATTACCGATACTGGCTTTAACAGACCAGCAAATAGCGTCATCTACTTGCAATGGAGCTGCAACAAGTCTAAATCGCTTTGAAAACACATTCAATCGATTGTTTCCTTCGATAAGTTTGACAGACATTGAACATTCTCATTAAATGTAGATTACTCGCGATATTTCTACGGCGACTTTACCGATTATTGTTTATGGATCGATTATAGGGTTTATCGTTGCCGGTGTGGTTGGGCCTTCGTGCTGAGTGTCGTTTAACATTAACGTCGTTGTTGGTTCTTCCCGCGAATTTTGTGTAACTCTTCTGTTCGGAGGAATGTACGTCCACCAAGCCAGGAAAAAGAAAAGGAGGGACGCTGCTTTACCAATGAAGGCTAAAGCCAGCATATACCTGAAACAGTGTAAATGTTTTTGACAATGAAAGTCTATCCTTATGGGAATTGGAGTCATGTAATCTTTATATGGATACGAAATTCCATATACACTAACCTACATAGTAGTAATATCTACGTATATAGATAAATTACTAAAACATTATTATGGTCTGTACAGTAGTAGAATAAATAGAATAAATGACAAAACATAGAGAAAGAAATGCAAATATACAATCCTACTTTTTATCGATTTCTGAATAGTAGAAATTCATTTTACATAAATGAAAGTATACGAAGAATATCTGACGTGATTCCAATTTCCTATCAGTCCATAAATTTAGAAACGATTAAGCAGAAATTTGTCGTGTATGTTTAACTCTTTAAGGATGATTTATTTTACCATACGTACCTGCTCATGTACAAATTATCATAAACGAGGCAGGATCCTCCACCGTCGCAGGTTCCATTCCATAAAATGCAAGTGTCGTCTATAAGTGCGCCGAACACCATAGGTGCAGGTATGGTGCCCAGAATTCTAACTTTGATCCACTGAATACCCAAGGCAAACGATCTCTGATCGTCTCGAACGACGCGAAGCGTCGCTGAAAGCGCGGGCATCGTGCAAAGAAAAGTTATGAACATGTTGCAAAACGCTAGAGTAATGAAGGGCCATAGGTAGGAGCACGATGTGTTACAAGTCGTATTTATCGCCTCGTAACTGATCACATTGTCACCGGTGGTCAGATTTATTGGTGGCTCGCGTATGCAGGTGCAGTCTGAATATACCTGCAAAATACAAAACGGGAATATTAACGCAATGACTACAAATTAGTTCCGAACGTAGCTTCCATTAGCGATCAGTTATTTCCATTCAAAATAAATAAAAAATAGACATTGATAAATTCTTTTTCAATTCGGAGTTGGACAAATAATTAGAACGAGATCTAATAAATAATAGGATAAAATAATAGTAATAATTTAATGCTTAATAATAAAGTAACGTTGCAAGCTTGCAACTGAATGAGTTTCTGAACGAGCCTACGCTTTCATGAAATATCTGAAATAGCATGTTAGCAATAAAGACAAGGCGAAGATTAAGGAAAATATGTACACACATATATATATACATATATTTCCAAGAAACAGACATTCACGAGTTTGCATACTAAGTGCGATAAGAAATCATACTGACTTCGACGTTATTTATCCTCGTTCCTTGATAACATCCTGCATGACAAGGGGAATAGTACGTGATCCCATCAACTCCGCATATTGGACTGAACTCTGACCTCGAGCAGCCGCAACCGTTATTGCACGTGCTGTCCAGTGAAAAGGATTTTCTGCAAATATAAAATTTCTTAATTACGTAGCAATTTATGTCTCTCGCAACTTCTCATAATATTTATATGGATATAGCTGAAGCAGTAGATCTGCATGAACTCACTCGCATGCAGTAGAGAGTTTATTAATCTACTATGAATTAATAGTCAACGTTTTCTTACTCAAGTACTGCTATACAGTTAGTCGCGATATTATTCGTCATTTTATTGAGATTATTAAGATGTAACAAGAATTTATGACAAATAGATAGAATTTCCTCATATTTGGTTTTTCTCGACTGCCACAAAGCATGAAAAACATAGCAACACGAAAATGGGTAAAAATAAATGAAAGCGGGGATAAACGTAAAAAGAACGAATAGCAGATATATCATACATCGTCGATAAAGTTATAAATATGCATACAACCAAAATTGTCACATTTTTCGCTAGTTTGGAAGTGGAAGCAACTAGAAAATGGAGTTTCTGATACGCAATTTTACTCGCTACCGTATTAAAGCTAGTTTTAAACAAATAAACGAAATTCATGCGCACACGGATAGAAAACAATCACGTACTTGGTTTGGTCGGAGTAGGGTACGGTGACTCCGGCGAAGTTTAAATTCGGGCAGTTGAGAACGAAGCACAAAGTGAAGGCGATACACGACGCGGTGGCCAGCAGACAGAACTTTAAAATGCCCGAGCACGGCAAATTAAAACGCTTTATGAGATAACCACCGAGGAAGGTACCGCCACCGCCAGCGGGTACAGTCACTAGACCTAAAAAACACACACAAAAAAAGAAAGATAAAAATAGTTATAAAAAGAGGTCCATTTCATTCGAGTACCAGTTTGCACGCGAGTTTAGGTCCTCCTGGTCGTGCCGAAATTTCGCGAAATTACGTCGAAATATTAGTCAATCGTAAATATATCGCGGACGTCGAAATACAGGATGTTTCACGCAAAGACGCCAATTTATCGCTGTGGGAAGGTAGAAGAGCAAAAAAGATTTTATTAGTCAAGATTAAATATCGACTTAAAGGAAAAAGATACATGATAGATCTATTTTTGTGATCTTCTGACTTTTATGTTACCTACGATTATCATTTGAAATGATTTGATTCTTGCCTATTGAAATCCTTTTCAACCTTCCACGTATCAAGCTGTAATTTGGTCTGTTTGAAACACGCTGTATAAAAAGGTTGACGATGATTTATGTTTGCGACATCCGCGCAGATATCTGACGGTAACATATCGTTCAGCCGATATTTTATGTTGCGCAAAGAAAGTAAAAGAAAAAAAAGGTTGCATGATGAAAGAGGGGAGTAAAAAATGTTTCGAGTATTTGACGAAAAATGTCGACGATTACGCGTTACGATGGACGAGAGTCACGCGACTTCCTCTCCCTCGCTCTCTTTTTTCTTTTTTGATTGATTACAACAGAATGTTTGAATATTATTCACCCATTAGTAACGCAGCGGAGCTAGGGCTGACGTTGAATTGATTTTCGATCAGCTTCGGCAGGAACGCGGCGAAACCAGCGATAAGCAATCCTTCACTGGCACCTGCCAGATTCAACATGAAAAATCCTGGATTACCGAGCAGGTCGGTCAGAGCACGAGGTAGTTCTCGTATTTTCGAGAACGCCTCCCCTCGATCGCTCGAGGACGGCTGCTCGGGCTTCTGATGCGCCTCTGACACCCGCTCTTTGGCTAATTTCTCCGAACCTGAGAAAAGAGGCATCATCGTTGAAGAGTCGATTAACGTTCCACTAGCGAGATATATTTGGACTATTGGATATCTTGGCAAGCACATAGTTTAGTTAGAAAATTATACGAAAAGAACGACTGGTATGATTTTTGTCTTTAGTATTATTACAGTCGTGTAAAACGAATACGATGACAGGATGAAATTGATTTCTGATAATTAGTACGTAATAACAAAACTGACGTCCATAACGTCAAACGTTATAAATCTGTTTCTTACATATATATACATTAAGTTACTAGTTTCAGATGGTAGAAAGAAAAAATCCTTGCGACGTCTTTTCCAAATTGAAGTTGACATACCAGGTAAAGCTGCCGGAAACGCCAAGATCGGTATAGCAATTACGAAACATATAACCGCAGCTGCTAGGAAACCTATCCACCATGCTCCCACCCATACGTTGCTGTTTGGTGTTAATCCAATCCTGAACAAATATCGTCTACAATTAATAAACATTTTAAATTATATAGAATTAATAATTATATATAAAACGCACACTGCAACCGACTGATCCTTCTTTCGAATTTTCGTCGTCTTCCTAACTTTACATCGATCTACCTACTTAACCATAGTTTTAAACGGAAACAGGGAAGCTCGACGGCACTGCTAATATCCGCGAAACGGGTCAATTCTTTTTTTTAAACGCTTTAAAGCGGCATTCATATTAAACGAAACTCCGGGAGAAAGTAGGCCGCGCGTAAACAAAAAACAGCGGGCAAGGATTCCAGGGGAAAAAATGTAATTATCTCGGAACAGTATAGCGGATGACGAGCACGACAGGGTGAGTAGGCCGGAATTGCTCTTCCGTCGCGGAACTTCCGGCGCAACCGGCCGATTTCCTCGCGCTTTTTTAATTGCGCCGCACGGCGCGACCGTCTGAAATTCCCAACCGACCGAGCTTCTGCAACTTTCCCGACTAATTGCCGCGCAACGAGCCCGGAAGTTCTCCTATCCTCGTGTTCTAAACCGATACGCGGACAAAAGTCTCGTTCGGCCTGCGCGACTCGTCATCTATGAAAAAATTCTGGTAATTTGATTAGGAAACGAAGGACGCTATGTGCTATTAGGATGACAATAAGTTAAATTTCATAATTCATGGATCATCTTACGTAATATAAAAATGGTCGATAATAACAAGATAACATTGCTATTAAACATTTTTCCATGGCAGACGTCTACCACGAGCAATATTCTCTAACCTCGCCAGTACTTTCAAAACGTTTCTCACTCATCATCCTTTCCTTCACGGCGTACAATGCGCCATCATCATCGTACGAGCATAACCGAGCTCGCCGCCTAGCAAATTCCTTCAGAATCGCGGTATTACGCTGCAATATGTAGCATAATCTATTCGTAGCGTAGTCTATGGAGAGCGGAAGGTGAGAAAGCGAAAAACTATGAAAAGTACTCGGAGGCAAGTCGCGCTCGAACCAACATCTGCCGTCCAATCTTTTGTTTGACTACGAAATTAAACCAGCCACATACATCGTGAATTCCTAAATTCACGATACAAGAAAAATAAGGGACTTTACGAGTGAGAATAAAACTGAAAAATACGTCGTACTGTAGGATAAGACGGTACACGGTAATTTTTGTGTTATGCATATCGGTAGACCGCGGATTTTTATGCAAATTCGTATCTTTGCGCACATAAATAACAAGATGGATTCTAAGTAGAGAATTGTTTTATCCATGAGATATTACAACGAGTATTTTAAATGAAGTATTTTTAAGGAGTAACGTCATTGTTTTATGCATTTTCGATTTTCGATTTTCGTTGAATCCTTCTGAGACCGTTTTAATTAATTATTATAAAACATATATGTAGTTCACCGTAGTAGACAGTCTCACTGCCTTTTTTGATTTTCTTTCGAGCCATAGCGTATCCTTGGTTTCACTTGCACTAGGAATTTAGGTCCACGGTGTATAGTGGCTATTAAGCTGCTACAGTAGACGCGAGCTTGCAACCGGAAGTGGTCGTAACGTAAACGGCTACTCTACTCTTTTCCTCCATTCCAGCTGCATTCAGCTGCATTCAGCTCCATCCAGTGGAATCGGAAAGAAAATGTAATTGCTCTCGCGAGAATGTTATTAGCTCTCGACAAACGTTCTCGTCCCTTTGTTTTTATTCGAGGTTTCTGTAGGGATGAAGCGGCCTCTCTCTGTTTGCAAATTATCGGATTGCGTTCGCTTCGACACGCAATTTAAGTTTGCGGAAAACTCGGTAAATCCTGTTGCGACCCGGCCTTAAAACTTCCGCCGTTTAGGCGGTTACGAGAATCGAATTTTAAATTGAGGATTAGCAGGCTTCAACCGGGAAGCGCGTCGTAGTTGATGTTGGACAAAGGATGTTGTTCGGTGGTTGCTCGATAGAGATGGGATATTCTCGATGAATTTTATCGATAAAAGCAGACGTGTTAAAACGATTATTTAAGCTTATAATAGGTTAACATACAGGGTGGTATAACAGAGTTGTAATTAAACAGGAAAGAATATACATTTCCTCAATTGAAATTTTTCGTATCTTCATTTTTACGGATCAAACTACACGATCTTTGCCCTGAAAAAATATTTTATTTTCATTAAAGTATACTATGTTCTGTTTAATATATGTAATCCCGATAGTTCCAGTAGAACGCAATGCCTGTTGCTTTAATTACAAAGTGATCTAACTATAATTAGCTTCCGAATAGGTAAATGTATAGTACGAAATTGAGGATTATGTCAAATAGATGACTGGATTTAAGCTTCGTGATTAGTAATTCTCACTTAAATATTATACGAAGTATAGTGGTAAAATTACAGTGGGTATGTTGGACGATCAAGATTCCTTTGAACCGATTTGAACTAGTAAGGTGAATAATTGAAATGAATAATTGTACGTTCGTGACAGTAACCGAAAGCGCATATGACAAAAGTCTACGACAGGAAGGAAATATTATGCATTTGAAACGATGGAAACTATCAAAATTCAATTGATTTGATTAATTTTTGAATCGAGTTCAAGCAAACAACGTTCCTCCAATTCTTTCATAGTCTCGATATATTTTTCTAAATACCCGAAATTTAACTAGTATCATCAGCAAATATGATGTTGGACGTTGAATCAATTCGATATGACGAGCAGGGATGTTTTATCGATTGACGAGGCGAATATTTCTAGCAGAGGCTTTACGTAATTTTTTTCCCGTCGGAGTTACGTTTGCTACGTCCAATGGGCTGGGCTCATTTTTTCCTGGCAAAACCCGACTGGGAAGAGGTGATTGATTGCCCGGAAACGGCTGACTAACTGCGCGATCATCCCTTAGCAGACTTAAATGCTCTATACCGACTGAAGAAATCGCCGTTTAGCCTTCTTTTTCCCCCCGTTTTCTTTCTATCTGTCAGTCGTAACTGATCTTTAAATGACACTCGACTGCTGTGACTTCCTGATGTTGAATCTGTTCGTCGGTAGAAACACGGAGAAATGGAAAAGAAATTTTGATAAGCTGCTTAATTTTTAACGAAATGGAAATTTTCGATTTCCAGAGAGATTAACATTCCAAGAAATTCAGAT
Organism: Bombus cullumanus; assembly: GCA_014737535.1. Lineage (NCBI taxonomy): Eukaryota > Metazoa > Arthropoda > Insecta > Hymenoptera > Apidae > Bombus > Bombus cullumanus. Next base: position 3,910,452 of record JACXIX010000044.1, on the reverse strand, counting down.
TTCAGCGTAGAAGAATTTTAGAAGAAGATGGAAATCTCTGTCAGACAAGTAATTTCAACTAATTTCGGATATTTATATAATTCCTTCCGACTGTTTTTAATTTTATGAAAATCTATTTACGAAAATCTTACTTTTTTAATCTCTCTGCAATTTTAATCGTAAGTTAAAGTTAACGAAGAGTCGAGGGAAAAGCCGTGGTTCGATCCAGTGTCAAAGACCTTTCAAATTTCCATCTTGAAACCATTAAATACATTATGAAACATTGTCGAACATTTCCGCGAAATCGAACGCGCAGTCGCGCGAAAAAGAATCCATCTGCTGAACCTTAAACGCTTGGAGAACATTAAAATTGGTGGAAAGAGAGGATCGTCGCACGACTTGCAAGGAAGAATTACGACGGACGGACAATGGCTGGAAAGTTGTCCGCGTTCATTATGCGTTTTACGCCGGCTAAAGGGGTTCATAGTCGTCGAATGCCGATGGGGAATGACGCGTAATGGGCTCACCATCGGAATTTGTCGCCTCTCGTGTCGCTACGCGTTAAACGCGTTTCCCGCTTTTTTCCCGCCGCTTTAAGAGTGGGGGTGCGTTTAGCCAGACCGTCACGGCAACTTTATTAAATTCCCGCCAGGATTTATCGGCTGTTTGCTCTCCGATCTGTCCAACATTTGGGGCCGAATGTGCGCATTACTACAATACTCGCTGTTAGTTGACCATTTAACAAGGAAATTTACGATTACGGCGTAGGAATGTTGGAGATCTCCTATTCAAAAAACGGTAAAGTGAAATGCAGCGCAAGTTATATTTAACGTATAAAATAATATTGATAGCTTAATCGAACATCACTGTGTTATTCGGGGCCAATCGCGATCGAGTGTCATTTTTCTATCGCTAGAAAATTTCTCAAATTCTACGAATATAAATTGCTGAAACGAAACAGGAGCATGAAGGATTATACGCACCGGGGCAGGGTTAAAACTATAAATTTCTGGAACACAGTAAATAGAGTTTAAGGATACAATAACCGTGGAAAGATAAAAAGGAAAACCACTTCCCGAAAGAACGCTCGCAAAAACATGTTGCCGTACACCAGCATCGCAAAGCCGCAGAAACGCACGCTTCCAACCTGACACTCGACAACTGGTAGTACGCAAATACGAGTGAATCACGTTTCTCTGAAGCACATTGCAGATGCATCTTACACCGTGTTGTAAGAAATTCGAACTTTATATTCCTACATCTTACACTACGTAAATCCACGTCGCAGAATTTCGAAATTAATCGCGAAATCTTGGAGACGAGACACGAGGTCGGGGATGGCAGAGGCGGTGAAAAATGGTCGGGCATGAAGATTTCGTGGTAAACCAGCGAGGAACAGGGTCGTGGAAATAGAATTTTCATGGCTGGGATCTTGTTTTAAACGGTGCACGAATAACGCCCGAAGAGGAATCGAGTTAATGGACAGGGATGATGTTGCTGATATACACGGGCTATCGGATTTTTATCATCTATTTTTGCTGTTTCACGGCCTTGAAAAGAAGCTTCGCAGGAGGAGCAGCAGCAGCTTGTCGTTACGACGGCCAAACGTTCTCAAACGTGTTTACATCGCTTAATTATATCTTCTTGTCCCTGAAACGATAACGAGGATACCGATGTCGATGCTCTTTTTTTTGTCTCGCATCACGGGATTAATTAATTAATCTTTTCTTTCGTTTGATTTATTAGTTTCCACGGGTCAGACGAATTCCTTTCGGCGAAGTTCGGAAGACGAGGAAATTTTCGGTCTCATGGAAATTAGTTTAATTTATCAATGGGAAGTAAGGGGGTTCTATAGATTTTGCAAAATATAGAGGACACGGTGATTTATGTTAGAGTTTGGGAAATAAAAAACTACATAACCATGAAAAAGTATTGAAGTAAATTTTCATCTTGGAATTTTAACTTTTTCCTTCGTGGAAGAAAAGCTTTTTGAAAACAACGTACATGACACAGAACTCCCATAATGCCGCAACAAAAGTCGATAATACATAATCTTCAGTTCAGTTACGCGGTACGACAGCCGATTTTTCAATTCTACGAAGCAAGAACTGCGCAGGGTGGTACGGAAATTTTGAAGGAAATACAATCTTTGTTTTCAATCTGCTGTCTGCCCCGTTGAAAATATCTCGGAGGACCATTAGAGCGTATAATGGGCCGCGATTAATAGCGCATGTAACCCCATGGATGCGGTTGCACGCACGTACACGTACACGTACACAGCCCGTGGGGGAAATGTCAAGCGGTGAACCAACGTTTGAGGATGATGCCGATGTTACCCTTCAAAAGTGTCACTTCATCCCCCGACACTTGGAGCACAATCAAGTTCCATTTGTCTGCAACGCTTCCTTCCCCCGCGGAGCAACCCTCGTCTCTTTCGTTCAGTCACATCCCCTCCACGATGTGCACGTGAGAATCGAATTAATCGTTGCTCGCTGTCCTTCTTGCCGCCTTTTTTCCCGCTTTCAATCCTTTCTATTCGCAAACGGAGACGTGTATGACACCGAGAGCATCGAACAGTAAATCGAGTTGTCGGCCGTGTAAAAGATTCCCAACGTCCGAGGTTCCATCTTCGCGTATTTTACTTTTAAATGACGGGCTATCGATTCGGAGCTACGTATTTTCTGTTTGGTCGACGTCCAGGGTTCTGTGGCGTTTTCTTCTTTATTTGCATTTCTCGCGTTTCAACTTTCCCAAACTCTTCAAACGTGTTTTCCTTTGTAGGACGTTTTCGCATAAGAGTGTAAGCGATAATTAGAACGGGAATGTTTGCGTGTAATATAAAATATTGGAGATAAAGTAGAACAACGGAAGTTCGAAACTTGCATAGGAATTAAGATGGCAAAGAATTGAGATTTTAAGATCGAAGAATATTATATGAGATCGCCTACGGTAAATAATAAGAATTTCATGTGATAATACAATAAATTACCAAATAATAATTATACAATTATGGATGTTTATTTATACAAAGTATCCATAAGTAAAGTAAGAAGATTTGAAACTTGCAGAGAGATCAATTAAAGTATACAAATTTCAAGATAGAGGAGATTTATTGTAATAAATTGCGAACGATCGATTGAAAATAAGGAAAATTCGATTTCGAAAGAAGATCAAACTCGCAGAAACAAATCTTCCTTTCGTTCTTACTGTGTTTCTACTTTTGTTTCATACCGATAAAATGCCCGAACCGCTAAACTTTCCAGAGTAATCATTTTCTGGGCAACTTCCATTTTTCCCCGATTAATAAATCAGGCTCAGGCTGCGTTCCCGTTAAAGCTCAAGGAGCCAAGAAATTATTATGATAACAGCCTACATCAGAAAAGACAAAAGAAAGGAAGGAGAAGGCGGGGACGAGGAACGAGCAAGAAGTGGTTAGAAGGAGACTGAAATTAAAAGTCGAAAGGATCTCCATTCACATTTCACGGTTAACTGCGCCTCTCGTAGCGGCGGACGATCCGAATGGACATCAGTAAATTTAGAATCCTTGCAACTTTCTTCTGAAAGTTTATTTGAAAGCCACTCCTCGAAATGAATCGATGCTCTTCCCCCGGTAAACACGGCCAACGATCGCGAGAATTTTTTTGCCCAATTTCGAAAGAGTAATGGTCGAAGTTAAAAGGACGCATCTAATTAATAAACGTTCGTGTTTCATTTAAAAGTACGGAAACATTATTCAAGGTGCGACGAGATACAATTTAGAAAGAGAGAAATGAATCGATAGGAGAAGAAAATTTCTAGAAGTAATTCATCGTTTTTTATTCTTTTATCAACAAAGAGATGATAGTTTGCGCGCTGTCTTTGATATTTCCTGTGATAACGCGAGGAGATACTCGATCGAGAATTTAGGGCTAACGATAACTTTTAGTTAGTATCGTGTGCTTAACGTGTGGAAGGTGATACTGAACGATGATATTTAAGTAACCCTTAGGAGATTTTTTGTTTGTTCGCGTTAATTTTAAACTCTCTCCGATGCGAAAAATTGGAATCGTGTTTACAGATTGAAGTTTGTATAATGGCATACACGTGTGTATCTATATATATATATTTTTTTTTAAGATTCAATTTATTTATACCTTCGTTATATTTTATCGAATGAATTGTTTTGAAAAGCGGGCATAACATCCATTATAGACATGCATAAAAGCCATGCATATGACGCTAGTATACAAGTTGTAAGTTATAAAAATTTGTATTCAGACTCACTCTGACGGATCTACGGTGATAAAATCTGTATACAGCTTCAACAACTCGCCTCCGACAACATACCCTAATGCAGGCCCTATTATGGCCATTGTGTAGAAAATTCCTGGACAGAACAAAGATACATTGTGAATGTAACGCGATGCAACCAAAAATTTAAGGGGAAAGATGTATAATGCTTCTAGCATCTTTTCTTTTCTTTCCCCCTTTTTTCTTTTATTATATCTTTTACTTCCGTAAAATGTATATGTCAAAGGTGATTTCAAAATTTCAACGGCGATGTACCTACGTATTGAATTTTAATCCCATAATCGCCGCCAATGATTCAATATTTCTCAAATAATACTTGACTTAACTAACTACGCTTTAGATCTTCTCTCTAGTAATAGAAGCTTTAATAGTTTCGAAAGACGATAACAAGCAGACGTGGTTTTCTTACCTACGTACACAGAGGACATCTTTTTCGACACGTTCTCGTCTAGGTACGTAACGCCGAGCGTATAGAAAGGAGCGGAACCCGCCCCGTGCAGAAGTTGGGCTATCAGAAAGATAGTTAAGTACAGTCCGCTGTATGGTTCCTGGTCTGTTTGGCCCACGGATCCATTACAGGATAGCTGAACGGCGAGAAAACGAATTGAGAATAATTTAATCAGCAAACGAGAATAGTTCGAAAATATGTCTAATCTTGCTCTCTATAATGCGAGATTTTATTAGGATCGGAATAAAAAGAATGGAACGAATGAAACGTCAGTTAAAATGTCAGTTGATTATACACCGTTTACGTCGCAATAGTGAATTTTTTATTATAGGATGGAAAAAGTAACGATTCTACGAAGTTCTCGATCGATTATGGAGATGATTAGGTTTATTGTATGTGTAAGAAGCAACTTTTTGTAGAATGGCTAGTTTCATTATTAAGAATAATCTTTAAGAATCTACGTTTGACGTAGTAATTTTGTTGTTTTGAAAGTTTAATGGGCGTTCATTAACATATAACCGAGATGCATTGAAAAGTAAAGTTAAAACGTGGTGCCACAATTTTTGTCTTTTTTTTTCGGTTTTTTTTTTGTTATTATTTTTTTCTACTTTCGAATTTTTTGTAAGAAATTAAATTTGATATTTAACGATGGAAAAATTAACATCTATTTTTGATATTTGACGATAAAAAAAATTGGATTATGTTATAAAGACAGGAATTTTGCAATATAAAGGGTGACATCCATCAGTAAACCCTATTCCTTACTCCTAATTGAATCTTTACTCTTCGTTGATCAAAGGCACAAGCTCGTGTCCTCTAGTAATAGATTCTCAAGTAGTAAACAGTATAAAATTATCACATTAAAATAGGAACGAGTTTCTTCTTAAAGAACCTCTTTTTATTTATATATTTTCTTCTTAGTCAATGTCTAATATTCCACCAATCTTTAATATTCCAAGCTATTATTGTGTGCTTTCATTTAAATATTAAGTCAGTCTGCACGTAATGTAATTTCTTCAATACACGTATTAAATGCTAGTGAACATGAATTCATCAATAATTACTAATGATCCATTCTGCCTTATTTTCTCTTTTGCAATAATTATTGCTTGTCACTTTTCTCGTGTTAAATTTTAAATTCTTCTTTTTTATAAAATCTTTGCCGCAGTAAATTCTAACGTTGAAAAAAAAACTGCGTTTTCAAAAATTTATTCAAGGAGCTTTTCTCACGCTATGATATGAAAATCAGTTGAGAAAACACTGATCTTTAGGCTACTAAATTAGTTAACAGTTGCGTAAAATTACTTACCGAACGGGACGATGTGTTCGTCACCCTCTGGCATATATTTTCCGATTGCTGGCCGCCTCTGTATGGTCCAGCAATATAGTGAGGGGACGCGAAAAGTAGACTTCCTAAGCCTAAGACTACGACACCTATGCCTATGTACCTGTCAAACAAAGATGAAACCGACAATTTCATTTTATAGGAAATTTGAAATTTCAACGTGTGTTATTTTATTATTTAGAAAGCTCAAGTATCTAAGGGCTGAATTACATTAATCCTAATCGCTATAAGCATTTATGCTGGAACATTAGCTTCGAGGCTACGCTGTTTAGCTGTTTGTTTTCAAGTGTTATCGATTATCGATTTAGGATTAAGCCCGTACCATGCAGGGTGATGAGGGCACGAAAGTGTCGAAGGGAAGAAACGAAATGGAGATTAACACCGACATTGTCCGTCCGGCTGACGTTAGGATTAATATTTATGAGAACTGTCGGGGTGAACCGATATCGGCATTAATATTAATAGACAAGACAATACCTTGTATACGTGCATACGTATATATATACATTATACATCTATGTATAAGGTATATATCTGAACATATTTGTACGCATACGCATCATTGATTCGCTGCAAGATTGATACAACTAGGGAAAGTAAATTGCCAATAAGAAATCAAGTTAGAGAAGAGGTCTGTTCGTGAGAAAAATTGAGAGAAGATCGATAAATTTTGTAGACGCATTGCACTCCTAACTTGTGGTATCGTCTAGTGAATATATGTATTTATGTATATATATACACACACCTCGGTTTCGATGCTTTTGAACGGCCGCCTAGATAGCTCACTGGAACGAGTGTAAGGAAACTAGCTATGTCGTATCCGCCTGCTATCAAGCCCGTCTGCGATGACCTCAGACCAAATCTCCTTTCTATCGTGGTTATGACCACGTTCACAAAACCATTGACCACCATACCTAAAAGAAAAGCGTAGGATTTTAATAAAATGAAATTGCAAAATAAACGAAATCACACACGTCGGTAGTAACGTGGTTTCAAGCGATTTTGATACTTTAAAAACTTGAAGCGAAACAAATAAACGATAGTTCAGCTTAGCGATAATAGCGTGATTTCGAGTTTGCTGGAATTCAAGTCGCAAAATTGACTCATCTAAAAATGTCGATATGTATTCTCATGGAAATTATATAATTTTGAGTATGAAAGTGGGAAATGTTTCTTTCAATGTTACATGCATATTGCGCAATGGTTACGTAATAGAAGTTTCGAAGTATCTTATTAGAGCGATGCGATTGAATCGATGAAGTGTTTGATCATCACCAACAGCCGATTGGTTGGATAGTTCCTCTAACGAACGCGTAGTCCGCTTATTTATGTATTATTACATAATCTAGGAAGATTTATTTAGAAAATATGTAATAATTATCGAAGACGTTTCAACGTCTATAATTTTCAATTCGTTTAATGTATATAATTTGACTCAATTTATAAAAGTTCCAAAATCCATTCCTCTCTACACCGAAATTCAATTTCCTTTCCATCGAAATAACCAATCCCAAACTTGTAAGAGCTACATATATCGTGGGCTATTTTGCACCGTACTAGAAAGCATCGTACAACCGATAGTATCTGAAATTTTATCAATCCTGGCCGACTTAAAACGGCAGGAAAGCGATCGATAGGAATACTCGAGTATCCTGATAATATTCCTTCCGATCTCGTCCCCGTTCTCAAATTCGGAACAACATTGATCTTCGATACGCGTGTGTCGTTTGTATCCGATGCACCGAAGCAAATTCGTGTGCCGAGTGTAAATGAATCAGAAGGGCTAAACTAACTGAATTACGATCTCCCCTCTGCTCGATTCAGTGTCCGCTCACCCTCGAAGAAATCGCTCTCTCGAACGTAAATCTATTAAACACTTCTTTCTCACGAATATACACGATGCTGATCACCTCTGAATCGAACAGTGTTCGTTCGTTCGTTCGTTCGATGCAACAAACAGGCGTTGACAGGGCGTTGAATTACAAAACCGGTGGCCATGCTGTACAGTATCGTTTGACAGAAGCGTTCAACCATCTCTGACAATCGCAAAAATCAATCTTCTCTCTCTGCGAGATTCAAACGTTGAGAGAAGAATGTAGCAGGTCCCTGCTCGAGATTTTTGCTACATAGATTCTCCTTTTGATGGTTGTGTTTTGGTAGAGAGTCGTAGTTATTTGCTTCTGGTTTTATATTCGGTTTAACGAATGGAGCTTTTTTGAGAGGGATGGTTTAAACCGAGAGTCGTTTTTGTAAGGTGGACAAATTTTGCGATAGAATTTTATGTAGATACGAAATTTTACTAAATTTGCTGTATATGTAAATTCGCTTGAAAGGTTTACGTAATGATATAAAATTTATTAAATATTTTTATTGGTAAGATAAAATTTTGCTGTAATTTTCAACGAAATCTATATTTCATTTACTAGATTTTACGTTCTAGAACGATTGATCATATTTTATTCGCCTCGATCGTTATCTTTTATTCGTTGCTCTCGCTGGGTGCCTTTACAATTTATGTCTTTTAACATTCTGTATATTTCAAACCAATTTACAAAGAAGGATCTAAATCTTATTGTACAGGCCAAAGAAATACACGAGCCCTTCTCGCTCCAAACTTCCAAACGTAGTTTAATAGCTGTGTTATAGTTTATCACGCTGGCGTTATTTTTCTATGACGTCAATATCCTTATATTTGTGAACGGATAGATTATATATATGTGTGTGTATTTATATATATACGGGTTAAGAAAGAAACAGGGTCAATCGGTAGCTGGAGAAGCAAATCGTGCACGGCACATGATTGATGCTCTTGGCTTTAATTAAAATTCTCTTATTAGCGGCGGTACATTGGGAAACAAAGGTGGTTCATTTTCCGGATGGACAGACGCCGGATATGTCGACACTCGACGCAGGCCTCCTTGCTTCTGTCCGTGAACGTCTGTGAACGCGTTAATTCGCTGGACATTGGTAGAATGGCATAGGAGGGACCAGTTGCGAGTATTACTTAATTATCGGATATTTGAATATCCAGGTTAAATTTAGATTTCATTGAGAACATTATACCCTGTATACAGTTGTCCGTGAAAATACTCGAACATTTTCAAGCCTGTTTCACGTATACACAAAAGGTTTCTAAGAGTATTCGAGTACTTCCGTTACTCGTCGTAGATGGATGTTATAAATCGACTTATGGAGGATATTTTTTTGGCAAAAAGCAACCTCACATACTTTTAACAAAATCTGGATCGATTATCATCGGGACCAGCAGATGGCTCGATACTTATAAACGTCTTGGCGTACACGGTTATAGCAGCGAACTCACCAGGATCCACGTAAGCGAAGTATGCACGAGTATCACGCTCGTACGCCTGTACTTAGTCACCGGCGAACTTATTCTCGACTTATATAGACGATTGTCGAGTCCATTGTCCAGCAATTTGTTCAATCCCACTGGAGAAGGCACGAACCTCCAGCAGGACGATTTCTTTTGTCGCTTGTCAAAGAAGGGGGACGTACAAACTTATTTAAACTAAGTACCCCGCACGACTACCGCGTTCTCCCTTTTCTTCATTTCCCCTCTCGCCAACGTCGACGACCTTCGTCCCGTCGTCGTAACTCGCCCTTTTCGCCTCGATCGTGTTCTCCTTTCGTCGACGTTGTCCCACCCTGCAACAGCCCGTCAACCTCCTGCCACCGGTCCGGAAAACTCGATTTCCGGTTATCGTCAGTCACCGTCGACCTCTCTCACCCTCTACCGAACCCCTCGTGCTACCGTGAAAGCTTCGAAATTGCATTCGAATGCACCGCTATTAGTAACGCCAAACGGCGATATAGCAGTCAATCAGCTGCTACGTGTTTGTATTACTATATGCGTGTATGTTTGTGTGTGTGTTTATGTACACTCAGGTTCATAAGCGTCGAGACATTTAAGGAAAATCAGAACTTCGAACGATTATTGTTAAGAGATCATTAACGCTTTGAAGCTTTATTATTAAATATATCATACATGTTATGTGTATTATGTAAAGCTTATGAATGTATGTGTTATATATTTGCCTCATTAACTACATCGTCGCTCATAAATATTTGGACACTTCCAAATCGTTGTAAATACGTGAAATACACTTCAAAAGCGAAATTCCAAGCCTCTAAATACGCTTCGACAACGTATCTAATCTTGGCCTCTGTTCTTATCTCAGATCGGAAGACTATGGATGAAAGATGTATTAAAAATAATTTCTTAATAATAAAGAATAATTTATATATACCTGGATGGAGCAATAATAGTAAAAATGTTTAATTTTTCGATTAGATCGCAAGTGCCCAAATATTTATGAACGAGACTGTACATTGAATTATACCGAAAAATCAGCATGGGTTTGTTCACTGTGGTTTGGAGAATATTGTTACCGAGTTGGTTGATGGTATATTGGTAAATGTCGCGTTTATGATCGACAGGGTTTTCAAATTCGATCGGCAGTCCAGTCGTTTTCGATACGTCGTTTTCGATACGTCGTTCGTGGACACGGAGTTTATAGCTGGTAGGGGTATTTGACGCGTTTGTGGCGACTGATTACAAAGCACGTCTGTTGCATTACGTTTAACAACTACGACGAGTAACCCTTTGCGATTCAGGCAAATCAGTTTGTTCAACCTGTGTGTTTCTGTCGTTGTCATTGCACAGCCTTCATCTTGTTTTACTAATCTATTATATCTTTATCGAAAAAGAAGTAGCGTTGTTAAAATCGAGTGGCAATCGATAAAGTGATAATCAATTGATCAATTCCGATTATTCGTAACTCGTCAACAAGGGGGTATAGCTCAGTGGTAGAGCATTCGACTGCAGATCGAGAGGTCCCCGGTTCAAACCCGGGTGCCCCCTGACCTCCTTATTATTATGTTTTTGATAATTTTAGACGCGCAAGATAAACACAAAGATTGATGAAAGGATTTCGCAATGTTCAGAATGTTGAAATTCAACCGTCGACAACTACGAACGTACGGAAAAGTTGCAATATGTAATAAGGAAAAAAAATTTTGTTTTGTTTAATTCTTCGCTAAAATCAGCCCGTCCCCCCAAAAAACAACACTGATTTATTTTATTGATTCAAAGTAGTACTTAAAAATAAATTCTAATATCTGCAACAGTTATCTATTCTGTGCTATATATTTACATTTATTCGTCGCTCTTATTAAATATAAATACAACTTGCTAGATTACAGTGTCTTTTCAAACTTGCTATTCTATGGACTTTCCTTTACCCGGCACCAAAATTGACGAATACATGGGTTTATTCTCCAGTTGCTCGAAGGGAATCAAATTTAAATCGCTTACCTTGCATTGCACCTGTCCAACATAACCAGAAAAGCGCCCATTTCGCGGTTCGAAATTGCTGCAGATACATGGGCCTGAACCAGAACCAACCACACTTCGGTTCGTCCGTCCTCTCCGACTCCTTGGCTGTTTCCGGCTTTATTTCCGGTTTCGGCGGTCCGTCCCTGAACTGCTCCGAAAAACTGGACAGGGTCTCGTGCATGTCCGGCACCCCAGACTGTAAATCACGTTATCACCGTTGACACGGTCAGAATCGAATCACTTAATGATTAATGTTGGGTAATACGTATGATAATAATAGCTGACACGAGTGCCGAATGTGTATTACTGGTTGAAAGCAACTTATAGTGATATTTGTTGAATAGTAAGCTGATTATCGATAATTATTTCCTGTTTTAATAGTGTTGTATTTGATCATATACTGTGGGCGTGAGGTACGCATTTATAGGGAGAAGAGCGTATTTTAGTATTTTAATTTCGTTATTGCTATTATGTCATTCTAAGTGCAGTTTTCCCTGCATTAAATATTTGATTTTAAAGGATGAAGTATAAATACACTCGTATCATTTTATATAGATATATTTTAGAAAGCAATAAGATTCCTTCCATCCCGTACAAGGAAGAGATGAATTTAATTTTTATAGTTTATATATCGAATATATTTATTATAATTGAAATTGTAAGTCATAACGATAAATATATCATAAATATTATGTATTATGAATATATATTAAAAAGACCTTTCAATGTTTTAATTACTTATTTAATATATTAGTAGTATTCGTAATTGTAAGTTATACTGTAATTGAATATTTAATTGATTTAAGAATATCAATTTTACAAGGAAAAGAATTAATAATTGCAAACTTACGCGATTTATGTTTTTTATCGATGCGATATCGTTGGACGCGCACGGGAAACGAAAACAGATTAAAATTCGCGTGTTAATAAAATCATAGCGGAAGAAGTTAAAATTGTAAATATGTAGACGTGGAATTATTAGTTATCGGAAATTGCGCGATGTGTACCGAATAAATACATCATCTATATCTATACGATATTCCCCGCATCAACTTTAATTATTGGCTTTCGCCTGTACGCGTAACATCGAGATGAGTAACTCATACTACGATCAAGGGGTTTAATTTATGTTTTATCGGTATCCTAACATTTTACATTATCACGCTTCACACGGTTCTCATTATTCGTTTGACTGACGGTAATTAACACTCCTCTATACGATTTGGTAGCTAACATGAAATTGGAAAACCGGTTGCGTATCACGTGTCATGATTAATTAAGGTAAGGTTTTCCTCAAACTTTCTAAGTAGAAATGAATATTTAAAAAAAAAGTACGAACTTTTAAAAACATACTTGCAACATTCTACGATGAAACTATGATTCGTGAACCATTATCTCGTAGAACGAAAAAACTCAAGATAAAAATACACAAGCAAGATATTCGTCATCTGACACAATTACAACAATAAATGAACCAGTCGTATCGGACAATTCCCTTTGCGATCTATTCGAACCTGCTCAATATTTGATCCCTTTAAAAATACGCACACTTGGGAGGAAGCTTTATAATTAATTCTAGAACCTCGACGTTACAGGCAACAGTTCCTACCATAGAACTTGGGAGCGATCGATCGACCAGCATCGATGTCACGCTCGCCTCCTAAAATAAACGCAGAATCCAATATTTCCAGAGCACTTACGCTGAATGCAAATTTATCCCTCATGATTCTTGCCTCTCTTCTTTCACGTTTCACACCAAAAACGTTGAAACGGAAACACACTGTGTCTTATACACTTGTCAAATTTCGTTTACGCGGCACTGATCGATCCTAGCATCCTCCGTTTCCGGTTTCTCCCTCTAACTATCGGTTCTTCGCGTTCTGCGCTGTATTTTCTCAAAGAAACGACGTCGATCGCTTCGAAATTCCGCTATGTGATATTTCCATCGTGATTGCGGATTCGTCGAGCGTGTCACGTTCCGCGAAACCGTTTCTCATCGCGGGCAAAAGTGGCGTCGAGAACGGAACTTCCGGCACCCAGTCACGCTTCGTCGTTCGCCACCAGCTCCTCGACTTCTTGCCTCGTGTCGTTTCTCAATCCAATTTCGACAGAAGCTCGCTGACTTTCTCAATCTTGGTAGGATAACGAATATTATTGTCGGGAAAGAGAAGCTCGATAGTATCGAACGATAGAGCGCACGAAGGAAGTGTAAAATTCTGTCAGTTTGATCGCGATCTTCTTGTACGATACGCTTAGATATGCGGTGATCTTGGATCGATTCGTAGTTTTGTTCCTTCGTCGATTAGACATTCACTTCGTCGAGGTCGTTGACCCAGGAATATCCAAAGGATGTTCAATCTTGAGCTGCTTCCCTTCTTCTTTCTTATATCTTCTTTTTGTTTTTCGTTTCGCTTCTTCACTTCGTTAGTCCGCTCTTCGACTGACGTTCCGCTTCGAGAAACAGCTGCGATTCGCACAGATCTTGCAGCGATTTAGTAACGCGCTTTAAGTTCACTCAGTTGATTACTGACTCGATTTGCGCGTCTTCGTTTGGAATTTTTTATTCGAAGATTTGAAGTGCGACCAAGGTTTACGTACGTACACTGTCTTGATATGCTCGCTTCTTCTCGAACGATGGGCAAAAACACTGTTTTATTTTATTTGACTAATTTACTAATTTTATGAATTACTTTGTAATTTTCCGGAAAATTTTGAGAACGATAGAAACCTATCTAGATACGTACACATGTGCATCAACCTGTTTCCTTCTTCTTGAACTGTTTAAACGTGTTCATTTAAAAGTCTCGACAAGAGAAACTTGCTACGGTGCATCTAAAGAGTAATACAACTTTTGACACACCGTTTCAATGTGTTTTCTTTTAATCGAGCTGCGAAGGATCGTTCCTGTAGCACGTTACCAGCACACTATCGTTTGTCAAACGTCCGGATTGCAGTTTCCATCCGGTTCGTATATACCTATGTCCCTCTTATACGCGTCCTCCGGTTCCGGCGTTTCTCGTTTCACCTGCAACGATCGTCAAACGCGCGACGTCGCGAGAGATTCTATCCGGCCCGTTCACGCGCATCGTTATAAATCCTTCGAGAGGACCGGGATATCGTTTTTCGAACGAATGGCCCGCTGTGTTTCACCTCGTCCTCGATGAAATATTCATCGTCTACGCGGGATTTATAATTTCGACGGGGAATTTATAATTCTCCTTTCGTTCGATCCAACAGCTGCCTTCTCTCGTCGATCACTCGCGATCGTTGGAACCTTGATCGTATTGATGGTATTTTATCGATCCCTCTAGTATCGTATTTAATCTCTGATTGATCGTACCGATAATGTCTTGCCAATTCTTGTGTTGTATCGTGCTTGACTGACTCTTGATCTATTTTATTTGCCCTTATGATATTGTATTTAATCCTCGATTCATTTTATCGATCTCTATAGATGTTTGATATTTAATCCATCGTATTAGTAAATCTTTAATCCGCTGTATCGATGCTTATAATATTCTGTTTGATCCTTGCATCTGATGGAACAACTGCGCCCCTTTTTGATGATCACCGATGATAATTCGATTTTCAGTCTGTGGTTCGTCGATTCTTACGGTATTCTATTTAATTTCTAGTTTATTACGTTGATCCTTACAGTACTATACTTGATAGTGTAATTACGCGCGTTACGTTTTATGGTCGAAGTTGTCCTTTCCGGAAGCTACGTGGGATTTTGCGAAGCTTTCTCTTGGACACTAGGACTTTGTCGTTGTTACTTTCTTCGTTAATGGGAAAGTACGAGTTCGTCGAGTCGGTGGAGGCAAATAGAGGGACAAGTTTGTGAGATGCAGCGTGAAAAATGAAATAAATCCTGGTTTTTGTTTATGTAGGGTGTTAGTTGCGAATTGTTGAGACGTGAAAGTTTCTTGGATTTACAGGATCAAGTTTAAAACACTGGTCGCAGTAAATCGTGATTTTAAAGTGTGCAGAGTTATTCAAAATTTAGAGGAGTTTTATGAAGATAAGTTGCGGTATGTTTCTTAGATTCGGAGATGTTAAAAATTTCAGTTGGAAAGAAGCTTTATATTCGTGGAATCTCACAAAATCGCTATTTTATTTTGTACCGTGTCTTCTGGCTACTAATCGATCTCAGTAATAAAATTTTCTGACTCAAAGTCTCGATATTTAAGTGTCTTCGAGATCCACAAGACCGAGTATCAGTCAGAAATTACAAAAGTATTTTAGACTTAAATTTTCCAAACGCGAGAGCGTTGCTCAACGTTCAATTTCTCCAAATGCAAACTTCAATTCACAAAATCTCAGGACGTTCACGATCTGTGATCTCTATCAGTTCTATCGATAAAAATGTCAAACTTGGACAACCAAAGTCCAGAATATCGACGATCTACGAGCTTCGTTGATGTCATTGGTTCCATTAAAACAGTATTCGAAAGACGAGTCTGTAAAATTCACGAATATTCAGGATTTCAACTATCTTCGTCAGTTTTAATAACAATGACACGAATTTACGAGATCCAAGGATATTTACGATCCATCGATTCTTCTAATCTGAAATCCATAAAGCTCGAGAACATCTCCACTATCCACGATCCCCCGTCTTATAAAACTTTCAAACCTGAATTCATAAATTTCCAGGATCCACGATCCACACGATCTTTGTCAATATCGTCGATAAAAATTCCAAGCTCGAGCCCACAACATCCAAAAATATCCACTGCCCGCGATCTTCGTCAGTTGCTGCATCCCATAGATCTTTCAGACTTGAATTCAAGAATACGATCCACGATATCTATCGATCTCTGTCGATAAAGCTATCAAACATAAAACCAAAAACATCCACAGCCTCCGTTAATATCATATCGGTAAAAGGAATTCAATTTTAAGCAATTTCTCATAAATATAGAAATGGCAATTTCGACTCTACAAAGTCTCCGAGTACTCTCAAGATGCACTGTTCCCGTCAGTTCGCACGATCAACGACCCTCGAGGTCGATCGAGCACGACGCGGCCACGCAAATGAGACGATCCGGATGGCGATCCGAGCGCGTACTAGGCCGCGTGTCACACGCGACTGAGGATCGCGAGCTCGTGCTCTCAGAGTTTTCCCCGCGAGTTAAACCGCCGTATATGCTACTACCGCCGCTACTCTGCCACGACAGACATCCTCCATCCTTCTTCCTTCCACCAGTCTCTTCTCCCTCTCGAGCTCTCTCCGCTTCTCTCCCACCTTTTCATCCCCTACCCTTCTAAACCCCAACCAACTCTTTCTCTCCATTTCTCTCTCTCTCTCTCTCTCTCTCTTCCTCTTCCTTTCTCTCTTTCTCCCTCTCTCCCTTCCTCCTCCCCTCATCGCTGTATTTGTCTCTGTTTCTCCCTGTTTCTCTCTGTTTCTCTTTCGTTTCTCTCTGCTCCCTATTCGTCTCTTATCCAACCCCTTCCAAAACCACCCCTCTTTCACTCCGTGGACGCGCGACACACTGTAAACCGCTCCTACTAGCTGTTGCTTCGCTCACGAGAACCAAAAAATCCGACAGCCTCGCCGCATCTGATAAGGCTCATTAGTTTGCGTTAATTGCGCTGATTTTATGCACGATTAAAGGCTCGTTTGTATTATCTGCCGTTAGGTGTAAGATAATGTGCTGGTACTAGTTTTAGATAAAGACGCTTCTTGCAGATATAATACATATATAATAAATAGGTTTTATGGTTATTATAGCATTTGCGAATTTATATGTTTCTTTGGTATAGCATTTTACAAGTAGTGGTATGATTCTCTTTATTGCACTAAAATCATAAAGATTATGCATAAAACTATAGAATGAGAGTGGAATAGTACTAAATACGATAACATCATCGTATTGATGTTTTTACATATAGATACTGTAGTACGTATTTGATGAATTTGACTGTTCGTTATTGCACGTAGATCCTTTTATCGCTGTAAGAATACGAACTAAAAATATTCGACATGTTTTGTGGACATAGATGTCGTATCTTGCAATTTTTATGCGTTTAAAGAAATATTAGCAGAATAATGGAACCTCTGAAATAAAAATTTCGAAAAAAGCATCAACTCGGACCAACACAAAACGCGTTTAGAACGGAAATTCATGGAGTACTTGTTTTTTTTTTTAAATAAAAATACGCAGAGATCCTGCCGCGTTGAACAGCTAGGGACAAGAAAACAGTTAAGGGAAATTTGCGAACATGATGTCGATACGGTTCGATCGGTGTACCCTATTCGAATGTTATCGTTCGTCTATGGTAACGTGGATTCGTAACGCGAAACGACGCGCGGTCGAACGGCGATCTAAATCGAACAGGGGCAACGAGCCTCGTTAATGGAACGCTGGAAGACAAATGCGTTTCTCGATACAGAGCATTAAGAAACTCGTTGCAACGGCATGCTGGAAAATAGCTGGAACTACCGGGCTATCGGTTTCGTTGGTGGCTCGCGGCGGGAGTTACAGTTTATCTCGTTGCACCGCAGTTCGCGATAGTTTGCTTTGCTGCGGTCAAAAGTTGAGCTTTCGCTTGGGACAAGGCAATTTACGTGACAACGATGCAAGTTCGATCCTCCACTATCCCGATGAAAATGAACGACTCACCGGAGAAAAATGTTCTTTGTCGTAATATTTATCCTATCGTAGGAAATATTTCCTTCTTTAGCGGCACTTTTCTGTGTCACCAAAAATGTGGTAGGATTGTATATAAATGTATATATATATATAGTATGGGAATAACAGGTCGGTTAGACTAGGAAAGGAAAGCAACGTGAAAAACGTAAGGGGACGGAGGGAATATTTTATAGGGACTTCCACGAAGTTTCTCATATTTCAAGATGAGGTAGGTCAGGTATATGGTATCAACCGTGGAGAACGTGTTTCGAATTTATGACGGTAATAACCTAAGTATGCAGACTCGAAAAGTTTCAAATAAATCATCCTGATAATATTGGTCGTTAGGGAAGGACCGTAAAGAGGACGCGGTTGACGTTGAAAGCACGCGGCGAGGAATCGATAGCGAATGCGAATTTAATAGATTGTACGACAAATATCCGATTCGATGGACGTATATGTAAGTATGTGTGGACAACTTCGTGGTTCAAACTCTAACCTACCTGAAACACCTATTCTCAGATTTCTGGCATTAAAAAATTCGGTGGCTGTTTTCGGTCGATGATATTTTGGCTGAAGCTGACTGTCGCACCTTGCCATGTAGGACTTGTATTTTTATTTGTGGCCTTCTCCACGATTGAATTAAGATCGTTAATGAAATTTTATCAGTGCTAATACTCTCTTTCGTATGGGAGTAACAACTTAAAGATAAAAGAAGTTCTACAAGTAGATTTTATAAATTAGGATATTTCTATATTTTACAGTTTTCATATGCTATATAGAATATCGTAGTTTTATGCTTTTAAACTGTGTGGAACGCTAAGCGTAAATAATTAGAGAAGAATTATGGATGAATCCTTTCTTCTTAAACTCATTATCGAGCGATGAACTGTATTTTTCCACGTTCTTGCAGTGCTCAATTATCTCTGTCGCTGGCTAGGTAGGATAAATTTTCTATATATTTGAACAAAATTCTCGATACTTGCTATTTTATATCAGTAGCGACGGAAATGAATAAAATCTTCCGTATTGCGACACACAATCCGAGCCACGCGCATTACAGAGTTTATGCTTAAACAACATGACCTTTTTATCGCGAGTTCAATTTTTTAACCAAACATAAATAATCTGTTTATTTCGATACACGGTTTCAAATTAAAAACAATCATGAAAAACAGAAATCAAAAACTGGAAGTTGGATACTTTCTCAGACATCGTAATATCCGTAAGAGGAAAGAGTACATGACGAGAGATTCGTCGTTTAGAAAGAATCAACGTTCCGCTGTCTGAAATTCGCGAAGCGTTAAATTAAATTTCCCAGAGGCGTCAGCCTGGCATCGAGAAGGTCGATTGACACGAGACTATCGATATTTAAGCGATAACATCGCGTCCTCTATGAAATGATCGTTAACAGAGACTCCCATTTTGCCCCCTCTTGTCATCCGACAATTCGAGAATTAAAACCTCATACACTCAGCTACCATATCCGCATCGATTTTATATTTTTCCTACCGTGAATTAATTCTCAATACTTTTTGTCGAATTAAAAGCATTCCACTTTTTTAATTTCACTTAGAAAGTCTTATCGTGTTAGCGTTACTATCAGCGTTAATTTTTCAACAACGAAGTGAATTTAACTAGCTTAACTTTTTCTCCTTAAGGTCTTCGCTGTAATTAATTAAAAGGAAAAACATGATAAATTTATTTTTGTTTCCTGCTTTTGACGGCTAGAGTTCGCCTGGTTTTAATTTAAAAAAAAAAAACGCTGCGGTAAACTTTCACTCGTGGTTACCCTTTAAGTGTAAGAAAAGCGGGAATGAAAAGAGAGAACTAATTAAGAAACGAGGAAAAGTAGAAGAACCAGGAAGAAGGAGAGAGATGACATTTCTGGAAGTACACTGGTAAATATCTTCGTTGCATAATTATGGATTTAGAGACAGGTATTTATCGGTGAGAAGGCAGTGGTGCGTTCGAAATTCCTTCAAGTGCAACGCGCTTGTACCGCAATGATAACGGGCCTCGTGTAATTAAAGTCCTTCCTATCTTTAGGGGGCCACTTCCGTTGCTGGATACACCGACTCGTTTATGCCGCTACGTTTTCTCAAATATCCACTTCCCGAGTTGACGCCCACGATCTCTCTTCTCTTCTCTTCTCTTCTCTTCTCTTCTCTTCTCTTCTCTTCTCTGTCTCTCCTTGATCGCGTTTCCAGATCTCGTCTGCTGATATCAGCCGACTTACGACTCCAGAGGTCAAGGTATATACATTTAAATTGCCGCGCTTCCTATATTATAGACGCTCCGCCTTGCTTTTATTAAAAAATTCCTTTTCGCCGAAGCTATTACGAAACGAAATCGTGACCATGGCGTTATCTTTTTTATTTCGTAAATAAAGTATGCGTTCTGTTTTGATGAGACGAAGCGGTTAACAGATGGACAATGATACGGATATCGATCGATCGTTTGCGTTACTGCAGCAAAAATTGTTAATAAAACGTATAAAATGCTACCAGCGGGTCTTTTCATTTCAATTTCTCTTTTTTTCGGGACCACTATCGGAAGAGATATTTTTTCAGTCGAATTTTTTCATACTGTCATATAACTAACTTTTTTCATACATTTGTCACATAACTGACAAACGAGCATTTATTATAAAAAATTACCACTTCTAAATATTCAAGTCTACTGACGTAATAAAAGACTTCCTTCTGCTTGCACAAGTAGATATAAATCGTCGTAACCATCTTCTCACCAATTGAATATTAGCGATATGAAATATACATGTTTAAACGGGTTTCAAATTGAACCTACACATATGTAATCTCTGCAGTGGTGTCTCGCTACGATGACAATGAAATTTCAAAACGTTTCATACGATAACGCATACGATACGGACATAAAAGTTTTCCTATGGCACATCGGCGGTGACTAAGAATTTTGTGAGTCAGTGTCCGCTACAGTAAAGTAGAAAATTCCTCTTCCAAGCCCTATAACGCGGTACATCGGCCGGGTAAATCCTCAAACTCGTACTGATCTCGCCGAAGGCGTCCAGTAAGCGTTCAAATCGAATGGCACGTTCATTAAAACGGACATTCAGGAACCATTTGTTTGACGAGCGTCGCGCTTTGGGGGCATAGACATTATCCGGGACAAGAAGAAAAAACGCAATATACTATCGACCTGTGTGTGCACGTCGACACAATGGCGGAGAGGGAAGGCCGTGCGTCAACGTTCGTTTGCTCAACGCAAACGTGCGGATCACGCGCTCGGAACACGTTGAGAGGGATAAATACCCTTTCGGGCAGCGCGCACGTTTCGCCGGCCACGCGACCTCCACGACATAAATTTCGTGGATTTAATAAAGATCCATGGCTTCCGGTTTTAGGGGTCGCCTGATCGCTATGCTTCCTCCGCCACCGTTGACCAACACTCTCTTTTTATTGCACCAGTGTATTCTTCGTCATATTCGAGTTTCGTCAAGCAAATTTTAACACGTTATTACGTTAGTAAAAAGATGAAACAAATTGTAGGAATAGCGACCATTTTTCATTTTTTAAAGCGACGTTGTTATCCTGCTTTCATTGATTGTTAAGTCTTTGTTCTCGTTTGTAATTAAAACGGAGAATGAAAATTTTCTCGAATTATTATCTAAACCGTTGTTCTGTCTATTATCGTCCGTACCGTATAACGCGGAAATTTGTAAGGGCGTCCCCAGACGATCGATAATATCGTCGATGTTTTAGGGTTCTCGTTGTGGTTTGTCAATAAACATTATAATATTGACAATATTATATCGGCAATGCGCGTTGATCCTTTCAATCGAGAAGCTTGAAATATCGACGAGATGGAGATATCCGAAATGAATGTGCAAAGTAACGCGTACAGAGAATTTGTATCGAATCTGTAGAGGAAGAATGGAGTGGAACGTGACGAGTGATTTGTTTACCGAATGCGGGTTATTTATTGTTTCTATGGGGTAATTGCTACTCGGTTTCCTGACGGAGCGATTGAATGATGGTTGGGAATCGATGATACGGTTTTGGCTAGTTTATTCGAATACCTGGATTGTTCTTAATCTCTGATTGCCTATAAATATGCTGCATGTTTCGTATTAAAATTTTATAGCGTTTTTCGTGTAAGTATTTTATTACTTTTTCTATTAACCGAAATAAAATATTGCGATATGGGTAAAATGATGTTATAACACCGTAAGCTCGTCTTCTCTCTGGTTTTATGACATGTTAAATATAACAATGTTAAATATAATAGAAGAGACTCTGGAGTTTCGTGATACCGTGCAAAAAATACTGTGAAATAAATTAGTTTATTTATAACATATTTTATTTTTCCTAGTACCATGCCACGTTAACGAGGACATTAATTAAATTATTTTAAAGGCCATGTTTTGTATCTACAATGTACCGCTGTTATCGTATGAATTTTAATATAAAACTGATAAATTAAGACGATGAAGGTAATATTACTAGGTCGTTCAAAATGTTTCTTTCGTTTTGTAAGGAAATAATAGACGCACAACATGTTTTGTTTTATCCATTTTGTTCATTTCATCACTACAAAATGGATCATACATAATTCAATAAAATAATATGAAAGAAAAATTGTTACTCATCTATTATTTCCTAATGAAACGAAAGGAACTTTTGGCACGACCTAATATAAAATTCATGAAGTGTAATTCGATTCACGAATAATTAATGAGCACATATTAATCGAATTCTCTATGTGAGATTCTGCTTTGAAAGCGGTGATCAAGTTTCATCGACGCCTGTGCAAGGGCGTCACGTTAAACAACGGCGCGTGTCACGTTGCTACATCCGTGGGTGGTCCATCCTATATGTTTAGAGGAAGTTTTCAATAATTTCTTATTGAATTTATTAACACTTACGAAACCGTTTCAGGGGCACGTACACGCTCCAACTGTCGGTTCTCTGGTGCGCGGGAAAGGAAAATATTGTTTCAACTAGTATTGCTTCTTCTAATTTCATTCGTTCGACAGATCCACGCGCCGTGTGTGACACGAGCCTGTCAATTGTTAATTCTACCGCCGTCAATTCGAACGAAAGTCTACCGTGCCTTTGAGACGAAGGTACTTAATATTAATGCAAAGATTAAAACGTAGTCTTCCATATTATTCGCGTAAGCGATTGAAAGTAAAAAACGATCGTAAGTATCGAACCTAAAATTTAAAAATTTCTAATATACCACGCACAGACCATCTCGACAACCGTGAACGATATCGATGAGAAACTTCAAGCAGGAAATTTGAAAACAGAACCAGCATATTTTCCTATTATCTTGTCGCGCTTGACAGCCCTTTTCTTCTTCGTTATTTTTTCCGCCCGAAACATAAGACAAGACCAAAGAAACAAACAGAAGGGAAGAGAAAAAGCTAATGCACAGTGGCGCACGAGATACACATTCGTATTTCTTAAAGCGGTGGCGACGAGCGTCGAGCGGAGAACAACTCTCGGGAAAACCAGTCGCGATATTCTTATACACACTTCGTGTGTAATGGAATACATTTTTGCACTTTTCTCGCTGCTCTTTTTCTCTTCGCCCACTCTTTTTCTCTCCTCTCGCCACAGCTCGTTCCGCAGGCTCTTTCCGTCGCACTCGACGCTCGCTCGGCTCGAAATGAAAACGAGCCTCAAAAGAGCTTTGTACGCGCTTCCGTCACGTTCGATATTCGTGCGTTCTTTTATGCCGTCACGTTTTTTTCCGTCCTACGAGGATTTCACGTGACGCTTAGAAAGAAACAGAGAGCGGCTCGTTTTTCCAGAGCAACATCGACCAACTGACGTTTGTCGCCTAAATTCCTTTTTCTTCCACTTCCTTTTTCCTTCCTCTCTCTCTCTCTCTCTCTCTCTCTCTCTCTCTCACCCCTCTCATTCTTGTCGTTTTTCTCGTGTTTTGTCTTTTTGTCGGTTGGTTCTCTTTTTCGCGCCGCCCACGCTTTTTGATTTCTTTTGTTCGTTATTTGGTTGCGTATAACTTTGTCACGCAGAGAATCGACACTTCACCGAGGTAAATGAAATCGTGATTGACGAGCTTTCTGGAAAAAGCGTGCACAAGACCAGATGGTGAATCGAATAAATTGCGTAGGAATTTTTCCCTTCTGGTTTTCCGTATAATGAATACGCGTTCGCTTTGACTATTCGACGACGACAGACAAAGTATCGTTACTTCCATGGGGCATCGAATGTGAAATTATTCGACAAGTTTCTCTTTTAACAGCCCTTGTTCCATAAAAGGAAGAGATTCGGCAATCATTGTCGAGAAAAAGCTCTATACATGTACACTGACGCTCGAGTACTTGAACGCTTCCTGTAGAAAAATTGTACGTGCACATTGTTATACGAGAAATTTTGAAATTGCATTAGCAACAACGAGACACCGCCGTCATATTTATATCGTTAAAGTTTGAAACCAACGTGAAAATGGAATGTTACGTATATGTACAGGGAAAAGTTTTGTACGCGTCGAAATACTCACTTTCGCGAGCCACTGTAGACAAATACCAAATTACACGCCGTATCAACATGGACTCTCTAGTCATCTCGTCTTTCAGCCGCAGTCAACTTCTGCCGCGTCTACGTCGCGCGAAACAAGCGAGACTGGTCTCGCGCATTCCTAACGACTTCATTCAGAAGTAACTCGATTTGTGGGCAGGCATAAAGTGAATACGTCAAACAGCTTGTTAATTCAGATTAAATGGCGCCCGTGCGGCAACCGGCGTTTCTCGCAAAACCCCCGCTGCCAATTATTTAGTCGGTCGTTTCGCTTGAATCGCTCGTTCGACCGACTCCTGTCCCCGTCTGTTTCCCATCATCCGGCGTTTTCATCGTCGAACGCCGACTAACGAATACCGCAACGAGCATCTCTCCCTGCGGTCCCTGTCCCTCTCTGACCTTCTTTCCTCTCTATTTGCCGTCGCTTCGAACGGTGACAGTGCCTGGCTACTTGTCCATTCCGGATCCTTTCAAAGGAAAAATCCAATGTGAAAAAAGAAAGAAAAAAGAGAAAAAGAATAGATGCCACCCGGATGGAACGCGGTCCGATTGATTGGAATTTTGCGGTCGATCGTGATTAATAAGCACCCACCATAGTGCAGCATCGACTAACTTTCTTCCGGTTCTTTTTAGGCTCGTCCTTTTCTAGTGGTTTCTTGCCGATGTTGTTCGTGTACGTTGATTAGTTTTCATTTAACTTGTTCCTTTTCTTCCTCTTTTTTTTTTTGATGTTGTTTTTGGGAGGATTTTGTGTGGAAAGAGAGAGAAGAGTGGCTGGATTATTCGAGCGATACGCTCAACCTGGCATCATTTGGTCTTCTTCTTCTTCTTCGTCGGGACTCGTTTGTTTAATTTTGCGAATGAAGTAAATTTTCTAATTTAAAGTCGAAGTAAATTCATTAATTTTTTATCCCCTTGCGAGTCTTGCTGGCTGTTTTGCGTTTGATTAGATTGAGAGAAACTTTTGTTTTCTGTTTTTCTGTGGAACAGCGAGGCGGCTTTATAGTTTGCGAACGAAACGCTTGATCTAGAATTCAAAGGGTTTTTGGTAAAAAAAGGTAAAGAGGAACGCGACTATTCGATTGATATCGATGGGAAATGAACCGACCTCCCTTCGTTGAGACGTTTTTGACAGGGAATTTCTGTGATTTTGGGAATGGAAGCGAACGAGAAGGGTGCGTTGGAGAGCTCCGAATACGATTCGTTAACTCGGAGATCGCGTTTGTCAGTACGTGAACACGTAAACGCTGTGTTGGATCGTATTGATTTAATGAACAATTTTAAACAATTATCGTTGAATGAATAGTTACTCTTAGCTTTAAATAATTTTTACCGATATCGTAAATTAAAACGTAACTGGATCTGCTCTGTCTCTCCCTCTCCTTTCTAAACAGTTATATACCACATTAGATGGATATATGAAATATAAATATCATGACAGACTTGAATTCAGGTAAAGTCATTCAAACATTTCTTATATAGGTACTCTATAAATGACTATAATTTAAAAAAGATAAAACAAATAACACGATAATAGAAAAAAAGAAAGAAAGAGGACACGCGTTTCCACTTTCATCACATTAAAAGAAATTCTGTATTATTTAACGCGATTAATTTTTTATTATTCAGTGCATGTCTGTAGACAACTAAATTGCGCATGAATCGCATGCAGTCTCCTTACAATTGACACGCGACTATTATTTGGCCGATGAAACGTTCTTGCCACAGTCTCCTGTTGCTCTCAGAGCGATGCGGAGGAACGTCGATGGCAAGCTGCTACCGTCCATTCCACTCGCTTCCCTCCCCCAAAGTCTTTTCCTTTCACGGTTCAACGTGAAAACCGGTTAAAAATGCCTCCCCCAGGAATGTTAACGTTATATAGCAGCATGTAACCTAGGAGTTAGATATATAGTGTTCTGTTTTTCTCAGCGAAACCATTCTAATACGTTCTACGAGTAAAAATAAGACCAACCACGTTAAAACTCTGGCTGAACATTTTGTAGCGTACCAACTTGTTACTACATCGGTGTACCAGTTCCAAGCAATTTAATCACGCCATTGATTAATTTCGGTCTTCTAAATGAAAGAAGAATCATGTCTCGTTATTATTCCCTTCAATAAAATGTTAATACATTCTCCACCACTTGTAAACTTGCATTAAAACATCATCTAACGTTTTAGTGTCAAATTACATCACACGATATATAGGCAGAGTCGACTTAAAAGAAAAGATACACATCAAAAACCGCCAAGAATGTCCAAGAATATCTGAGATGCCCAAAACCCGAGGAAGGTCTACAGTGCGATAAATTATGTCACAGACTACCAAAGCAACAAGTTATTTGAACTATTTCTCCGTGACAAGCGACCAAAATCTCAGTGACAAAGACGTCAACGATAATCCTATTTCCACGATTGCGATACGTAGCTAGCGAGTCTCTTCCCACGTATTCCTGATCACGATCCATTAATTTCGACGATGCTCGTCGGCTCAACGAGCCATCCTGTCTGCCAGTGTCCCCATCCTTCTTTTCTAACCATTATTTTTCTCTTCGACATCTTCGTGATGCTGTACCACTACTCCTCGTAATTGCGGCACAATCGTAGCCCGCAGGCATTAAACGCGCGCAACTACCAAGCCGAGCCAAGCCAAGCCGACCAAAACCTGTCCTCCCTCCACTACTCCGCTGATAGTACCGAAGGCAACGATAACAATGGCCGAGTGAACAGAGCTACGAGAACAAAGAAGTAAACTAGGGACGACGAGAGGAGCCGTGCGTGTAAAATATGTAGATCGCTCGAAATTTTCGTCCCATATTCCAACGTCAGCGTCGCAAATTCCGGAAAAATCGCGTCCAGAGGAATTGGGGCTTCCGTCATCGAGCTGACGTGCCTAGCCGCCGGTGAATGATCTCATTTTCCCCCCTGAATTGCCATTCATACGCGTTTCAGCCTGTAATTCGTCAAATCCCTCTTTTTTTTTTTTGTTCTCTCCTCATCCTTCTTTTTCTTTTTCCTTTTTTAATTTTTTTCAAATGGATAAAGTGATTGGGAAAGATTGATGGGATTTATCGGAGTTAGTCGGTTAGGTTGAATGGCGGAATATGTTTTTATGAGATGTATTTTTGACGTTCGTTGCGCGATGCATTGAAGGCAGAGAGTGATTTGTGGCTTACCAGTGAACGTGCTTCGTTCATGTAGGTTTTCGGCTTTTTTTTACTGTTTTGCGTCGACGGGAGATGGAGTTTGATTCGTTTCGAGCGACAGATTGATCGAGGGTATGCTAATTTAATTATAATCCTTTCTTTTTAACGAAGCATTAATTTATCGTTAGTGGAAGACGAATGCGTTTGCTTTCAGCAGTTACGAAAATCATCTGACGAAATGAACACGTGGAATCAAGCGATTAAAATTGTCGAATGTGAAATTTTTCGAAAGTTGTTCTTCGATTATCGTTGCGATGTATCAGCAAACTGCATCTCGAAATTGCAATTCGATGGGATCAGTCTGCGTCAACCACACGCACCGCAGCTACGGAAATGAACGATCGCCGATCTCATATACGTTCCGTCAAACCCATCGTAATTGCAATAGTACAGGCAAATAAGCCATTAATAGCTTCTTATTAATGTAATTTTCGAATTATCTAATTTTTCATAATATTATAGGATACATAAAACGGTACATAATTCGATACAGAGAATATTCATTTTATGAGAATTCTGACGTAATTTATCGTTCGTTATTTAATCACTTTTAGGCTAAAGTTTTGTTCTCCCTAGATAATATCAATCTTACAGAAAAAAGAAAAAGAAGAAAAACAGAAGTATACGAGTTGTATAAAAATTGACAAGATGCAATTTAATAGGTGTGATTAGGTATATTACGTGAGCATTATACATGGAAAGACTCGTTTCTATAGTAAGAATCGTTTCCTACTTCGTAGAATAATCGGAGAAATTTCGAGCCAACAATAAAATTTCCTCTCGCGACAGGCAAACAAAAATTCCGGTTACAAAAGGTTAATAATACGAAGGTTTGCCGTGGGAGCAGCTTCAACCTCTTTTCGTCTTTCCTTTTATAAAGGCTCGTAGATTCCGGTACGTATCGAAAATGGCGCGAACCGCTTTCACAGACAGGGCAAGCTCCTTTTAAATGAAAACTAGGATCGGGATAACCCGGCTGAATACAAGAGTTCTCCGCGAGCTTGAAACGAGTTTACGTTGTACGCGCATTGTGCCAGACGTTGAGATCCCAGGGTCCCCAAGATATACACGTCGTCGAAGAATTCGGCCTGACTTTCATACGAAACCGCTTTCCTCCGGCCAATATTCTTTAGGCAAACATCGTCTTCGATTCTTCTTATCTTTCGATTTTTCAGCAGCCCCTTCGCAGCTGCTGGATATCTTGTGAAAGATTGCGAGATTGCAAGCGGAGAAAATAGATGTTTAGTTTGAAATCTAAATAATATGAATAACTAGGTATGAATTATTTCAATTAAAACAAGAAATAAGTATATTCGACTGTAAGATAAAGTGAAAGGAGCAAATAAAAAGTAAAAGTTTACTTTTATAACATTCAATTCTGGAGAGAAAGCTTCAGTTTTTTTCCATCTTTGATATCTCGCGTCGCTTGCACGAAAGTTGTAGACACTTTGGAATTTCTCGATTTCTGAAATTAAGCTTCAAGTATGTGTGCATGACGTGGGAAATTTGAATACGATTCCATACTCGGAACTTTCGAAAGTTTTTGCAAATCTTGAAAAATTTTACGCGAATAAAAGCTACACATCCTAAACAATGCAATTCAGCGCGCCGGTTATTACACTCAAAATCCAATACCTCGTCGCTGCAACTTAAACGAACTAACAGAAACTTAAACCGCGATCCACGCAGCTTTCCACGATAAAAATTCACCGCTCTTAAAATCCCTTCGCAACAATTTCCCCATTCTAATAAACCATACCGAAACAGCTTTACGATCAAACGCGCAAATTAAATAACTCCCCTGAGGGGTAGCTGTTTGAAAGTTAAGCCGAAGGGGGCGGTGGTTTCCGACGATTACGGTGAAAATGATTCAACGAAGTTGCCAACTTTAAAACACCGTTCAACCTGCCCACGAAGGCACCTTTTACAGATTTTTTCTTCTTTTTCTTCCTATTTCTTTCCTTTCTTTTTTCTTTTTTTACTCCAAGCGCAGCGTGAAGTTCGTTCTAATCTCGCAGCCGATAAACCGAAAGTTGCACCAGCGAAGCAACCTCGGCGTTATTTCAGCGGCTATCCCACGGGAATAAACAAGTGCAATATCTTGCATCGTTTCACCGATCCCGGTAGCGTCTGACCTAGCGCAAATTTTCCATCCCCTGCGGTCCTCCTTCGAATTTGCATAAGCACGTGCGAGTGCTTCTCGTTCTGCCTGTTGTTAACATGGTTACTCGAAAATTGAGAAGATAGCGAGCTAGTTTTTAGTTTTGACAACAATAGGAATTTGCCTTTCGACTGGTTCTAATTGCAAAAATTTACTTTGCAGTTAGTTGAAGTTGTCCGTGCGTTTAAAGACATCACAGTTAGTCGTTTCTACGAAATGAAATAGAAAAACGAAAGATTCTTTTCTCGTTTGCTTTTGAGCATATTAGGTACACTTTGATAGAATCTATTTCCATTCACTGCATCTTTCCTTCTTTTCTTTAAAATTGAAAAATTATTCCACTTCGATATTCCGCGTAAGAGTATTATTAGATTGATCTTGTCGCTAGGAGAAAAGATAGAAAAAGAGTATTTTAATTAACAACATCAGATTACAGCGTTTATTTGTCGCATAGACCCAGTTGTTTCAGTCGAAACAATTAAAGATTGCGTCTGTAGGAAGGAGAAATTGGCCGAGAAGGGATTATCTCATCCCCGACACCGACCGGCCTAAACGTTTAAATCACTCCTACGATATTGTCCCGCTTGTTTGAAATTCAATTATCTCAATTTCGACTTCTCGAACGTCCAACTTTGCTCCTTATACAGTATAATGGCTGCACTGGCATTGCCGATGCATTTATTCGCTTCTAAATGAAGTGCATTCGGACGAACGATTTCCCTATATCGTAAAATACGCTCTTTGTTATTATTTATATTAAATGAATGTTAGAACGATGGGAAATTTGTTGATTCACGAAAAATGAGATTGTTAAAATTACAGAATGCCCAAGATTTTGTTCATTTCGATGTTTCAGCCAGGATTCGGCGTTACGTTACAGAAGATTGTTGTATTAATCTGTGACAATCTGTAACTATGTCGTTACATCGCTACGAATTCATAATGTAACAATATCGATGGTTACTGACGATGATGACTATTGCTTGAAGTAATTTTTACTTACGCTTACTTAATTATTTTTTACTTTCGTTGATATTTACTCACCGCATTGTCCGGAGCGTCGTACGCGAGATTATCGACCCCAGTCATCATTATAACTGAAAAAACAATAGGTCGTTTTAGAAAGAAAATGATAGATAGATGATTGGAGTAATGATTTTCAAAGTACGAGTAGTATTTCGCTGTTCGGTATCAGTCGCGCCTAACAAACAATAAATTCAGTGCATTCTCAAACCGTAAGACAATCGTTGAGAAGTGCGAATGAACTATAATGGAGCTGGTAACGATCGAACTAACAAGATAATAGATGCTCCGGTTAAATTATGCGATCTGTATGGAATGTCTTTGGTTAAAGCGTCTTGGATGTCGAATGGTTTGCATTCTTCGAGGGCGAGAGTATCGCTACAAATTGACAGTCAGTCATCAATCAGAATAATAGAAAATGTAGATGAAGTTTCGAACTAGAAATTATAATTATTTTTTATCTATTTCGTTTTGTAAGCGCGAGAAGCATTAATCGGTCGATGAACTGATTTCAGACACGTTGTGTATGATAGTTGCCAGCTCGAGTCGTCCGCACTCACTTAGTTGCCAGCTTGAGTCACCCAAGTGAGTGACCCGCATAGCCTTGTTATAACATGTCACTATTGGGGAAGAATCTTGTCTTACATCACCAATTTATTATTATTTTACCATTATATGCTTTGAATAATAAAATTACTCCCGTGGCTTCCTCAGCGAAACATGTGATTTCGGCGTGGCAGTCAAAGTGTTAATTATCCTCGACTTGGATATTTCATTTAGTTCCCTCGAGACGTTCGTTGATTTCTCGTGCAGATATTAAAAGGATTAAAAGGATTTCCTGAGCAATTTTGTATGCGAATCATTCAGCAAAATATTGTAGAATCTTTACGCTAGCCAAAAATGAAATTTTCTTCGCGACTCGATAATTTAGAAATTTGTTGTAATTTATTGTCTCGCGCTTGCCATTTTTCTAATATATTTTTCACCTTTGCAAAACAATGTGCAACAAAGCACCTGTGTTTGGTTATTATTATTTTTTACAACTTTCGCCAGTATTACTTCGCTATTTGATCTTGGAGAAATGAAGCCTAATGTAAACCTTTCTGAATACGCGATTTTACAACACTTTCTTTGTTCTCGTGGTAATGTCAACTAAACAATGATTTGCCGACCGCGAATAATCAACGGAAGAGAAAAATACATAATAGCAGAGTAATAGCATAGTACAGTAAGATATCTTGTCCCCATATGGAGAAACTTTCGTTTTCTCCAAGAACGCCGTAATGAGAACGTTTCTCTGTTCGTTATCCTATCGCGATACGAACACATGCTGAGTAATTACGCGACTATTAAAAAGGACGAACGACCGAGTAAGCGTTCCATTTGTTGACTTGGAATATACAATCTTGTTTTCGACTTCAATTATACTTTTTATAGGAGCAAATGCTTACTCAGAAACGCAATATCCTGTTTCCCGGGAGAAACATAAAGATCATAGAAACAGGCCGTTTTTAATTTTGTTGATCTTATTGCTAAAACAGCTGCATACAAATACAATTGGCAAGTTTTACTGCTGCGAGCCGGTAAAAAGTCGTTTCTATTAAACAGAAAATATTCGTCATAGTTCGTTGGTTCGTAATTTTACGTTCAATCATAACATATCGATAAAATTGTGTGCAATGATATTTGCTATGCAAATAGCAAATGAATTTAGCGACCTTGTACAACCGATAAAAGCAGGTATAAGAACGTAAAAACCAAAGCTCCTCAAAGATCGAATGGACAAACGAGGTACCAACAAATGAATTAAAAAAAAAGTCACGATTTTGGAATAGCATAGTTGCTGAATTGTATAGAAAATCCTAACAGGCGAATGTTTAAAATAAAATAATTATTCTTTAACTATTTCGTTTTGTAAATGCAAGAAGCATTAATCGGTCGACGAATTGATTTCAGACAGGTTGTGTATGATATTTCTGAATTTGACGTGCAAGAAAATTTTGTTGTTGTAGAAATGCGGACAATTTACGATTGTACATGACACAAAGAATGTAATACAATGGATAAACTTTCCACGTATATCACAAGAATTTAGAAACATATTGCGGCACGAACAATCCATTCACATTATTCTACACAACTTACTTCCTTCCTGTGCGACCATAAAAACTTTAGTTACCTAAGTTTTTGCAATCTGTACTACTTGAAGTTTCCCAGTGCGAACTGTCCTCTGTGCCTTCCTAAAAGAATGATTCTGAGATATTCTCAGCACGGTAACGTAGCAACGGTAGTGATAAATATTACTATTACACAGACGATATCACATTAATTCAATATATTTCTATTAATATGTTAATTAGTTGTACGAATAAAAACTTTCTACAATAAATAGGAACAATCGTTAGCTTTGATCACGCTTAAATCTCGAAATTTTATATCTCAATATTTTGTTCCTTTCATAGGATTTTTAACGTTTTAAGAGAATATCTTCATAATTTGCTCAACAAGCCCGATATTTTTCAACTTTGAAGAAATATAATTGGATTAAAGACGACAAAACGAAGACAACAAAGTTGATACATTTAATTCTTCATCCCTCTTCGTTTCTCCCTCTCGTACTAAAACTAATTCTTCTTGAACCATTGTCACGACTTCCTGGTAGAACGTGACCCAGTGGAAAAGGAAGAGGAATGGCGGTCGATCGGTTTTTACGTGGATCGAAGATAAGAGTCCTCGAGGAGAGACATCTTTAAGTTCAACACGATTTCACCATTAACGATCTTGCCACGATTGCATGCATCGAATTTTCGATCGCTTACGCGACCTTCTTAAAACACAGATAAATAGATAAAAAGAAATTTTATGGAAAAACGTCTCACGGTTGTTTTCGAAAGAAATATAAAAAGTGTAGAGAGCGATGCTGTCGAATAAAACTCTGAAGCACTCGCTTAAGAACTTAGGATTCTCCGGAAGAAACATCACGAGAATGTGGATTAGTCGGTATTGAGAAAATCCGCAACGACTTACTTGTCAGCTCGAATCATCCACAACGACTTAGTTGCCAGCTCGAATCACTCGCAACGACTTACTTGCCAGCTCGAATCACTCGCAACGACTTAGTTGCCAGCTCGAACCGCCCGCAACGACTTACTTGCCGTAAACGTAACTTTTCAGTATTTAAAGTGGAATTCGAACTCATTTGATATTAAACTCTAAAATATTTAAAATAATTCCAAAATATTTAAAATAAATTCCACGATAAGACAATCCTATTAAAATGGAAATTCTCAGATAGAATAATTCTAAATGGTTTCAAACAATTGTCAAGTAATATAATCGGGGAAAAAATCCATCGCTGTAATATAACAGTGTCTTATCTGCGTTCCACTCGTCCGAAATCTAATTATCCTTACAATTTCAGCTCTGTGGAAATCCACTAGCCTATAAATCGCGCTCCGAGAAGCCGCTTTATCTTCCTACGTTAAACGAGTGAATGCATGAAGCCATCCACCGTTGTAGAACCAGCCTCTCTCTCTCTCTCTCTCTCTCTCTCTCTCTCTCTCTCTCTCTGTATCTCGGTTTTTATTACCGAAGGAAGCGTCGCGCGAATTCGTGCTTTATCACGAGCGAGCAACACCATTCGATTCTCGACGTTGCAGGAGCACCGTGCATGCTGCTTTGCTGACAGGACATTTTATTTATCGTGGCCCATTGCAAGACCTCTCGTTCTCGTTCTGATTTTTTCTTTTTACGATTACGAACATTCGCCGATAACACGCATCCAGCCAAATATTCTACAGAAATTTTACTATATCAAAAGGATTTTAAAACCGATCGTACAACGTTAGACATCAGAGAGACATTACAACGGTATATTGAATTTATGTCTGAGCTTGGAATGGACTTTGAAACGAGCGCAACGCTACGAACATGCTATAGGAGGAGGTATTTTGCAGAGTTGGGCATTATATTCGAATTATTTCGAACAAATATTTGTTTGAGATAATTATCGGAATAAATACAGCTTTGTGAAATATTTTATCCGTTTAATAATTAATATAAATTATTCGTCGTAAATCATCCTCTCTGTTTGTCCGAATAACTGGTTGATATTTATACGAATAATTTATTATTAATAATGGTTCTAAAATTGTTCGAATAACACGATAATTTCTTACCTCGCGAATTTCACTTCAGCTTCTTAATTCACAAGTTAATTGCCTCTCCATCACAGACCGCATAAATTTGTCCAAAACAGATTTTTCCAACGTTTATTGCAAATTATCCTCGAATAACACTGTAATTATTAATTGCCACTACGTAATACGCTACAAAGGTCCGTACGAAGGAATTTACGAAACGTCTCTTGTTATTTTCACGATATTCACCGAAACACGGAGGAACCAGGAACTCGAGATACCAGAATTTCCACGGCAATACTTAATTACATGTCACACAACCGGCAACGAGATTGCTCGTTAATTAATTCGCGTCCGTCTCGTGTCTTCTGCCTTTTCTCGGTGACACTGCTAATTAGAGACGTAACGATCGCAACGAAGACACAGAAGACCTGGCCTGGCTATCAAACCTCTATTCTCGTCGTTAGGGCGGATCCAGGGTCGTTTGCAGCTACAGTTTGAAGTTTCTTCTCCCAACGAAACATCTAGAACAGGAATAGATACTCCAACTTTCTTTTCGCGCCAAATTCGCGCTAGATCGGTCCACTTGGGACTGAGGTGAACTCCTGGATTCCTCTGACCACTTTGTTCGTTTTATCTTGGCTAAACTCGACCTGTCGACTGCGCTTTCGATGGATTCGTTTGCTCCGTTGCGTGGCAAAAGGGGTCATTTCGAAGATTGTGGTCGTGCGAAGCTCGATTTGCTGGCAGTGTTTTTGAGATAATTTTGAGTTTTGATTTTCATTGACTCTTTGCAGTTTTCGTAGCTGTTTATCGAAGAGGAATTCTAAGAAAAAAGGCGTATAAAGTGGAAATAAAAAATGTGCATGTACAACGTTACGTTCTGTTCGTGTTTTAGCTGAATTTGCAAGAGCACTATTTTTTGGTGTCGGTACTTTAACGTACGTAAAAAACAATATCGGAGGTGTCGCAAGGCATATTTAACATTTGGAAACCAACTGAGTGTTCCAGTTACTTTAAAAATGTAAAATCTAAGATCAGCAATAATCAAATACCAAATAAATAGATATACGTATTCTTGGAAAATTGAGAACACATCGATATCGATGCTACATATTCGAATTAAAAGTAGAATAGAATAAGGGTAAAAAGTTCGAGTTATATTTAAAATTAGATATATTTGTACGTCTCATTTCTATCTATAAATCGTTCCTACTCTAAATAGAATAAAATTTAGAAAATGTAGATACAATGATACGTGTGGTTTTAAATAAAAGATTAATCTAAAGTAACAGATTAAGTTTTCAAGCAACTTCACAACCTATTTTATACGGATCCTTTACTTTTCATTCATTTCAACACGTCTATCCGTTAAAACCTCCCTATCTCTTTGTATCTTAAACCTTCGAAACCTGTTAAAATCTGTTAAATCTGTTAATCTTTTAAAACCTGCGCCACCCTTTTATTCACCTTAATTGGCGCCTTCCTTTGAATCCAGTCACTTCGAGAATTCTTTAATTATTCATTGCCTCGGAGCAACGCGAGATAATCGTTCGGACCGATTCACGTTACAAGCCGCGGGACTGTTTGTACGCTCCAAAGAGATTTCCCTTCCCATGGTCCACGAAAGTGCGTGTCATAATTCCAGAGAAAACGCACAAGGCCAGCAAACCGGTTTCCACTCGTGTGCTTTTATCAGCCTACTTCCGAACACCGCACAGTTGATGGGATAGACAGAATGAAATCGCGAATTACAGTATCGTTCGCCTATTTTTAGAACGTCTGTCAAGACCGATCGTCTTCTTAATTTTCTCTCCTGTCTTTGACTTCTACACCATGACTATCAGATCACATTTTACGGCTGTGAAACCACCTGCCAGATCTTGTCGTGGCTGTCGAATCCTATCCTACCTATGAAATCGTACTATGGCTGTTCAATTTTACAAGCAGACTGCGGACTTTTACGCGTTTACAGGGAATTTGAAAGTACAACGTGGCAGAAAATGCACATAATACGAAGAAATATTGCGATATATCCAATGTATGGTGCTTCTTACGGTATTTGGTAGGTAGAACAATTTTCTTCTCGGATTCTACTTTATTGAATTTTATTCTCAAGAGTATGAATTTACGTAAAAATCCACAGTCAGAGTTATAATTCCATCCACGTATACATGACGCGTAGTATCGTAGTTAGAAAAAGAACGAAAGATTTCTGAATCCTAAGTTGGGAGGAAAGTCTCGTCAATTCAAACTGTGTGATATATTAAATCTTCGTCGAGATTTTACGATCTCCATACGTATCTGTTGCGCTAACTATACGCGATTCGTATTTCAAATATATATCTCTTCGAATCCATTCATAGAAATCACCGACACAGCGTTTGCGTTATGACGGTGCGGCAGCATATACGGGAACGCAATTAGCGTGATTGCAGTTTAATAGACACCATTATACGGTTTGATGACACTTTGACGAGAATTTAAGTATAAGCGGCTCGATGTGGATGTATAGGACTCTTATCAGTATAGGTATTCTACATTACGGCGAGTCTTCGTTTATCTTTCGTTCATAATTATTTTTACGTTTGTGTTTATCTATGATAGCGACAATCGCGATGTCTATGTTGCATAAAACTAGAACGCATTCGTTTGAAATTAAAATTGTTGTTTCCGAATGTCATTAGTAGACGAAAGGTGCACGTGTCGGAAAATTTTCTAATGTACAAAACTTGTTACTTTAATGATTGTATATGATCTCCACACACGTGCAAACGCGAATATATTTGTAATGAATTAACAGTATATCGATAAACGATATCTTTTACGTTCATTTGGAATTCACCTAGAATCGTAATTCTGCTACCTTCGAATTTATCTACCTGTTTCCTCAAACCGTTCGAATTTTCGATAAACTTTAACGCGAATTGCTCAGCCTTGAAACGTGCACATAACGCGCGTTATTTCTTTAAACGAAACCGGCTATTTCGAGGGTTGCACAGCAAATCGATTACCATTTTCTACAGTCTCCTTCGTCGATGACACACGCTCAAACACGATTTTTTAATTCATTCAACGAACGCACTCTGCAACGATAGATCGATCATAGTTAGCGAAAAATGTATCTCCCCGCTGTGACTGATTTCAACACAAAGTTATTTCACATTTTGTTTCGACGTTTCGGAGAACAGGAAATGTCACACAATAAAGCTCGATTCAAAATCGAAGCACAGATCTGTATTCAGGAAACGAATCCTTCGAAAAGATGTATAAGAATGTTCAGTCCTTTGTTGGTGTATTCAGCGACAATTTTAGATCCCCGGTGCTTTATGAGAGGTTTTACAAAAGGCTGTGTTACGTTCAATATGTTACACTGGCAACAATTTGAACTGTTCTCGACGACGCGACGCTGTCTTACGGGCTGAGTAGAGGGCAACAACTGAGACAGTAGCAGCGAGTTTGTTCGCGTAAGTATACAATCGAGAATGACACTTTCGAGGTAGCTTCTCCCACTCGACCATATCTTTCCAAATATTTGGCGTTTCGTGGCCATGAATAAATAAATCATGTATAGTATAGTAAAGTGTAATTAGGATTTTTATTCTTTCTTCGATATTTAACTGATATAAATATTATCATAATATTAACATAATATAACATGATATTTCGCAAGAACATAATGCAAAAGACAACGCATTATGTAATTTTTCCAACGCGATATTTGTTTTAATTAGCGTGTAACACAACGAAGGTGTAACTCGCTTAACCAACACGTACCTAATTTTATTCTGTATCTCACATGGACATTAAGTAATCTAATGACCAATAATGTAAATTTTTATTAATATAGTATGATTAACAATAACAGCATACGTTCATTTCCATTGTTGTGTAAAACACAAGACAAGGAACAATCTTGAGAGAAAGTAATACATATTTTTACAAATCAATTATTTTTTTGTAAATCTCATCCGTTTGATTTTTCATTTATAATTTAATTTATAATTTTGTTTCTTTAAGATTTGTCTTAGTCTGTCAATTTAAATTTTTCTGTTTGCAATTACCAGCAAATTAATCGTATACCACGCGCTATATACGAAAATTGAATAAACGTGGCAGTCTAATCACACGAATACATTTTATATCTGTGACGCGTGCAAATCAGATGACAGACCATACCATTTTAGAAGCAACATCGTATATTCGATATGACGGAACCGTTTTAAAAAATGGAACAAACTTTACATTTAGGTTCGCTATTCTTGGCATCGTTTCAAAACGCAGTATCTCGTGTCACGAAATCGAGCCATTTTTTAATACTTCCCTTCGGATATACATGGCCATTATAAATGAAAAAGATAAACGAAAAGCGCTTAATTGCAGTCTCCGTTCTGCTACATTTTAAATGGCTTCGTAAATTATCGATTTTGGTTCACAGACGTGCACTATGATTTATGATCGAGAACTATCATATTGATGGTAATATTGATGTAACAATAACAATATCCAATAAATGATATGCGAAATAAGAACGACTGTTAGCCTACTATATGTACAATAAAATGTCGTCCGTTTACAAACGAAGAATATGATTACAGATTTTTGAAATACACATCGTGAAACGGCAAATTGCAAGAGATCAAAACTGTCTCCTTGCCGGAACTTAATTGCGCTAATAATGCTGAGTGTAAAGTTACGTAATTTTTCGAACGTGATATTGTTTTAATTACCGTGCGATACAGCAGAGGTGTAATTGCAGCCTTTAAGAGGCGACTTTTAATTAAACGTCCCGCCAAGTATTCGTGCGCGTTTCATTATAAAGCGCTGCTGGTTCCATTTTGAAGGACGTTGCCAACAAATACCATCCTCGTAACATCATATTACATTTCGTTTAATACATTTCGAATAATTGGTACATTTGCAAACAATTCATTCGCAGAGATATTGCATTCCCAACGATTATCTTCACTTTGATATTTTATTTACAATTATTATCGTGTTTGTATCCTACCGGAGGAGAACAATATTATGGTATGCAAAACATATCCAATATATTATGGTCTGTTACGTTATCCGCCTTTAACAATAACATTCGCTTCGTGCTGGAAAGATACGTTTTATATGCGTAGATGCGTTTTAGATACGTAAAATGTGTAAAATGTGTAGAACATTGTATAGACGTAATCATTATCATTGCTATTCTAGTTGTAGTATATCGCAAGTACCGTTGACGCAGTAATTACGTTCAAATTACGAATATACAGAGCATGCTATTTAACTTAGACATTATGGTCACCTGATCTTAAAATACGTAATGTTGATAAATTAATCATATTGATTAATTTTTTCCTTCCTTGTAGATAACTGTTCACTTACTAATCTCTTGGCATTCAATTTACATTTGATTCCACTTAAAAGAGTACTCGCGAAGAATCTTAGATATTATACTTTGTTTATTTATTATATTAACATCTCGTAGAGGTTGTGAACAAGGTTTGTTTTGAACATCTTTTTTAAACATTTTTTTTTATCATCAACAATGAACAAGGTACTTCAAGCTATCGCATTACACAGATAGAACATCTTGTGTGCGTATTTCTATGTTTTAATTTACATACATAATTTAACATTTTTTAGTTGAAACATTTATTTCTTGTTAGGTCAGAAACAGTGATTTATTAATTAGCTCAAACAGAAATATGTAAAACTAATCAGTACCGATTGATAGTACTTATGTAATTGCGCTAATAAGTGAAAAGATTAGATCGTACATTGAACGATGATGTATCTGAGTTAGAGTACGATCATTAAATTGATCGTTTAAGCTGTCCTTATATATATAGTACGTTTCATGCCGCTCAATTATTC
This sequence comes from Bombus cullumanus, assembly GCA_014737535.1. Classification (NCBI taxonomy): domain Eukaryota; kingdom Metazoa; phylum Arthropoda; class Insecta; order Hymenoptera; family Apidae; genus Bombus; species Bombus cullumanus. Next base: position 3,869,472 of record JACXIX010000044.1, on the reverse strand, counting down.
ACGCAAACGTCTTTATGCACCATCCCAGTAAACTTACCAAGCGAATTAATCATAATTGTTTTCTGAAATTGATCGAAACTTGGTAATTTTCATACGAAAGTTATCGTGTTCCGAGAGAGAAGAAGATAATTTTCTTGAACCATCGAATACATTTTCGTACAGAATACCTGTCGTTAACCTTTTACTAATTGAATTTAGAGATTTCTTACTTGAGTTAGTTTATGTAATTGAAAATCTCGTAAGTCGGAAGATTTTATTTTAAAACTAAAATACATTAATTTTATAATATAAATTACCGAATGATCTACTTTACGTCTACTGAACGATTCTCATAACAATTTGCAATAAAGGACTGTCACTTAAAATTTGATGCTTAGTATTCTCGACTATTTTTGCTTCAACGTCAAAATGTATAAAAATTAAAAGATATTTCTGGAAGTTACGATTCCATCTATATAATTTATTCTATGAAACTCGCAATTCTCAAATCTTAAATATTTGAATCATAATGAACTTTCCAGAAAACTCTAATAAACATCTATAATTTAGTAACTTTAAAGAAAATACGGTCGCCTTAGACGAAAGTACGTTTAAATAGAATAAACGGATTTAAAAATATTCAACTCTGCAACTCTTTAAATTGCATAAAAGTATACAACATAAACGATGAACAACACAACAATTATAAGCTAAGGACACACCTGGAACCAATCGAGTCATCTCCAAATCATGCAAGTATTATCTTTGCTTGCCGTGATAATGGTATCGCCGTTATACGAGAAGGCGCAACTGAAGACATCGTCTGTGTGACCATCCAGCGTTTGTATACAGCATCCACTCTCCAAAGACCATAATTTCGACGTCTCATCCAACGACGAGGTCAGCAGATGCTGACTATTTGGACTGAAGCAGACTAAACCAATTTTTCCTTTAATTTCTAGCAAATTTCGTGCTTGATCGAAGGAAATGAAAAACACGGTACAAATTAGATAAGAGTTATCAGAGTATTTGTGCCAAAAATACTACTCAAACTAGAAGCTACAACGCTATTCGAACGGAAAGTTTGTAGTTCAAGGAAAATATTATATCGCAACAGACGATACACGTTTCAAGACAGAAAATATATAGAATCGAAAAACAAAAAATATCTTCAACTTTCGGTGGCCCTTGGTTATCGAGACATTTATGAATTGATCTACAAAATAGATTTTATACTCGTGATAGCACAAAATACTCGTGAATAGTAGAATTTACTATATTTTTGTCTGTCACTCTAGGATAATCACCTTTCGAGACTTCTTCTCGGTGGCCTCTCATCGAGGCTAACTGCTGAAAATTGGTGCTCACGTCCCAAACTCGAGCAGTGGTGTCGCTGCTCGCGGTCGCCAACTTTTTCCCGTTGTTGTCGAAGGTCAAGTCCAAGACCTCGTCGTCGTGTCCTCGCAGAGTGGCCAAGCAGGAATTCATCCTCGTGTCCCAAACTTTGGCCGTTTTGTCCATGGACGACGAGGCGATTAACGAGCAGTCGAAGTTATAGACGCAATTTGACAATTCCGATCGATGACCGATTAAAACGCTTGTGCGACTGAAGCAACAGTAAATATGGAATTATATGTATAGAAGAAGCAATAGGAAATACAAAATATTGAGGAAGAGAGAGAGAGAGAGAGAGATTAACTTAAATCTGTTGCTTTCCTTGTCGTTTATATACATTACCCAGTATTATTAATATATTTCGACGATATTTCTACATAAATGCACATTTTTATAAACAAGAAATTGGACTCTCACAAGAGAAATCGAGAATCAGCGCTCACCTGAAAGTTCTCGTGTCCCAAATATTAACAGTACCGTCGAAGGAACCTGTTATCATTTGAGTTCCATCGTTGTTGAAATGTAAAGCGATTATTTCTGCCGTGTGACCTCTCAACGTTCCTAATTCCTCGCCTATTAAATAAATGTCTCTTCTACGTACAAATGTCAAATATTTCTCAGAATACCAATTCTAATTTATTATTAATTTGTTTCCACGTTCGACTATGTTATTATTCTAAGATTTAAACGTTACAATTATTTAAAATAGGTAGGTATATTTAATATCAGTATGGATAAATTTTTATTCTATTTCTTAATTTATGGATTTTAAATATACCTGTTGTTAACTCAAATATCTTTGACGTCGTGTCTAGGGAAGCCGTCCCGATTTTGTTGTAACTTGGTGAGAATTTCGCGACAGCTATTCCAGCGTTATGTCCCCACATAGTTAGGAAACAGTGGCCTGTCCGAGAGCACCAAATCCTAGCTGTCTTGTCAAAGGAACCGGTTACGATTTTGTCTCTAAGGAACAAATATTACGTCGTGGATAATAAGGGTAATTAGTTATAATTAACACTATATTTTTATTTGTCATATCCGTATTTTCCTTTTCTTTTCATTTCATTATTTATTCTATGAACGATGCTTAACCTTTTTACTTCGCTTATCTCTTAAAAAGATTAAACATCGATCTCTCTTCTACATAATAAAAGTTACGTCTCTTTTCGCGTAGATAATTTTAAATTATTTAAAAAAATTTTTGCCACTTTTTTGTAAAACGCGTCTTATGCATATTTTGCTTATGGTCGATCCAAATACTAATTATACGTATGTGCAGAAAAATGTATGCTGAAAGCGACTGAAGCGAGTTTGATGGGATATTATTTCGTCGGCAAAGAGAGTACGAGAAAGAACGTATCCTCGTTTCCGGTCGACGGCGATACAGATGAATTGTTAAGAGTAATGCTTCAACGAGACGTACGAAATTGGGTTGTTGAAGGACACGGTGTAGACCACATTCTTATGGCCTTCGAGAGTAAGAAGCTCCGTTCCACTGTCAATGTCCCAAACTTTACACGTTCGGTCATAGCTGCCTGTCAGGCATCTGGTAAAAAAGTTTATTTCACTCTTAGCGATATAAAAGTTATTATCAATATATTCATACATATTTATATATACATATACATATCGAGTAAGAAAAAGAACCGAACATGATGATTTTTATTAACATGGTACGTATTTAATAAAAAGAGAGACGCTATTTTGAATGCTACGTAATTTGCCAGAAACTTTGTTAACGATTTATTATTAGAATCTCAGATAATAGAAGAGTTATCCTCGTTGCGGAAGCTTTTCAGAGAATATAAACTTCCAAGATAGATAGACAAACTTTTAGAAGCTTATCGCACTCGTTCGAACAATGAAATAAGTAATATGAGCGTAGCAGCGCGAATGTTTCTCTGTCAAGAAAAACGAGTTGCTTTTGTAATAAAATCTTGTAAAGGATGCCATTTCCAGTCTCTCGATTATCGTAAGGCAGAAATAAAAATCTTATCGAGAGTACTATAACATCTTTGTTTGAATCATCGCTTCGCAAAATCGACAATGGCAGAGTCGATAAACGGGAAAATGAAATTTAGTGGAGAAATGCACGGAACAATCTTAATCGGGAGTACCTTTTACCTAGTTTATCGAACGCTATATTCGTAAGGGGTAGAAGATGGGTCTGCAAGGTTTTGTATTTGTAGTAGCGCTTGGCGTTTGTTTCGCAAACTTTGGCTTGCAGCTTCTGCAGGGTCTCCACTAACTGCTCCATTACACTTTCGGTTATTACGGGCTCGGTCGCTTTTATACTCTCCGCTAATGCTCTTATGTCCGTTCTGCAAAACGACACGTACACACTCGCTTACTTCCCGCCAAGTAATTATACACCCACGCGATTTCCTTCTCTTCCTTTTTGAATAATCCGACGAGCTTAATTATGACGTGCGACTGTACGTCTGTTCTTTCTTTAGAACGCTGTAAGTTTCACCGCGCTCCAAATTGCTAAGCCTTTGTTTCCTTCGGAGAATTTTGTAAACGTAGTTAAAGCAGTTAAAAACAATATTTTGGCGTCAAGGTGTTTGCTCGCTCATCGGATTATTTTGTGATGGATTGTAAATGATTGGAGTGATAACAGAGTTTCGAAACGAAACTCAGTGTTCGTCTCTTTTTCTTTCTTTTCAGATTGCTTTTGTAAAAATAACTGCGGATAAAAGGATGAAGGATTTTGTAGCGAATCGCAACAGTTAAATTACTTCTAAGAAAGCTCATTTCTAGAAACTCTGCACACGCTAACAAAAAATATTAAAAGATATTTAATTACTCGGCAGACAGATCCAGAAGATCGATCATTTTTGTCTTGACATCTCCACCCTGTGTGTACTCCAAGGCGAGACCTGTAAAACAACAGAAAAGAGAAAATATCGTTTCAAAGGTGTCGGAGGTACAGGCGCGCGTTAATTTCGTGGAAACTGGCGCTCGGTTGGCATACCTGGCGGAAAATAACGAAGCAAAAACTTTAGCAGCTTCATGTGGACATTCCAATTACGGCCACGTTCAGTGTTTCAGACAGCAGCCAGATTGCCGCCGGCCCACGAAAACGAGAGGCCCTGGATTTAATTATAAAATGTAATCGACGTGACTTCACTCGCGCGCAAATTACATACAAAATCGTGGAGGCTAGTTTTTACCCGCGGCTGTCAATGCAGTGGCCCGCGTCTATTGGTTGCGCGGGTCCAACTGCCTCTGTCCTATAATTACGGAAATAAAGCTGAATCGCGATACTGTACGTTACCAAGATAAGTTTGATCGATTCCGTCCTGGTCTCGTGCAGAAATTTCATGACTAATTGCTAATACGCGATCAAAAATATTCTTGGAGAAATGTTTTACCAAAGGTTTAGGGAATTAGATTGGTAGTTTCGATGAATTTATATGCATTCGATAGAAATATAATAGAGATGGACGCGTAATACATATTTCTTTCTCATAGACCAATTCGATATGCACTGCATTTAGATTAAACTAGTTGATAGTTGTTTTTTATGAAAATAGTAAATTTAGTGAAATTTTTAATTTTACTGTTCGATATATATAATCGTTTGGTATTACTTTTTGGAATAATAAGTAATATATATGTAGTGAATAAATTCGGAAATTTAAAAATTCAAAAATTTATAAATTCATACGCTTACGAAAACTGCTATATCGACAGCTGTCAAGTTAGTCAATGATTAAAGTCGGACAACAGACGAGTATACCGGAATTTTATACGCTATCAGAGATGAAATTCCTTCTCTGACACTATGTACATACTCCTATTTTAGACGTCTGAAATATTTATACAATTCGTATTCTATATCACAGACGAGTTAATCAATGATCGTATGCATCGACGAATCGTATACATACTATACACACATACAGTTTACGTATAAATATGAATACAAATTAATCAGCTGATAAGTGATTATTATCATGTTGTTATGGAAACGTGTTAAAAGCATAAATGATCGTAGTTTCTATAGTAATGTATAATTATACAAATGTATCATAACTGTACAAATAACTTTGACATAAAGCTGGTGATGTATTTGGAACATAACCTCACATAATTTGAAAGTTCGACCTGTAGGTTTTATTAGTACAATAAATTTAACTGAAACAATGTCGGTGGACCATAATGAAAAATATATTTTCGAAGCTGAATGGTACGACAAAATAGCCTGCGTTTTAAAGAAGTTTTATCTGTATTATTATCCATTCGATAATACGGTTGAATTGGTATGTTTATTATAAACTTTTAATTCGTAATAATTTTAAAAGTGTAATTTTAATTATGTATTTTTTTAAATATTCAGTTTGATATAAAAAACAGGAAAACGTTTCTAAGAAGGACAAAATGCGAAGGAATTCAGGCAAAAGATTTTTATGTAGGTGCCACTGTAACAATATTTTCAAGGAGTATAAGGATAACAGATTATGCGGATTGTACTACACGAACAAAATTGCAAACAAAAATGCAAAAGTACACCATTATTTCTGTCAGTAATTTCATTGATACTTATTAAAATTTGTTATGAGTTTCTCTTTGTTTTAGAACATTTGCAATGGTGAAACCTACTGTTGTCGATAAGTTAGGAGAAATATTAAAACATATAGTTGCCTCTCAATTTCATATTGCCAATATTAAAATGGTCAGATTGTCGCAAGAAGAGGCGACAGACTTATATCGAGATAAAGAAGAGCCCAATATAGCGTAAGATATGTCCTGATGCTAAATACATTTTTAAATTTGATATACAAATACTATTTCCTGTATCTTTTATTAGGTATATAGTGAATTATCTCACTTCTGGTCCTATTGTAGCTTTAGAACTATTAGGTGATCATGCGATTACACGTTGGCAAGAAGTGATGGGACCGGAAGATCCCAGGGAAGCTGTTGCAAAAGCTCCATCTTCCCTCAGAGCATGTTATGGTAAAGATAATATTGTCAATGCGGTATATGGTTCTGACAATGAGGAAACAGCAGAAAAAGTTTGTTATTCTTTAATGTTTATAACAAGGTGATACAAATATTTGGATTTATTTCTTTTATGTTTCTTTCCAGGAATTACAATTTTTCTTCCCTAATCCAAAAAGCGGTAAAAAGGGACCTGTGAATACAGCAACATTAGAAAATTGTACTTGCTGTATTATTAAACCACATATCGTCCAAGCTAAACTAATTGGTACTGAAAATTATGCTTTTAAACGATAAATAATTTTTTCAATAAATACTATTTTATACTTTACTGGTTATAGGAAATATTATCGATGACGTGCAAAAAGCTGGTTATACTATCTCTGCTGTACAACAATTTTTTGTCAATCTATTTGACGCGGAGGAATTTTTAGAAGTTTACAAGGGGGTTCTTCCCGATTATGCGGTACGTTTAGATTAGTAATATAGAAATCACGGATTAGTGATCTTTATTTATTATATAGATTTATTTATTATGATTGAAAACAGAGAACTATAACTATTTAATTAGAACTTAATGTAGTAATGTGATGCAACCAAAGACAACTAAATTGGTGGTTCACAACTCAGCTTATAAAATACAACTTACAACTAACAACTAACAACTTACAACTCATAACGACTCGACAACTCATAAGTAACGATTGACCCGCAACTATTCGCAGCTTTCTCGCTACTGCAACCGCTAGTCGCAACTGACTAATGGCTACTTTTTATACCATGGTTTTGGTATTCCTAGCATGCACATGAGTTTCACAGAAATGGATGACCTATGGTCAAGTACGCTTTTCTTAATTACCCAATGTCCTAAAGGGCCTGGGTATATGGCCTATCGTGATTTCCCATTTTTTCCGGCCTGTCAACACTATCGTTTTCTATTTGTAGTTCATTGCGATTTTCCCCAGGGTTTTTCCCCGATACTACAGTAATGTGCTTTTTAAGAAGTGTCAATAATCTTGTTTTCAGGCCATGGTAGGAGAACTACAGTCAGGACCATGTATTGTTATGGAAATAAAACATAAAGAAGAAAAACATGATGTTCAAGGAGAATTTAGAAAATTATGCGGACCTATGGATCCAGTAAATATACATAGATAATAAGAATTTTTGTCATTTTTCCTTTATTTTACTTTCTATGTGATACTATATACATACCACGTACTATTGTATAATAGGATATTGCACGACAAGTGAGACCAGATACTCTTCGAGCAAAGTACGGAAAAACAAAGGTACAAAATGCTGTACATTGTTCTGACTTACCGGAAGATGGAATATTAGAGGTAAAATAAATTCTCATAAGTATTTTTATATTTACGTATTAAATATATAATTGTACGTATATTTATTATAATTTTATACAGGTGGAATACTTTTTTAAGATTCTTGACAGCAGCTAGATACTTAAAGATGAAATTACACAGAAAGCTTAATTCATTCCTTGTCTTATTTTTATCATTCTAAATATTTTTTTAAGATATTACTACACATTGCCTTTCATAAATACTATCCAGTTGTCAATCATAAATTTTACCGAGGTATGAAATTAAATAATAGACAGTTAAATCGTTGTTTATGATTAAACCTATCAGATGAATATATGGAATTTTATCCTACTTTTTTATAATAAAGAATGCTATAGCAATTACCCGTTTTAATCATTCATGAAGCAAAAAATAATCTTCCAGTCACGCTTATGTCCCATGAACGTTTAATCATAATGAAAGTTTCTTGACTTGCTCAGGCTATGAAAAGGTCGTTCACGCTGTTTATATCATTTTTCACATTGCGCGTTTCGTTACTTCTCCGTCCGTCCTATCTTATAATTTTTCCATCTTCGTCTCGAATATTTCCAAAGTACCATCGTTAATATTAAATTTTCTAGCCGTACATAATTTTTACTTGAAATATTAAAAGTGTAAATTACTCAACTGTGGTTCATACACGATAACGAAAATATAATTAACACGTTGAATGCCACGCCAGTTTTACAAAGTTTGGCCGTGGCGCCACGATGAATTTTTTATTATACGATACATATAATGTTGAAATATTACCTACAAGAGATATGTTTCGGTGTATAATCATCATTAATGAATTTATCTCACTGAGATCACCGGTGACCCCATGGCGTTGTAGTGCAATTTCGCTCGATTCACTTATTTTTTCCGATTATCAATTATCTCATTGTTTCTTGGCGTTGCTAAATAATTGTTCTATATTGTTACGTCACAGGACCTACCATAAACCTAAAGGACCGTCACAATATTTGGCAATATTTGTTACTTTACTGTCAAGATCCTTAATTGCCATCAAACATCTTTCAAACGTTTCTTAGGGTTATTGTTCACATTCCTATGTTCGACAGCCACTGGTGGGAGGCACACATAATAGATCTACATTTCATGTATAAATAAAACTATTTTTATACGTTTGTTAACTGCATTAATTTCGTCACACCATTGTAGTGACGATGGTAATACTAAAAAATGTATAGCGTTCAACGCCTTAGACAAAATCTTTACTCTCACACATACATCAGCATAATTATTGCATAATTTACACAATATAGTTAATTATCCTGTAATCATCATATATTATAGTATGCTTTCAGCATGATTATATACCTTATATAGCCACGAAACATTTTTATCGGTGGTCACAGCCGCAATATATTTTTCAAATACCGATGCATTCCCTGACAAGTACACGCTGTCAATCAAAAGCAACATGGGAAAGGGACGCCTAGAGTATCCCTAGAAGCAATTTTCGCAACGTCCTACTTTTGCAAGTAAACGGCGCGGCGCAATGGATCTGTCACTTTACGGTTCTAAAAGATTCAAGAGAAAATGTCTGAATTTTTCCTTCTCGCTAATATGTATCTAAATTAGCTGATACTATAGAAAAACATTGCTGATACAAGCGTTTACTTCAACAAGAATAATAAAGAACACTATCGATTATCTAACGAGAAAGTTATATTTAAATTAGAGTAATATTTAAATAAGATATTTGAAAAGTAATTATCGACATGCATGTTTTAAGTAACATTGTAGTTAATCTGAGATAATTATAGATGGTCAGTTCATTTAAACGATGAAACATAAATATGTATCAAATGAAATAATCTGTCCCATTCGTGAAATGCATAATCTTTTAGATAATTTTAGTTTTTGTTTTATCGATTACATCAGAAACACAGATTTCTCCTCATAGTGCGCTAACTATGCATTCAAGGGTAATTGAAATGAGAACAATTCTGAAAGCAAATACTGCTATGTCGTGAAATAATTCGGCTTTAGTATCTATGACTTATGATGTCAGTGTGTGAGAAAGCTACGATATTTAAAATTCCAATTAATATTAAAATCCAAATTATTTTATCGCTATCCAAGATGAAAAGAATTATTGTTAAAATTGATATAATCTTCGCATAAGATTTAATTACGTTTCGTGTATTATCTTGAATTATTGTTAATTTTTATTTTCCTTTCAAGTAAGATTTAATAGCTCTGATAAAGAGTAAATAATTGCACATTAGTTCTTTCACTGACTTTTGCCTGATAACTCGTCTGTGTACACTTTGAAATACTATAGTAGATAAGTATTAATAGGTAAATGTTAGATGTATTGGAAAGTTCTGCCGTTCCCTCGATAATTCCATTTTTATTTCTAATCTCCAATAACGTCGGAAACCTCCATTTTAGATCGTCAACTGATCTAAATTTTGTCATGTTCATTTGTACCATAAAAGTAACGAAGCGTTGACGCAGAAGCATAGTCTATTAGTTTCAGTGTCAGAGGTAAGACACGATTTATGGCACTATATCTCGCGCCTCTTGTTTTGTCAAAACAGAAGTGAGATTCGCACATAGAAATTTGGGAATCATAGAGAATCTGAAATTACAAATATAAACACGAGACCATGAAATTACTTGGATGACACGTGACTTCATTTTTTTCGCAAGTTAACGAAAAAAATTAAACGCGTAACACAAACCTAGGGATGTAAAAAAGACAAAATTATTTCACACGCCTGATAGTTTAATAGGAGAAGAAGAAATAAAAGAGATGAAAAAGTCACGAACCTATACGTACGTAGTATGTTGATCCCTCACGACGTATCACCATTAATGGTGAATCCATCCGTTTCGAATCCGCTATATGGTGTGCTTATCCTGCCTTAATAACGGCATAATGATGTGTGTCAAGGATTCGCAACTCGTCGTGATGAAAAGTTGCAGAAATCTGCTACCTGTTCGCCAGGCAACTGACACCAGACAGATAAAATAATCTTACAACCTCGCGATACCGTTATACGAATACGATCGAACGATTAATTTCAATTTCACTTCCGATTCGAACAGGAACAATGTGTACGGATTATCGGAATAAATCAGAATAAATCAGAATAAATCGCAATAAATTACTAAATGTCAGAATTGCTATTTGGATTCTCTTATTTTTTGTGGTTTATATTAAATATTTTATATGCCGTTTAAAACCAACAATCCAACCGATCCATCGAACAGTTTACCAAACACCATCGTACACGCGATATGCACGATAATAATCGATCGATGAAATCAAGATGCCAATGAAACCAGTGAATGACCAAAGAAACGCTTGTATCTCAGAAAAATTGCATAAAATTGAACGAAAAACGGTTGCACCGGTTCCTTATCGTCCACACCGGCTATCAATGGGCAGGTAAATCGGCGTGTTCCGTCGCGGTCATGGTCTTAGATCCGATTGGCGTATTAGAATACACGTATTTTCGAGCTGGTGCGTTGCCATCGACGATCGGGTCTGGCAGTATTGCGCTTGACAGCGCGCAGAACGGACCCAGCGGCGATTCTGTCACTTCTCGAGGGTCTGAGAATCGCGATTTCGACGCGTTGTTCGATCTTCGTTGTCAATCGGACACGCAGACATAAGAATTCGTAACGATAGATAATCCCGTATCACGTAAAATCTTTACATCCGAGTGTCTTGGTCTCGCGATCCTTCGTTTCGTGAATCGAACAGATTTGAATTAGAATTTATTAACAAGAATCTTGTAGTTGGATTTTCAAACAGAAACAACAAAAACAGAAAAAGAAAATAAAAAGAAAAGGGATAGAAAATTTGAAAATTCCGAGTTGAACAACAAAGAGTGCGAAGAATTGGATTTGGCGAAGAATTTGAGAGGCGATTTTAAAAAATTGGGAAGTAGGCCGTCCTCGTGGCTGGCCGAGAATCTCTGAACGACGAATTGCTTGATGTCTCTACTTCCTGGTATTGAATGGTGGACGAATGTACGTAAGTTGTTCATTTTACTCTCAGGGTAATTGTTGTTGATATAGTTAGGTGAATGAAGAGGCAGAGTATCTCGTGTGCGTGTGGTGGTTTGAGTGGTATGAATAGACATAGTCTGTTTATTGACTGGTGATGTAGATGCTTCCTGTTTGACGTTTTTATGTACGCGTTGAGCTGCCGGGTTGTGAGTATAGCGATGTTCGATCATAACGTCTATGTAAAATCATTCTGTGAATATCGAATCCGGTTCATGGGAATTTTTAGCTAAGTAACTGCACGATAATGCGGATTCGTTTTGGAATAATCTCTGGTACAAGTTGGAGGCCGAAGCTTCGTAACGATATAAGCCACCGTTCTGAAACAAATGTATTCGAAACTCGTCCAGTCTTGCTAATATCTAGACCCATTCGAGTACCACAACTCCGTTCAAAATCCTTTCCAACGCGAATCTATCTTAATCGTCAATAATTTTTGAACTTGGGTATTCAACAAACAATTAGAATCCAATGGAGATAATATTGGGAATCGGAGAAATAAAGGAACCAGGCGAACATCGATAACCATAAGGAAACAAAACCACCTTTCTAAACGATGAGAACTACCTGAAAATCAGCTACGACCATACTTTTCTCGTGTTTTATTATTATAAATAACGCTCCACTTAATCATACACTATGTAAAATTATGCAAATGATAGATGACGTTTAGCTCGAAGTTTAGCCTGATGTATTATGTAAAAATATGTAAATTGTATAATGTTTCTTCAACTTTATACAGCAGACTACAAAACTGAGCAGCGAGTTCGCGAGTATCTTTGTGCAATTTCTGCTGGTGGACAGGCTAGTCGTTTACACGGTGTTACGGTTAATTCAGCGTTCGAACACCGCGCCGTGAAGTGCAGCAAAATTTTGTCCACGGGGGAAAAGAAGCGCGATAGAAGGTACAACAGTGGCATTCATCGATGTTGCAGAAATTGTTGGCGCTCGTCCACGGTGATGTGGCGGCCGGTGACGCGTGTCCGAGGGTACTAATAATGTAATTTGTAAGTTCCTTTCAATGCTGTGGACGGACTTGACAGTCGTAGCGAAGCTAATAGGCAAGAATTTTTAATAAAGCGATGCTTTTCAGCGAGATCGCCCCCGACAAGACATTCGGTGAATTTTAAAATCTTCAATTCGCATCCGCTATTTTTAGCGGCGGAGAGTAGCCTCCATGAGCTCGAGTTTCCGGAAGTTTAATAAAACGGAGCAGGAAAAGTTACAGAGCAACAGAAACTACCTCTTAAACGTTTGGATTACTTTTAACAACGGTGGTTTGCGAAAGGAAACGCTGGCTTGGTTAAAAGGCATTTCGTTGTTTCCAAGAAATTTCGGTGGCCAGTTTCGTGAAAAGCTTGTGTCGGATATTTTTTATTGCCCGTTTTCGGATAATTTTCGAACAATTTTCTCGCGTATCTTCGCAAACAGTTTCGTTTTATCTGCCTTCTTCGAATATTTGCGCTTGCAGCTACTATAAATGTCACGATATCTGTTTCGAAGAATAAACGACGAGAAGTTTCAGATCACAGGAATTTGTTCAGGGAGAGTCTGCTGTGTTCAGATACATAATTCGATATTCTGTCTTGTGATTATTTGTCATTGATAATTAAATTATTTTTCTCACTCTTTAGTCACAACATGACTATTTAATATTTGAACTCGGAAAAGGTGCCGCCAAGAAACGTGGAATCCATACATTTAGCATTTGAGGAAGATTACGCAAATGTTAGGAGACTTCAACGTTGCTTTACGAAATTCTGGAGGCTGGCCATTTGTTTATAGGAAATAAACCACGAATGTCAGAAAATAGACAATAATGTTTTAAGAGATATCAAAGGCAATAACGTTTTAAACGAAAACAAATTATTCTGCGAACGAAAAAAATAGAGAAGATAGACGCGCTAATTTGGCGTGAGTTAACTAAAATACAGAAATTTCGGCGAATGGAAATAGCCGTGCAGAACACACACCTGTCATTTTATTCAAGAAACATAATGGCGAATGTTTGATTATCTATATTTTCTACGTTTTGCAACCTTTTTTTTGCACGTGGAGAGACTCTTATCGACTAAAACTCCACGTTGGCCATCCTACGCGTATGACAGAGGTGCTCCAGGAACCTCGGTGAATTATCTTTCTGTTGCACCCCCACGTTTTGCAACCTAGACTCTCTAGTACTATAATTTATCGACTACTAATATTAGTAGATCGACCTGATCCGTCGCCCGTTGTGTCTTGGAAATTTTCACTAATCATAGATATCAACTTAATTGTGGAAAAGCGATGCGAAACTGCAATTGCCAAATTTATGACGCGTTTTCGCGTCGATTCGTTCTTTTAACATTCCAACGTTCTTTTAACCATCGTTGTGTATTCATATTTCAGTATCGCATCCTTCGTAGTAAAGAATTAGTTTTTAAGGAAAAAAAAATAAAGAAAAACCACTTGCAGTAGCAGCTGAGACGGCTTGATCAGATAGAAGCGGCGAAGATTGAGATCCGCAGTATATGACAGATAAATCCGAATCATATTTTAATCCTTGAAGTTGACAGGTTAGCCTTGTCATGCACCTACATTGATTTCCGTCTATTCAACGACGATTACTTCTTTGTAAACACCAGAATTACCAAGCGATAGCGATATTCTTTATTTTTACTACTTTCTAGAAGGAACTTTTTAATATTTGAATTATTTACGATCAAATGAGATCAAATGCGAATATGGACAACGATAGGACGCAAAGCGAACGATAAAACTGTAATTTTCTGCGATTTCGAAACAGCGGACGATAGAAGATTTTTAACTGAGAGAGGCAAAGGATGCGTGACGATTCTTTTAACGCAAAAATGCGCGCCAATGATGATACTCAAACGATTCCCATGGCAATCGATCTACTCCCCATATTTGTTTCGACCTGGTGCATTATCCAGAAACGTGATCCTCTAATTGTTTTGAGTGGCGCATCATTCGGAGCATTGATCAATGACGCAGATCGGACGATCTGTCATCCACGGTGACGCGTGTCGCGGACTACTAACAACGTAATTTGTGAGTTCCTTTGAATGCGCTCTGGACTCCGGAGGTGCATACGGAGTGACATAGGAGCTGTAATTGTTGTTGAATACACTTGACCCGATTCGACGGCGTCGCGTCGCCGTCGTTGCCGCGCTCGTAACAGTGAAAGCGAAATCGAAATCGAAATCGAAATGGAACGCTCGATCCGATTCACCGATTATTTTTTCTCCTTTCCAGCGATGGAACAACGCTGCACTTTGTTGCGTTCGAACCTGCGTTTCTTTGCCCTCGATCTCCGTAGATCTTTCCATTGCATTGTAGTCTTGGGAGAATGCACAGTCCAGAAAAATGTCAAAACAACGGATCTTTCTGCTTTCATTGCCAATTCTGATAATTACATCGCGGTTATTTATTCAGAATCGTATCGTGCAGAGTCTTATGGTACGAACGAATGAAATTTTACTCGATCTTCTATTGGGGAAATATTGAAAGAGCTACAGGATATCGATTATTCCAAGTTTAACAGCTACGAGAATAAACAGAAATAGCTATTTTCGAATCGTTAGAAGAAAATAAAACACTGCCGGCTATTTACCGAAGTAAAATTGTACATTTTCATTAGTACGAGGTTTATCGCAGTATGAATGGACTTAAAGAAAACGACATAGCTCTGAAAAAGAACGTTTGCGGTTAAAATATCCAACCATAAGCGCGATACTTGGTTGCTACGAGAGAAACTCGTAAATCTGCATGCCTATTTGGTAACGCTTGTCACCGTGTTTACGTAACTATAGATTTTGCTTATTGTTCGAAATCTATGTCATGAAGATTAGCAAACCGATACCACGGCGAGGGAAAGGAACGATGAAATAAAATAACGAGGTATTAGTCTTGTGAGGAGATGGCGAATCATTAAGCGGCAATGTTTCAATGACGATTCTTATAGGAATTTTGAAATCTGGCAAACTTGCGCTATTGAAATTTATTTTTCGAAAATTATTCGTGCGATAATTTCTACGAAAGATTTCCTGATTTTCAGTTGCAAAAAAATGTCTCTGTTAATGCGCGGATATTTCTTTCTTCGAATAGAATCTTTGATGAACGCGATGCATCTCGAAGAATGATCTATTCGTTACTTTATGCCATTTCATATTCGTAGGTAATTTATGTAAAAGTTATTTCAATGGAGTGTCTTTCGAATGCTAATGAGACTAAACCGTCAAAGTAAATATCGCGGAGAAAACTGTAGAATCACGCAATACATCGCTAAGAAATAGAAAGGTATCTCACTCGCAAGATAATTGGAAAGGCAAAGGCACGACGCTCGAGTATTGGTGTTGATTTAACAAAAATTAATTTCTAAATGGATTCGTAACCTTAAGAATTGTCGTTGTTTTAATGTAATTTGCTTGCAACAAAGAATAATACATCGAGATAGATCATACTCTATAATAGATTAAACGAGAGATTTTTATTTTTATCTTTATTCAATGTTTATTTTTCCTAATAGTAATGAATTCATTAAAATGTTTCCTTCGCGCTAATCATCGTTAGCAGCCTTTCAGTAGACACGCACGTGTGCCTAGAAAAATCATTGAGTTGTAACCGACCCACCTTTGTTACCTAAACAATATTGCATTGAATGAGCAGCCTCTTCATTATGAATCATAGTTTGTTCGAGCTATAATATCATTTCAATAACTAGTCTTTAACAGCATTAATCATTATTCTGTATTTTTCGTATTTCAATGTCTAAGCGTTTACAAACTCTAAGTTACTCGTTGAATAATCAAGGATTTAAAATACTTTCTTCCTTACAGATTCTCATTCTCAGATTATGCGCGTCAAGAAAATCATTGAAAATTTTTCCATAAGTATCTAACATTCGATATTTATATATGGAATGTATAGGTGTATACGTTACAGACCAAAAAGATAATAGTTGAGAATTAGAGTTTATAATGAATTCATACGCAATCGGATATCAAGCATCGTTATAATATTAAAAGATTTTAACTGAAATCTCTACGGATCCAAAAACCAAGTTGCAATACTTCGTTTGATGCATTGTACTTCATTTCGAAAACGAATCTGCGAATCGTACTAGAACATCGGTTACATCGATACTGTGCGATCAAATATGTAACGACACGAGAAACAGTAACTGGATTAGAATTGCGCAACGAGGAATCATTTTACAACTTACAGTCTGTTCCGCGTTAAAAAGCTTACCGAGATCGTATCCGAAGTTGTTGCGTTTCATTGATCGTAAATCTGAGAAAATGAAATCTGTACAGGCGACAGCCTAAATATACGTGAACGAGAAAGGAGAAAAAATTGCTGACTTTTCAATGGAAAAAGATGTTCAATAGGTTCGTGGTAGAATTACGAACAATGAAAAAGGTAGGAAAATACACGAGGCAGGAATGATTCTTAATTGTTTCAATTACTGGAAACTAATAATCGATATCGGAGCCGCCTGTTACGATACACATGCGTCAACATCTTTTTTTATACATGCCTCCATTATTCCATTTTCATTTTCACGTGACAATAAGATAATACGTCGTAATGGGCATTGTTAAGGAGCCGGATAAATTGCTTCAAATTTGCGATACGTCGACCTACATGTCTTTTGTTTTATTTTCTCTCTCACTCTTCCCTTCTCCTTTTCTTTCTCTTGGACGCTTTAAATTCGGAGGATCCGAGTGACTTTAATCTGAATCTTAGTTTCAGTCTAAATGCTGCTTTTCGAATGTTGAAAATAATGCAATTGAACAAATTATTGGTACGTTCTACCTCGCGGATACCAAAATGATTTGGTATTAATTTTGGGATATCAAAAAGTCGCTGGTTTCTAGTAGATTTTCGTTGTTCAATAAAAATATTTATTAAAAAATTGTTTCGCTACCGAATTTGTTCGTCGAATGACGTTATTAAAATAATAGTAAACAACGAGAGACTATGGAACCATTTGTATCGCGCTGCGCCATTTTTAATGCCTTTTTGCTCGTTCACAGCACATAATCGAATAAAATAAGATAATGGCGAAGATTTATGACGATACACACGTATACACGTCTGTGTGATCCAATGTAATTCTTTCGAATCAATGTTCCAGACTGCTGTTTAAACCTTTTTCGTTTTCTTTTCAACAGCGAAATATGTCAGTTACAATAAGTGTAGCGACGATGATACCACACAATGATTGCCAAAGATCTTCTGACCTCACGTTAACAAAAAATTCAGTTTCTAAATATCTCAGAAGTCTCTGCCTGTTTCATTCGAAAAATGAAGAAATTTAAACGCCATGATCAAATGTACTCGATATTTAATAATCGAATCTCAATCTTTTTTAATTAAACACACAACTTACGAGTTAACCACCGCTGATAAAATTGAAGTTTAACAACAAAACAAATCTTATTCGATGTACAACTGTGAAATTGAAAGAAAGAAAAGGAATAACTTGCATAAATTCACTAACGTTACCAGTTAATAAATTAACGCACAATAAAATTAAAATAAATATAAATTAATCGAATATAATTTATATTAATTGATAGGTCATTGGGCGAGAAAAGTTCCTAGAAGTAAAATTGACGACAAAATGAGGTAAATAAACCGTGTTGTTGGTATCCGTTTGTTCGAATTCCGGTCTAAACATTATCTTTCTCGCTGGTTGACCGCGTCAAGAAACTGAAATCAGTATAAGAAAAGCATACTCTTGTCGCGAGCTTCCATATGTAACGCGTGCCAAGCCTTGAATAGAAAACGTGTCCTGAGTTGTTGAGCCACAATGCTTCCGTACTACTTGAGCTCTGCTTGTCTTCGCGAGCCTCCATCTGTCACATTAGAATCGTGGTCGCGAACAATTACAAAATCTCGTCCTTGCTTTGGCGTCGATGTTCCTGTCAAGTTGAATCGTCATTGAAACTAGCCATCGATCTTTCGACCGACCAATTTTATGTACACTGTAAAACGCAAGGAATATTCCCAAAGTGTTAGTCTCGTTCAATATTAAAATATGAGGGTAATTTACATGTTCGTTGGGTGTTAGTGAGTTCACTCAATGAAAATCGTCGAAGTTGCTGGAAACAACGTCGAAGTGAAAATAAATTACTCGAATGTAATAACGAGTATCAGCTGATAGATTATCAGACAAGGAGTCCCTGGCGGTATAATTAAAATCAAATTAACAATTCAAAGTCGATCGAAGGAAGAATAGAAAAGAAGAACAAAGTCAAGTTTGAATCGCTTATCAAGCAACCGTAGGCAGCAATTACATTTTTTTCTTTTTTTTTTTCCTAATTGTGATCATCGTTATGAAAGAACTTGCATTAGGTTGCACGAGCCAATCCTTGTATATCGTACAATGCTATTCATTGCAAATATATACCACCGTGTTTTTAATTGACATATTCGTATGGTTAAAAACAGCGGATGGCTCGTTTACGTTGTAAAGTTTATCGCAGACTGTGTGCTAAGTGTTTCTATTGTTAGAAGAATAAAAATGACACCGTATCGGAGTGTAATGGAAAACGCGACAAGGCATGAACTCCAGCAAACACGATCGTATACCAAGGCTAACAAAAAAGTTCAAGAGAAGACGAACGACGTAAATACTGCCTGGTAATGGTAATCTTGCGTGATATTCTAATCAGAAACGTATATATCTAGCGCGATTAATGTGATCCTCGTTTACCAAACAAAATATCATCCTCCGTTTCCAGTATTTTCCATCTGTCGTACAAATTTTTCCCCTTTTTTCCTACTGTTTCTTAGCTGTCGTTGAAAAATGCCCCCGAAAAAAAGGAAAGAAAACGGAAGGAAAAGGAAGGAAGAAAAAGAGAGAAACAGAATGTTTCAGGAAGAGGATACTTAGCACTCGGCTCGTCCGACAAACTCCGACGTCGTACGAATTACGCAATTACATTTGTAATGGGCCAACATTCAGCTCCGATAACGCTGACAATTCGCGGTAATTACCGTGCCGTATCTCGTAATGCTAGGTCTACCAAGACACCAAGTCTTCCGATGGAAAGGAGCAGAAGAAATAAAGTACACCGAAAAAGTTATGTTTCTCGACCGAGTGACTTTAACGTATAGTTTTCCGTTTCTCTTCTGTTTCTTTGGAAGTTGATGAAACAACGATGAAGGGTAGATGAAAGTTTCGAAGGAGTCGAGAGTTACGTGCTTTTTTTTATAATGGGTGAAACTTGCTTCTATACTGTTTCGAAGTAAGCGCGTAAAACTTAGTTTCTATCGAGTGAATTTTTTAGATACCGGGGAAGTTTCTTCTCGGGGAAGTAAAGAAACGGCTTATAATAAATAGATGTCGTCGAAATTGTTGATATTTAATATTCTGTTTATACGTGACTAATTGCATATATAGATATAACAAGTATGAAAAGTGATATCGAAACACGTCGCATTGGGAAAAAATTTCTGAATCGACGAGTAATGAATATGAGGATGAGATATCGCGGTATTTAATAACGCTAAACACCGTTACATCATGAACATTGAGTATGATACATAGAATATCTTTTCAGTGTGATAGTAGCATATGGTTAATTAATTATCGTTAGGGAAACTGCTCATGAATATAACAGTGGGAAAAGAATACGAGAAACGTAAGAAATTATTTGCAAAAAATGCGAAGAAATGTGCCTTGAAACGTGTTTGATATGTCGATAAATATTCATAACTATCAAAGAGACATTTTAATGTTTGTAATCGAGTAGCTTGTAAATTTGCATTGCTACGAGTAGATCGTATATCGATCCAGAGCTATTATTACTAATTTTATTAAGACACGAAAGATATTTTATTTTTTATGAATATTTTCTGACGATTAAACAAAATTACTTCATAACTATAATGATAAACTAAGGATAAACTATCTTTTTGATACCTTTTTCTTTTTCTTCTTTGCAACGTTTCACGTCGCGTTTATTTTTCTTAAAATTAAGTAGATGAGAGTTATGTAATGAAAGGAATTCTGAGAAACTACTTTGTACTTGGTGAAATAGACAAAGTATAAAATCAACGCTTCACCGAGCTGTTATTGAATATTTATCGATTTGTACGAACGATTCGGATCTATTCGTTACTTACCATCTTCTTGTCTATTCTGAATGTGTATACAATTTCCATTTTTGACAATCATCAAAGCTGAATTTCACAAACTTCGTACGAAAATCTTAGTAGTAGATACTTTGATACTGAAAATTCGTTGTTCTATCTTCCATCCGTAAACTGTGGACTTAATAATTCTATCAATAATGGTGCGAATACCTTGTCTTATTATTTGGAGTAACAAAGATATTTCGCGTGACCAGAGTCTACAAAGCATCTTATTAGCATTAGAAGTACGAAAAATATTTCCCCCCTCTGTTATATCGATTATGTCACGATGCCATTTAGAATAACAAATAGCGCCGAGAAAAGTTTCTCTGACATAATTCTCTTACGTTACTCGCAAGATAATCTTCTTCTACTCGCGGAAACAAACCACAATTCATGTTAAATTACAAAATAATCTTATAGATTGCCAAGATGACGAGAACACAATTATTTCTTGCGCCCAATGAAAAGAAAGAGACATTACGAACAAATTTTCATGAAACAAGGAAGAAAAGGCGTAAGATCTAAAAGGATCGGAAGAAACGAGCTCCTTTGAACTCTGATTTTTTTTTTTCACTGAAAATAGCTGAAATTAGCATTCTTCGAGTCTCCGGAAATGGTCATCGTGTTGCACATAAATATCATTACGACCTTCAATTCGTTATGTCACCGTTCCGTGGTATAAAAGAAAAAATTCAAGAATTTATCAGAGAAGTCGTGTATCTCGACACGCATCTCGATCGATGATGTTTCAAAGAGAGTTTTTACGCGTTTATTCGTGATTGTAGTTGAGGTGCGGTAATGATCGCTGTAATTCATCCCTGAAGAGAAGTCATGCACGGTTTCCTTGTGAAAACGTGTGGAATTTGCTCGGTAGTTTCAGTCGTTTCGTAACCGAGCAGAAGATGTTTAGTCTCGTTCGATCGTTATAATCCTTTGTTTAAGGTTGTTTTGGCTTTTTTGCTTTTTAATCTCGATTAGAGTCGGTCGATGATAAGAGTAGACCGCGATCGTCGATGCAAATATCGCGTTTGTTTAAAAAACTGACCTCTCAAATACGACTGTGTATTTTTGTACGATAATACATAATTCATTAAGCAGATAATGGCGTTAGTGGATGATTACAACAGTTTTTACATGATAGAAATTAATATTGACACGCTCCATAGGTGTAAACAGCAAAAAAAAACGATGATTGCTGCATATCGTAAATTATTAATTAATTGAAAAAGTTTCCCTTTATTTGTTATATGTATAACATTATGTAATATATAACGCACAATAATATGTATAATAAACATTGTATTAATACTATAAAGTACGCAGTAGAATTTTTGCGATTTTAATTGCGATTTGTATAGAGCAAGAGAGTTACAATAAAAGAGAAAAAATGTACAGGTTTTCAATTTTGTGTTGTGCTTCGGGATACACCGTCGTTAGGTTACATTTTACTATCAGCTTGTTTAATGGTCATCGAAAGGCAATAAATTACGCAGAATTACAAGGATTAAAAGAATAGCAATCGCGTATTATCCTACCGTAACTTGCAATACTAATTTCGATTTATCTATCTCGCATAAATTAGAGATAACTATCAATTAACATACACGATGAGACTAACATGACGCATCTATTTTGCAAATCGTATTTCCCGTGACTTTGGCAAAGGAGACGGTGATCTTTTGATTTGACTTCCTGTTCTAATTTCTTTTTTTAACACTTTCCTTTCCAGTTATATAAAAAGTCATTTGATTGTCGATTCGCGGACGTCAATTTCATACTTTTAACGCTTCGAAACGCGAATCTTCGGTTATTGCAACGTCATTTGATTTGCACAGTTGATGGCACGAGCAGGATACGTGCCGGACAATTAAAACACATCTGGCGGGCCTGATGGCGAAACAAACAGCGATATCCGAGACTCGGTTTATGGATTGGCTCCTGAACTTCGTACAAGCGACACCGTTATCGACAGTATTGAAAACAATCAGCGACTCGATAAAGGAAACACGAAATTCAGACGAACGACGCGCTTACGGACTGGCATTTAATCGTACGATGCTATGAAATTTCTAAAATACTTGGAGCGTCGTGGTGACGTTCGAAACATTTAAGAAACGTGTTCATCGCGGAACTAAATTGGTTTTATCTTCAGAATCAAACGAATGATCTTGTAAACTGGAAACATGTGTTGGAAACGCGTCTAGTGAATAATAAATGTTATTTCGTAATCGAAAAGCATAGAAAGGTGATTTAATTAGAATTAAAGGATAAAGGTGGTAATAAAATAATAATAGTGTTTCGTTAATTAGAAATTACTCGTATGGAAAATATCCATGACACGGTACAGATTACAAGGAAATTAAGCGAGCTTGGAACTTGCAGCAGGTTAATGTACGACAACCACGAATTTCAATAAATCACGAGCAGAACAGCAGAAAAAGATCGAACCCGTGGATAATCAGCTACCTGTGCTCCATCGCGTATATGCAGAATTACGTAACCTGGCGATGCATAATTACCATCTCACTATACCGCCGTTTCCGACACACGCGCCAATTTGAATTATTCATTTCCCCGCGACAGTTTATTCGTAGCTTTGATTTAAGATCAGGTCTCTCATTAAAAAATAGCAGAAAGTGCGGTTACGAGAAATTTTCTAATTATTCTTCCGCTTGTCTTTTATTTCTTCCTCAATTGCATCGGGAATCGGTATCGTACTAAACATCATAGATACCTATATTTGGTCGTCATTGATCTTTCAAAGCGGAAACTGACGTACAACAGCGTAACATTCATGGTGTGTGGCGTGAATTGTTAAACCGTTATGTAAAAGTCATGACATTCGTATTGACACATCACCCACTGTCACGGCTACCGTTTCTTGTCCACTGTCAATAACCAAGCCTTTATTAGAGAGTCGCTCGTTCTAAACATCTCTGTTCCGAAAATGGTATACCGCATAATCGCAAGAAAATAGTCGCGTTAACGTAATGCACAAATACATTTTTCATGATTTTACGATTTATATGTTAGTCTGGCTGATCGGAAGAGGAGGATTTTGTATGAAATTGAAATGCGGACCGTACGTAGTGTGAACGGACGAAATCTTGTAGAATTAATATTGCAACGATTAATATCACTGCTCGTAATATAGTAAAATCTATTAATTACAGTACTCTATCAATTGATTTAATTCTTGTGCATATCGCTTTTGGAATATAAGCGAGAGATTCCCCGCGTCTTTGTAAATAATTTCATAGCGCGCGTAATGAACAATTTTCCGAAACTCAAATACGATTTTATAGCGCCAAAAGGAACAGACAACAGCTGTAACTAATGACAAACGTCGTCCATTATAACTCGTTTTCCAATAACTCGAAGTAACGAAGTAGGTCTAGAAGTTTGTTTCAAATAAATATTTGCACCCGTTCGACCAGCTAATGGCTCGTGTTACCGGATGTAGTACAGTACTCGATGATCGTACACAGAAAAAATCAGCTGACCCGAGCCGAGGTGCAAAGTTGGTCGTCTGCGAGCAACGGTATTTTCATGGAATAAATGTGTCATAATCGATTTGGTAAAGTTTGGCATGCCTTCTGCCACGAAATTCGTATCGCCATTGTAAACCTTGATTAACATTCGATCCAACTTTCTTCCGATTATTATCGCTCCGTCCTCGTTAACGTTTTATAATGCCATGACACTCGCAAGCAGTATACGTGTACTTACAATGGCGTGTAAAATTATTTTTGAACCGACCGATATTATATATTTTCTCGAAAAAGCTGCGTCAGTGAAATTTTAATCGAATCAATTTATTCTCTTTATTCTCTTTTCTTTCTTTCTTTTTTTTTTTTTAATACATGTTTTGAGTTATAATGATACTATGATAAATAAATACTGCCTTGTTATATTTATCGTTACATCATGTAGGTCGCAATAATACGTCGAAATGTTGACTTAGGAAGCGCAATCGCTTTTTTTTCAGTGAGAATAAAAAGCATGCAACGGTGACGCTGTGTTGTTAAAAATATGCGTGGTGCTTGATGCCATTCTTAATATTTGACTGGAAGCATACGCTGTTATTACTTACGAAACTCTTGCACACGACTGATCGTTCCTCGAAAACGACAAAATGATGCTGATCAAGAGTTTCTTCCGGAGGATCATCAAAGACTTCCGGCACAAGGAGTTGCTACCTCTTAAAATGATATTCTTCGTTCAAGCATCGAGTAAGTATTTCTCACAATTGATCGATCGTTGATTAAAGTTAATTGAACAGCAAGTGTTTAATATCTCCACTTTACGTTTTATTCGAAAATTACGCGAATGAGTCTATAGATTTGTTACAATCTGATTCGTTACGAACATTTATATCGTTATTTTTTCCGGAATTTTTGTTATCGATAATAACACAGAAGTTGCTACTCTTTGATCAGACAAACCAAATAAACCAACATTATTGGTGGTAAATTGGAAAAAATTTGGTGTTACGTGGAAGTTTAAAAATACGTAATTTCTTAAGACAACATCGAAAGTTGTATTCGTTAAAGGATAGATTCGGTTCATATACTCACTGAAGCATAGGTCAGATAGATATATCCATAAAGATATAAATCATAAGTTAGTACGTTGTATATACATTGAAATATCCACTAAATCATTCTCTCGACAGTAATATATATGTTGAACGGTATTTCTTGTTGCCAATTTACTTTGACCACATTTTACACCTTCTTCGTGAATAATTTGATGGGAAAACCGCAGTGCTGATTTAACTTTCGCACTTGGTAAGGTCTTAAATTCTGTTTTTAGAATAGATTCCGGTATATTTCCATCTTTTTCTTGATTTTACGTTTTAATTCTATATAAGGTAATAGTAATTCTATAACGATTTATTTATGTTTATCTATACGATAATTAAATTATTAATAAATAATTAAAATAAACACTTTGCTGTATTTCAACTAACTTTTTCTTCAATTTTCAATCTCTCTCTCGAGATTATTACGTTTCGCGTAATGTAATAATACTATCTTTAATAATCGTTTTCAGCGCTTTATGTACTTTATCCATATTTGACGATACACATGAGGGAGCTTGGCATAAACGTGGAAGAAACTGCCATAATGAGCGCCATAACGCCAGTGATCGCAATGGTGATGCCACCCTTGGCTGGAATGTTCGCCGATCGCGTGGGAAATTTCAAAGTAAAACTCCATTAAACGATCACGATATTTCCATATGCGCCACTCGAATACCAACAAACTGTAAATATTAAATTGTTGCGCGCAATAAACGACGAAAGATTCGATCAACCATTGAAAACCACACGAATCGATACATCTTTTGTTTTCTTCTCGCACAAGTTCGTCGACTCGAGCTTCGAGAAGAAACTGACATTTTTCTACACACGTAAATATCAACGTCGATAATTGTATCACGGGATAATTGCAATTTTTCGGTTAAAAAAATGCCGATTCGTTTAAATCGCTTCTCGATACGAATAATAAATTGTTTGTATCGCTTAACTTTCTATAGCGCTTTCAAATACCATAATTCTTGTAACGATCCGTTGCTCGAATTTCATCTCTCGATTTATCGTTAGTTGGCGATAAGATGGAGCAAAAGAGGAAGCAAACCACTGACATTGAAACTATGTTCTCATTCAGATCTTATTATCTCTGTTCTCATCGTTCGGCGGAGTCGCGGCCCTTTTATTGCTGCTCGTGCCGATCGGTAGGATAACAGTGGAATTTCCAGACAGAGTCGTTATGGACCTCGGCTGTACAGGGAATAATGGGTTGCTTTACACCATGAGCGAAAATCATCCTTGCGAGACCAGCTTGCAGCCCAAGATCTCCACCAGGATAGAGAGTTGCGGGTAGGTAAGGATACGTGTTCGAACGATTCTGCGTTTTTATACTCGAACCAATTCCGTTCTTCATTGAATATCCGATAACTCCGTTTATTCTTCTTTTTTTTAATTTTGTTAAAAATTAAGTTAGTATCGTACGTTGACGATCTATTGGTCTAAACTTGCGTTTAACTTTATGGAATTATAGATGTTCGATGGAAGATATATTAATCGTAATATCGTTCAAAAAATATAAGCAATACGATTCTCGCGAGAGAATCAGCTGTTTTGTTCGATTCGATACAGTTCCCTTAACCAAATACGGCGTATTTTCTGAAATACGTTTTATATAATATCCGCAATTACAATGGCAATCTATATTAACCTGGATTATATTTCACGAGTAAAACTGAAATCGTCTTACGCAACGTTAAATATCAACGTATACGTCACTGTGGCTTTTAATTAAAAACGTTTAATCTACCTTTTTATAGTTACATGTGTCGTCTAGACGTTCGTAATGACACCGAAGTGCAGTCAATTTTGTCATCAAGGCTGTACACGATTAAACGATACAACATGGAAACTGGCGCGAATTCTTCGTTCAGGTTTTCGATTGCTCAGGATGAATTGCCACAGGTAATTGATTTAAGCAATTTTAAGTAATCGATTCCACGTGGTTTGTAATATCTCGTAATTGGAACGAAGTAATTTTAATTGATCTTTAGCAAAGAATCGTAGAAAGAGAGAGAGAGAGAGAGAGAGAGACTCGTATAAAGAATTGAAAATTTTGATAAAAATTATACATTACGTTCTCTTGACCGATACAATTTTTTACAGGAAATAGAAGAAGACCTAAGGGAGCACCGGAAGCTAAAGAACAACGAGTACTTCAGGACGTCGATTCGTCAACTGTATGCAAACGAGTACTTCTTTCCATCGAATCGACTGTACGAGTTTTCATGCACCGTGTCGGGATTTATCGAAGATTTCGAAATATCGACCCTAGAACCTGCCATGTCGAATAGAATATACGAGAACCGAACTCTCTGCACTTTCAATCCGGTTATATCACGAGAGGTGAAGTACATAGACAGACTCGTTTAAAAAATACACGATACTTGTTTAAGAAATAGAGAAAGTAGAATAATTGTGAAATAATGGAAGAAAATGTCCATTTAGTAACGCGCTTACTTCGAAAATGAGAGATACTTTTGTCTTTTATTTTTTATCGGTATATTTATGTAAGACGTGTTAGAATTTTTTCTAGATATATTTTTTAATTATCTTTTCACACGCGAAATGTTTCACACGAAGAAGTTTCGAACGTAGAACGAATTAGCGTAACTAATATTCATTTAAAAAAAAAAAAAAACGCTCTCAAAACGAACACTTTTTCTTAGTTCAGTGAAAATGAAATCTGTTCGAAGATGATACGACTGCCAATGAGAGATGCTTTGCCGCGACATTGATTTAAATAAGAATCAACCAGTATGGGATTTTTCGATCATTTTTTCTGTCATACGTCATGCTTCGTTATTCCTCGTGTATTAATCACTGTATGTTATATAACGTTCAGGACAATGCCAGTCAAACGACGAATTATCATTCGTACAAATCGAAGTTGAAGACGCTGGAAGCCACGGACGAGGATTACGAGATGAAACGACGAAGATACCTATCGGAAGAAATCGCGTGGACAGGAAACGAATTTCAAAAGATCACTTGTGGCAATCCTAATCTGGATACAGACAGGATATCTGTGACTCTACCACTTTTTAATTACTCCTTGAGCTCCGAGCCTTACAAGATCCTAAACGCGGAAGACTGCAGCAAAAGATGTATCGTCACTGCGCCTCGTAAGGAGATGTGCTCGAACAAGAAGACAGTGATCGAATACAACATAGGAGTAACTTTCTGGATGTATTTCGCCATTAGAGTGTTTATCGGTGAATATTGCACCTTTTATTGTTCCCTCTCAAATTCTCTTACTTTTCTTTTTCTTTTTATTAAACGTAGAACGACGTTTCAAAATTGATTCGCAGGTGTCATCGGTGGAACTACGTTCGCTATGTTCGAGGGTGCGGTGATCGCTATATTGCGCGAACAAAAGGCCGATTATGGTCTTCAAAGAATTTATGGCAGTATCGGTGGCATGATTTCGTCGCCACTATCTGGTCTGCTTATCGATTACGCGAGCACTGGCAAAGAGTACACGGACTTCAGGTAAAGATTCATCGTTTCAAAGACGGTTTAATCGTCTCGTTTCTATAAATTTGTAAAAATGATATGTAATACAGAGGTAATGTAGAAATTCTCAGAAATGGCATACATTTTGCAGGCCAGCGTTTTATTTGTACGCAGGCTTGAAGCTTATCTCAGGGCTGCTAATGCTCGCCATTAATTTGGAATTCAAGTCACCGTCTACAAATGTGGTTCGCGACGTTTTCACCGTGCTAAGGAATATCGAGGCCGCGGCTCTATTTATCGCCTGTTTCATTCTCGGTAAGAATCTCTACCTCAATAGCAATAATTAATGTCAACATTCATATTAATAGTAGTAGTAGTAGTAGTAGTAGTAATTTTTTGTTTTGACAATTTGATGTAAAGCGGGAGAAGAAATTGTGCCCTGTTGAATTATCGAATCGTAGGAATTCTTAACTTGCTGTGAACTTGCAAAGCTCGAATAAATTGCGTAATCTTCGTCATTGCTGGTTTCCGCTAATCTTTGGTACACTGATCGACTAATGAAATTGCAGTGACATTGACATTCCTCGTCGATGCCGCGAAATTGCGCGTACTTTTTAAAGCAATTCGATTTTAAACGCCGATTGCGTTATACTTCCTCCTTCATTCGTTTTAAACGCGCAAAGGTACTTTTAAAACGTCGAGTATAATTTTAAAATTTATCGTTTCTATCGCAAAATTGTTCGATATATTTTTTTAAGCACACTGAATGGCGTTACAAATATGAAATTATCGGACGATCTTTATAGCGACTACAATTTTAAATCTCCGTTATCCTTAATGATCGAAATTGATAATTTGTTTAACATTTATATTTTCTTGTTGTAGGACCATTTAAAAGATTTCTATGTAGGAAGACTGTGAATACGACGAATTTATCATTTTTTACAAATTTTTATCAGAATATCCAACGATTTCTATGGTGTTCGCGTGACTTGGAACATCCACCAAAATTTTTTAGAACTTGAA
The DNA here is from genome assembly GCA_014737535.1 of Bombus cullumanus. Classification (NCBI taxonomy): domain Eukaryota; kingdom Metazoa; phylum Arthropoda; class Insecta; order Hymenoptera; family Apidae; genus Bombus; species Bombus cullumanus. The sequence goes on along the minus strand of JACXIX010000044.1, from coordinate 3,839,535 downwards.
ACGTTGATCACGTTAAATGCAGTGATTGCACCGTCCCGCTCGTTTTATTCTTGTTAACATCAATCTTAATCTGAGGAGTGAACGTACTGAAACGTATCAATTAAAATTGGAGAATATCGAGTCGAGGATTGGCTTGAAAAGTCAATGGAACAAAACGCGCAATGGATTCTACAAATTTCATCCGTAACATCGTTTTTCATCATCCCCGAGACATTCTGAATTGTTTGACATTTGAACTGCGAGAAAATTCATTTTCTTGTACCTCAAAAAGAAAAAAAGAATCCAAGATATTCTCTACAGTTTAAAATTACAATGTATCTAACCGAGTTATACTTACGCGTCATTAATCAAAAACTCTGGTCAGTTTTTCCTTCGTCGTGATAAATATTTATGAACGCAACAAATTCTAAGAAGCGTAAACTTCTTTAAAAAGAGTATCTCTGCTTAATGAGCTTAACGCGAGCAATACGTTATAGCCTGATGACTTTGTCGAGATAAATTCTTTTTTTCTACAGGCACTGCTTGGGGATACATCGAATCGTTCCTCTTTTGGTTGATACAAGATTTAGGAGGATCAAGATCACTCATGGGCATCACCATAACCGTAGGCGGTATTGCCGGTATACCATTACTGGTACTATCTGGTCCAATCATATCAAAGATCGGCCATGCCAATGTACTTTTTATAGGCTTCGTTTTTTACGCCATAAGACTTTGCGGTAAGCGTTCATTTTTAATTCTTACGAGTCTACTTCATCTGCATGATGCTGCTGATAAACGTATGATAGAGCTTTCTTTGCCCTGGTAAAATGAAAAAACAACTGGCTATTAAGCAACTTTATTTAGGCATGTTTTATATTTTGGAGCTTGAGGTAGCCGGCTCGAGGATAACGTCACTTAGCATAAAGTCAGTGCAACATGTATGTAAATGAAAGAATAAGGAAGTCGATGTTAGGATGTTTAATCGACAAGTTTTGCGAAGATTATGCGTTGCTTCTTTGGTTCACCAAATTATAGCTGGCTCGACGAGGTGGGAAAAGAAAGAGAAAAGGAGAATGCGATCTTAGAAAAGATTACAAATTTTTATGGTAGCGTGTAAAGGTAGATACATAGATACAAATAACGTGATAATATAGAATGGACAGGAAATAGTGATGCAATAACACGTTAGAAATAAAACGACACGAGGTAATGCAACACATACACGCTCATATAATTTTAAAAATTAAATCTCGATGGTACTCGATGCTAGTGAATTTGTGTGAACGAAACGGATATCTTTCTGTCGCCACTGTCATACGCTTGATGTATTTAAAGTATTTACTTTGCGTACTTTTTACCATGATTTTTTATTTCTGTACCCGGTAATCAGGTTTTCATATAAAGTCATTATGTAAAGATGTAGAAAAGAACTTGCTTTACGTTTCATTGATTTTTAACTGTTTTTTTGGTTTACAGGATACTCCTTGATATACAATCCTTGGCATACTCTTATTTTCGAAGCGTTAGAGTCTGTCACCTTGTCACTTAGTTTCACCGCCGCTGTTACTTACGCAGCGAAATTATCCACTACGACCACCGACAGTTCGATACAGGGATTATTAGGCGGAGTTTATTACGGAGTCGGTGAGAAACGCTTTCTCTTGGATAATTTTACAACCTTTTTTGCCCTAGATTTTTAACGCGTTGACCTTCCATTGCGACTGAATTTCTTTCTAAACTCGTTAATTTGCGCGCGTGACGCCAACGTGGCGTCATCAGCAGTCAATTGATATTAGCTCGTTACTTGGATCGATACTCGTAGATTTGACAACTACAAATCGTTTCGAAATAATTATCTTTGAAAATAATTTATTTTCAAACGTACTTATCGCGTCTTATTATCGTTCGTTGTTATACTTGTTACTTTCGTTTAAAATGAAAAGCCTTCAAATCTACTTTCGCGTTCCTTAGATGCATAAACGCCACGCATTGCTCGCCATACCGTTCTAATTATATCGTTATACGATTATATATAATTGTAATAACTATACCGCGAATTTCTATGCAATTTCATATCTTTCTAAACAAAAGTAAAGGAGTGGAAATTTGCTTCCCTTACTAAGAATCATAACGAGTAGTTTTATTGTATATTTATAACAAATTATAATATCTATACATATAAATGCATTTTCCTACCTTTACACGATAACAGTGCACAATCTACCAATAACGATCATTCCTTTAATGCTTGTAGGCAAAGGTTCAGGAAGCTTGATCGGTGGATATCTAATGAAAGCCTTCGGCACTCGGCCAACCTATCGAATCTTCGCAATGATAACTCTCATCACCGGTATAATGTACTACATCTTCAACGTGGCTTACCTGAAAAAGCAGCCACAAGTCGAAGGTAACGACATCGTGAAGAAAAAGCCAAAGAACCTCGGCAATCAAAACGGCGTTGAAAATGGCATCATCGAGATCGCTTTGGAGGAGAAGAAAGGCGCGAAATACGACGATGATAAGAACGAATCGAGCAATCTAACCGGAATCGACAATCTGGCTTTTAGCAAGGAAGAAACGGACAATCGAAAGACGAACAGTCTCGAAGCTATCAATAACGCGAAGAATCTTGACAAAATCGAAAAAATGCCATCCGAAGCGAGTAAGAAGAAGTTCGGTGTGAAGAGGTTGAAAAGGATGCAAACCGACGAACGTGATCGAGCGAAGGAATGCTCGAAGCAGAACGGCGCGACGAATCAAAGCTTTGAGAACGATCAGTTTAGGTGTAACGTCACCGTAGAGAGACAACCGGAAGACAAGAAGTGACGAAGTTGCCCCAGAGATCTCGATACTCTTTCCTTTTTTCGTTCTTTATCGCGAAACCACCTTTGTACCATCGGACAGGTATAATATATAGACGAGGCGTTGTAAGAAAAAATGGAAATGCGAACGTAATCTGGCGCGTGTACGGAAATTTCACACTGTTCAAGTTTCTACACGTTGCTCGTCAGCGAAGGTTGCCGAGTTAAAGATTGGATTGGTGTTGTTAGGGAATTATTCGAACCTAGTTAATACCTGCACAGAATTCAAGATATTCCGGTGATCTTTGTCGATTTGAAAAGAAAAGAAATGTAATTTACATATTTCTATAATACGAAATATTGAAAGTTACAAGTTACAACATGATCCAGCGAATGCATTTTTGTAATAATTAAAAGGATAATTATTTTTGTACTTTACTGCACCATCGAAGAATATCCTTTGGAGTAAATAGTTTTTTGAACTAAATATAAATACTCGAATGCTCCGATTTGAATGCCAATTGGAGAAGAAAACGATATTACTTTGAAAAATTTCATAAGAAGATTCAAACACATTAGATAAAATTATGCTATAAGTAAATGTATTGTTAATGATCGTATATGCAAATTTAAAGTAGTGATTGAATTTGTTACTGTTCGAACAATTATAAAAAGTACACCAATCCGAAATGTTAAAAGTTGTTTATCCATAGTTGAATCTCGCCCGAAAAATTTCTTCGGGATTGCTTCGTAACAAATAGCATCGTGCATGTACTTCACACAATGTCAGATATCGAATTAATTTTATTATACATTTTTAAGCATTCGAGAACGCGTACAGAGATGTGAAATGTAACATTCTACTTGTACTAAGTCTAAGGTAATGTAAAATCTTTATTTTATACGTATTTTTTCCTAGAATAACATCCAATTAGTATTGATATTATGCGTAAAAGCGATTTATAATAATTTTTGCAATAGTGATACGAAGTTGTTAAATTATTAATAGATGAATCTATTTGACGTTATCGTAGGAAATTGTGGAATTATTGCAAAAATTTATATGATTACTATTGTTAGAGATGTTAGTTAAACAGCAAACGCCGTACCATTAAAAAGTCGAGTTTTAAATTTCTAATTTAAAATCATAATGTAATCTACATAACTAAATTATTGACATTTGACGTAAAAATTAATTCTCTCTTGTCTTAAATATTCAAAAGAGTTCTCTTAAAGTTAAAATCTTTATTAACAGAACATTTAATTACATATCATATAATTATAAGATGTTACAGAAGATATTGCTTTGTAAGATATTAATTTGTTATAAAAGAGTGAACATTAGTAGACAAATATTGGCAATATTCTACTTTCAAGAAATATATATTTATTATTATTGATACTAAAAAGGAATCTCATCAAAGAGTATTGACAATTCTGATATATATTTATATATATTTCAAGAAATATTAATTAGAGAAATATAGTAGAAGTATAGTTGTAACAATAAATTACCCTAAGTAAATGTTACTATTAGAAGCATTATGAAAAAGAAATAAACGTTAGTGACATAAAAATACTCATGCTGACAAGTATAATACTAATTACGACAATAATATGTATAATAACATTTATTTATAACATCTATTATTATAATCGGTTAATGAAAACATATTAATGAAGTATTGCAATCGCGTGTTTTTTAACAGAACACGGCATATACTCAAATATCTCTAACAATATGAATTGTAGAAATCTTTTTTATAATCGTGTATCAAGGTAATCGTAAATTGTATACAATTTTGTGTAAAAATTATTCAAAGAAATCGACTGTGTATATCTATACAGGGTGAGTCACCTAAGAATTTGAACTGAATTATTTTCGATACTACTAATTATACCGAAAGGTGTTCCAAACTTTTCTGTAGGCGAACACGTAAAACTCATGTGGAGATCAACTTTGCCATTTTAGGTGGAATCATATATTTTTTATATTTTAGATTCTACAGCATCGAAATTATTTCAGGTGAAACTCACCTAAACGACTCACACTGTACAGTAACAAATTGTTTTTGAATAACAGACTTTAAAGACCAAGGGAATGAAGTATTAATATATACAAGCAGGTTGTCAAAATAAACGCAAACGTGTTATAAAATTATTTTTAAATGATAAGAGGATAATGACAGTTCTCCAACGGGGAACCATAATGTGATATAATTATGCAGGAAATAGCGCGTAATTACCAGTCTCCATAGTGTACGATAACCGAGTTACATCGTTTATGAGCAGAATAATTAAGAAAGGATTACTCTGCTCTATGGTAGTTCGAATAGAAAAATAAATGAAAATATAAATAACCAAGATTATCTTTCATTACTTCAAACTCTTTCATAGTATTTCATAGTATTCATAGTCCAACAACGAGAACATGTTACAGGTAAATCGAGGATCATCAAGATTAAAAATAGAAAGAAAATATCGAATGAAATATCCTATAAACTCATAAATATGCGCAATTCACAACCGCTCGTAACTTCACTCAATCAATGAACTTCCACGTCCGAACAATCGTTTTCCGGTCAAGGACGGATCGACGATAGTTGATTTCCTTCCTGGTCGCAATTCATCGATCTCGATCATCTCGTAACGGTGTGTTATAATTTGCCAAACAGATTAGAAGGGTTTTGTCGAGCCTCGTTCCGTCCAATTAACACCATCGATACTCCTGGAAAATATTTTGTCCCCTCGAATCGAATTCACTGGCCAAAATCGAACGAGGAACCATACGCAACAAAGACGAAAGAAAAAGAAGAAAAGAAGTAGAAAAAGTACGTCTGATAATGAAGTTTAATTTCTGTTTTCAGATTAGCATGAATGTCTTTGGGCAGAGAGGGGAGAAAATTATAAGTGGTGTTAAGTAGCGACGGCAGGTGAAAATGGAGTTGGACAATAAATTAGCAACAAGTCGTTGGTGAAGTACAGTTACGAGTCTATATAGAAGACTGGCAAACCGAGTTGCTCGATCATTCATCTTTGAATATCGTGGAAGATGATACGCGCATTTATCTCGCTGTTTTTAGCGAGTCTGTCGATCGTCTCGGTCTTACCCCAAGTGACGTCATATGCGAAAGTGTCGAAGAATGGTCAAGAAGAACCGCAAGCAGCCAACGATCCATGGATCGTCAGGTTAGATCACATCGATCGGTGAAGTTCGTGTTTCTCACGAGCACGCGTTTAATCGTAGAAATTTGTTTCGCTCTCTGAAGTTTTGTCAAACAAGTACTTTGCTTTGGATACTTTAGATATTTCTATGTATCACGACCATTTTGTATATTATCATTTCTGTATATTAGAATTTCCCATAAATATATGAATGTTCGTGATCTAGGGATGAATTGGAAAATGTGTAAGCGTTTGAGTTTATATGTTTCTCTTCTCTTTTTTTTCAGTTTATATAAATTCTACGTAAAAGTATAGTATCAGACTAATATTGTATTTTTGCTTGTTTCTATGCAACGAAGAAATGGAACGGAAACGGAAGGTAGGAGCATCAAGAACATCGCGATCACTATGTCACCGGTTTATGTTTCACCGAAAATCCAGAATCTGAGGAACGGCGAAGCGATCAACTATTCACCTGGTAGAAGGTGTGAGAGAGAATTTCAAGATCGTACAAATTTGGATAGGAGAAACATTTGAAGATTTGAATTTGTTTAAACGCTCCGATATTAATAAAGTTTAAGTTTGGTACAGAATTTATACTCGAAAAAAATTCACCGATTCGTGTTTAAATTCGAAAAAAAACGAATTTAGCAACAGTGCACAAAGATTGAACTTTATATTTATTTTTGAATAATAAAATGGAAGCTTGAGACGAAAATCAAATTCGCAAAATAATTTGACTAAAGAGACGTGAAAAGCTGAATTTTTAAAGAAATTCCTGGCGAACTGGAGCGTTTGAAGTCAAATATAAATTGTTTCTCGAGTACGTTCCGTAACTTCTTAATGCCTTTTCTTCGCGCTTTTTCTACACTGTTCCATATTTTTCTTAAAAACACCCTTTTTACGCTTTCTAATTTCTAGATACTCGACGTTGGACCACGAATTAATAGCACAATTGAACGCAAAGAAACAGATTCAGGATAGATATCATCCAGCACCGCTGCTTAACTACAAATCCAAGAAGGAACCATCGAAAGACACGGAGGATAGTTCGAAACCCTCGAGTGGCCCGAATGGTCCACCGACCGGTCCATCGTCTTCGGGTATGTTTGAATTTTCTAATCCAACGTTTTCAGAGGGCTACGACTATAAGCCGCTGGATTACCCGAGCAGTAAGCCGATTTCAAAGCCGCCGGATTACCTCAGTGACAAACCGATCTCCAAGCCAATGTCCATGGACGATTACGCAGATTCTGAGATAAGCGACAAGGTACTTTGAATATCAAAACATCATCCTACTTTCCTTTTAGTAATGAAGAAAAGCTTACTTTTGAAAGTATCTACGTATCCACTATTTCCTTCTACGAAGCTATATCCGTGCATCACTAAGAGATGAATTAGATAAATGGTTAAATTGATCTATAGTTGAGTAAATGATAAAGTAATCGATAATCAACGATCGCCTTTAATGGAATAGTTCTTCGTATCGAACTCGTCTTTGATGAAAAATTGCGCGAGGAGAATCAGAATAATTATTGTAATTACAAACATTTGTAATTGTAAGTACAAACATTTTTAACTAACAATTTTCCTGTATATATATACGTACGTTACAGCGAAATCTCACACGACTACAAAATTCTAATGAAATTTTCGTTTCATTGATCAATGATTAATAAGTTATCAGGTATGCCAATACCAAGGATGAAAAATTCACTCGGGAAAAGAACACCGTTTCCTAAATTCCATCGTACATAAGCCTCGACCCTACAACTTCCCGATATCCTAACTTCAATTCCAGCGAAGCAGTCGCACCGCGTCGCATCGCCGAAGCTCACGTAAATCATCGTTTTCAGCCACCAGATTCCTACAAACCGGATTCCTACTTCGCGTCCCACGACCATGACTCCTCCGACTACTCCGACAATCCGCCCGACACGTCTTACAACAATGACGCAGCACCGAAACCGATCAAGTATTCCGGCCATTTGGATCATCCTCCCTTCAACGACGACGACAACGACGACGACGACCCTTATGGCCAGCATCACGACTTCCATCACGAGGTGATCTACGATCACATTCCTGAATACCACGAACACCAGACAATGCCACCAGAAATGAACGATCAAAGACTGAACAAGAGGCCGTATTCGTATTACTACGTAGGCAAGAAGCTTTGGTACGTTCCACTGTACTTCAGCATTTATTTTATCATCTACATCGCGGCTCTGGTGTTGAAGAGCATCGCCAGACACAAGATCACGTTCCCTGCTCATCTAGCGGATGCTGTGTCGCATACAAGATCGTACAGTGATTTTAGTTGGTGGGATTTTGCGGGAGAGACGCTGCGGAGTGTCGAGAGCTTCGTCGACAAGTATGGAAAGATTTCTTAGAGTATTTTTATCGATCGTTTGCGGATCGAGGATCGATTTAGAGTGTTGAGATAGCAATTAAGTCGATGCTCTTAGAATATAGTCGATAAGTATATAGTTAAGTATTTTATCGGTTTGCTAAGGATATGCAGTGGCTATTTGTTGTACATCGTTGTTACTTGTCGTTATACATCTACGTATTAATCGATTAGGAGAAAGTAGAGTGAGAGTCAAATGTGAGTATGCACCAAAAGAGAAAAGAAAGAGTTTCGTATAATAGTGATTTATTTATATATTATATTTACCTTTCGTCCGATGAACGAAGGACTGCAAGTACTCGTGCTCTCTGTCACACAGATCGTTTGTTAATAGAGAATTAATTGGGTCAAGAATTGTTCTTGAACAGGCGATGATACATATTCTTTATTTGTAGAATGACAGTAAACAATAGCATAACGTAGACCTTTCGTACAGCTTAGACCGTAATACATTGATTTAGAGCTACTCTACGGTAGGTGCAGTGATTTTGTGCGTGTACGTGTAAATATTATTTTATAGTCAAGTCTTGTAAATATTGAAAAACGCTTCTAATAGACTATTTATTTAAAAGTTATGTAGAACTCTGTTCATTAGCATGGATATAACGTTATAGACAATTTGGCAGTTTGTGATTTCTGGGTACATGTAAAATTAAGAGTTGGCAACACGCATTCGACAAATCGTCGTACCATCTCAGTTCCGAAAAATGACCCGTGAACGCAATAAAAATCTACAAAGTAAATTTCACATTCACCAAGGAATTTCCTCCCAGCGATCCATCCGACCGAATCCATCCAGAGTACGCAAAACGATAGCGTTGGTCGAATACCGAAAAATATAGATATGTTTCCGAATAAACGTAAGTAACAAATAAGATTTAATACATTCGAATGTATTCATCGTTAAATAGTTAGGATATCTCTATAAATGTTTTCGTAAAAGTGTTCAATTATACATGTATAGCGAGTGTCGTTGTAACATTAACTGTATCAACGATAAATAGAAACAGAGTGGAAAATAAATGTTCTCAATTGCTCGAATAACATCGAATAAATATCGTATGGACACTTGGTTCCTAAATTCCCAAGGAACAAGCGTGGTGGGATATGACTGTTTCTTACGATCGCGCCACGAGCGGTGGCGCAGGTTTTTGGCGGGATAACAAGCCGGAATTTGTCAGTATCGGTGGAATGAAAAGAATTACTGGAAACGATACGAGAATTCCGATGGTCTCGCATTCCGATTGACCAATTACGCCATTTCGACCAACTCTTATCCCAGCTTTCTTTCCACGTATGATTCCCTTATTTCATCGCGTACAGAGAATACAAAGTTCCCTTTCGCATCACACATTTCGCGTGTACTTGCGTTGCGTTTTATATGTAGAGCGAGAACACTCTGTCATGTCGGGAATTCTCTTTCTCACGTTTCAGAGGGAAAAATGTAAAATTGCGACGCGCTTCACGGAAAGTGAATATTTATCGATCTTATTTTGACTTTCTTTCTCCTGCTGCCTCTTGTACAATGACGAATCGGGAATTTGACAATATTTATCGATGAATGGACAAGCTGCAGGTTATTGGTAATGGCAGGAAATTTTACGATTCTTTAGATATAGAAATTCTCAACGATATAGTAATCGATATAGAACAATTGATTTGTACAATTCGTTCGTCGAACTTCGTTGACCAACAGTTATTATCCAAGTTATCGTTCCGTGATTATCCATGAAGAATAATATCGGTTGAATGCTGAGAGTGAATTCTGATCAAATCTTGCGATATATTGATGAATTATTCTAATTAACTCGTTAACGAACGGTTCTTTAGGTTGACCGGTATTTATCATGGTTTTACATTTTTATATTTACTGTTCTCGGAATTTCAGGATTTTCGAACACGTAGATTCTTCCGAAACGTGGCTCGCTGGATCTTCCGATTCTTCATCTACGTGCATTCTTTCATATTAATCGAGAAAAAGAGATCGGAACGCCAGTTTCTCTGCCAGCACGCGCAGGGTTGTCTAGCGACGAAACAAAAGACATCCATCGCTCGTCGTTGGACGAATGCAAACTCGTTGGAAGGTTCGAAAAAGTCGAGCACCACGCCCCATTCTAACTGAACCAGCATCAAGCAAAAACATTTGCCGCAATTATCGCCGCTTTAGAGTATTGTTTCAACGGGACTTGTTTAAGAACTTGCTAATCGCCTGGCCTAATACAGTAGAAGGATGTATACCTCGGCTAACTGACCCGAACTTGGTGTTTCCTTTGCCTAGATACCTGTCACGGTCGCGTTCTGTCGGTAGCATCAAAAATTCCATCCTTCTCAAAGAAACTTTCCGTCGATTTACCGGTCACACCTTTCGCGGTTAAATACTCGTTACGGTAGAAAACAGCTAAACGCTCAAATTGACTGAAACAACGACGATATCACTCGGACGACTGCTGCCATGCTTTTGCCTAGATCAGCGATTTTCAATCTTTTTCTCTTATATCTGACGATCTTCTTCTTTGGATGAAGATTTAAGAGGAGCAGCTCTTTGATACGTCGCGTTAGTCTATAGCAGTTAGATAGATTCTTCAGGTTTTATATCAAAAGTGACATTGTAAAGAGGAATTATGTAAAGAGACTTAAGTAATATTATACAATTACATAACAACGTTTGTGTATTATACTATCATTCTTTTGCTTATCATACTCTTGTAACCAACATTGCTTGTAACGTTTATATGTTACGTCGATTAAGAAGGAAATAATTGTTCAAGAAATCAGTTCAAACTATCTGTTAACGCTTACGCCCGACTTTCTACTTTGTAAATGTTTGCTCTGTCGAACTTTTGTTTACTTATAATTAGAACGCTTGTAATTGGGTATACGGGGTGTTCCGCGTAACGCGACTCACCGTTCTTCTGCCATTCGCAGGTATACAAAGCAAGATGTTTTACAGATAAATGTTTATAGATTTGTAGATTTACGGTACGCTTTATTTTAATGTCGGTCAAATCTTTTTCAGAAGCCTGAACGTGCTGTTAGAGCTGACTGAATGTTATAACTCTGATGATGAAATGTGAATAATTCTGGAATGTAACGGCGAGTGACATATTCGCGCCACAGTAAACTTATTATCGAGTTAATAAAAGTATCACGTGATATGCTTTTTGAATCTGTCGTAAAGTCTTCTCGAACCTCGTGAAGAAAGACGTGTTGTCCTATTTATGTTAGCCATGACGACCTCGGTTTCACTACGAAGACAAAGTATTTTTGGAATATCTTCTCTCGTCGCTTGTACTACGCCCTTAAAATATAGTTCGAAATCTTGTTTCTCACATCCACAAGTTGCAGAAAAATAACGAATCGCGTTACGCGGTACACCCTGTATATTGAGCTCCATTTTACATCTATGCGTAAATGTATCGAAATCGGAAGAACCCGTTAAATTCATATTTTTCTAGATCCAAAGCACCAGTTTGATCACCTAATTATATGCCACGCGAAAAAATTACTGCTTCATCGCGCACACAAATATTTCTTATGTATTTTAAATATTTGACTGCACCGATTAATATATCTACTCCACTTTACAACTGATCTCTTCTATACATACACATCCATACATTTTTATTTATAAATTTACGTGCCTTGGTTTCTATACAATTTCCATGAAATTAATTTGCCATTTGAGAAAGATATTTATTATACAACAATATTTATTTCTGTTAGAAAACTACATCGTTGCTGTGATACAAAGAAAAGGAAGAAGAACAACTGGAGCATCGATTTACAAGACAATTCACTGATTGATAAAAAAAATATAACGAGCTGATATACGAGCCAATATATCCGAGAAGTTAAACCGATCGACTGACTCCGCTTTTTTACCAATTTCTCAGTTTCATTACGTAAGTTGAACAGCTATACCTAACTTTCAAAAAGACAGGCTACTTACGTTCCATAGCTTCGTGGCAAAGAAAACGACATAAACAATAGCAAATTGCGCAAGGTAATCTTAAAAAATAGTACTTGCAACCTTGTCGCGTGTCTACGCTTAAAACAATAGAAACTTTATTAGGTCCAAATTTAATGGATCACCGTTTATACACCAGAACAAGAAAATCGACGTGCAAATAGATGTTTCACTGCGCGCCAGATCCAACCAAAACGAAGCTCAACCGACTTAATCGCACTAAATCGTAACAGCCCCATGGAAAAGTCGAACAGTCTGATTAAAAAATCAAATACGGAGACACGATAATACGATCGTCCGAAATGATCAATCATCTATAACCGAATTTACGTCTGAAATGCTCCTAGACGACGCGACGACGTACGCAAGAGTTGTAACAATTAGGGCTTTTAGCGCTGCACGTTGGATTTGCTTAACGTTCCTGGTGATACAGTTACCGGTAACCGAACAGAGTATGTTTGAACTGGACCCACGAATCGTTCAGTCGTTCCTTGGAGTTTATCAACGACGGTTCCTCGGCCGAGGTTCTCGTCGTGTGACACTCGCCTCTGAAACCACGGGGCAAACATCTGAAAACGTGTACGCACGTTCCATGTGTTTGGAGATCGATGAACTCGCGACCATCGTCCACGAGGAATGAACGTTCGTATCGTGGAATCAGCCAGTGGTGAGTCATTGTCGTTTCCATGAATCGACAAAGATAGAGTGAAGAAGAAGTGTATATGGAGACACGTGTTCACGGATGAGAGGAACAGGACGTGTCATTCTTCGAGCAACGAGGGTCCCTTGAAGAATTTGCTGCCATCGAACAGTACAATTATGGGTAGATATCGTTGGATATAGTAGATGCACAGATTCCATGTATATCGCTAAAGTGTCGAGGATCAATGTAGGAATTTTCAGTAATAATTGATCGCTGTTCAATCGCAAAACGGTCACGATGTGAAGCATTATAATAATATACAGTAACGTATTTTGATGTGAACTGTGGCTGTAGAGCAATTCTACGAGCAAGTGCGAAAATTAACGTGTAGCAATAATCTGATAATAATCTATGGCTGTTGAGAGACGTAAAACGGCAACGATGAGAGTCACTATGGTACAGCGATCTGTGATACTTAACGCGTAGATGTACAGATTTCACGCAGAGTGCGATAATCAACGTAGAAATCTGTATTAACGCTTTTTAACGCTGTTCTAAACAGTTGAAACAGTAACGGCGTGATATATTGTACGGTAGTTTGTTAAACGTACGAACCGTAGATGTACGGATCCTATGTAAATGATGCAGGTGCGATGAAGATAGTAACCTTGTTGCTGTTCTAAAGAAAAATCTCGTTGTATATTTCAGACAGAGTACAAACAAATTTAGTCTATCACTGTCTTCTGCTTCTTGTTTGCGTTTCCCATGCCTCAATGAGCGAATCGACTTTAGACGAAATCGAAACACTTCCGGAGACCAAGAGATACGAAGACGCTTCAACGCTCGGCACTGCTGTACAGGCATACAGGTTTTCTTTACATGGAAGAATTATTTTTCTGAAATTATTCCTCTATATAATTGATATTCAGTCGATTAAATTCGAAGCGTTGGGGCGAGGTTAATAAACATTTATTTTCTCTGACTTTCGATTAGACATCCAAGGATGTATCGGCGCGGTTACCACGAGGACCACGGGTCCATGTATAAGGATGACCACGATGATCATCACGACGATCATATGAAAGACGAGGAACAGGCTATGAAAGCCATGGGGAATGCAAAATCTGATTATTGGGGCGGTTACTATGATTTTCTGATAAACGAGGGTAGTTATAAATTCTGGGCCGTGTTTCAAGTAAGTTTCGATCAATTCTTATTAGATTGTTATACACTGCCGGCCATAGGTATTACGGCACATGATTCGTCACATTTGTTAAGAAACTTTGAACGTTTCATAGGGAAACTTTATGATAACATCGGAACGAGAAATCGTATCAAAGACATATCATTTTTTCGCTATTTCGCTCGAATTAATAGAATTTCAATTGAATACGGAAATTCATAGAAACTGTTAACAGCAATTAGATGCAATCGCAAAAGCATTTTCAAGTCGACCGTATGAAACGCATTACTGTACAATGTACGTTTATATGGAGTTGCGCGCGTTCTTCGCATTCCGCGCTCATTCGCGTCACGAATTTCGATCGAGATTAGCCGTATCAACTAGGAGAGCCGTGATAGAATATGTAGGTATGTTAAAAATATTCGTACCAAATAAGGCGTTTGTCGAAATTTTTCAGAGCATTTAACGCTCGTCGGTGATTGTTAACGTGTAACTGTAATGCTCCATTTCCACGCGCAAAACTTTTGAAAACCGTTACGATTAAATTTTCAACGCTGGAAATTAAATTACCGGATTTTAATTAATTGTACAGAGTTAAGGAGACTTTCTGCATTTTGTAATTAAGAATTTGTTCTTCCCGAGCCGCTCTATTAATCAACAGTACTAATGTTCGTAAGAGACACAATTAACGCGACGATGGAAGGTTTGTAAAATCCACGATACAAAAATACGATTACTTTGTTGTAATTTCATTTATCATTTTGGTACTCGAAATTCCAATATTCGCCCGATTCGTTTGCAGTTATTATCAAATATTTATACCAACGCTAACTTTTATAGAAAAGAAAAAGAAAAGAATCAGATTGAAAGTATTAGTCGCATAACGTTGGCTTCGAACTTCCACCTCTGAAGAATTTGGTGCAATTCACTGTTTCGTTCGTTGTATAGTAATGCATTTTGTATCGTACAGTAGAATATAGAACGAGTATAAAATACGAAACATCTCGAGAGATATAAAACACAAAAAGAGAACGATTTAACATGGAAATAACGCAACTAAATAAATGCGCTCTTTGACAGCTTGCCACCGCAGCTCTTCTCATCTATAGCGGCTTTGCGGCGCTTTATTACGCCAAGGTAAATCCGCCAACGATAGACGACGAGTTCGACGATATTTTACGTCGACGGAAGCGTAGAGCGTTGTCCATCTTCCCGCGAGATAAATCATTCTGCGGTTTGGACAGTGCCACTTTTCAGAGGATAATCGACGCGGTTGCCAGAGAAATTCACTGACGAAGAAGAGCCTACCTTTATTTAACTTAACTTTCATAGGAAATAATATATGTATAATAATTTTGCAATAATATTTTGAAAAAATTGAAATTGAGTGATCGATGAAAGTGATCGGAGAAAAGAAAAGGAACTATTTCAAATTGGACATTTCGTGGAAGATTTGTTATATTCGAAAAATTAAAATTACAGATACGTATCCTTTTCTATTCGATTTGAAAAAAGTGTGCCTTTATGCTTCTCTTTCTATTATTTAATGTAACAGAAGAGCATTGCCTTGCATGTTCTCCTTATCGTGTTTGTAATTAATTTATAACAATTATGTTAAATTATATTGTAATTTGTACATATATGTAACAATTATATGTATATGTGTCATATTGTCGATGCAACTTGTGTACGTTGCTTTTCTGCAGATTTCTTTACCGTCACGAACGCAACGCGTGAGAAGATAGTTATCCTCCAACTCGTACCGCGTAACATTTGCAGCACGCTGAAATACGAAAAGACAGACCGATAACAACCTCAAACCATAAACTTCCTTAATAATCTCGCAGCTTATCGTCATTAATTTATTCTAAATCTTCTTATCGACAGCAACTTTCGCATATACTTTCGCTCGTACGCGCGTTATTACGAGGCGCGTATTTCAGAAAAATTATTCACACAGAACGTCGATAACGTACATACGTTTACGATAAATACACGTCCTAGTTGCCGTACACGTGTTTTCAGATCGATCGAAAATTTCACCAATACGACATAACGGTGGCCGTCATATCTCGTAACGCGGTATCAATAAAATTTCAAACAGTACAGAACGTGTGCAGAAAAATTCTACGAGCCGTCGAGATACTTTCATGAGCCCCGCTGCACGTCCACGGTTGACTAATGGAAAAGAAGCGAACTCGCTGGTGGCAATTTGTCGAAAGCGACAAGATCCAGCATCAAGGCCATCGCGTGCCGTTGCGTGTCGAGGACACGCAACAATACGTTCTCGTGCTGAATGAGACATCTCGAGCTTGAAATTAAGCGATCCACCGATTAATATCGTCTTATTAAACGATTTCGCGGCTCGTGTAAATTATCGCGGTAAGCACGGGTTTACGGCTGGAAGCGGACGAAGCCGGGACTTGTGGGAAAAAAGCAAAGAGGATAGCGGAGATTTTACCGGGCGATTCGAGTGTCACGCGCTCGCTCACAGAACCGTCCTGTGGTAGCTGAAGGTTAAAATGTATGCGCGAAAGGATCAAAACGTAATAAAAATCGCCTGAAAAAATGTCGACCGATAAATCAACGGTGGCCGTCGTGCCGGCCGTACGTATGCATCCTCGTGTCTATACGAGTTTTATATGTGAACACGTACGCGCGCGATACGCGCGGTTCAACCTCGCAGGCAAATTTTCTTGTCGAACAACGTAACGTAACGAGAGGCCCTCGAGCATCTTTTCGGAAGAACAGGAGCGTACGAACCATGGTACTCGAGTTTCTGGATCATTCGATCGCGCGATCGATAGAGGTACACGTTCTTGTTCGTTTAGCTTCAGTCCTCTTAACGTTATAATGGAAACGTTTGCGAAAAAGAAGCTCGTAGCTTCTCTGTATCTATCTACACAGCTTGAAATTGAATGTATGGAATCGTCATAATGTAACGAATGTTCGGAAAACGACAAGTTATGTATCGTATTATATTAACACCAATGTTACCAGGTTTAGTCAAATGACAGGTTTTAAAATTTAATTTAAGATCGTACTTTCGTTGTTATTTGTTTCCTTCGTCCAACTTTACGTAAATTCTTATATTGTCTGATTAATCAGTTTCTCAACTTTTGCTAATAGAAGAATTTACCTAAAGTTGGACGAACGAAAGAAACGACAACCAAGCTACAATTTTACATTAAATTTTGAAATCTGTTATTTGTCCTGATTAAGTGGTAAGATTAATGTTGAATTAGGTGGCAAAGCGAAGATACTGTAGAAATCGTCAAATTTTCTCAGGCGAGTCTCCGTCTGGAAAAATATCTAACGAGTTTGACAACAAGTCGTATCGTCTCCCTTTAACTTTCCCATATTTCGGGATAATTAAACGAAGAAATGTGTGAAATAAAAATGAATGCTCCTGAAAGCTGCTATCATTTTATAATAGCCCGGAAGAGCGAAGAATCTGGTATTATATAAATGTTAGGCGGTTTTCTAATGTATTTAGTTGATTTTAGTGCGGGTTTGAAACTACCGTCGAGACACAGAGGGTCAAAGTAATCAAAACCAGCTCGTACTATATACGAACACTTTTATAGCGCGCTCCCTTTGCTCTCGAGACTTTTATTTTCCACTATCTTTAGCGAGAAATATTTCACCGCGTATAATTGTACGGCGATTATAAGACTATTCACGTTCCGCTAAAAACGTAAAAAGGAAACACCATCTCTTTTTCCCTTGAAGCGTAATGAAACGGTTGAAACGTTCTTAGATCCTTCAACAACGGGCAAGGCAAAGTCGTATGATTTTAACGATCCTTCCTCCTCCTCCTCCTCTCTCTCTCTCTCTCTCTCTCCCTCTCTCTCTTTCTCTGAAGTAAATCGATTATGTGAGAAAACCAGTCAAGACACCATTCTTCGAGGGATCTACGTTAAGTGGAGATTCTTATACATCAGAGTTACGTCCGCGTAAATATGAAAAAGACCAACGAGGGTTCCTAGCGTACCAGTAATATCAATATCAAACATGACACAGCGTTTCTGATATTTATGCAACTGGAATTATAAACAATTCTTCCGCTACCTTCGCTATACGTGCAAATCAGCGAAATGTACATACGTGTGTAGGATCTAAAATATTCTCTACCAGTCAGTGTAAACATTCTGCTCGCAAAGTGTTTGCCGTTTACTCGCTGACAGACAAATTCTTGGAAAAAATTATCTTCTACCGTAACGATCGCGTATTGATAGACGCGTGCATGTTTCGCCGGTAGATGAACAAATAATAATAATAATAAGGGAAAGAATAATAATGATGAACCCGCAAGGGGTAGTTACCTGGTAAACTACACGGGCTTGGCAAACCCGCGGACCCTAGCTGCGTAACATGTTTCTTGAATTCCAAGATATTTCCAACAATTTTCCAACGTTGACGATCCTTTCTTCGACTTTGCGACCTATACAAAAATTACGAAAATTCAGATTAGCCGCAACGGCGAATAGAACGACGTTTCGATTACACGTAATCGCGAACTCCTCCTTCCTCGACCTAATCGATAATCGACAATAGCACGAAGATTTAACGTGTCTGATCGAGGCTCGTTAGATGGAAGCTTGCGAGAGACGCTTTATACGCGTCAAAAACATGGAAATGTAACGTAGAATGGTCCTGTTTCGCTGTTACTTGCGAACGAAGGAAACTGACGGAATATACGAATAAATAGCTGCAAGAGGTAGCTACAAAAGGCATTTCCACGTCGTCGTGTTTGCTACAGCAATTGCATACCAATCAACGAAATTCAGGTATATGAAATTTCCTACAGTTTAATATTTCATACGATTACAAGCGTTTGATAGCGTAAAAATGAGATGTGCATATAAAATATGATAAAAACGCGCTTCATCGAAAACGAAGGCTACGTGCAAATACTTTTTGCAGCCATCGTACGTTACAGCCCAATATATCCCACGTAATACGTTCCATTGATACTTATCAAGCTCGAATCAACATCCACCGACGAATAAGCTTTCTATACACGAACGAAAACCCTTTGGTACTCCGGAGGACCACGTGATCGGGACAAGAAAGCCCTTCTTGCGGTCAAGAACGGAATATATTAATCGCGACGGTCACCGAACCCTCCCTGGTTCGGACCGCGCAAGCAATTAGAAATTGAGTTATATTTCTTGCGCTTGCCGGTGAATAAATTTCATCGATCGTCGTGGACGGCGTTCGTCGTGCAAGAAATATATTAACCATGGTGAGTCGGTCGAGAGTCCTGCGATCGTCGGCGAATATTTCAGCTGGCAAGATAGGGGAGAAGGATCCGATACGGCCCTGCAAAAATCACCCACCCAGCGTATTCACCAACGCATTCCGCCACGTAGCCGGCTGCAAGGGGGTACCTACGGCCAAAGTACCGCAGTTATGCGTGCCTCTGCGCTGGATAAAAGTTTATTCGAATAATCAGCAACCACTGAAATTTCCTTTGTTATTCGTTATTTTTCATCGAATTTATGTATATCGTATTCTTTATAGGTTCGGTCTTTCGTCTTTCTTTAACATATTCCTTTTATCGATATAGATAGAATTTCGGAATTTTAGAATCGACAAGGAAGATATTTGCGTTATCGTACGATTTATTCGCATATCAGAATCATTGCCACGTTGAATATTTGGTATGGCAACACGTTGAGCAATCGCGCAAGAGCTTTAACTTTCTTGTCACTTTATCCTCTTCTTCTCAACCTCGCTAGGAAAACGGTTTATTCTGTGGGAAACTGTACCTTCCAAGGGACTCGATCGAACGCACGATGTTCTTCCGCAATCTCGTGGGAAATTGGCAAAAAAGAGGAGGACTAAGCTTACGCGAAACGACCTGACTTTTGCATAACGCGATCCACGGCCATCTCGCAGAGTAGCTAACCAGCCAGCGGGTAAAACGAAAGACGAAGGTTTGAACCTCTTTTTTCCCATCCTGCCGTTTTTGTTTCACTTGCCTCGGCTTTTATTTTACGAACAGAAATTTTTCAAATAAATCTCCGACCGCGGGGGGAAACGGTAGGGGATAAAAACCGCATAAAAACTGTTATTTACTGCAGAGCAGCGCATCAACGAGCGTCGATAATTCTCGCGTGGACCGAACTCTCGCCACGGCGAGAGATGATACGCGATGATAATGGCGCGTTGCACGGCGAAACGCGAAATCGAGCGGTGATCGCGAGCGCCCCAAAGGCGATCGTGGTCATTAACCGGGGACCATTTTGTGGAAAAGGTTGCTGCTCCAAAGGGGAAAATGTCCTACGAATTGCCGAAAGCAATGTGCGCTGTCTTGTACCACCCGGCCTAACTACCCTTTAATCCTTGCAGGCATAGTCTTCCTATTTCGTAACGCGTGTAACTCGTATTTTGTAATATTGCATACACATAAGCAGATTATGGATATTTTTACGAACGTACCTTGAAGAAGTAGAACTTGAATGATAATTTTAAGTATTATGTATTACAAGATGTAGATATCTTGTCTGCTGTTTAAATATTTCATACATTTTTGCATATTACTCGTGTTCTATAGATTTCTGCACGTTTAAATTATAGCCGATCGGATTTTTATTTATAAATTACATTTATCCCGTAGTTAGAGATAAAATAAATTACGTAAACATTCCTTAGTATCTTTATACTTAACGCGCAATGGATAGCAAGTAAAAATTGTATTTACGAAAGATAAACTATGTGGAATTCAAAAGTTGCGGGGAAAAAGGTATAAAGAAGATTATTCCGTAATTTCGTAGCACGTAAACTGGTATTTTTCGTCAGTGTTTTTAAATTATCATCAAGTGTTACTTCGAAGATGGGTATTGTAGAAGAACGACGAGCACGGTAAAACTTTTGGACTTTGTAGGCAAAATTGAAAGGAAATTAATTGAAAACGAATGCTCGGCAAACACGATTCATATAAATTATCATAAGAAACACGTCCAAAGTAGCTTGTAGCTAAATCGTTGTAAAAAGTAACGACAGCTACCGATTTACTCAAAATAACCGGTCTTACAAGTTGATGTTTCAAAATGTCTGGCCAAACATTGGTACACCGATATCAAACCGATCGTTGTAAATTATCCATCCACCGGTATTACTTTTAAATTTATCTTTTAATTAGCCTTAACCCTTTCTGTCCAACGAGCAACGTGCAACATTTCTATATACAAGGTGTCTCTGTAATCAGGCGGTACAAGCGGAATAGTAATTTTTCATGGAAAAGTCGATAAAAAAATATAGAACAAAGTGTTTGCGTTTAACGATCGGTACATCTTGTTCGTAAACGTTGATCGCAGATGAAACGAGGAATAAGAATCGAATGCAAGGAAAACGACCAATGTGACGAATAATCTACGTTTACGAGGAACATGGAAAAATGCACAGAATGTCCAAAAATATACAAAACATTCAATCGGAGATCCACTTTCCTAAACTATACTCCTAAAGATAAAAGATTCGTGCGCGATTATAGTCCAATGATAAGCTATAAAGTTTCCAATCAAACATTAATTTCGTACGTGTAAAAAGAAAATCCTTATTCTACGTTTTCCACTTATTTTTCCACGGAGTACCATCCCGCGCGCTATCGTATCACAATAGCAGAGACACTCTGTATAACGAAGGAACAATGGATATTTAGCGCCGAAGATTGAATTTGCATCGAGTTTCGGATGAAAACGTTGCAGCACCGATAAAGATGTATGTCGATATCTTAAGATCTTAAAATAACGTTGCACCGTTGCACATGGTAGCGAGCCGAAGGAACGGCATTTAATACCGCGGATAAATCTCTGACACACGAATAATCTTCCCAGCTCTGAATATTTACGATGCATTCTTGGTATTCGACGTTTGAACCCTTCACCGGAAGAAAGGATGAAGAATTCTTCGCGTTAATGCAATTATAGTAAAGAGTTGCAAGACCAGAAGTCCACGGTTTTCGAATACTCCGGATAAATCTTGCGGGGCTGATAAACAGGAGGAACAAGGTGGAAGAGGAGGAGGCGAAGGAAGAGGAGGAAGTTTTTCGTTTAAGAAGCATGCATCGCTAATGTTCAAAGAGATACGTTTATCGATGCGCGGATTTAAAAATGTTAATACCGATGCATGTACGAATCGGAATTGCAGATAAGATCAGATTATGTCATTGAAGCGAAGAGTGACTTTTAACGGGCTGGATAAGTCGCGTATTAAATTAACAAGCGAGAAGGGGACCGAATTTTTTGGACGGATGCCCTTTATGTTAACAGCGACCGGCGTGTTAAATATTTGCATATCGAATAGAATCGTGCGATACGAAATAAAATGTACATTGTATATTGAGCATGAAACGGTTCATAAATTAAGAAACACGTACGGTTGGTCGTTCGTTCCTCGCGAGCTTAAATTGATCGCACCAACGCCATTAAGCGTTACATTTTGTCGTATAAAGTGTCAATCGTCGACAACATCGGACGATTCGCGTATATTTCATTTTAGGAAGATTTGCAATAGAAATATTCGATGCATCAACGCGTCGCTGTTAGTCACAACATAAATAGAATTTTCATGCGTTCGTTAAAGATATTACTGCCTCGTGGACGTCGCGGAAATGTACGAACTTCGAAACGTCCAATTTTAAGTGAAATTTAGTACGTAAGAACTGTACCAAAGTATCACAAAGAGGACAAGATGTTCGTGACAACGATCGCGAAGCTACTCGACGAATGGCAAGATATTACCGAAGAAGAAAGAATAAACACTTTCTACGATAATCAACCGGATAATAGTATCAATTTTACGATGAACATGTCGATTTTCAAACGACCCAACAATAGCTCCTTATTTCTCACTATCTCTCCGCTTTACGAGTTCTATATTCTGTTTCTTGTTTAACCAGTTGGCTGCTTTTGACGAGTATACTCGTCACGAACAAATGGCAATATTTAGCGTTACAACGAGCGCTGTCGTTAATAAAATTAAAAAATACAACGGTCGTTTCGTTACAACTTAATTCCACGTTTTAACAGCCACGCAATACTCTGCGTTTGACGAGTATACTCTCTGTCGTCGCTTACTTTTTGCCACGAATTTTAGGTACACGCTTTTCAAACAGGTCGCGACAGCTAACTGGTTAAATCTTGGAGTCGCTTTTCCCCCACGGTCCACTGTTACGAACCTCTGGATCGTCGAGAAACAAGACAACACCACACAGAGAAAAGGCCCGACGCAACGCACAAGCACGAAGATGTTCAACTTGGAAAGCGAATAAATTGCGATCTTCGTCAATAATAAAACTGTCGAAACTTGGTACGTGACAAAGTACACCGACAGCAACGGCCGAGCGGAAGAAAATGGCGGGACGGGACGAAGTTGCAAGGCAGGAAGCGACTTTTAATATTCTAGATAAATCTTCGACGCGCGAGAGCGAAAGCGAGATGAAGCAAGACGTTGGCGAAGAAGAAGGGGGCCAGGTGTGTGTGTATGTGTGTGTGTGTGCGTGTATGTGTGGTAGAGGCCCCACGAAATCGGGGCCCGCGGATAAAAACAGTAATTTATGATGCAATGCTCGGCGGCGATCGATAATTCTCGCGTTGCGAATGCAAGCAGACCGAAATACCGCGGCTTCCCTCTTCCAACGCCGCCCTCTACGCTCGCTACCAGCGTCCTTCTTTTCCTTCTGTTTTTATAGTTAATGATAATAATAATAATGACGATGACGGGGACCGAGAAAGATTCGAACAGGGCGGGGACGTACCGAGAAGTCGTTGGCAACAGCTCGAGCCACCGCGCGCAAAAGGAATTCATTACGACGAGCACAATGGATATCTATGAGAAGGGGGCGACAGACGGGGGCAGAAACTTCATCCCGATGTGACGTTTAACAGGCAAGAGTATAGAGGACCGATAAAGGTGTTATTTACGATGCCCCCCGTTCGAAAACTCACTGAATAATGGCGAATGCGTGTGTTCGCGCGACAGTTGCCTCGATTCGACGACTTTAAGAGACAAATCGAGATAGACGACGTACAGTCCGGGGGCAAAAAATAGGGTGGAACAGGTAGCGAGAATGGGGACGAAAGGAGCCGGCATTGTTAACTCGTTCTTTCGAGTCGCAGAACACTCGCGGAGAGCACTTCGATTTTTGTAGAATTGTTTGAATATTCAATCTGGTCTTGTGCAGTGTCACCGAACTTTACCATAACTTCGTCTTTTTTCATTTTTCTTTTGTTTTTTTTTTGAAAGTTCGGCAGAAAGAGTACGGAAGCGTAAATGGTATTCGTTAAGGCAGTTAATCGCACTTTGAATCGGTTAGAACGTCGAGTATACTTAAATACACGTACGGTGTGTTACGTTATGAGAATGTTCTCTGCGATCTTATCGCACGACTTATTAACCGCAATAAACCTTGCCGTATTATTCAAGTTTTCGATTATGATTATGCGAAGTAGGACCGGTTCGCGTCACGTTGAATAATCGAGGCTCTACCGTACGTTGCGAATTTTACGTTTAACTTGGCAGAGTATTTATTCGGCTATTTCGATCGGCGTGGATCTCCTCGTCGATCCGCTGGGAATTCTCCGTTTCGTCGTTCTGACGAATTTAAACCTCGTCTCTGACGTTAATTCGCTTCTTCGTACGAGCACGGATCACGACGTTCACGTTTATTCAATTTTTTAGGTTTAATGAGTTTAGACTTGGTCGCTGCGATTCAAGCAGAATATCATGGCAAATTTAAATTTACACGAGCTTAATGTACGTAAATCTTATTTAACGAGTCGTGGAAGATGCTGGTGAAATGAAGATTCCAATTTGGGATATTAGACCGTTGAAAAAAAAGCGAAGCGAAGCATTGAAAAAATTAAGAGCAGAGAGACGCCCTTTTA
This sequence comes from Bombus cullumanus, assembly GCA_014737535.1. Taxonomy (NCBI): domain Eukaryota; kingdom Metazoa; phylum Arthropoda; class Insecta; order Hymenoptera; family Apidae; genus Bombus; species Bombus cullumanus. The sequence goes on along the minus strand of JACXIX010000044.1, from coordinate 3,814,486 downwards.
TTACAACTGCGACAATATACGAAAATATAAATCTTCCGATGAGATTGCAACACGTGTTTGAATATTTATGGATGGCAGTGTATATGTTGAATGTACACGTGTAGTGAAGTTGTAAACCCACAGGCGGAGTTGAGAGTGCAGTATCGCAATAAATTCAAGGATGCGAGCGTGAAGGTGAAGTTTATGGCTACATTGTGGATTATAAAGAGGGAGAAGTTATTAATTGGTGAAGTATCTTTTTTTATCTTTGGCCAGCTACGTGTAATGGATAATAATTTTTTTAATAAATTCAAAGAAATTGAAGTTGATATATTAAAGAGATGTTGAAGTAAGGTTGTTGATTCTCTAATGAATTTGTGATTGTCGTCAATTTGTTTCTGTCGCGGATTACTCGTAATCTCGCGTTGATTAATCGTTTAACATATACGTATTGCAATGTGAACGAGATTAATATACGTAAATTATATTGAGAAAGTTCAGCACAAATTTTCATGAAAAATTCGGATTCTTTTATTCCGCTGCGAATCTTTCGTCGAAACGCGTAGCTTTAATTTTCTTCCGCAAAGAATTTTTGCGAAACCTCGGTACCCGCAAAATTATTTCGATACCTAAATACGCTAATCTTAACTTAAATATAGACTGCTGGCTCGTTCCTTTCCAATAATAAAAAATTGCTAGAGAATTGTTATTCTCGTGGAACTGTTTTTACATCTAAATGAATATTTTCATCTTGCATTCTACGGTCGTAGAGGCGAGTTATAAAAAAGACTCGAATTTCCTTAAAGATCGCAATTCCGATACAATTTTATATTTTTCTCGATATGAAAGCTTCAATTTCTATCTAAAATTCATTCAACGTTCAAAGTTTACCGCTCGTTTCCATTAATCTTCGCTCTCGTTCGTACGATTTCAATCGGATCGTACGGATAAGCGACAAGAAGATTTCTACGTTTTTTTTTTTTCTTTTCTCTCGAGTGAAACAAAAGTGCGGAACGTATGACTTATCTTCAAACATACTCGCTTCAAGAGATATAAATGTTCCTGTCTTTCCTCTGCTCGCTTAATGAAGAGCCGAGATATCGTTATATCGAACAGCTGGCAGAAAATTCATTTGCCAGTGACGACGCAAGAAAAGACCCATGCAAGACGTAAAAATTTATTATTCGTCGGACCTACGTGAGGGTCATTTATACGAAGTGTATGATTTATCGATGCGTTTCGATGCGTTCTGAATGAACATCCGATACGCTGAACGACTTTTTGGCCTCTATCCAAAGGGACGGGCGAGAGCCCGTGATTTGTGTGGCCATTTCGTGATTTTAATGCAGAATTCTCGATTAATTTCTTTCTGTTCAAACATCCAGCCAGAAAAAACCAACCAGCCACGTACGAGCTTCTTTTTTAACGTTACAAATGTATCACCGTGAACGAAGATCTACCTCCCAGTTACCCGAACTAATGTTCTTCAACAATTTCATTCTATGTCTCGGTTTATGTCCCACCACCTACGATAGTTGATAGATTTTCTAAAATACGTTGCTGTTTTAAAGTATGAAATTATTACGAAGATGCGTGAATATAAATATACGTACAAGTAATCGGAATAATATTAAAAGTAGCATCTAGTTTACTGGGAAATTAATAAAGTTAGATTTTATTAAAAATTTCTTACTACGAAGCGTTATGAAGCTCGCGAGAAAGTTTTAGAAGCCGACTTTGTCCCTTTGTGATGATACTCGACAAGGTAAGCGCGAATCGCGTAAGCTGCAGGTTAGTCGCAAACAAGCAGATAGAATTGCGCGATGCGTAGAGAAATGGCGCATCAAAGAAACTATAGCTCCGGTTGGCGCGGCTTGTTCAAGCTTTATTATCCAGCCGCGGCACTCTTAAGCCTTTAATTGGCAAGAAAGGAAAATTACAATGTACAGACGGGGCTGGCCCGAATGGCGATCGCGATCGACTATAAACGACGTGGCGAGTCCACCGAGAGATCTTCGGCCCAGAAGCTACGAATCCAACGAGCGGTAAAACAAAACATTCCTTACGTTTCATGTAATAAATACTGTGACGCGAATATTCTTTGTGTGGGTGGAGACGAACAGGAGGTTTCAAGATCATCTCCGTCTTTGCAAATAAGTATAAAATAAATAGAGATTAGAGGTTTCGAGTTAGGATCAGGTAAAGATTAAACTCCGAATGCTACGTTGCAGGATCTCGACGACTTTCCAAGGGACGAAATATTTTTGTTCGTTGTATCCTTCGTCTTGTTTTATGTCGCAATATGGAAAATAAAATGGGTTTGAGCTCACGGGATCGTTCACGGCACTGTATATTTGAAAAACTTTCGTCCACCTCTCGAGCTGTTAGGTCTCGTTTATGAATTACGCTTCTTCATTTTTTCGATGGAATGCTGTACCTTCCTTCTTCTTTTTCTTTTCTCCTTTCCTTTTTTTTAGCGCTGTGTGCCGTACACGATATAGATTCGAAACGATTCTAAGTGTTTCGGATCCCATCACTAGTTACAAGCTAAATAACAACGAAATACTTGGGACCGGTGGATCCGTAGGGAACAAAAGTGGCCAGCGGGCATTATGACGGGAAAAACGGTGAGAATGCCAGCCGGAATTTAAGCGGCGCGTTCCACCGTACCGAGAGTCGGCACGCTTAGAACTTAGTAAATAAACGAGAAACACGCTGTATATAATTGGAAAGGAAGACGGAAAGAGCGGGTTGACGCGCGTAAGAACGCGAGCCGGACGTGGATGCGTGGATAGGGGCCGATAGAAAAACGAGGAACGCGTAAAGAGGGGAAAAATGAGCGCCGGATAAAAAGGATCTCGCGGCGAAACGGAGACGAGCGAGGCGGTAATTACGCCGTGTTGGAACCCTTTGACCATCCTCTCTCACTCTCTCTCTCGCTTTATAGCAAGATGAAACAGAAGCAAATTAAATATCGACGATGGCGGAAAGGGGTGGAAGATCCGCGCGGAATGCCACGCGTTTTCGCGGTCGATAATTCCGTGTCTCATCGACGTTTAAAATTGCTGTCTTCTTGTCCCCGGAACTGGTAAATTGCGTGATCGGATTTCTTGTTGGTACAGAGATAGGTTCTTTTCAATAGAGAAGTATCTCCCTCTTGATTCGCGGGCATTTTATATAGTCGCGTTATGAGCCATTATCCGGTGACATTTCCGTCGGATCCGAAGTTGTAACGTTAGCAAAATATTTTCTACGCGTTTTACAGGGAATTATTTTGTGGCGTTATTTTCCCAACGTTATTGAAATTGCTTTATATTTCTCTGTACGTTCGAACAATTTTCAACTTTACGAGCTGCTAAGTTTCGCTTATCAACCGCCTTTACTCGATACACCGTAATTCTTCGATTCTATCTTTGCGAAACGCGATTCAACGAAGTAATTAGACCCTGGGTGTATCAAGCTCGTTATCGCGAATCCTTTTAAGATGTAGCAATAATTATTTCCTAACGACGACACGTACATGCGTCATCAACTCGGCAGACTTCCTTTTTCGTACCTTCTTCCTTCCTAGTATGCTTTCTCGGTCCTTTCTTTTCTTTTTTTCTCAACGACGCGATACGAACGCGACTAATAGCAAGGAGCGACCACGAGGAATTTATGTAGAGGAGTCGCTCCTCGTCGTACCGTTAAGCTTGGGTTGAAGGTAAGATAACAGGGGAATTCGGTGGAGAATCTTCTCGCCTAAGATTGCAACAAATCATTGCCTGTACGTATACGCTTTGTTCGATATGTGACGAATGATAAATGTTGTCTAGGTATTTGCGACAGCGTCAAAGAGGAGCGTCCTTGTTGCGCTTGATGCCAGTAAGTCGTAATCGGTTGGTTAATCGGTTGGTATTTTCGATGTTTATGATAATTGATAAATAATATATATATTTGTTTATTTAATATACGTGTTGCTATATCTCGTTATACTGAATCAAGTAGTGTGCGTGATACGCATATAGATGCATATGAAAGCAATAAAGATACCTACGTGTATAAAGAAGTTCGTAATGGACAAAGAGTAAATCCTATAACGAACGATTTGTAGCTGTCCACGCGAGATCTGTTTAAAAATGTTAACAAAATTCAGCTTGCAAAATTATCTTAAAATCCGGAGGAAATTTCTCAAGGAAAGATAAAGATTCCCTTCAAGGTACGTGAGAAAGATCTTTTCGTCTGCTGTTCACAGACAAATGTTGAAAACATAAATACGGCATAATGTATTTTTCATGACTTAGAACTATACACGAGATATTGTAAAAAGAAAAATATACACAAAGTAATGATCCCATAAATTTAGAAAGCACGAAAGTAAAATGTAGGACTAATGATATGTAAGTAAATAAGAAAGTAAATAAATACAAGTACGGTGAGTAATGACGCCGAAAATAGGATTTTCGCTTTCAAATAGCGTAACATTACGTTCCGTAACGTTATGGTCGTAACAATGTGCATCGCGGTATTCCGTGTTCACGTAATCCTCCATTCAGTATTGAAAGCGCGAGTCTACGCTTTGCGATTCGTCTATATCTTTTTATTCTGACTATAGGCACGCAACGCGTAATATATGGAAAAGAAATTTCGCAACGTTAGAAATCGAAGGTTACGCGACCAAGGTCTGGGAAACACCGCCACTCGAGGAACACGTTAACGCGCGCGTGACGCCTGCGAGGATAACGTTTAATGTAATGTATACAGTACTATGCAAAAGACACGAACCATTTACGATAGTAATTTCACAGTGAAGATTAATGATATTTTTCGAAAATATTTCCACCTGATGTCGCGTGTAAGATGAAGTAATAAGTTCATCCACGTTTTCTTAAACAGTTAACTATTTTTGACGAGTATACTCGTCACGAACAAGTGGCAATATTTAGCGTTACGACGAGTTCTGTCGGTAATAAAATTAAAAAATACAACAGTCGTTTCGTTGCAATTTAATTGTACATTATAACAGCCACGTATACTTTCTGTATACTTTTACTACACATTTTAGGTACACGCTTTTCGAAGCTTTCAAACAGGTAACTGGTTAAAAGAGTATGTCAAACGTTAATATTTTCACGTATAAACATCTATCTAAGAACAACAATAAATATAGAAATTATTGTAATAAATGTATAAATCACTTTGTAAATTCAGATAGACGATTCCTTAGGAGGTGCACGTCAAATGTTATTTTCTTCGCGTGAGATCTACCTAACTAAAGAGTAATTCATTTATCCAGCTTTCGAGAGTTATTACATTCGAATAACGAAGAGAAGGTTACATAAAGATCACAAGACAGTGTCTTCTCGATTAATAACGAAGAATCTTCTAAAACGCTTCTAAAAAGTAGCAAAACAGATTTAACACAATACCAAGGGACCATCGTGTTCGTTCGTAGAAACAAAATATTTCCATTCGATAAATCCTTAATCGATATTGTTCGACACAAGATGATACAACGTGAGATCTGCGACGTAACGAGCCAAAGAAACAAATAAAGTCAGAAACAAGCAAAAGATAGATTACCTTGGTCCGGATGCGAGTTGAGTCACGGTCTTGCAGTCGATTGGCGAACGAGGTCTATGCAGATCTGCGGTAAAAAGCTCGGCGATCTCCTCGGTAACGATCTTAATCGCCGTGTACACGTAAACTTTCTAAATGTAGCACGCACCGATATCGAAGAACGCGCGAGTACACGCCTTCCTCTCTGTGGGAAAATCATCTGATGAATCAGGTATTGATTCGAACATCAACTTTGTTATTCTTACGATTACATTCCTGGATAAAAAGATATCGCGGACAATGCCAGACGGAAGTGGATATTAAGACACTTGTTATTATATTGTTGCATTTACTCACTGGAAAGTAAGATACATCGAGTTTGATATTTTTGCGGATTTTTGTGTATTTATAGGAAATTGGAAAGCTCAAAATTGCGCAGAATGCATATCAAGTGAACAGATATATAAAATATCCAAGGTATGGTGCTTTCCATAATACTTGGTAGATAAAACAACTTTCTACCCAGGTCTTTTTAGGACTCCTTTTAGGAATTTAGGTATTTTCTTAATTACAAACAACGTCGAATGTATAAATTTGCATAAAAATACACAGTCCATCGATGATTCTCAGTAGAGTTCAGTTTTAAGATGTTGGAGCTTAGCCATGAAGGATCCAGCGGAAAGCTAAGCTACGTTATAACGTACCAGGCTAAGTTTAAAAATATTTGCTTCGACTTCAATTTGCAAACATTCGAGAGTACACATACCCATACACTTGATAAATCATAGCAAATTCGTCTTACGATATTTGCGTAAATATTCCTGCGAAGATAATCGAAGAAATTCGTTTGAACCACGAAATATAGCGAGCACCACGTTTCGGATGTTTCGTACTTTTTCTCTACGCATGTCTTCACTGTCAAACTTGCCGTGAAAGTATGAAAAATCCAGAATCTATCGTAGGATCGATAATTAAGATCAATAACTTATCCGTAAGCAACAAGGTTTCTTCAATTCCGTGCATATTCTATTGGAATACAATAAAAATATGGCGAGAACGATACACGGTTACGCAATTTAACGCTAAATCTTTTTAACGGTGCGGTAATGACCGTTCGGCCGAAAATTCCTGCCAATAAATCGTTATTCGACGGTCTGATTTATTACGTAGACCACGGCAGAAAAGCGACAAAGTATGAACGATTTGACAGTGATTATACGTGTACGTTGATTGCGCTTGGCTGTCGAGATCGATTCGATCGGCCAGATCTCTTCCAGCTATAGGGACAAATGTGCTTTAATTATCGTAATAGCGGATCACCGACGTTACCATCTTGCCAATTTCGATTAAATCACGCAATAGCGACCACTGTGTTGCGTACCGTGCGTGTAACGTGATCGTGTAATCAATTAAAATAAACGTTGGTGCAAACATTGAATAATAATCGTAAGCCAATATCGCGATGGTTGCCGTGTAATAAAGCGAATGGTTCGGAGACACGAGAAACGGAAATGGCTGGCGTAATGAAAATTAATTGCGGGCGATCGTTAAAGCTCATCGGCGAGTTCGTATTTCTTGGCGATATTGATTGAAAGAATAAGAAGGCTGGAAAACGAGATCGTGTCGTTTTTCAAGGGGAAACCGTTATAGAAAATTCTGTCGTTCGTTTATCTTCCGATATGTACAATCTACATGTGTAATAAACGCCGTGTCTCGACGAATAGGATTCGCGATAATTACCCGTAGATTCCGGTCGTGTTTAGGAACCAGGTCGACAAAGCAGGTGTACACAGTCGGATTTGAAAGCCAGCAATACAGCCTTTCGCAAAAGTTTTCGTATAGCTACGATGCAGAGTGAGTTTACCGTTTATAGGAAACTGTAACGTTTTCAAAGAATAGATTTGCATATTGACTTGATGTTGTTAGTCGAAGGTGAAAGTATTTCGATCGAGGTTCCTCTAAAAACTTGGATACGATGAAATTATTAGAATAAGTAAACTCGCGGATTTTTATGTACTTAAGGTGCTAGTTATAATAATACTTAGTAGATTCTCCACTCAGGTTTTATATGTTTTTCATTATATCGGAAGAATGTAAATTTGCAGAAACATGTATAGTTGAATAACAAATAATCGTAATTGTTATATTTTCCATGGACTTTGATAATTCTCATTGGAAAAAACATTCCGCAAAAGTGTCATCTTCTGTTGGCGTACGTTCGTCTCCTTTTATTTTAGAAAAAAACAATATATCAAAATATTTTCGGTAATATTATCCCTTACGAGTTATACATTCAATCGATGGTTCTTCTTCGTAATTTGTTACGTTACGTTAGTATTCTCTTCCTCTGTCGCGCAGATATAATACAATTTAACGTCTTCGAGAATGTTAAAAAGCGATAACCACGAAAAATAAAAAGGTGACGAGCTTTTATTTAAAAAATTGCGAAGATCGTTTCCACTCGCGCGTTACAGCCCGTAACTAGAATAACTGGAGAAATTCGCAGCAAAAAGTTGATAGTAAAACAATTACAATAATTTTACATATAATGACTCCTGTATTGTGCTAATTTCTTGTAAAATTATTCTGCGAATTCCATGCTCACAATACATACTTAAATTCCACTCCCACCGTACCCGTACCCTCGATGTCCAGCGTGAGAAATTTTGCGGGTGAAAATTTTTTTACCGTTATCGATGCAACGATATTACATAGGCGAGACGACGATGGGTTTCATTAAGGGTCGTGCAACCAGTATCATTAACTTCTCTTACGAATAGCGTTACTCGTCGTGAATAATACGAGTAAGAGAATTGTAGAGACCGCATAGTAACCTACTGTTTCGATCAGTGTTGAATACAATGAACACGGCCCTGCACCCCTGCTATACTGTTACTGTATTCTTTTCAAGTTTGTTAATCAAGCATCAGTGCCGGTTATTATCGTGCCGCGTAATCTACGGATACCTCGGTCCATTATATGTATATACGTGCAACGGTCTGATATAAAACGATAATTGCAGTTATGCAGCGTAGGCTGAAACGTTAACGCACGATGCAGTTAGAGGAATCGGGATTGCCAGTTGAAAATGCGGGATAAGAAATTTAAGAGTGTCGTTGCGTTTAACACGACGAGGTCGAGAGCATATTTGTGAGAAAATTACAAGATCGTCTTGTAATTGAAAGATTGTCTCAGTGGTTTGACAAAATTTCACGAGTAAATCGTAATATCGACAGATAAGAATGTTTGGATGATTAATGGTTTCGCAACTAAGGAATTTGTCGTTAGTTGATATTGGCAAAATCCGCATTTCCTTAGTTGCCAACTCAAAAAATTCCATATTTTCATGAACTCCTCTCGTCTGGCAAATGCTCGACGTATTACGAATCTTTACGTATCTTCGTACGTCTTTATGCATTTTATGTACATTTTAAGCTCGTAGTATTGGTAATTTGTACTTTGCGACGAGTAAAATTTCGCTGAGGATTTTTTAGTCCAACTATACGAAGGGTAAAACAAACTCGTGAGACGATCGTTTGAGCGCAAAAATCACGATAACGGTAACAGAATGGTAAAAATAAGACGAGCTCCACACCTACGACGAAAAATGAGAAATTCTCTCGGAAAGCTTGTCGCTGGTCCGATGCTTCAGGCTGAAAGAAGACTGAACGCCGAGGGGATTTCGACGACCGAAAGGCAACGCCTCGTGCGCGCATCGAAATCACCTCGTCCGTATTACGCCTGACCGCGTATCGAAATCTCCGCGCGAGCGCTAAACGCGAGTCGCGGACGTCGAGACACCATTTTCTCATTACACGAGCAGCGTCGAGGTAAACGTAATCGCAAAGTCTGTGGGACTCTTTTCGCTGATAATGGGTCGATTCCGATGGCGACGCAAAGAAATCGGAACAAATTGGCGCGGAGACCGTGAGGCACGAACCCTGGCTGCCCGAAACATAACGAAGACCAAGAGGAATACAGAGAAGAAAAAGAAACAGGAATTTACGTTTCGCTTGGGAAGAGAAAAAAAAGAAAGAAATCAGTGCTACTACGGTCCTCGAATCTTTATATTTCCATCTTACCGTTCATTTTAGCAAACGAAGGGATCCGTGCGACGTTTTGAGATAATGTTCAATACGAAATAACCGAAGCGAGAAATCAGACGTACCGGTAAGACTCGCTTCGTGTTTAGTCCAGACTGAAGAGAGGTTTTAACGTTGGAAAAATATAATTGGGTGTGGAGTGTGACGTGAAAGAACGCGGTGGAATCAAGAAGAACGAAGAAATCCACCTTTTGCCTAAGAAGAGGAGTAAGAAGAAAAAGAGAGAGGCAGAGAAAGAAGCGAAACAGCGACGAAAATTAAAGGAAGAAAAGTAGCGTCCGGCTCGGTTCCCACGAGGTGGAGGACCCGCCAAAAAGTAAGGTAGCGTGAAGCGTTGCCTAGCCGACAAAGCTAACTCGCTCGACTTTAAGAAGAAGTCGGATGAACGGCGTACAGTGCCTGTTAGCCGAACGGGAAGGATGAAGATGAAGAACGGCGGTGCGTGAAGATCTCCTGCTGTCAGTCGGTGGTCAACCGTCTCGGAGGAAGGACGTGTGGTGCCGCGTGCTTTCTGCCTCGTCTCGATCCTCTCTCGTCGAACTACGATATACGTTTTCTTCGAAACCTATCGTTCAACGATCTGCCTACCTTCGCTAAAATACTCGCTCCTTATAAATTACAAAAAAGAGAGACGAGCAAAAGGTTAAACATCGGTTAAACGGTCGCGAATGAATTTGTCGTTGAGAACGTCGAACCGATCGCGACGTTTGGATAAACCGCGTGATCGAAATTTAGAGTTTCTTTATTTCTTGGTAAAGACGTTGAATTAGCGATTAATCGTCGGACATAGGGAGGAGTTTATCGTGCGAGAAGTCATAGGGAAAGTGATTAGAGGCAATCGTAAGCGATCGAAAACGATCGATGTTAATTGCAAGCGATTCTGGTGATTGGTATCGAAGCTGAGATTCTGCGTTTCAAACGGAGTGAAAAATGGGACCAGCGTGGTTCGAAAGCATTTAAAACAGGTCTGAAAAATGAACTGGTTTTTTATGGGTCGACCCATTAAAAGGTAGACAGAGCGAGAGAAGAAAAAATACGTTGGTCGCGTATGAATATATCGGCAACTGTGCTTAACGGGACTGTTCAGGACTGTGAAAAAAAAAATTGTGCTACAACCGTGACCTTGAATACCACGGGCATCGCGAACATATCGTTGGCCTATGCGTGTCCACGCGCGCGAATCTCCAGCTCGAGCGGAGGCGTATAACACTCGCGTTTCCCTCGAATAAATTTCCGCCTCTGTTTTCTCTAACAATCGGTAGTAATCGTTCACGGACGACTGCAGAAGAAAAGGAACTGTGTCCAACAATGAATGCGTCTGGAAACGTTTGAGACGACGGTGACGGCGACGACGACGACGACGGCGACGACGACGACGACGGCGACGACGCGATCCCATTGTCTGTGGAAGTTGGACGTGAGTGGAAAAAGAGTAGCAAGAAACTGGTGCTGGAAGAGAAACGAAGAGGAATCAATGAAAGATGGCTTCTATGTGTGGCAGCAGCAGCAAAAGTTACCCGGCGATCAACACCGGCAGCTACTACAGACCAGGAGCTTATCCTTATCAGGTGAGTGATACCAGCGTTGTGCCGCGAAGTGGATCGAGTGGGAAATGGGAAAAAGGAAGACGTAAAATGGGAAAGATCGAATCGTGTAAAATTGCAAGTATTTGCGTGAAATCAGAGGCCAGGATTAAAATATAAAATACAGGCGAAATGTTTACGTAAAGTATAATACTAGTAGTTAGGTTCTGTGGGAGTATTTAGGATCGAAAGAATTTGCGTGGAATCTGTGGGGAATTAAATATTATACGAAGCAGAGGAAATCGAAATTTGCGCGTATCACAACGTCGTATTAAAATGGTAAACTATCGTATTGTTTTTTGATTTAACCATTTCTGGTTTATAAATACCTCTATAAATATTTTGGTTCCACTATTTTTGTCTCTTACGGAAGACTTTCGGAAAATATCATCTGTCATCGTAGTATCATTTAGATAGTTTCACACTTACAATTAGTTAAGTAACGGTTGCTGTTTCGATGATCCATACAGTGAAATTTATTTCTCTTCTGGTAGTTTGCATCAGGTACATCAGATCAGACACGAGAGGAATTAAACCACGAAAATTTGAAAGCGAGGTGCGATCGAATTCAAAATTGTCACTAGCGAAATGGTTAAAAAGTTGCGTAGAAAGGAGGGAAAACTCTAAATGCAAATGATCCGAGAGTGGACAAATTTACAAAACGAGGAGAAACATTGACGAATTAAAGACTACGAAGTATCAAAAAACTAATTTCGATTTCTATGTACGAAGTATCCACTAAAAATTTCTTGATCTATTTATAAAAATAACGTAGTAAGAAATTCGAAGTTGGAGAAATAGAAGAGATCGAATATAATTCTTCTATGAGAAACATACGAAAAAACATTATGACAATGGTTAGACCCGTCTCCGGATATTCGGATGCTTACACCTCAACTCCGTTATGATCCGTACCGGAAATCATTCTGACGTGCATCGCGGCGAACGCATTAAGTTTACGAAGGAGAAGTGTGACTGCATTTATTAAAAGAAAACCCGTTTCACAGGCAGCGTGCGCAGCACAAGTAAAATTCGATGAATAATGCAATACATAATCGATTGTTCAGGCATTTTAGATCATTAGTTTTTGAGCTGTTATGAAGGGAAAATCCAAACGTTTAAATATGATGGTCTTATACTGACTTGTACCAGGAATTTAGAATCGCAGTGTACACAGATAAATAAATTTATTGGAAGCTAATATACGTATCGTATTCGTTCCAATACACATTACGTAAACACGTACATAAAAGAACTAATCGTTATAAATATTCCGCGAACAACGCGATAATGAAAAATGGAAATGCTATTGAAAAACGTAATTCATAAAGGAACAACAGAAAAATATTTTATCGAATATCGACAATTATTGTCGCTTCACGAGTGTACGTAACTTGATGATACGTAACTATCGTTGTCCGTGTTTGCTGTTAATGCGAAAAAGTTTCTCGTACTTCGCTTTGACGTTATCAGAAATAGAAATATTCGAAATGCTTCGGCCTTATTCTTCTTCGTAAATCGTAAGAACATGAGCGCTGTTGGCGTCAATCTTTAAGCGACAGTGTACGAAACAGGCACGAATACCGATCGACACTAAAAGTGACGAATAACGGGGCAAAAACAGTTCTCGCTCGAGTTCCATGGAACTTGTTAAAGATTTCTCGATGCCGGTTCCGTTCCACTGTTTCCCGTTATTAGCCGACGAAGCGAACAAAAACTATCTGCGACGAAGGGGAGCAACGAAAGTGAGAAAAAGGATGGAAGCCTTCTCGAAAGATAAGATAGGAGCCGATAACGGATCTAACGAGAAGGAATGCTTTCAGTGTCAATCGCACGCCTCGTGTAACGTGCATGAAGAACAAAAAAGAAGAAAAGAAGGAAACAAAGAACAATGTGTAACTACATGCTGCACTGTGAATTTTTGACGTGTAAAATCTGAAAATAAGGGCGGTATTTGTGTGCGATAATTACGGTTGAAATTGTTACTAAATTACACAGTAATTTCCGTGGAAACGTGTAGCAGGTACCCGCCGCTTCGAACGCAGCCAACATAATTATTTCTCGGAGTATTGAAAACGTTGCGCGTGTAAAGTGCGAATTTCATTGTTTTTGAGGAACGTTACTTGCAAGCTTTAAGCGCTGTGACACCATTGTCGCTCTGTTGCACGTCGATTTTAATTTGGAAATTACGAGCAGGAAACGTGGGAGATCCATTTCTGTTTGTCTTTATTAGCTACATCTTCGCGGTACCACATTCCTTTTTGCATTTCTTGGCTTTCGCGCAGCTTCGTCACGTGCGAAATGTTTGTCCAAATATTTTGAAATTGAGCACGCAGCTTCGCTTTCAAATGTACTCTTTATCTTCGTTGGGACGATTATTCGTTTCTTCCTCGTTCGTAATTTTCATTCGAAGTAAGAAGCGTCAATAATCGATAGCGTTTAACCGAAAATATCTCAAAGCCATTTTCATTCGGCGCTTTAAGCCACCAATTATTTTTATCGGAATAATTGATCGTCTCCTTTAGTCGTAATTTTCATTTCAAGTAAGAAGCGTCCAAGCCAATAGCGTTTAACCAAAAAAGTGTCAAAGTCATCATTTTCATTCGGTGTTTTAAGCCACGAATTATTGTAATTGAAATGATTATTCGTCTTCTTTATTCGTGATTTTCATTTTAAAGTAAGAGGCGTCCAAGTCAATGGCATTTAACTGAAAAGAAAAACTTGAAAATCATTTTCATTCGTTGCCTTAAACCGCCAATTACTTTTATTGGAATAATTAATCGTCCTCTTTATTCGTAACTTCCATTTTAAATAAAAAGTGTCCAAGTCTTGACAACATTTAACCGAGAAGATCTGAAAATCACTTTCATTCGCCGCTTTAAACCACCAATTACTTTTATTGGATTAATTAATCGTCTCCTTTATTCGTAATCTTCGTTTTAAATAAAATGTGTCCAAGTCCATATAACATTTAATCTGCAAATCATTTTTTCATTCGGTGCTTTAAACCACACACACACACACACACACACATCTTAAGAAACCTTAACAGCAGCGACATTGAAACCTCCACAAACATCAACCGGACGAAACCTTCGAGTCCTTGTCAAACAATTCTCGCGCGAACAGCCTTTTTATATTTTCAACGATCTCAGAAAATAATTACACGGTACACACGGTGGCTAAGGTCTGTTCTCAAAGGAAGTTATCCGTCCCCACGGAGGACGCGTCCAAATTATACAATCGAGCATTGTCCTGTTACGCGTTGCAGCCGCCTCCTGACTCGAAATTCCACCATCTTGGTGGTCCGACGAACAAGATCCGCGACGTTTCTTTCGATAGACGTAATTAAATGCGTCGCCGACTGTGGCATAAAACAATATGAAGCAGAGGGACCACACGTACGTACACCTCCGTTCATAAGTATGGGAAATCCGCACAAAACCGTGTATTTAAGATTTTCGATTTAATTTCATTTAATTTAATTTACGAAACGAATCGTTCGATCAACATTATATTTGTTAAATATCTTCGTCGTAGATATACGACACCGTGCAACTGCACTTAGTGGAAATCTTAGTTAACGACCGATTAATCGAACCCTTGCCGAATGGGAAGACCTAGTGAACCAGTGAATTACGTAAATCGTTTGTCTTCCAACCAGTTTGGACGAGTGAAATTTGGAAAAGTTGAAACACGGTGGTCGAGTTAGCAACGAAACAAAATCGCTTGCTTTTTAACCTGTTAACTATGGAGTTTGATTTCGAAAATCCATTACGGTGCGCGTAGTTAAAATCAAGCACTGACGTGTATACACGTCGAACGCTGTTAATTGGTTAAAGAAATAGAACAAAATTATTATTAACAAAGTTATGTGAATTCCGTGTATTTTTACGTTCTCGATTTTCTCACAATTACGTAACAATTGAAAATATATCCTGTAAATTGTATCTCGTAAATTACATTGTGCGAAATTAATCCGAAATATATTCTACGAAGAAAAAATATTTTCCATAGATATCCTAACACTTATGAACGAAGGTGTAGCCGAGTCGTCTGTCTGAGTCGTGGAAACCTTGGCCTTGTCTTGCATGAAAGCGTTACATAAGTTTGCCTCGCTTGGCATCGCGAGAAGATGACGATGATCCTCGGCTTTCTTCTTTCCTTTTCTCCTCGACTGTCTCGACACACCTTTCCTTGCCGCTTCTTCTATCCTCGGTCGAGCATACGCCTCTCTCGCGTGCAACTCTATGCCAGGATCTAAAATATGAATGCATTCAGAGTTAGAAGGACGCCGGGGAGAAGAGACACTGCTGTACTGTTCGCTGCAAGATGCGCATTTCTCGTGCATGATTCTTGGATATTCGCGCTTGATCTTCTTACGTGTGAACCATGAATATTTATGCATTTATGCAAAATTTGAAGGTACAAAAACGCATCGACTGCATCGGAATGCGAGAGTATCAAAAGTATGGTATCTACTCGTAACATTGAACATTTTACCATTCTTCGTACGATAAACATTGTTAATCCTATGATAAAGTCATTATTAATGGAACAAAATTGCAGGAAGTTTCACGTCATTTTATCAAATCGTCCGGAAAATATGTATTTTTATTACTTAAGAAAGATCGATCTTAAAACGGTTAATCCTCTGTATACTCCAAATTGATGAATTTCGTCCTAAATTCTACATAAGACGTCATTTAACGTGCCTGATAAGTAATTTACCTACTTGGAAAATAAGCGAAACAATTTTGTAAAAAATTCCAATATTTCGTATCTCGTACGTTTGTTTTTCGATATACCTATCTCAATTATGTGTCCAAATTCTCCCTCGAGCACGTGAAATACTTTGCGCGTCCATTAACTCGCGTTTAATCGCTTGTATCGCCTGTCCACGTTGGTTTTGTCGATTGCAAATATCGTTGCTCGGTTCACCAAACATTCCTAATCGCACGACACAGATTGCTCGTGGCCCGTTAGTACCGCTGTTGAATCGCCGACAAGCGACAAACATCGCGATTAGCGCGCATTTATTCGCGGGTAAATCGCGGAACAACCGATAAAGTTCTCCACGCTGGCAATCGTTTTCTACCTGTGAAACGAACGCGACACGAACCGAATGCGAATTAACGCGCGACATTCAGGAAGGAACAGCCGCCGAGCTAAAATTGACGATTCTCCGCTAATTTTTTCCGCGATCACGTCAATTTGAATGCGTGCGTTGCCCCATCGGTCGGCCGCTTACCTACGCGCTATTCCGTTAAAATCACAGGTTGCAAACGAGTGGACGTCGTGCAATTAAAATCGTGCAGCGCAATTACGGCTTTTCCACGCATCAAGATAAAGCGTATACCACTTCTGCGTGTCATTCCGGTCAAAGACACGTGCACTTCGCACTGCTATGTCCGTTGACCCTGCAGTAACAGATACACCATTGTTTCAGAGTTCGATGCATTCCTACTTTTCCTTTTCAAGTCCAGCGTGTTCGTTTTCGTTTCCTACGGAATACATCGCAGTTCTGTTCAACGTCTCGCAAAGTTACGATCTGAACCTTCCACGAAACCAAATCGATCGACCCTGTTTTCCATCAATTTCTCCGCCTTATCTTGCAAGCGCAACGATCGCTACTTGGATCCTCGATATACGAATTATACGCAATATACGATATACATGCTTAAACGATGTCTGAAATCCTAAAGTAGAGTCTAGATAAATTTATAGTCGTTTGAACGTGAAACCTGTAGCGTTCTTTGTCCTCGAACAAACGCAATTTATATGTTGGAGTTGCCCCGTTGTCGTTGCGAGCTCCTCAAATCCGACTACGGTGTATGTTGGCGCACTAGGACTGACTCATCTCGTATCGATTCGCGCGACAGTGTCAGCAACCTCGACCGGCAGACTACGATTGTCCTTAAGCTATCATACTCTGACAGCTTAAGTAATTACAGGCTACGTGGTGCCGCGTACGATTCCACGGCCAACAATTTACGAATCGAGGATAGAAGGCGAAAAGGGCTCGGCTATGATTTACCGATATAACCGATATACGCGCGGCGGCTGGTCGTAGGGCGATAAGCGTGTTCCTTGCTAATAATTTACAAACGAACCGGCGGTCAAGGGAATTCGCGATCGTACAAAAGGTTGGCGCGTCGAAGAACGCGTGAAGGGAGGCAGCACCGGTCCTTTTGTCGACGCCGGGAGGCCGTAGGAACGCGAGCGCCAGACAAATCGCTATCAGCCGCGGCAATGCAACGAGAATAATGACTATAATCCCCGGGCTGATTTTTCATCTTTGTCAACCGTCGCGTTATACAATGTAAACGCGGCGGGAAATTGTTCCCGAAAGACACGGCGAGCAAGCGCATCAATAACCATCCTGCGAACGCAATGTATACACGGTGTTTCGGAAACTTAGATTAAGTTGGTTGTATTTAAAATTG
Organism: Bombus cullumanus; assembly: GCA_014737535.1. NCBI lineage: Eukaryota > Metazoa > Arthropoda > Insecta > Hymenoptera > Apidae > Bombus > Bombus cullumanus. The sequence goes on along the minus strand of JACXIX010000044.1, from coordinate 3,796,837 downwards.
TTGGATAGCGCAGATACATTTTTGCGAATTGACTGATCGGTAATTATTATCGTAGCAATTAGGTTTGTTGCTGTATTGTGTGCTTGCTCGTATTTCAGGCTACTGCGAACGAGATTATATTGGTTATTATTGTAGCAATATGTGCGCACATAAACGCTGCGACATACTAACGTGATATCTATCACGATTCGACTGACATCAATTTTCTTACTTTTATAATCTCTCGCACAAAGTGGAATATGATGATTCTTACTTCCTCGGCGTTTCTAACGTCTAGCAACTCAGGGATAGTTCTTTTTCCCTAAGCTTTTTTCGTGCGTAATTTTACTGATACTCGGTGCACACGAATACAACACGCTTTGATGTCTGCCCTTTCTTCCCGAATTGCATAGTCCACTGTCTTGATTTAATCACCGTTAATTCATCGTTAATTTACAGCGTGATAAAATTCGCAATCATAAAAATCCGCGAACCTATTTATTTCAATACCTCGAATCATAGTACATCTTCTAAGGTTCTTAAGGTAACAACCAGTTATGCCTCTTATCATCGATTTATCATCGTTTTCGGTAGACTGCGATGAAATTCACCGTAACCACAAACCCGCTACATATATCTAAATACTTGCGAGCATTATAAACGTAACTCGAGGCAGCATAACGCTCGCAAGCGGTAGTATAAATATTATTTCGCCGTAGCGGGCTTTTAAAAACACTCTTGGAACGTCTGCCACGGCAGGATTCTCGAGGAAGGGAACGAAAGGTAACAAAGACGGTGATTAAAGCGATGATAACAATGCTGTCGTTCATCTTCTTCTCGGTCTCCCCCCGTGATTCTCGCGGTGGTTCGGAAACGTCGTCGTTGTTCTGCGCGCAATGCCCCGACCAGCTCCTCCTCCATTATCATCGTTGAACGTTTCCTTGGTCACCTCTTCGTGTCTCCGACGATTCCGGCGTGTTCCCCCGCTTTATTTTTCTCGGCTGCACGCTTCGGTAACCGAGCTCGAGTGACACTAAATCCTCGAGGTGGCACTGACCTAGCTGGCAGCCGGCTAGGACCAGCAAGAGGTGGACCGTTTCACGGCTCTCCGTCGTGGCTCTTGGGTACTGTTATTTCGCTGGCATACTTCGCTTCGAATACCAAACGAATTCAGCCGGTGGAAGATCCGACGAGCAAGAAAGGAGGGACAATGATGTATCGAGAATGCCATCTAGAAGGAAGGATAGATCGGTAGAGATCAGTCAAGGTTGAACGGTTCGGTTCAATGGCCGAATTCTTTCCATATTTTCCAGGAAAATTTTTACACCGCCAGTTTCTTTCGCTGTATAAAGCGTTCGTAATATCTTGTATACAGTGTATGCTACATAAAGTATTCGTACTACTTTATACGCGGTATTGGTATTTTTTTTCTCGCAGAGAAATAGGATTGGCATATTCTGTGTGTCGAGGTAAAATGCTGGTAGTTAGTTGAAACGGATCGATCGTCAAGAACGGTCAAGGTCTTTTTCTTACAAAATTTATTAGAGCGATTAAAATGAGATAAATTCCATGGACTAACGTAATGTAAATACGACTTAGATAGACGTAGACATCGTGGCGAATGAAAAGTATTCACAGATGCATTTAGAATACCATGTGTAAAGTTCAAATGATTGATAAAACCCAAATTACTGGATATTATAATCGTAGAAAGACTGGATCGAAACGAGGTAGAGGGAGAGACAATTCGTTGCATCAAATAACGTATTCCCGATAGAATTAACCGAAGCTACACCATTACATCGAGACTAATCTCGACCAACGTCCTCGTAAAACCTTAAGATTATACAATTATGTCAAGTGGAACAGCCGTTGCAGAAGGTTGTGCGACTCTTCGTAAACGTGAACGCATGAATCAGCGATTCGAACGTAACCGCATTGGCCACGAGCAAAGAGTTCATTAGAATTCGCTGACTTCATTTCTAGACACGTTCTAATCTTTCTTCTCGCGTGTTGCATTTGACGTGCGCTCATTACGTGGAAAGCCTCGTCCGCGTACGGATACGATCATCCGAGTGTTCGTCGAAACGTGAAAAAAAGAGATACGTTCGCGAGGAACACCTACGTCGCTACGTGGAAGGGTACGAGATGGGCGTTTGCCAATTTTCCACGCGAAACGCGCGTGAACAGCCTCGACCACAGAAATTGGCATTGATCGTTACGCAGCTATGCGATCACGATCTTGATCTTCGCGCACACGCGATCCTCCATTCACGCACGAGCTTAGGCGAGGATTGCGCCTTCATCCTGCGAGCCATTTACGCTCGATCGCTTATGCCGCGTGATTTTATTCAATGAAGAAAATAATGGGAAATATATAGATTAATTCGATTGTTAAAATTACTTTGAGGCCCGGTTTTATTTATTAGTATAATTATTTCTATTATTATTAGGTAATTAATTGTTTAGCGAAGATATCGGATATATTTTATATAAGACAACATCCGATACGTGTATGAGAGATTAGAATAGAATTCAAGATTTCAAGACAGCTCGATTTATGGGAAACATAACTCGATATAATTGCATTATCCGAATTAACTCGTTTATTCTCCACTTATCACCGACCATTCTATATTTATACGCAGATGCCTCATGTAATTAAGAATCTTATATTAATTACAGCTCTCCTCTATAAAGCATAACGCGAGCCGTTTAATATTAAGTATATATACATTCGTTTCTATTTGGATAAACATTAATTTCTTTTTCCCTCTCCAGACGAGAATTATCGTTTCTCTAAAATGAAACAACTCGCCTAACATCGGTAAATTATCATTGCTCGCTGAGACGGAAACTAAAACCATTAGCGTCCGTTAATTAGGCAAAGAAACGGAAGAAAAGAGTCAATTTCGAGCGAACAAATTCAAATGATATTTAAATTGCGTTAACTATCCTCGATTAGCCGTCTTTACGTCTTGGTCGATATCTCCGATAATATTGTGTCGGAGACTGGTTAAGCCAGGATATAATTAGATCTGTTCGTTAGGGAGCCGGTAGAAGGACGAAAAAAAGGACTACGAAGGCAGCCAGTGACCTTCCTTTTTGTCTAGCCGCGATCACCATAATGACGGACAGTTAGGTTCAACGGACCCAATTTATGAGGCCCTGACTTGTGGTCTACGTACAGCGATCCGTCATAGTATTTAAGTATTAGACATAATGGTTTTACGAATGTGTGACGCGTTACACGAAACTTTTTGTAACTCATTAATGCCGTAATGAGACGAGATTATCGTGATTAGCGTGATCGGTGGACACTGAAAGCAATCTAGAAATGCGTATATGAGCTAGAAGACTGCAAACAATATAATAGCGCGTCGATAATATCAGCAATTTTTCAACGGTGCCAACGTGAACAACAATTATATCCGGAGGATGAAGAACTAATCGAAGGCGTAGATTTACACGTGCACGCATACACGCGAACGAATCCTAGATAATCGAAGGTCCATTGGCAACGACTCATCGCTAATATAATTACAGAGCCAACCGTGATCCATGGATCGTCGTAATCTCGGCTCAATTTTTAATATCGTAGACGTAATTAAGTTTCATCGACGTACACGGTGACCGTGAGTTAAACGTGACTCGTGAAAATACATATTTGAACGATTATCGTACAAGTTCCTTACGAACGCGTCTGTAATCTTTCCGATAATTGACGGAGGAGAACCAATTCGTCGGACGTCTAATATCTTTCAAAAAATAAATATTACGCTTGTCGGATGTAATTTGTATGAAATTCACGCGACGTAGTCGAATTTCTTTAATCGCGTTTACAAAAGTATGCGATTGTCCGCATTTAGAAATACGTTCGATTAAAATAAGAAAGCGTCGACGATACGAAGATAAACCAAGATTCGTCGCAGCGTCGTTCACTTTCTGTCGAGATGACCGAACCGATGTCATCGTATTTCCAAAAGCCATAACATGAAATATAACCGTAGCATAAGATACGCGGTGTAGAAATTTCCGGGTGACTCGAGCCCCGGCTGGAAATCCTGAATCCGAGCAGCGAGGTCCTGAGAGACCCAGAAGGTCAACTCAACGTGATACATCACGATCTTGCGAGTCTCGGGTATCTTCCGGTTCGTGGTAAATCAAGAAGAGGCGTACCGCCGCGAGGTCCAGCACCGCCTTTCCGTTTTACTTAGAAGCCACCAACTCAAACCAAAACTGTTACGAGCCTTTCCTTTCCTTCACGGTCCTGTCACGGTTAACGTGATTCCATTTTACATAGGGCAGTCTGTATTCCTTTTTGTTCGCGTTTTATTCAGACTCGAAGTGTTCAGGATCACGAAGCGATCCACGTGTTCGATGGTTCGGTTAAATACGTATAGCGTGGAAACGCTTATTACGTTGTTAGGCTTAGAAGCCACTTAACGATCTGAGACACGTGAAGATACTTTCAGATATTTTAATATGCATATACCGCTGTAATAATTCGTGATTCATATATTATAGTTGTACGAGGATATTACAGTGGCGCTTTAAATTGCGATGTAGGTTGCCTTTTAAATACGTATCGATCAGTTCGTTCTGGTTGTAAATTGATATGGAAATCGAATCGAACGCGAAACAACAACAACTTTTGGTTTAGAGCGTTTCGCTGTTCTGGCACTTGTGACGCGTACGTCTCGCAAATAATCGAACTTTCTTCCTGAAAGTGAAATATTTCTCTTCGATTCGATGCCTGCTTCTCTCGTTTCAAACCAGCAAACTATTCTCGTAGCTTAATGTCTCGTTTAGAAAATTGAAAAACTTCAAGTTACGACGATTATATGACGGAAATTTCACGATCGGTTTAAGGTCATGAGAAATATCCATACGTTGAGCGATAGCTTAGTTAATATGCCTATTGGGTGGAGGCATTTATTATGTTGTCGTTACGTCAGAACCGAGTTAACGGTTCAAGATCTGTGAAAATAGCGGACTCGTTGATTGACTGGCGAAGGATATCGTTCGAAAAGCTGCAATTTATGTTCCTCCTTGAATGAAACTGGCGAAACACTGTAATTTCAGGAATACTCGTTTTCTCTTTCTTTTTGAACGATCTTCGAACCTGTACTGGGTGTTCCTAGCTTCCGATCGAGAACGTCGAGCGATCTTGGCCATCGGAAAGTTAACAAAATCCAACGGACGATGAAACGATCGTGAATCCTGTCTTAGGAATTCGAGAAATCACCAAATTTAACGCAAACGCTCGTACCTTGCGTCGTTCGCTTCGAATCGTTAATCGATGCCTTTAATTCTTCGAATATCTCGTGTCGGATACACTCTAATTGCAAAGAAAGGTGTCGTCATACGTGACGCGTGCTCCCGTTAACGAAGAAGATTTCAGTAATTACACTGAGAGAGCGCTGTCGACAAAATGGAACACCGTGAACTGAAACAGACACGCGTACAAACAGTTCACTTTCTTCCTCAATGAAATCAAGACTTACGACATTCTGCAAGGTGAAGCAGAATGCAGCGCGTATAAAAAGAAGCAGCGCGCGGGCTCTTTTTCACAAGCTGCTGCGAGCCGCAGCTGTTTGTTTCACAAAGCATGAGACTTATCGCGTTATTGCATTATTTATAATTCGTCTCCGTTGAGAAGGTGAGACCTTTGGAAAATCCTTCGTCGCATTAACGTCCAGTGTCCTACGTGATCCTCGATGATAGCACGTACATGCAAATTCTCGATCGTTGCCAGCATTCGAGGATCACACGCGTACTTCCGGTCTCCTGTTTCGGTGAACCTGTATCCGGTCGGACAACCATTCTCGCCTCACAGCTACGAATAATTTCGAGTCATCGGGGTGTGTTGAGTCTTCCTCGAACAAGGACATTGTCGTCGCAGTACTTGACGCGGCTGCGACGTACGCGGAAATTTTACAACAGCGTATTTACATGGAATTTAACGATCGTCGAATTCGTATAGGTTTCCATGTCGTTCTTATTTCATAAACGAGAATTTGATTTTCGCTATATAAAATAGATCCATTTTTATCGAAGTTTAATTCGATAGGCATGTCGTGTATCGGTCGGTCGTGATAAAACGTTGAAATAAAACGATCAATTCCGTCGTTATCAGAGAACAGCATATTCCACTTCAAACCAGAGCAATTAAATATAGAATTATAGATATATAAATTGAAGAGCGATCGTGAATAGAAAAACAAGAGGAGGCAATTTACTTAATCGTACGGTGGTAGTCGTCGGAGATAAGAAAAATATAATTCTCAAGGGTGTCTTCTTTGAGAATTCTTCGCGGATGTTATCTGCTACTCCGATCCGAGTTCTCTTCGTGGTCCAACAGGGACGATATACTCAGGTGGGAACTACGGAATAGGGGAAATTGTTGTTGGACACGTAGCGACAAACGGTTGCGGCAATTGAACACGTGCCAACGAGATCGTAATCTCTTGGAACATTCGTGATTTCCAATTTAATGGATATTTGTATGGTTGCCAGTAGATGATAAGGTTTAAGTTGAAGCATAGAAACAGCTTCTAATGAGATATATTTTCATTGCGGTTATTCTCGTTTATTTGAGATAAGAAAGAAACTCACGAAGATGCGAATCGTGTAGTATCGAAAAGAATAATTTTCATAACGATGCGGTATCGGTCGTTTAAAGACCTACGCGTTTGTGCCTCTTCGCTAGGAGATTAATACATCTGTGTAACGTCGCTTCGTCGTATTAATTAATTAACGTTAGTTTAGATCCGAATAACGAACTAATTTGTATTCTACGAATTTACTCTTTCTGCCATGAATCAAAAGTAGCATGATACTCGATCGCATACTAACTGTTCTTTTAGCCATTCACGTTGATTTCATAATGAAGCCGTAACTATTTAACTCCAGACCGTGACTCGTGATCGTAATTAATTTATTTACCGCCATAAAAGACTGTCCCGCTTGGCCAAAATTTCAATTTACTCCTAGACCGATACACACGCACCTACGTGTGTATAATATCAGCGAGCGAAAGCATAAAATCTTGGTCCAAGAAAGAGAATCTGCTATTTTTAACAGGTATTCGCTAACTCACCGAGTCTATATTTATCCAGGCAGTCTGTAATGGGGCTTGGAGCGAGTACTTTAGCAGAAAAATGCCAGGTCTCGATCGGTCTACTTTTTGCTGCCTCTTCTCTTTACTTTTCCTCTTTGTTGGGGATCAGCTCCGTTGCCGGATAAAGGGAGAACGTGCAGGTATACGTAGAAATGCGAAACCTTCGCCGACATAAACGCCACTTGATGCACCGTCAAGAGACGCATAATACGTGTAATTTCACGTGGAATTTGTAATCGTTTAGTACACCGATCCAACGATGGGTCAAATGAAATTACCTTCATATCTTCCTGCTTCGATTAAAAATACTTTTAGTATACTTTCGACTTTCTTAAAATCGATTTTCGTACTAATTTTATGTAATCACAGTCGTAATCAGACGATTGCGTAAACTTTCATCGACGAAACTTGAAGTCTTCGAACATAGATATGCTTACCATACCGTTAATGGCAAATACATTGCAAATGGCCAAGACACAACGAAGAAGGTAACGCTCGTTATCCGAATCTCTTATTTTACAACGTGTAGCATACCTGCTGTAAAAGATACGGCCGAGAAAAAAAGAGGACACCCTTTTGGACATCGGATTTCGACTTTTATCAGTGGCAATCCTTTTCTGGAGCGTCGAACGATTGTAAGCTTCGGCGCTGTGCATTCGTTACAGCCTGTACATCCACCTGTAGAACGTACGTGCACGTTTCTAAGGAGTCTCATTAAGCGAGACAAGGACGAGAGGTACGATTCCGACCTTGAGAGATCTTTGCACCCGCGGACGCATCTTCTCTCGTCGCGTTTCCTTCGTGCCGCCCCTTCGAAGGCCGCGAAATGACTCCGCCCAGGTCATGGTCCACGCACCTGCGTGCACATTGCACCTGCAACGATCCACCTCTTTTATCTTCTGCCCTCTCGTTTCTTTCTTCCCGCTTGTATGTACCATGTATGTACCATGTACACGCACGATCCAACATGGGACAGCCTGAAAAATGACGGAATTTCTGATATCGTGCACAAATATTAATACGTCAATCAGGTAGCTGATATCTCATAGCCGAATCCGTCCGCGATTACTTCCCATGTGCAAGAGTTGAAATTCTAATAATAAACATCGTCCCAGCCACTGACCAGTTGGCTGTTTCCGACGAGTATACTCGTCACGAAGAAACGGCGATATTTCGTGCCACGACGAGCTCTGTCGGCAATAAGATTAAAAAATAAAGCGATCGTCTCGTCGCAACTTGATTCTGTATTTTTAACAGCCACGCATACTCCGTGTTCGACGAGTATGTAGAAATATATTTTCTGTCGTCGCTTTTTTTTCCCGACATGTTTTAGCTGCGCGTTTTTCACAGCTTTCAAACAGATCGAGGTAACAGCTAACTGGTTAACGATCGTAATACGCACGATCTGTACATTTGTACGCATTTAAAGTTCTCCCGCGAATGCACAAACAGTCGCGGTCTAGTAAATATAAAATAATATTTAACACTCGGACGATACCAGTGTCGTGTAACGTGACTGTTGGACATACAGAGGCGATCAACACGGGTACTTTGAACTTAGCGAGAAAAATTTGCCCATTATTAATACCGTTACCGTTAAATGCTACTTCTATAGAGTCACGGGACGAAGTCCATTCGATTTATCGGCTTTCATCGGTTCCGTGATTTATGATGTTGGCGAGGCGATGATTTAAAGGTGCCGCGTTGATCCGGCGATAAGCGGAATGATGTATGAGATCGTCTTTCGATTGGTTCATCTTACCGATCCTCTGTATTTCACGCACAACCGTCTTAAGTGAAGCAATAACGATCAGGGATTCTCGTTTTGCCTCTCCGCTTCTTTGCGGCCAGAAATTGTGCGCGCATCCTTAGCTGGCCAAACAAAATTCTTCGATTCACCGGTAGTATCCAATGGCTGGTACGAGATGTCATTAATCATCTCGAGGATAAACGAACGCAGAGACGTTGAAAAGCGACTGAAAAAGCTACAAAATTATTAGATCGTAGCGTGGTATAGTGTAACGAGCGTCGTTTTCGAGATGGAAGGTATTCATGGAAATGTGACTTGTTTCAATTTTAACACTTCCGGAATTTAATGCGTTTCAGAGTGTGAGAAAAAGATACCTTTTCCTCGATTATTCGTCGTAACGAAGAGAATTTTTCGTTCTTTCCAAACCGAACGCGTATTTTGACCGTCTTGCGGGGAAAACTTCGTCAATTGTCAATTGTTACGACAAATGAGAAAAATTTTGGATGGAAACTGGTATTATCGACGAAATTTTACAAACCACGGATTCCCAACTTTGATAAATATTAATAAATAATTAGTCCCTGATATAACACTAAGAAATTTGATAAAAATAAAAGAAATAGAATTTCACGAGATGCGTTTAGAGATTACGAGCTATCCGACACGGCAGAAAATTCAGAAATTATACGAAGATGTTTATTACCTGATTTACTGCTATCGCTGGTCTAGGTAAAGTTATTAAAAGAGATATTTGTTATGCCACAATGTAATAATTGCGGAAATTCAGCCAGTTCCATCGTGCGTGGAAGGTTCTGGTTCGTGAGTGACGCCTCGAGTCTTAATTGAACGTGTACCGAGGTTCTGCAAAATTTATAGACAGAAACATGGCTTATACGGTGGGCGGTTGACTTGGTCTAACTTCCGGGGTACCAGACTATTACGTTTTAGTCGTAGTAACGCACTTTCGCGGTAGCTCGGCTTTAATAGCCTTCTGAGGAATCGTCTAGCTGTTACCACGGTTTGTGATCCACATAGTTGGACATGCTCGGTAACGTGACTTAAGTAGAGGCTAATTTTTCTTACAGCTCGCGTGTTCGTGTATCGAGAAATATTTAACGAGAGAGTAACGAATGGCCGATGGAAAATTCCATTAAGAGAAGCGCCGATCTGCACCGACAAACAAGCAAACGCGATTTCAATCGACTCGCTCGATTCTCCTCTAAAAGGATATTTTCATTTCCGGCTAACGATCTACTTTTACGCCGGTGAATTCGAAGGAAATATTCGTAGGTATTCATCGGCAACTTGTGGAAAATTCATCAGTCTGTAGTTTATTCGAGGCTTTCGGGGGCCAAACCGATCGGCTCCACTTTCCACAATTTTTCAGTTGCATCGTACACGACTATAGTCGATCGCTGTTCGATTTTCAAGAAACACGCGTTGTAAGTTGATCTGTACGCTTAAGTTGTAAGTTAATTTATTATTTATTTACGACTGGTCAATTTCAAGATGAATTTGAAGAATAACGTTCGTACAGTTGATGGATCAGTGGTTTAATAACAAGTTCGAAACCTGTTGATGAGAGAGCATCGATATCTTGTTATACTTAGAGGGTAAGCGGATACGAATAGATGAAGATCTTGAAACTGTTGAGACACCTGTTGCACGCGGTGAATGAAATTCGACGTTCGTTAAGCATTTAACGTCGGGCAAAGCTCGAAGAAGGCGCAAAGCCCCTGAAGGCGACGACGTATTTCTTTGTAACAAGGCAAACATTCAGGTTTCTCTTTGCGGAGGCCTTTTCAGGGCTACGCCAAACGAACATCGATACTGTCGACGATAATGGTGATTCTAACGGCGGGCTCGCTCTCTGCCTTGTGCGAGTCGCCGACAAACCCTCGTCCTTCGACGGAAATTGCATAGCTCTCTCTGGACGGCTCTTTTGTCGCTGCAACAGCTAACGACCTACACACCGGTCAATTGGCTCCGTGAGAAAATTCTCCGAATGCTTAATTTAGAACATCGATCCTCTTCTCCTCGAAGTGCGTTTCGTATCGATTAAAAGCAGGATGAATATTAATGTAATTAACTAACAAAAGTAGACCGAACGCGCAATTGTTTCTCCAATTAGCTCTTCTTTCTTTCTTTATTCGTTATTTTCTTTAGTTGCCCGTCGTAAATTCTGAATTCAAATCGGTTTAATCGCAAGTTCGCGAAAATGTTTGTTTAATCGCGTTCGAATAAGAATAGGAAAATAATTGCGAGAGAAGTGCGTAAGAATTTTCTGAACTTTGCAGTCACGAATATTCCTAATAGAATCCTATCGTCGTAAGCAAATACTCTCGGGGATAGCGAAATAAGTCTAACAAAAGAAGACCCTCGACCACGTCGAACATCTTGAAGAAGAAAAAACATAGACGAACAGGCCTGGGACAGAAGGCCGTTGGTCGAAACAGAATGTTTTTATCAAGACGCTAATGAACCGTACAAGAAGACAAAACATGCCAGTTTCGTTACGAGCAATAAGCGAAATTTCCATGAAGCAATCAACATGCCGATTACCTATTCTTCATCTGTACCTGCGGCGTTTCTATGCAAACTCGATGAAAATACCGTCGTAAGGTTCCCAAGCTGGCTGACCCAATTCGTCGATCACTATCATCTGGAGCATAGCGACGAGCTGACTCATTGTCAACGAGCATCGAATAAATCAGCATCGTCGATCGATTGCGCGGTTCGCTTTGCCATTTAATTCGATGATCGTCTTAAAGACGGTGCGGATTCGATAATTTTCGATTAAAGGCTTCAAAGGATTTAAAACGGATCGAAACGGCCGAAAAAGATACCGAAGGAAGGAAATACGCTGATTATGAATTAAACGCGAACGGAGTTGAAAGGAGCGTGCTAATAAATTTACGACATAAACATCCTACGCTCTATATGCTAAATCGGATCTCACGTGGTCGAAATAAATAAAGCCACGGTGCCGAACGTTTTTTCGTCCGCTAAACTTTCTCATTTCTCTGCTGTTCTGTGATGCTAATGAAAAAAGATAGCCGGCGATAAATCAAGCAACGCGGTAAAGAATGGACCTTTATGAACCCGCAGCCCTGCCGCAACGGTTCCTCCGCGTCTTTCCCGCTAACTCTTTGTCTTGTGAACGCACCGTGCGTCGTTTAACACATAATAGAAGCTTTGTTGTTATTTCAAACGTACCACCGTGAAATAACGTGGTATTAGGAATGCTATTTTGAGCGTGCAGAGTTCAAAACAACGCTCGCATGCCTGATCGTCGAAAACTCGAAGGTACCAAAGTGCAAAGCTTTGAATCTTTGGATTTGCATAAAAGTCGGCAGTCTACCGATCGGTGTTTGCTGTTTAAGCCTCATCCGTCCCTCGTTTTCGCGACGAATATCCGTCAAAATGACACGATGGTGAAGCAAAACATCAACGAGATGAGAAGATAAATAATTAATTTCTCTCTTTGTCGTTCACACGCGTTCGAACCAATTTTCGTGGCAAATTGCGTGAGCTGTGCGTTGATAAGACGAGGAAATATTTTGTCTTCGTCGAAATCGTAAGAACGTTCGCGAGAGTAGATGGTCCGCTAAAGCGGAAAATTCTCGTCGCTTCGCGTGCGAAAGCAGAGCATCGCAGAGCTTGTGCATCGCGATTCTCTCCAAACTTGTGCCTCGAAGCGTGGCTTCGTATACGTGACCATCTTGATGACTCGCGCGGCGTTAACACGCGTGCAGTTAGCGCGGTCGTTGTTCCGAAAAAAGAGCAGACAGAATGGTTGCACGATACTTCCCACCGAATCACCACATCGGATGAACCCTTAACGGTGCATCCAGCAACGCGGTATTCCCCCGCCTCAGGATTTTCAATTCGACTCGCCGAACAAACCGGCAATCTAATCGTACACGCGACGCCTGGCATTCGATCCTGTGCTCGATACGCGATTTTAGTCAACACAGAGCCTCCAGCGATCGACCAGGTGAGATAGCGTTAGCGGTCGGATCGCTCTCTTATCGACACGCGTTATCGTTGCAACGTTTCATGAAAACGACCGTGATATGTTTGATTACGTCCATCGGTAACGCGATAGCGTAATTTGTTGGACCGGATTTTGTCATGGTATTAGGAAAGACGTTCGGTTTGATCTTCCAACGCTTTGATCGATAATAAGATCTTTTGATCTTGGAAGATGAACCTGGAATCATCGCAGATTGATTTTTTGTCCTCTGACACGGAAGATAAGCAAGAAAGGGACAAAAGGATCGTCTTTCAACGGTGTGTTCGAGCATTGGCCTTCGTAACTCGGCGAAGAACTGGCTCAAAACCACCTGAGAAACTTTCTTCGTTAAATGAACGCGAGAAACAAACGAGGGCTAAAAAAGCGTCTTGCGTCTGTGCTTTTCGCTTAGTCGGATAACGTAAAATCGGAATTGTAGGGTTTGATTTACGATAGCTGTCGGGAATTATCAGAGACGTCATCCAAGTGAATCATCGGAGGAAATTAAAAATTGAAATTGAGAGTCACGTTTTCTCTCGCTGCTACCATCGACCAATTTGTACCCGCCATATGCAATTGATAGTATTGAACGAAAACAAAGGATCAAACGTATCCTGTGGGATAATGATATTCAGATTGCGTCAGAGCGTGCTGTTCGGGGATTCGGTTGCTCGTTTTTAAAGGCAACGACCTCAGCGTACACATTGACTTCTCCATCTCGCACGGCCATGAAGTTTCTATCGTACACCGTGAGCGTGAAATTATTTTTCACCCTCGATCAAGTCGTTAACTTCGCATCAGCGTCAAGCTGCGTTGAATCACCGCGAGATCGTGACAGATGTTAAAAGCTATTTCTATAGACGCGACCTTCGACATCTCGTACGCGTACCCACACGTGTACTTAACACATCGTTGGCCGGATACGGCCAATTAATCAACAATTGATCAATCATCGCGACACTTGCATGCATTTTTGCCGCTCTAATTGCAACTTGATTCTTTGTATTTAACTGTAATTTCTACTATATCGCCTGTAGAAATAAAAGACTATAATCGTTGCACGTATAGATAGTAAAATAGCGACAGACGGGTGAAAAGAAACATATCGCAATCTCTTTGAACAATCTTTATCGCGGCAAAGTGTAAATAATTAACGCGAAACGTGTTCTTCGAGACGTTTTTCCTTCTTTTTTTTTTCTTTTTCTTGCATGTATCGAACATTGATTCGGTGATTTCACGCATGGTTTCTGTGATAAATCTCGCGTCGCAACGGACCGTGACCAACGTTACAGCATGTTCCATTCCACGGATGCGTTTTTCCATTTTTCAGACTTTGGTAAGAATAACGCGAAGCTGGCTGGTTGGTCCACTGACCGAGCCAACCGCTTTTTTCTTTACCTTGACTTCGATTATGTATGCCATCGTACGCATAAATTTTATTCCCTCGGAATTGGAATGTACGTTCGTAACCTGATCACATTTTTAACGCTTCTTATACGCGATGAGTCGTGTAAATTTCTACGAATGAAATGGTACAGTGTCCTGAATAGAGTTTTGTATCGTCTATTCTCTTTCTTCTCTTTTCATCGAAACACGGCTAACCGTGGTATTACCGAGGTATTTTTAAATCAATCTTCGCAGACAAGTTGTATATTCTCAAAATCATCGTCGTTTCTCTAAATGGAACGTTCTAACTCTTATTATAAACGATTAACGATAATGTACGACGAGCAAAGGTAACAATTATGTCAGACGTTATATCGTAAACTTAACGTACCAAGCGGTGCTGTGTAAAATGGCACGGATGGAATAGAAATCCAAATGAATATTAGTAGACGCGTTGTGGTGCTGTTTCATGGCCTTCGAATGACCTTGACAGACAACGTTTATTTCTCGCCAATAGAATAATAATAATAGTAATAACGATTACAGCGAACTCGTAGTGTTTTTCACGATGTACCTTCGACACAGATAGAAGCCAATATTCATAACAAATTACACAATCTATCGAAATGAGAATGCAGAAAAATTGATGAGCAACGTTTTAAACGATCGTTGTAGCACTTGTAATATCGAGGATCTAGCGCTATGGTCGAAATCATATTGAATCATCATTATCGACTCGCACGTGACTATTCCAATTATGACGTTACGTTCGCTGGATCATCGAACGAAGCGATATAGCACTAAGTTTTCATGGTTTCGCCGTGCTTAACTTTGGAAACATTCTTCTGTTTCTTTTCTCTTTTTATTTTTTTTCGTTTTTTGACATTCCTTCTCGACTCCAGTACCGTTACTGCGTATTGGTGTACGATGCTGACTAAATTTATTACGCGTACCGATTATCGAATCGTCGAATAGCAGCGGTCAGTTGCTCAATAAATACGTTGTATGCTGGTTTCAAGGAAACTGCTGGTTG
Source organism: Bombus cullumanus (assembly GCA_014737535.1). Taxonomy (NCBI): domain Eukaryota; kingdom Metazoa; phylum Arthropoda; class Insecta; order Hymenoptera; family Apidae; genus Bombus; species Bombus cullumanus. Next base: position 3,781,551 of record JACXIX010000044.1, on the reverse strand, counting down.
CGCTTAAGCCGTAAATGTGCTGGCGGACGTAACATCTTATTGATATCGTATTATCCGGTTTTATGAAAATGCTCGTTATTGACACGATGGTGCCAGTTGTTAAATTATGTTTTCTTCTTCGATTGCAGAATGATTATTATTTACCACCGCGGTCGACATGGTCCAGAGTCTCACCTGAACACACGAAGAAACAAAGGGGCAACAGTACATGGAAAGTCGGCAGTGCGATGTTAATCATCTCTGCTATGTTAGTATTAATCGCGGTGTTCGCGATTGCAGGACTTGCGCTATGGATGGGAGGTTCGTTGACGTCTTTATGTTACTCGTAGCAATCTATCGTAAGGAAAATTACATTAAATGAACGTTTATGAACGAACGAATTTTATTTTTCAGCCCTTCGGACAGATTCAAAAAATGGTAAGCGCCGATCTAACGTACAATCGAATATAAAATCCGAAAAAGCATACCTTTTTCTCCTTGGTAACAAAATTAATTGCTAATGAGAAAGTGAATATTGTGGAATATTAGTAACGTTCCTTGCGATGATATTTACAGCGATCGTTGGATTCTCCTGCACACTCAGGGTGTCTAAGGGTGAGAAATATAATCCGATGTTGAAGCTAAATACCAGTATGGTGTTCCGTGAAAAGGAACGAAAATATAAAAATATAGTAAGGATGACAATTGTTACAATGATTTCTAGAACTCCGTTTACATGAACTCCGTTTGTAGAAATTAGTATAAATTCTGTTTCCTAATCTCTTAAAGATTATCTACGAGTACCGATGAAACTCGAGTCGTAAATTATTTGTTTCTCGACAAGTTCATATAAATAGAATTCTATCCTGCGAAGATTATGTAAATTATCTTTCGCAAATAAAAGAACCAATGATTGAAAGTTCCTTGGTAATTTTCAGTTCGAAGATCTATTTAGAAGAAGCGTGTTCGGCGCAGCTTACAAACAAACGATCATAGACAAATTCGAAAGCGGTGCTCTGAAGGTGTTCTTCAGGATATATCTGGACAGAAGAAAGATACCACGATCGATCACGAACGTCGAGGACACAATCGAAGACATTATCGCGAAGGAGACGTACTCATCGTCCTCCTTGTTCAAGGATATGGAACTGGACCTCACTAGCATATCGGTAAAAAGTGAGTATCCGTTGGAAATAAAGATTAATCGTGATAAAACAGTAACATGGTAATTACACGATTTCTCAATTTAATCGTTTGGCTATTATTCATAAAAATATCAAGATTCTTTTTAATAAAATTCAAGCTGCATCTCTCGTACGAATATTTCACTTAATATTGAGAATTATAATGCTCGCGCGAAATATACATACGATGATAGCCCACGGATAAATAAATAAAAAAATTAAGACGAATCAAAGTTTATGGTTCAGAATAAAAAAAATATATATATATAAAATAATCATTTCGAAACACATTCACGAAATATCCGTTTCCTCTACATTTAGGAATAAATCAGGAGTTGCCAGGGAGTCAAAAGCAGGTTCAGCAAAAGAACGCAATGATCACGAAGAACGGGCTGCTTCGACCCAACAGAAACAGCTCTCTGATCACCAGCTCGAAGCCGAAATCCAAACCAACGAAAATCGAGTCCACGGAGCCAGACATCGACTTCAGTAACATACCGACGATCCAAGGCACCTATAAAGCGACGAAGGTGAACACCACTTCCTCGAACAAAACGATCTCCGCTCAACAGCCTGCAAAGGCTCAGTCAGAAACGAAAAACGATACCAAAGCGTCGTTACCTCAAGAACAAACTACGATGAAACCGACCACCGTAGAAGACAGTACCGAAGCAAGTGCGGGTGTCGCTGAAACCACCAACGGAACGGATAAGAAAGTTAATTACACCGTGCACGATGAATCGCCTTCGTCGAAAGGGACCACCACGTCCACAGCTTCCACGCCCCAAGTCGGAAACGACGATCTGTTCAAGGATTTCCGCAATCCAAGCTTCGAAACTTCCCCGTGGAAGCCTATCATACCTGGATACATCAATACAGAATTAAAATTATTGCCGGACAACGCTCAGAAGCCAAATTACAAAAGCGAAACCAACTATAAAGTGAATTACAGCAATACGAATCTGGGAGACGTTGTCTCCGGTACAGCCGTAAAGAATCCTCAGTATAGCGTTCACGCGAAGGTTGCACAGTCTTCGACAACCAGCACGAAATCTCCCGAGCCAGCGGTGATATTAAATTCGTATATAGGTGTTCCAGGAATGAGCACTTTGGACATTAGCGACACTGATTTTCCACGCGATAGAATCGTTCCTCAGGAAATGGTGAATTTCAGGGTAAACGGCAAGTTTAAGAATAAGATTCCAGGATTGTTAGAAGGCGGGGAGATCTTCACGGAAGCTTCCCCGGTCAGTTTAGACGACCAGAGACCGGAGATAGAAGTTTCTGGCCAGTTACCACCGGAAACTTACGATATCAAGCTTCGAACTTCTTCTCAGCCTTTTGGCCTCTCCTCTTCCCAGCCTTTGGAATTCTCTTCCACGAAACCGCATCGATCGACGAGCGAGAACGAAACAGGTTGGAGGATCCCTGGCTCTCAGATGACGTACACGATGACAGACGGCGGATCCGATGGCCCTGTTGGCAAAGAGCCAGACGACGTTAAGAGTTCTGGCGATTCTACGAAGATGAATAGAAAGAAGTTAGGTCAAACCACCGTGATAGGGGCTTCGGACAATTTCTTGCCTTCGATGGTTTCCAGTACCCCGAAGTGGTACGCGCAGAGTCCGCCGGAGCCAAATTCCGACGAAGAATCGACGACAAAAATGTCTGGAGTTGGAGTGGCAGAGCCTGTCCCGGACGTGGACGTGGATTTGGAAGCCAGAAATCGGTACTCGGATGTTCAGGCTATGGCGAAGCACGAGAGTAACGCTCTGCAGGACAGGAAAGTCGATAAGAACGCGCAGGAACCTGTGTACACCAGTTACAAGACACCCGACCTGAATGGAGCTGGCATGAGACCAAGTTTGATCGAAAGTTCTGGAACTCCGAAGCCATTCAGACACACGATTCCCGTGGACAAAATTACTTCCGTCGTTGATTACACCGAGGCTGACAAAGAAGGTTCTTCGAAGCAGGTAACCAACACCGTGACAGATAGTATAATGAATCAGGAAGAAAGATTCACCGAAGAAACCAGCGAATTAAGCGCGGAGAACAAAGGGGATAAGGATGGGGCAATTAAAGTGCTACCGGTCAAAGAGAATGAAGAGGAAGGAACGAAGGTGGTACCAGTTAAAGAAAATTTGAAGGAAATTATCGAGGTGGAGACTTTCGTGAAGAAGAACAGCGATTCCGAGGCAGATATTTCTCTTAAAAATGCAAAGATCGAAGAATACGCAAGATCAACCGAATCGAATACCGAAAGTGTAATAGACGATGAGAAGCTTCTGAAGCTAGGAACGACGGAAGTCTACTCGGAGATGATACATCCATTGTACAATAATATAGATAAATTAGTCGTAAAAAAGGAGGAGAATAAAGGGACTCCGGAAAGATTGACGTCTAATATTTCAAGAAATTCTACGTTCATCGAGATCGATACCTTGAAGCACACACCTGGAGAGGTCGAGGAAGATTCTGACTCGACGGGGAACAAATCGGCGACGAAAGGCGAAGACAATTCAAGGCCTTTCAATGGAACCTTGAGTCGGCCGTACAATTCCCTGGAAACTAGAAAGAAGACTTACAACGACACTTTGAAGGCGTACGTGGTGGAAAATTTGGTCACTCTGGCGCCTGCTAAAAGTAACACAGGAATTGGAAGACCTGTCAGACCAAGACCTAAGATAGAAGGGGAGAAGACGATGAGAATCGACGAGAAGTCTAACACAGACAGAAGCTCCACTGACGACAGCCTGCTCTTGGAACAATTGTTCGGCGTCCACAATCGACAGAGAAACGGGACGAAACGCAATTCGTTTAATCACGGCGACTCCGTTAGGTTTCATTCGACGGAGAACGAGAGGAACAGAGAGGGTGATTTGCATAACGAGCATCCTAGAGTCGAGCAAATCGTAGAAGTCGTGACGTCGATTAGCACTAAAGTGTCGTCGAACTTTAAAGGAAACCCAATCGTGTTGAAATTCGTCGTTACCAATTCAACCTCGCTTCCGATAATTCGCTCAGAGTCCCATCAGAATGCTGGGGAGACGTTCACTTCGGAAGCGTCAGCGCCGAAAGAATTCTCTGCCCTCAACGACGGAGGAGAAGGAGAAAATAGATCTTTCAGAGACGAGATTACGAACAAGACCCCGTCTTTAACGTCCAGCGATGTGCAAACGTCCGACAGAAAGATCTCTACGATGGAGGAGAATAAATCTCTTTTGGAGAAATTGAAGGAGTTGGCGGATATCGGAACGGAGAACGAGCCTGTGCATAGCAAAAATAGTTCCAGGCCGAGTGCCGGCGCGTTACAATCGCATACGTCGAACGTAAAATCGAAACCGCCGGAGGATTATAGGCCGTTGCCGAATTTTGAGAAATTGAAGCAAATCGCTGATATCGCGACCGGGAATCAGACCTTGATGAACTCGAGCGCGGCATTTACGATGACACGCGACGGCGTTGAGATATTGACGAAGATATTGAACAAAATGGAGGATCGCACCGATAAGATGATCTCTAGCACCGAAGAGAATTTGGAAGCTGGTAATTATTTCCTTGAGATTTGACTCTATCGAGAGGGTGGTATCTATCGTTCTGATATATTTCTGATATATTTTTTCTATCTTAATGAAACAGTATGCAAGTTGTTTATCTTTTGTAGTTCCTCGATAACGTTATGCAACGCGTTCTTACAGATCACTGTCTCGGTTTCCTATGCAAAGACGGAAAATGCTTGCCTTCCAGCGGCAGATGCAATATGTTAGGTGAATGTCCGAATTCGGAGGACGAAGCGAACTGCACGTGCGCCGACTTTCTAAAAGCGCAACTCTTACACGAGAAAATTTGCGACGGTGTGGCGGACTGTTGGGATTATTCGGACGAAACGGACTGTGGTATTTATCAGTCGATCTTTCAATCGTGTTTTCCTTTCGTTGGAAAATGTCACTCGGTTCGAGGAAAAGTTAAAGAAGTCGTTAGCGATATACGTAACCGTTCGATTGTACGTGAAATATTTCCTTAACGCATTGAAGGCGTGCTCGTTTACTAAAACGAGGACGAGATTGCGATAAAAATTCGAGGACTATGACAGGATTAACGTGTTCGAAAATACAGCAATTAATAAACTCGTTAGAAATATAACAATTCACGTTAACAAAATCCTAGTTGACCCTGTACTTGGTAAAGATTTATCGATAATTTTCTAACTCGATAGATTGGTGCCAAGAAGGCCAATACGTCTGCGGCAACAGTCGAACCTGCATAAACCAAGACAAAGTTTGCAACGGCTACACTGACTGTCCAGGCGGCGAGGACGAGAAGAAGTGCGCGGCGCTGATAGAAGACGATTCAGCGTTGAATTACGAAGAAACGAGTGGCTTTGCCAGGAAGGACATTAATTCCGAGATCAGCGTGACCAAAGATGCACATGCATCGTTCGAAGGGCAGTTTTCAGAAATAGAATCCACCACTAACAAGGACGCCCTGTATGATCAAGAAGCGGTGGAATCGTCCATCTTCGAGTCGACAACCTTACACGCGTTTAAAGATGATATACGATTAGAAAAAGTCGTAAGAGCCAAGGACGAGTCTGCGATGGAGGAAGGTGAAACATTTTTCGAGAATCGCGAACGGAGCAACGCCACTAAGACTCTCGTTTCCGGAAGAGAAATATCGTCGAACGTGAAACACATGTTGACGCGTGGCAACTCGATCCATGTAAACGCGAAAAACGACGATAAAACGTCGATGATCAATTTGAAGAAAGAAGTGAATAATTATAACGAGAAGGGTTATTTAAATATCAGGAAAAATGGAAAATGGGGCAAATTGTGTTTGACTGGAATGGACAATCTTCTGCAAGAGAGGCAAACTGTTTGGTCCATCGAGGATCTTGGTAGAGCTGTTTGCAAGGCAATTACGTATCAGTAAGTATTCGGTCAAAGTATCGATTCATGCGTAACGTGCTTCGTATAATTTTATCGCATAAAATATCGCCTTGCAATTTGCACGTGCAATTTCAGATTCGTTTCAAACGTGACCAATATGTACGACAATTTTCAGAGATTACGAAACCGTGGAGAAGGTGTTGGACGAAAATCCAACGTCTGTGAGATCGTACTACACACTCTCGTACAACGAGAAACCTTTGGATAAAACGATCTTGACTTTCAAGCCTTCCGAGTGCCCGACTGGCGAGATCCTCAGGGTCAAGTGCAAGAACCTTGAATGTGGAATAAGAACTCAGGCCCCATCCCAGGCCAGGTACACTCACTGAACCAGTTTCTCATAATTATATGCCGACCGGATCATTTACAAAACTATTTGTATACAAATGCATCCGAGGATAATGACCTCTGTGCCTCCATAATAGCGATGTATCGATGGCAAAACGATATTAAAAAAGATGTGCATAAAATTAGTATGATCGCGATCGTTATGGTCATCGTCGTCGTTCGAGATAAGTAACTATACCTGCTGTGATATATACGCTCGTAAATTTTTATCGGAACTCGTGAGAATATTAAGTTAGCTTCGCCGGAAAAAGACTCTCGTCTTCCTTTTTCAACGATACTTTTCAGTAGTTTAGGATCATTCTTAAATTTCGTCGAAGGATAGCGATTTACTGTGAAACGTGCTTTACCTGTAATTGAAAATGATCGGATATTAATAATGATATCGTTATTTAGAATTAAACAGTTTTGCATTACGATGAGAAATTTGTTATACTATTATACCTCTTTCGTTTCTAATGAAATTTTATATCCTTGAAATTATCAACGTAGCTTTTTGTTCAGTTTAGTAGAAGATTAGACCAACTCGTGTTAAGTAACTTGAAATGCGTTTTAGTTGCGAAATGAAAATTTAAGTAATTTAATTCAAAAGACTCGTAGACCTAACCATCGATTTAAAAGAATTATCGTCGACATATTTCAATTTTCATTCCGAAAATAAACAATTTTATAATCTCGTAGCTGTCGCTAAACTACGGATATTCGTGCAAATTCGCATATCACGTGCGTTCCGTGGAGTTTCACAGTTTCAGATTTCTCGTAAATGCATACAAATCTGTTAATTGTACATTACAATATATGAACGTGATACATTGATAAAACGAACTACTTATTTAAGATGTATACATTGAAGCAGATCGAATGTTTCACGACGTTGCAGGATAGTCGGAGGTGGAAGCTCATCAGCTGGAAGCTGGCCATGGCAAGTAGCTCTGTACAAGGAAGGCGATTATCAATGCGGCGGAGCTCTGATTAACGAAAGATGGATTTTATCTGCCGCGCATTGTTTCTATCAGTAAGTAAAGAAATAGTGCACTGGTAACACAAATAAAAATAATTAGATCGATTGAAAGAAAAAATATCGAAAAGCGAAATTAAAACGAAAGATACGAAAGTTCAATAGATACGATTCAAGTTTCAACATTATGACCAGGCTAAACGGTACACTGGAAAATATACAAACATTTTATGGAGTTGCAAAAATTGATGCAACAGCCTGATGGTGTATTGCAATATCTGTCGCAGTGCTCAGGACGAGTATTGGGTGGCAAGAATCGGAGCGACTCGCAGAGGAAGCTTCCCGAGTCCGTACGAGCAAGTGCTACGTTTAGATCACATATCCCTGCATCCTGATTACATCGATAACGGATTCATAAACGACATAGCGATGCTGAGGCTCGAAGAACCAGTCACATTCAGCGACTACGTTCGACCAGTGTGTCTTCCAGAGTCAGAACCAAAAAGTGGCACTACGTGCACCGTTACCGGATGGGGACAGTTATTCGAGATCGGAAGAATATTTCGTAAGTTACGATTATTTGTCGGGTATTCGTAAAAACAAAAACAAAGACTAGCCGCGTAAAGATACACCAAAAATATAAAAAAATATGTTTCCTCCGAGCAGCGGATACCCTGCAAGAAGTGCAACTTCCGGTAATCTCCACGGAGGAGTGTCGAAGGAAAACTTTGTTTCTTCCGTTGTACAGGATAACGTCAGGAATGCTTTGCGCGGGTTTGAAGGATGGTGGAAGAGACGCTTGCTTGGGAGACAGTGGTGGGCCATTGGTTTGCTCAGGATCGGACAACAAGTACACTCTTCACGGTAAACACAGCTATTTTTCATAAAAAGAAGAAAAGATAATAATATATCAAACACTACAATTTATTATCTTGAAGTATTGATCTGTACTTAGACTCACCAAGATCGTTAAATAGTATTGTAAATTACGAGCGAACATCACGGATGATCGGTAAGTCTTGTCATACTGTTCAGGTATTAATTGGTCCTTCTTTCCAGGCATCACTTCAAATGGATACGGTTGCGCGAGACCTGGAAGACCTGGAGTCTACACGAAAGTACACCACTATCTTCCTTGGATCGAGTACGCGATTTCCAGGGAAGATATCCGATCCTCGATCGCTTCGTGTAAGGGCCATCGATGTCCTCTGGGCGAATGTCTACCGAAATCTCGAATATGCAACGGGTTCTTAGAATGTTCGGACGGTAGCGACGAACGTAATTGCCCTCTTAATTCGTAGTGAAATGAAGACTGATCGTATTCGTATTTATTTGTCCAACCACGCGCATTGAACGAACAAATCAGTTGATAGTGGAATTTATAAATTTACGTTTATAATATAATATTAAAATTCGTATTTACGACGATAATCACGATTATAATATTATATTGAAAAGGTATAAATTTATAAAAGACAAGAATAGTGAAAATATTATCCGTCAATTACAAGTTGGAATGAAAGGGACAAAACGTTAGGGAAAAGATGAATGTTTAAACAAATATAAAGGTAATTAATAGAAACGTAGGTACTAAGAAACGTCTCGCGATTAAAGTGCGAAATTTTCCATCGTTGGAAGTGTTGCTGTGAAATATTAAATATTCGTTGATTTTACATAGATGTGCAATACATAGCTAGAAATCAAAAGTTGAAGATAAATGTTAGAGAGTGTATCGTACATCGGTGTGAAATATTTGTAAAGAGTTTCGGTTATTAATGATAATTAACGATAATGTTAACACTGATTTATACTCTTCTATACAATTATCTTTGCGTTTGATAGTTAACATTAATACGTTTCAGTTATATGAATAAATCTACTAATGACTATGCGTTAGAAGATTGTTCGCGACTCGATTCGTACGAGAATAGCACGGATAGTCGCGAAGAATAGTATTGCTGAGTCACTCGTGATCGACTCAGGAATACTTGCTAGCATAGGGATATATAGTCGAACCTGGCATTTTGATTCTTTTGCTTAAATTACAAAACGAATCTCAAGGCCACGTTATATCGCGCTCATTACTTCAGTCTCTTCGTAAGTTCGAAGATTTTTTAACGTAACGTGTATGTATATATATATGTCGTATCTAATTGTGTAAAAAGATTCTTTTGATGCTAATAAACAAGAATTTTCAGAAAAGAAGAAAAAGACGCCGTTTATGGGAAGTCCCTAATCATTGAATCGAGACTGTACAAAACTTTCAACGTTTTTCATCTTCTTCTTAGTAGGAGAGCCACGAGCAAATTGTAATAACAAAATTGTATTAGTTATTAATAATTACAGTAATAATCGCGAAAGCATTGGAAAAAGTTCTCTTCAATGGCACTCGAAATCGGATGAACTGTCCGGCCATGAAAATACGGAGATATCTTTCAATATGGTGTAGTAAAAAATTTAATAAATTAAGTGATTTCTATCTGTGTATAATAGTCTGTGCATTTAGTAATAACTTGAATAATCAAGAACATGATACAGTATGTGTATATACGACATCATATCTTGTAGTGAGAAAAGTAAAATTTATGTATGCGAGCCTGATTCGATGAGAAGGGACTGCAATTTCTTGTTGTATCTAAAACACTTTAATCGTGTTCCAAGTTCTTGAAAAGCGAGAAGAATGATGAACACAAGATTTGAATGGAATATTAATTTGTTTTATTAGGACAATTAGAAATACCACTGAAAATCATATTCAGAAATAAATATTAATTATCCTCGATACAATATTCTATCGATATTAAAACGAAGGCTGTTAAAGATTACGACATTACAGGCAGTGCGATCCTTAATGATAAATAATCTCAGTAAAACGATCATCATTCTAAAACCAAACGGGCATAGAGAGTACTACATACGTACATATGTAGGTATATAAATTATAAAATAGGTCGTGCCTCTTTCGAGTTTTTCCTTCGTCTTTTTCTCTGGTAAAAAAGGATCGAACTGCTTCATTATTATTCTATTATGATCATATTATTCTAGATCGTGCCTTTAAGTAGTTCTAATATTAGATTATACCTACGATTAGCACAATATACCAAGAGGTAAAAATCACAATGTAATTTACGTCATGTTCAAACAGCACGCTTTTAAAATTCAATATCGAGTTTACAATTCATTTGTCGTTTCGGGGAATATCTATCCTTTGCGGCTGGATATCATCAACACTTTAGCACAACCGTTATTCCTGATCATTTTTCGTCTCACGTCGTCTCGAAAAAATACCTTTCGAGTCTGAAAGTTCTCAAACGCACGCGCATAAACGATCGATCTGTTTCTGATTAAATAAATTCAACGTCCCATTCTATTTACACATCATGAACATTGATGAACACGGAAGACTCGCAAACTGAAAGCGCACAAACTTGAAAATTCAATGAAAAGTATATAGAAGTATATATAAGTAAATATATACTGGCACGAAATAATTCCTTTCCAATCATCAGTTACGCTCTACGTGATTGAATTAATGCATTATATACTATAAGGAAACGATATGTAAAGTATTAATGGTGCAAATGTCTCAAGTTATCTCGTTCTATATAGGAAATACACTAGGCATAAATCCAGCACGCTAAAATAAGAAAAAAAAAAGCTCAGATCAATATGAGCTGGTTTTCCAGTTACAGCTTGCTTTGTATTGCAACAATCTTTTTTAATTTTTTAGCTAACACATACTTCGTGCAGGCTCCATTTCTCTCAGTCGGCTCACTCTACAGACTCAGATTTGCTCGATTATTAAATACGGAGACATTTGAAATCTGTAGTTTATAAAACGCTAATTGACGATTTTAAAACATTCATTACCGTACCAAAGTTGCTTACAAATCCGTGCAACATCTCATCTGTTCGAACGAGTTCGACGATCCATGATGAGACGTACTCACGCCTATATCGGAGCTAGAGGTAGTTCACTTCGAAATAATCTCTGACGGTATGTAAGTAAATAACACAAGACAAGATGTAACTCGAAAACAAGATCATATCAAAGAGTTTATGTTATAAATTTTTTGTTTCCTGTTTTAGCATAATGTATCCACCTCTGCTATATTTCCCACGTACAACGAAATACATACTCTGTACGTCAAGCCATTAATATGACATCGCTTAATATACAGAGTAACTTTGTTAATGACTCGTGAGTGCTTTCTGTTTCTGCTTCCTCGGAAACTGTTCGTTTAACATGTACGGCGCTCGCTTTTCCCCCACCGAAAACGTCGAGTGGCAATTCCATAGCGAGCAGACTGAAAAACCCCGAGAAACGATTCCGTCGGTGTGGTCAAAAGTTCGTGTACAATAAAAAATGGTGTAAATGTATAAAAGGTCCGATTCGAAGGTAGAAAAACTTGTCCATAGCTTTATACTTAAATTGAACCTACAGTCTCCTCGTATCAACACCAACGTGCGTTAATAACACATTCGCGAAGAATGTCGATCCCATTTTCGTTCCGTTATCACCTTGACAGACGAATCACAATTACTAGCGATCTAATTAAGACTATATTACAAAATATCGAGCCGCGGGCGGTCGAGTAACCGCGTGTTTTTATACATAAAATTTAATAAGGCTCGATCGATTGAGCGTCGTTTTAAGCGTGATCCTACAATTTAGTTCGGAATGGGGTCGATGATCTTCACGAAATGCGGCAAATACCTCCGAAACAATATAATAGAGCTGCGAATATTTAAAACATTCGATCGATTTATCTAATTCAGTTCTATACTTTCGAAAAATGTATACTCGCATCTCTCCTCTAATTATTCGCTCTTCTTCTAAAACCTTAAATTAATTAAAGAAGCAATAAATAATAGATCGACGAATCCTCTGAAGATGATACCTCTAATGAACTGTACTCTTAGACAGACATTTAGTTAGGCTATGGATAATTGAGTCATTATCGACAGCTTTAGCCCAGTGAGTCGACAGCGATCGTACTGAGACCTTTGGAACTGATGGTCGTTTTGAATTGCTCCGGTATGGGATATTCCGCCTGTAAAAATGCGAAATAAAAAATATTAAAATACGTTTTCTTCTTCTCGTCAAACTTTTTCACTATGTTTTACGAGCAATTTCATTAGATCGTGAGAAAAGTTTCAAGTACAAAGGGAACAATTTTTTCCTGTTTATACTCGTAGAATGAATGAACAAGATTTGATCGGAAAATCCTGAAACCTCAATGTGTACAAATTACCAGTACACATCAAACTTACATAATCTCCATTTCCTCGAGGTACCATAACGTTCATCTCGCTAGACTTGCTGCTAATAAATTCCACGTCTAATGAGTCCGAGCTCAAATACATCTGACAGCCGTCTGTTTTGTCAATAGAGATCGTGGGAACTTTTCCTAGTACCTGCAATCAAAGGAGAAAAGAGATTAATCGAATACCATAGTCTGTGAATTATTGAAGAATTTCATACATCGTCAATCAATTCCACGACACCAAAAATTGTCTCTTTACTTGGCTCTCGAACTGAACGCGTATTGTTCCATCCTCTTCGTGATTTCCAGAATATTACTCGTTACAATATCGAGTGTAATATGAAAATATCGAAGATATTGAAATATTGCGTATGCTAAGACAATACTTTTTAATCGGTTTAAAGCGACAGTAATAAAATCAGAAAATAACAAATATACAGGGTGGTTGGTAACTGGTGGTACAAGCGGAAAGGGGGTGATTCTACGCGAAAAAAGAAGTCGAAAATATAGAATAAAAATTTTTTAACAATTTTTTTTTTTCGTTCTTCTACAGTGAAGTCCGTTATAACGAGACGCGATAAAGTGCAGGCGTACCGAGCGAAAATTCAAAGTCGATTTTCTCGAAAACAAAGCCTCGAACGAACAATTTTTATTCTACATTTTCGACTTCTTTTTTCGCGTAGAATCACCCCCTTTCCGCTTGTACCACCAGTTACCAACCCACCCTGTATAATTGTCACGGTTTTTCTCTTGTGATCTTCGATTAGAATGTTATAAGGTCTTGCGATCTTGCCTAATTATCTAGTGATCTATATTATTATGTACACACTTTATATGTGTACACTATCGATATTATACACGTCGAGAGGCAATAACTGCCGATCGCAGTTTCTTTCGATTTTCCACATTTCACGTAGTGTAGGCAGAAATAATCGTAGATGGAATTTGATGAAATTTTTGCAGCCTATAGTTGAATTTTCACCTCACACTTGACGCAAACTTGCTCCCGTTATCAAAATGCATTGGCAATTCGGTAAGATTTCATTCCTTGTATTTTCTTTCGCCTCCTTTATCCCAATTAACACGCGATATTCGAATTGAACGAAGCTGTTTCGTTGACAAAACTTTGCTGTCCGTGTTGCACGAACAACATTCGTGTTAATAAAACTTGGAAACGCGAATTCGTTGTTAAACGCTTGATCGCTGTACGCAGGCGGAAATCTCGAACCTGTGCGAATGATCTGCGAGGTTGACTGGAAGGAATGTCCAAAAGCAATCGGAAATTACGTGTGGAATGAGATCGTAACCGACGTTCTCGACTGCTTGAGGAACGAAAGCGTGGTCTGGCGGGTACAGAGAATTATTATTTTTGACTTGTGCAATGAATATCGAATTAAAGGTCTATGAATACATGAACATAGCGGTCAGGTAAGTTCTTGAAACCGATAAGACTTTTTATATCTGAACGCTATGTTCAAAAAAAAAAAAAAATAATAAAATATATAGGAAAAGATAAATGAAAAAGATAGTATTTATCAAATAAAGATATTCGATTAATCGCGTTAATAATATTCAAAGGTACTGGCCGTAATATCCATGTGCGTGGTATTGCTACGTGTAATATATATGAAAGGAAAACGTGGTAACGATGCGTCCATTGATAAAGATGTGCTTAATAAAGTTGGATACAAAGTGGAGGACCTTGAACTGAAAGTCAATATACTAACGTATAAACTCCAGTACGGTACTTGGCCTTTACCCCATCAGGTTCAGAAATCGAACTTTAAGAAGAATCTGAGAAACCTTAGACTAACACTGTCCAATCCGAATGATCGTAATAATTGGATAAAACATGTATTGTTAAGGTGCTAAAAAAATGTTTAAAAAGATAGAGAGAGAGAAAGAGAAAATAAAAGAAATAATGGTTATCTTGGTATATATATATTATATATATTTTTTTTTTAGCCCTAGACACAACGAATCGTACTTTTCGTGTTCGAAGTATTACCCTTCGGAACATCGTCTGACCGAATTGTTCGATGCAAAGAAAAAGAGGATGTACCCTCGTCTGCGGAAAGAAAACTTGCCAGTCGAATACAGCAGCAAATCGTCGAAAAGTAGCAGCGATATATCCGTAAAGTACGGGGTTACGCGTTCAGGGTAATCGTTGCAAATGTATTGTCGAATGACAACTTAATAAATTCTACTTTCAGGCTAAATTCTATGTTCAGAAATGCGATCGATCGGAAGCATCGCGAGACATTGAGAAACGAAAATTTCCAAGCGCATCATCGGAACGCGATATCGGTGCCGTTGTTCCCGAAGAAGAGGTACGCTAAATGCGGGAGGAAATCGAGGAGAAGCTCGAAGAACGCTGAAACTATCAAGATGAGCCCGGCGTGTAAGAAATTCACGAACACTATAGACGATTGTAAAAAGTATTTGAAAGAATTGCACGACAGCAATAAAAATCTTGGATTAGTCTGTAGCTCGACTGAGATCAGCAATGAATCGTCGGTAAAAAATTTTTGGTCAGATACACAGGTAAAAATGAACGGGTTATTATATCTGGAGACAAAATTGCACGAGATCGTCAATGATTGTGTTTAATCGTATTACAGCAACGAAGAAGTGTTCGAGCAAAAGATGCGATTAACGTGAGCGAAAAGCTCGAAAAGAACAATAGAAATGAATACGAAAAAGAGGAAGATAAAGAAGAGAAGAAGCTTGAAAAAATTGATAGAAAGCAGCAAAGCAACGAGCAGCGTTTGGAACTATCGAATGCGATTTATCCGGTTCTACAACTGATTGACAAACGTTTATTGCCGCCAAAAATGAACATATCGTTTTGCGCCGACGTGTTTCCCCAGCAACTGACCTCGAAGATGTTAGTTTCGTGCGAACCGAGGAGAAAGCTGAAAACGTCTCAAGAAGCCCTGTACCAAGTGAAAAAGAAATTAGAGAGCTTACATAATGTTCTGCGTATGTACGAGTTGCAAAATATTGAGATGAAAGCCTCGGAGAAGCAACGAGATAATAGCAATAAAATGAACAGCGTTTGCAAAAACATCGTGAGTACGCTTGTCTCGGTTACGACAGACACGGACAATTTGAAGAACACGGAAAATATCGAAATATCGAAGGCCAGTGGAAATATCAGGAATAACAGCAAGGAAACGCAACGGACAACTTCCAACAGCTCTGAACGATACGAAAGCGATGAAACAACTAGAAGTTCGGTAGCGTCTATTCGAAATTATTCGAATATGTTCAACGCGTATCATGTAAATAACATAAATGATCCTTATTGTCTGATTGCAAGGAACGACGAGGCAAAAATATCTTGTACGAATGACCACGAATTACAGATAATTCCAAATAATCAGACTGTATACTCTTCTGGCGTAAAATACGAAAGGATACCTGAAAGGATATATTATACTATTTCATCGGATTCCTCTGAAGGGAAGAAAGTTAAGAAGAAAACAGCAATATCAGAAAATTTCATACCGGTAGCAAACGATGTATACACGAGGGGCGATCAAGCGAAGCCATTCAGTGGCACTGATCAATATCCAGTTGCGATGGAAACCGATGAGGATGCAATAATATCACCAGCTTCGAGCCATACAGAAGTATCAAAGGATAGCGAATTAGACGACAAGCCGACAGCGTTGTTACTTCAAGAAGCCCTTCAATTCAAAAGAGCGTTATTAACGCGTGTCGAACTGGAAAAGATATGCTACATAGACGAAAAGAAGCAGGAGATAAGTAACGAATCTGTGTCAGATTACGGCAGGTACTCTTACGTTAACAATAATCTGCAATCGAAGTTCCTGGATATTATATCAGAAGAGCAATCTGTCAGCAGTTCTACCGAGAAGAACAGTAAAACTTATATGTTTTTCAATTTGAAACAAGACCACCTTAATCAACGAAATGAAATTAAAGATTTGGACACGTGTAAGAGATATTTGGACTCGAAACAAAACCTTAGTTCACCCTCTGAATATTTTAGTTTTAGTAATATAATTCAGGAAGGAAATGAGATTAAAAATAAGATATCTTTACCAAAGCATAACCACTTTCAGGGAAACGAAATAGTTCCAAGTAATTTACGGATAAGATATTTAAACGACGTATCGAACGAGTCTGACGAAAAGCTTATAAAATTTGTAAGCTGTTTAAATACAACAGAGGCGGATACGAACGAAGAAAGGACGTGTTACGACTACGATCGTGAGAAAGAGAATTTCAAAGAGCGTTTCACGCGCATGAACGACGTAAATGAGCTTGTAAATCGGGACACGAATAGCGTAGAATTGTTTTCGCAAAACTTAGACGAAACTCCTTCATCGGAGAAGGTTGAAAATTCGAACAACGAGGCAACTTCCAATTTTCTGGACTCTGAATCTCTGAAACAATGTACCGATGTTAGAATTACTAGAGACACAGGAACCGATATATCGAACTTGAAACTGAGTACATTGGACAATGAAAAATACGAAGATCAAGAAATTCTATCGTGCAATTCGAATTTAACTTTAAAAAGAAATCCTGGCGCGTGTTCGTTAATCGAACAAACGTTGCTCCACAGAAACATAAATAAAACATTAGAGATGCACGGTATAGTTGAAAACGAAGATCCAATATATGAATTATCGCCCAGCGAGAGTAAAGAGACTTCATGTGGAACGAATTTAATACAGGATTCATTAACATCCAGCATAAATCAGTCCAATGATTCTAACATTCCGGAACCACCATCTGTAACAGTACTGATCAACAAGTCATTAGGCAAAGAAAAGTTAGAATTAGATTGGTTGAACGTCAATAATAATTTCAGCGATGATACTATCAATGAAAAAGATGTAAAAACGTGTTCGACAAACACAATTACTCTTCAGAAGTACGATACTACGAACATAAATAACTATAATAAAACAGAAACTAATTACAACAAACACGATCACATTCAGGATGAAAAGAATTCAGTTGCACAAAATCTATTTACAAATCTGAATAAAAAAGAACTGATAAAGGAGACGGATTTTCTTAAATCTTACTCCAATCTTATTTCTCCACACAGCAGTATGTATTTTACAGATGAAGCCTCGAGTTCTACTACGAAATTAAATAATACACATTCAAAAAACCTTAAGGGCTACATACACTCTAGTCTGTATACGCAAAATAACAGGGAAAATACATTACACGGCAAGCATGAAAATTTAAAAGGTATTGCGAGTGACACTAAAAAAACGAATATCATGGCCACTGACAAGTCTTTTGTCAAACTTTCAAATGACGAGTTCGATATGAAACAAAATTTATCAAAATTCCAAAATAAAGTGTCTAATAAAAACAATTCATTATCTTCTAAGTCTTGTACAGAGGATATTGATACAATTAAAGAAGCAAAGGCTTTAAGAGAAGAAAAGGAGATTCGGAACAATAGATCTCCAGCGGCGTATGCTGTTGATAATTATAATTTATTATTTGCAGAAAATGTTCCGATTGACGACGAAACACTACCCAATCTGTCAGCGAATGATATGAAAACATTGCATCTAGAACAAAATATTATATCGTCAAATTTATCTCCGCGACAAGTTTCTCCAAGAGAGACGAAAAAGGATAATACAATGAAAAGAACGAACGCGACAATGAAATCGTGGAGCCACGAAAACTATACTTCAAAATCCGAGAAACTGAAAAGATCAATAGCTTCACGAACCATAAAAGGTTTGAAATCCGATTTGTTGAACACTGTTCAAATCAAAGCAGAAGACAGTACAAACACAACATATCCAAAATTAAGTGACTTGTCTGCAGAACCTAAATGTAACACGGGAGATAGCGTTAAATTAGATAGAAAACGATCCCGGTCGCAAGTAAGTTTTCGAACGAACGAATCACCGAAAGAAATAACACCACGGTCACATGAATACCCAAGCAATACAAATTTTATAAATTACACTCAATCGTTAGAAACTAAATTAAAATCAAAAGGCCCTTTAAAATCCTTGTCGCCAATTCCGAGAACATCTTCAAAATCTTGCATACCGATTTTAAAAAGTCGATTGGAAGCAGCTCGAAAGACTGAAAATGAATCGCGACCTAAGAGCCCGATGAGAGGACCACTGACAATGACTATGTTCTGGAGGGATAATCCGAGTAATAAGGATCAAAATGAAATAGATGAAATTCAAGTGGAAGGTAAATCAAGAAATACAGATTCATGTATAGAAGAGGTAAACTGTTGCGTAGGAAAGGTAAATGACGCTGATAATTATAAGCAAGATTTGATAAGAACATCACAGATTGCACAAAATATAAATGAAAATGCCGGCAATGATATTATTGCGCAAGAACAAATGGTAATATATGTTAACATATTCACAAAATATGACCACGCTTCGACAAAAATAGTGGATCCAAATAAGTTTTTGGAATATATTAAAAATAGAGAAGTAAGCGTACAAAAGATGGAAGAAAATCAAGCCAATAAAAAGCATGATGAACTTCGAGGGATCTCCACAGAAGATGAGAAGGATAGGATACACAAAATCGTTACTGTTGTTTCTACCGTCGTAAATGGTAACGAGCTGGACCAAACTACGTCAACTAATTTATCAGTACCGAAAACACAAAAGGACTCGGTGTCGAGCATTTTATTAAATTCTAAATTAAAAAATTTGTGTTTCTTGTCTGTTGAGCAAAAAGAAGTCGATGTAACTGCTAAACCATCTGTTATCGATACAAGTACATCTATATCGGATTTGGAGAATATTTCAAAAACGACAAAAAGAGCGTTAAACAAATTTCAAATATGCGGAACACCTAAAGAGTTAAGCAACGAGGAATATATAGCTCTATTAGAAATTCTTCACCAGGAATCGAATTTTATGCATCTAGAAGAATTGCAAAACATTTGTAAGAAGCTTACATCGAAATATTAAAAAATATAAGTAAAATTAGATCATAAATAATATTATTTATCTATATTTATAAAATTCATCATTGATAATGTCTATTATATTTTTGTAATATACACTTTTAATACAGAACATGAACATCGTATAATTATGTTGTATATATATGTACTCATTTGGAAATAAATATATTTTTCACATGATGTTAGAAAGCATTATATGTTGTTGCATCTTTTATAGATAATGGGAATAAATAACATACCTGCATTTGTACACTCTGGCAATTGACGAATTCGATGCTCGACACAACAGAGTCGAAAACAACGGATGATTTACGGCATGAATCCATAACGATGGAGTTAACTTTGCCTTTGACAACTAAAGTACTATCATGACATCGGAACATATAGATTACATTGTTCATCTCCACGTTGTCAATAAGCAGATCTTTATTGCCTTTATGATATTCCTATAACAAAAATGAAATTTCGTCAATACAGAATAAACTAATAGAATGAAGCAACAAAATGATATTATTTACCACAAGCCACTTCTTTCCATCCCTAGTAAATACAGGGGGTTTATCAATTGGTGCATTTGCAGGCAGCGCTGTTTTTGTAGATATAGCATTATCAACAACTGGTGCTTTAAATGGTGCTGGTCCGGTTCTCAATGAAGGATTTTTATGTGTTTGCATGTCTGACGTAACTTTCTTTAAGTCTGTAAAATACCGATTCATTTTAAAAATTTCATTATTTAATAAATCCCGTATTTAGTAATTTAAAAAGTTACACTTACTCTTTGTAATAGCTTCTCCTTGATTAATTTCGGCGAAAAGAGCACTTCTGTCATCGATAATATCTGCCGGTGTTACGTCTCCCATAGGAGGCATACACGGTGGCGGTGGTGGTGGGATGCCTGTTGGTGCAGAGCCAGTTTTTGCCCATACAAGTCCTGTTGTGTAGTGCTGACGCACATATTCCTGTAGAACACTTAGTGTCTGTACCCAAGCCTTGCACCATTCAGCATGTACTTTATTTCTGTAGATATAAAAAACTAAATGAATTCTGCATCAATAATTAATTTCCAGAAAACAAATTGTTATACATATGAAAAAGACAATAAGAAGATATCATACTTATTATTATAAGAAATAATGGTCTATAATAAAAACTTACTTCTCTTTCCATTCCTTTAATACACGATTTGTATAAAATTGTCCAGCATCGTTCATTTCTTTTATGTAAGGTGCTGGAGTAGGTGATACTGCGACCCATCCCAAAGCTGGAATGCTTTCACTAATTGCTGATAGATGATTGAAAAACTGAGATCCTCTATTTTTCTCGCGAAACTCTTGAATCTGCTGAATCTGTGCAGATGTGGGTGCAAGAAGAGAAATTTGCTCTGATTGGTTTGTTGGGGCTGGACGACTTGCTGCAGTTTGAATAAATTCCAACTGAATGCTATGAAAATAAATTTACAATACTTAATAACTTACATACACATATCAAGAATTTAAAATACATAAATTGATAATAAAGTACTTACTTGAACGCCTTTTCTACAAGCTTGCTGTGGGTAGCTACATCGCCACCAATTTTTTCACTCAATTGTAAATATTCTTTCACAGGACCGTCTAAAAACTGTTTATATCCTGCGACTGACATGCTGATAAATTTGTCTTCTGCTTTTTTCTCTATTGAATGAGGGGATGAGGCAGACAGCACTGAGTCACTATTTTTTACTGCTTGAGACTTCTTTGGTGATGGTGTATTTGTTTGAACAGCAGAATCTTGTGTTTCAGTTATGGATTGGACTCTTACGTTTTCCAATCTTTTTGTAATGTTTTCTAATCTATTTACCAACTCTTCTAGATGTTCCTCCTTATCGCTAGTTTCACAACCTTTAATTAAAATACATTTATATGTATATAAAATGGAAATATACTCCAATATTGTTAATAAAAAAATTATTTTTTTATCTATTCAATATTATTTCTATTATTATTATTATATCATTTCTGTATCTCATTTTTGTTTGTTTCTATATAAAGTAACTATAAATATACGTAAAAAGTAAACAAAATTAAATTTAAATATCCATAGAATGTAATAATAAAATATTCTTTATTATAATTATACTTTTATAAACCCAATATTTGAAAATGAAATGGCAACGAAACAAAATTTGTTGATTCACAACTAATAAATTATTAATACCGATTAACAGAAAATCTTCGGCGATTGAGAGAAATATATTCCCGAAAGTTCGCATTAAGAGCGACTAAATTAAATATAGAATGAACGTATAAATAGTTACATTAACATCTACAGCCACTAGATCATTATGTTGCAAGCGACATGTAATATTATAAATAAATTTATGTGTACTTGAAAATGTTAACATAAAACAAATTCACGATAACCATGAAATTGTACCTGATAATTACTGTAAATGAGAGTTGTAAATAATAGATTACATTAAACGAGACACGATAATCACATTGTAAATTTTAAAATAAGTGTACATCATTTCGATTACTATAAAAATTCATGAACCGCAAGAAAATTAAGGTCAAAGAATAACTTGCTTTAAATTACACAATTTTTAAATTTATAATTAAATATGAAATAATATACAAATGAATTAATCCGGTGTTTCTGTGACTTATGCCACTCTAAATTACAAAGACACACCTGACTTAATTATTCTTTCCCCTGATTAAAGATTATTCCTGTACGGATAAAAGATTTCACGGACGAGATCCTGCAGCCTTTTCAGAAACGCTTGAAGAACTAAACTACGGCTCTAATGATATTCAACGCGGGTGTGTGCCGCGGCCTATTCTTAGAAAATCTGCGGAAATTGAAACACGCGTGGGTAGATACCATTCTGTATGGAATCTCACGCATTAATAAGTATTTAATAATTAAAAATTCTCCGCATATCTGTACACGAATCATGTAAACACTCAAGTAAAAGATGTTTTATAATTTATAACTTATTTATATACATAAAATTAAAAAATAGATCGTATATTGTTCATTGATGTTTTATACTTGTAATTAAAAGAAAATGTATTTTTCATAACTATAAAAAAACAAGAGATCACTGGTGTGCATTTTTAATGACAGTTCCAATTATTTTAAATATTCTTCTCTTTTTGTAACGAAAACGATAGCAGCGTGAAATAATACACCAAAAAGTTGAAAGGTAAGTAGATCAAAATATAAAAATAGAGCGAATAATAACGGAACACTACACTGGACGGTACCAATATGTGGAACAGAGTGAACTCTCTCAAAACTCTATGTCACAACTTGAAAACAAATGATTTCCCTGAGAAATAATTACCATATATAATACTCTCTTATACACAGATAAATTAGTCATAATATTCAAGTTTTGACGGAAACATCGCACGACATTTGTCCGATATTTCATCTAAAATCAATTGTTCAGAAAAATCTGTCCTAAGTTTGCGGAACATGTATTGTAATATTGATATAAATAAATTTAGTCAACCGCATTAAATAATCATGATGCAATCATAAAATTCTTAGTGTTTGCAACTGCACATATTTTTCAACTAATGTCTCTATTCGCATGAAATATTTTCCTAAATATAATCTCAAACAATTTTGCAAAGAAATAATAATAATAATATTTATAATAATTCCAGCCCTCCAAGGTGCCATCATAGAATGGACTTGATTTACAAAAATCCTTAAGATCACTCATCTGTGTCCAAATCACGATCATACCGCACTCATCTTGCAAGGTATTTTCCATTCATTCTGAAGCATAATTAGAAAAATTAGAATAGATCGGCTTGGTTGTATCCGATATTCTCATATAAATAATAATAAATAAATAAATAAATAAATAAATAAAAAAATAATAAGCAAGTAAATAACTCGAACAGAAGTTCTAAGAGTCATACAAAGTAAGAAATGGATTTAGGGTGGACCCTAACCAGCGTGCACCATCGGTCCTAGAGGGTCGAACCTCACTCTGTGCTCCGTCGCGTTTTGCGTAACTTGTAACAAATCGGAGAAGAATCTGTGACGCCTTAAAGCTAGTTCGTCGCGAGCAACCGGCGTCGCCGGTGGTTCCTGCATTCCGCTGCACTCTTCGCCGTCTTCCTCCTCCGAAAGCCACCGAGGAATTGACGGAACTGCGCATCGTACACCTCAATATAGATATCTTTATCTACATATCTGCAATGACTCACGAAATGCAGTTGAACGCTTATAGAAAATTTTTATGAACGTATTATGTGTCTTATACAAAACATATTGAAATTTCTTTAGCTCTGTAATAATCATGATCGTAATGGTAAAATTCAATTTAGTAAATGCACGTAAAGCTTGCAAGATATTTATTGCAAGCTATGTATGTACAGTTCATAACGATCAATAAAATAGTTGAACAATCGATTATTTATTATATATTAGTAAGTCACGTTATTTAGTTATCATCAACGTTGACTCGTGCACTGATGTTCAACTGAAATATGCCTATCAGTCTTCTACATAAAAGGATGATTCGAAAGATGCAATTTTTTCAAAATATACACTAACAAGCCCAGTAATCTTTGGAATCGAATTTTTCTTTTTTTTTCGAAAACTAGCTAATAGCGATGTTACAAAAATACTGCAAAAAAAATTCCGGCATATTAATTTTTTACTAACAATAAAGTGAATGTCTGCATTACACTTGTATATACATTTTCGAATTTGTTTAAAACTTGTCTGACGTGCTAATGAAATTTCAAGATATCTCGTATAATACATATAATATGGACGTACAACTTTTCTACGACAAGCGTTGAAATACTTTCGTACAGCCATTGTTCGTTGTATGCAATTTCCTCGTTTACAATTCAAAATAATTCAACGCATTTCAAATCCTACATTCCAACGCGATAATGAAATTCCTAATTTAGCGTGTAATTGCTTGTAATGAATTTTTAACATATTTGATGCTGTTGTTATTAATATCGTAAATCGCATGTAAGGAATCACATGTTGAGAAATCAACGAGAGAACGAGTCGTGAAACGAGCAAATTGCATATTTATAGACGACGGTAAGGAGATTTCCATTTTTGGATTTGCTTTAAAATGAAAAATTCGTTCGCAGGTCACGGAATTACGCATTCTTACAGTGGGCAACAAACGTAATTATGTATATATACATTATGAATGTAAATATTAAAATATGTGTAATTTCGAGAGTGAATCAGTATCTGAAAAAAGCGAAATTGAAATTTAACGCATAAACCAGTTCAATTACTATCGCATTTTCATATTTACTGTCACTTTTCATAGATATAACGCGTTCCATTTATCAGAAAGTATATAATTTAACGTCCTGCGCGAACCTTTCATCTTTAAACGAATTTCAAAATATCTATTTTCATTACGAAGGAAAAACTGCGCAATAAGGATATATGTACCTGGCGGCGTATTTTTATTCGCGTTGGTATCGTTCGGACAAGCTTCGAAAACGCAATCATCGTCATCATCATCGGGCCTACTATCGATCGTTCTCTCGATATACGCGAAAATGTCGCAAAGATTGGTCTTACGGGTATCAGAAACCCCAGAATTCAGTATTGCTTTCATCGCTCCGCCCTCATCCACGTATCCGCTTACATTGCCATTTTTCTCCGCCTTTCCGTTTCCATTAGCATCCTTACTTCCATTTACGTCGCCATCTTCCTTCTCTAGTTTCGTTCGATCACCCTCATTTCTGGTATCGTTCTCATTGTCATCTTTCTCGCTATTGTTCGATTTTACTATTGTTTCGGTTCGCGAGAGAGAATTATCGTTGACCTCGTCGCGCTTTCCGGTAGGCAACGGACTCTTAACGGTCAGGTCGTCGACCATTTCCGTGCTGTTTTTCTCCATCGACGGAGAAACTTTCTCAAATCTCTGCACGTCGCCGTTCAACTTCTCTTGTCTACCGGTCGGCCCGTTTTCCTCGAGCTTCGATGAATCAATGCCAACTAATTGCGAGTCGACCGCTTTCTGATTTTTCTTCGGCGTCGACTTCGTCACCTCGCCGTTCGGCCTCTCCTTCTTTGGGCTTTTGTTGCACACGCAGCATTTAAACATCGTCAATATCGATTATGGATTTCCGTTGTATCAGCAATAAACGCCTTTCGTCGAACTTTCGATGCTTTCAAACCGATAGGCCGGTATGTGTTATGTCACGCGACTCTTATCAACTAGGATCGTTTTACAACGATACCGTTTGATCCGTTCAAATCAATTGATTCGAAAGACCCGATAAAATTGATCGATACATTTCATACGTATCAACAAGAGAAAGAGAGAGAGAGAGAGAGAGAGAGAGAGAGAGAGAATATATATTATATACAAGCACGGACAACTTCGTAACAATGTAAAATATTGACTGCTAATTCGAAATTTCCTGTCGTTTTGTTTTTTCCCCCTTTTATATAGATTAAAATATATGTGTAACAATGATAAGTAAAAAATAGGATAAACGGTTCTTAATATATAACGATTATTGACTCGGAATAGTATTGAAGATAATAACGGCGGATAGAAGAATACTTTAATATTTAGGCTCAAGTTCAACGCTGACCCCTCACAGCCGTATATAGTTGAAACTGGTACTTGAATATTTTAGCTCTGTTGGCCCTTTTCAACCAAGCAACCGAATATTTCGTTTCAACCGTATTTCCCACGGGAATCACCAACCATAAATTATTTGATGTACAGCCGGTATAAATTACATTTGTTCACAGCCGGTTTATGTATTTACGGTATGTATCCATTGATATCGTAAACTAGCAATCAAATACGCGCTTTAGTGAAACAATAAGATTAGTAACTAACACCAATTTACTTCCTTTCTTTACAGAAGCTACTAATAAACAGTCTGATTAACGATCAACGTACATCAGAAGAGCTATATCTGTCATTTATTGTCAATATTAACAAAGATAAAATATTTATGTATGTTTTATCAGGCTTATATTTGTTGTTTCAACGACTCAAAAATCTTCACTTTATCATTTACAAGCAACAATTTCTAGGAACACATACGTAACGTCTTCATAATAAATACCTATGAGAACATTTGCAACAAAATTACGACACTCTCGAGGAATCGTGTACGATGTGTATAGGCGTGTATTTTCCCCGCGAATTTCCCTTGATGGCGCGATGATCGATACCAACAACGCCCAAGTTTACGTTTTCGAGATCACTGTAACAGATATGGAAATGGAGGAAGTTGTATGCCCATCTAATGCAAGTAAGTAAAAAGACGATCATCCAATTTCTTGATATTTCGAAACGCTAAATTCTATTTTAGAATGATTTCGGATTACAAGATGTACGAAGAAAATAAGTTTCGCGTTAGAGAAAGAATAGACGTTCTATCTGGCAGTAACCGTACATCCTTCCAAACGTAACCCGCATTCGTCTTTTTCATAACCTTGTGAAAGAAAATGAACCAGAAGCTAATCTGATAAATAGCAGTCAAAGGATGAACGTACACGTATACAGGATATCATCACAAGCGCATGCTTTTCAATTTCAATGCATGTGAATAATATAACGAATAGAATCGCGGATGGACAGACGTTCGGTCGTCTGAGAAAATTTACATACATTTATCTGTAATGAATCACGTTTATAAACTCAACCGTACAGAATGTAATTAAGAATGTAAATTAATATTGTACACGAGACGAGATTAATGTACCATCCTCACTAAGAAATGTTTGCAACGCTAATTTAAATTGTATATCCTTTTTAACCAGTCGACTTAATACCATAATATATAGTTTGGCAAAAAATTTGTTTAGCTCTTGGAACACCACTCAAATATTTAAAAAATAACAATTGATATCAAATCACTTCCAGATATTGCAGTGTTATTGACACTTGATAAAAAGCTGAACTCGAGTTAGATTGCACATTGCGAATGAAAATGTTGAATGAATTCACGAGATTCGTAAGGGTGGAGTGTCTACCCTCTAAAACAGTCTACTTTAGAAGCAGTCGGCGCAATGCTCTACTGCTTTAGGTTTCGACCGGCACTCTGCGGTGCTGCCGCAGGGTGGTCAAGACCCGAAATTGTTGCAGGTTCCTTAGGTAAAGAGCCACGTGCAGCGCAGGACTTTCGAAATCTAACTTCGTTTCTAACAGAACCGTCAAACTTTAACCCGTAACTGTTCTTCGCAACAACTACAAGTCCAACGGATTACTAATTCAGTCGGATACATGAATGTAACTACTAACAGGATGTTAGTCAATAAATAAAATCATAAGATCTGGTTTAGTATAAAATTACTACTGATATAAGAATATATTAAAGCACACGTGCCTTATGCAGAAAAAATTTAACTCTTAGAACGTTTCTCACAGACAGGTCGGAACGAAGATCAAATAATTCATAATGACTCACATTCGCATTTGACTCACATTTTCGGTACACCTATGAACGTATTTTATTCTTTATCAGACTTCGCTTTATTACAAATAGCTTACACTGATAATGATAAATTTTTATCTAAAACTGAAATATTACAATGCTTTAAATTATATCCTATACGATCAATGCTTAATATAAATTCCATTATTATGAATTATAGCAAAAATTTACCATGTATTTATGTAATGTTACATAATGATCAACATAAAAATAAGTAATAAAATGTTGACCATTATTTTATAAGAATTGAATACATACTCAACATAAAATTTCCGCAATATAATATTTATTACAATTGTAATAATAGCTTCATAATCATCTTTTGCATTCACATATGGTTTATTCATTAAAAAACTACAAAATTATAATTAGTTAATATGATATATTAATTTTTTGATAATTTATTAAACTTTCATGAATCAAACATTGAGTATTATAAACAGTAATAGAGTACATATCATTTTTCATATTGCATCAGAGAATAAAAGAATTTTAATTTATACTCACGATTTTTCCACATATTTAAAACCTTTTTATAAGCACCTGGTACCATTCGGGAATTATCTTCTATCGTTTTACTAAGTTCTGACATTTCGAAATAACGTTTTTCACTAGTCACGAAAATGACTGTTAAAAAATATAATGATAAGCAAAATAATGATAAATAGAATACAAAAACTAATGCGTTCGACGTGTAGATGATGAATAATGATAACGGACTCACTTCGTCAGCTTTCACGATGGAATTTTAATCTCGCGTCAGAATCACAGGACCGTATCATGTAACCAACCTAATAATACAAAATCTTGGTAATGAATATTTTGTTAATCATTATCAAGATTTAATAAGATTATTATATCCCAAAGCAGTACCTTTAAATAGAAGTAATCAAAAACATATCTTTATATATATTTAAATACTTCTATCTAGCATTAAATTGAATAACTTCATACATTAAATAAATATATCCTTACATAGGCATCAAATTTTAAATACCTTCGTTAAAAATGTTATTTGTATTTTTTAAATTACAAATCTCAATTTTTACGGCAAATATGAAACATAATAATTAAAATATGTTATTTAATGAGATTTAGATACCTCTTCAACATTGTACAGGATTAAAATACGTTACCAGGTATCAAGTGTCAGGTGCAGCATAGTATGACTCACAGTCGAAACACAGCAGGAGATACATACAAGTATAACCATGTTCATAACCAAACCAAATGCAATTTCGTATCTTTTATCGAAAAAACAATTATAATTGTTCAACTTACACATACGGTATATTGCACTTTTCGAGTACACATATATGTATATATTTATATATGAATTACATTAAAGTACAGATAATGTAAACTGCGGAACCTCGTAAATAGTAAAATGTTTTCAGAAAAGTTAATATGAGTCTAGCGGCAGTGAGATGCATTAATCTGTATTGATAAATTAATGACAATTCGCTTACCAGTATGAAGCCTCAATAAAAGTCAGCGATATGTACACTGTCACTTTATGACAATCGACTTAATAACAACACAACAAACACGATACACAAGTGGCAAGAATTCAATCTGACAACATAACTAACTACATACACTGGGGCGTTTGCCGGATACCGGAAGTACTACTCTTACTATTGCGCGAGCTTAAAATTGTTAATCGCGCATGCGCCCATGTTTAAATATTATCTCTAAAAGAAATTTACCCGAATTCTATATTATTGCTTTAGAATTGTAACTGTTATATTAGCAAGATAAGGCAATAATAATTTCTTTATACAATAAATCAATACATTTGCCACATTGTAAAAATAATTTTAAATTTATCTTTGTAGAATTTATCTTCTTAATGAATTTTCACGTATTATAATGTAATTAAAATTGTAGTGAAATGTATCTATATGGACTCTAAAATTTGTATGATAAATATATTTCAAAATAATATTTCACATATATATATATTTCGTATTGATATTATATGTATACGTGGTATGCGTGTGTGTGTGTGTGTGTGTGTGTGTGTGTGTGTGTGTATATCGGTGCTGCCACCTGGTTTTTATTTGGTTCTTCGAAAGAAGTAACCGCAAGGCGCAATCACTGCTGCTAAGCTGAGTCACAATTAGTTTTATCTAATGCTTTATCAAGAGTATTTATCAGTATGAAATGAAAACTTTCTTAATATTTTGCAATACTAATTTACTTTTAGAGTACAATTATTAATATCATTCCTACGTGTAACACTTCAAAGAGTGATAAGCTTTTTAAAGTATGTATATATTCACTACAATTATTTTGCACAAGTATATTAATCAAAAGTAATACAAAGTATTACATAAGGTGATTAAGTCACGCTAGAAGTTATACGAAAATAAAAACAGGGTATTTGTAAAATATCATACGACCAAAAACATGAGCACAAAATTTATATTTATTGAATCAATGAATATTTTGAGTACGATACCTCAATATCATATGTTACTAGGAACATTCCTAATTCTGTGGCTTATTTGGTTTATTAGTAAGAGATATTTCAGTCGAGACAGAACATTAACTGAAGATGAAATAGAAAGGAAACTTGCGGAATGGAATCCTGAACCTCTCATAAATAATCCACAGATGAATCATATATCTTTAAATCCAAGATGCATAACATCTAGAGCTGGTAAAAGAATAGTGGTAGATGGGAAAGATTGCTTGAATTTAGGTACGCACAATTACCTAGGTTTAACTGAAAATAATGAAATAGAAAAGGATGCAATAGCAGCAATAAGAAAGTATGGAGTTGGTTCTTGTGGTCCACGTGGATTTTATGGTACTGTGGATGTTCATCTTGAATTAGAAGAACGTTTAGCAGATTATACAGATACAGAAGAAGCAGTTGTATATTCATATGGATTTAGTACAATTGCGTCTGCAATTGCAGCTTATTGTAAACGCAAGGATCTTATATTTGTAGATGAACAAGCAAATTTTGCTATACAGAAAGGATTAGATGCAACTAAGGCTAATATTATTTATTTTAAACATAATGATGTAAATGATCTTAGTAATTTATTAATGAAACAAGCAAAAATTGATGAACAAAATCTTAAAAAAGCAGCTAAAATCAAACGCTTTCTAATAGTTGAGGGTATTTATATGAATACTGGAAATATCTGTCCACTACCAGAATTAGTTGCACTCTGTAGGCAATATAAATTAAGGATATTTATTGATGAATCAATATCATTTGGAACCCTTGGTAAACATGGGAAAGGTATCACTGAACACTTTGATGTTCCTAAACATGAAATTGATATGATTATGGGTAAGCAATATTATTCAATTATAATTATCAGCAATAAACTACTATAGATCTTAATTTCTATTAATAATTTGTATTATATTTTATATACTTTATACTTTTTAGGTTCTCTGGATTGGGCAATGGGGTCTATTGGAGGTTTCTGTGTAGGCACATCATTTATTATTGAACATCAACGCTTATCTGGTCTTGGATATTGCTTTTCTGCATCTTTACCACCTCTTTTAACAACTGCTGCTATTACTTCTTTAAATATTATGAAAAATAATCCACAGCTATTTATATCATTAAGAGATAATTGTATAGCCATAAATGAAGGACTGCAAAACATTCATTGCCTGGAATGTTCAAGTTTTCCAGAATCCCCAGTAAAACATGTATATTTAAAGAATAAGAAAGACCGTGCTACAGAAGAAAAATTGCTTTCTAAAATCTCTGATAAATGTATTGAAAATAATTTAGCAGTCATAACTCCTGCCTATTTAGAAGCAGAGAAAAATGTGCCTAGGCCTAGTCTTAGGCTTTGTGTTTCTACACTTCTCAACAAAAGTGACATTGATTTTGCAGTGAATGTATTGAAAAACTGCGCTGAAGAAATACTATCAGCATAATTGAAAGTAAAAGAAAAAATTTAAAACCAGTGTTTTAAAATTAATATATATTTTACACATAAATTGTTTTTCTTTATCAATATGTGGTTGATTATATATTAATTTATTATATATAGCAAAGTATTGTCCTTTCCGACAAATTTGACATTACTTTTTATATAATATTGTGCCATTTTCATATTGTGATGAATATATCATATTATAAAGATTAATTTAAAACTGATTTTGAATTAAATATAGATTATATTATGTGTAATTTCAAATGAATAAATAAATATAAAGTAATGTAAAATTTTTATCATCCATTTTATGCTATAACAATGCATATTATAGTAGTACTTGCAAGATAATTATACTTAAGAATAACATTAATGTTTAGACTAAATTAATAGCTTGCATTTCAAATTTAATTTGTAATTAATTATTTCTTAAATATAATTTTGCATATACAGGGTGGCCACACTAAATATCTCTCCCATTTGTTGTTATCAATAGCGAACAAAAGATTAAGACGAAATGGAAAAAATAAATAATTGATTTACTTTCTATAAAAAATATAAATACAGTGTTCTACTTTTGGTATTAACTAACTAGACATTTGTTTATACACTTACAAAAAAAATTTCATTTTAATATTTTGCTCAGTAGCTAAGTTATAAAAAAGGAAAGAAATCTGTATAATATTTCGTCGGCTTATAGTTTAAGACTATACAAAAAATATTAATTTTTAAATTCAATATTTTGTCCAATATCCGTTATTTCTTATCACTTCTTCTTAGCATAGAATCTATTAATTTTTTACATTGATCTACCATAATATTACTCCAAGCCGTTCCAATTGTAGAGTAAAGTTCATTTAAATTTTTCGATTTATAATCTTGTACTGTCTTTTTTATGATGCTCCACAAATTTTCGATTGGATTTTTAAGCTTTAGCAAATGCAAGTCGTCTTTTTCGATTCCTAGAACTTAGCAGTGGTTTCTTCTGGGGTTTTCGTCCTCTTAAGTTAAAGTCTTCTAATCTTCTCCTGATAGTTCTAGCACTAATTTGTGTGTCGTTTTTATAGTTTATCTCCGCAGCAATATTATTTGCACTACGAAAACGATCCTTTTCGCTCAATCGATGAATCCGGCGATCCATTTTCAGCGTTGTTTTCCGTGGTCTTCCGTTTTTCGGTTGATCGCAATATATGCCTGCCTTTAAAAATTTATACCAAGCTTGCTTACAAGCCGTTTCTGACCTGTTCACTATATTTGCTATTTCGGTGAAGGTTTTACTTTGCTTTCGCAGCCTTACGATTTGTTCCCTTTCGTTTTCAAGTAAATTCTTTGATTTACCCATAGTCTGTTCCTACCTAAATGAATTTTAAGCAATAAAAGCTACACTAAACAATGATTTTGACATTCCACAATCAAAATGTTCAAAAATTGTACCCATACTCACGTTTTACACAGATCGTCTTAAACTAATGTCCACTGTTTACAAGTGCTAAGCGGTAACTAACTGTTGTAACTCCTACATTATTTGTATTTAACAACTGACTGTCTGAGGTTACAAAGGTCAAACATACAGCTGTGTTATTCCAAAGAGACAAACTGAATAGAAGAACAATATGCATATAAGATGTTTGTAATCCGGTTTGCAAATCATCGTCTTAAACTTTTGTCCGCTACTGAGGTAAATTTCTCAAGCCAAAGTTACAATATTCCAAGGGCCACATGCAACGGTGGAAATAGCTTCTCTTTTATGGTCATCTTTTTATGCGACTTCAAGGTCGATAGTTTTTTAAATAGAACCATATATTTATCTTTCAATATCGTTGTAGACCGTGAAAAAACAAATTCAACGGCATTAATGGTAATAACCATACTGTTCCTGTAATTTAATTTCGAGGTATCGTTTATTTTTAACTATTCAACTTACGTATTATGAAAACAGCGTATTTAAAAATTTATTATTTCTATGTAACTTTATTTCTTTATGTGCATTTAGACATTTTTTAAATATTCGCGCTAGGATAATGATTTTCCTGAGGCGCGTATCCGGTAAATCTTTGTGTCATGGAGAAGGAAGAACTTCCTCTTTCTTCCACATTGCACCCGCAAATTTGTGCCGAGGTAGGAAAATTTATTTCACATTATTTTTGTGATAAAATAATAGCTTACTTACTTTGTGTTTATAAAAATCATTTTATAACACTATTTAAATCATGTTACATTAATAAAATGCAGAAGGTATAAGATATTTTTGATTATTCAAGTGAAAATAAACAATATGTATATGCCATGCGGTCACATAACCTTAATTTTAGTAATTCCTAAATAATTTCATATTTATAATTTATATGTTTAAAAGTGTTGATTATTTATATATATAAAACTATAATATATGTTTATAATGGAAGGCATGTATAAATTTTATTGTCTACATATACTTATGTGTATGATGAATTATGTAGAATTTTTATACAATATTTGTTTTTCATAAATATCTGTAAAATAAGTAAAATATATAAAATAAATGAGAAAATAGGAAAAATTATATGATGATAAAATAAAACGTCTGATAATTCGAGAACCATACAGACGCTAGAAATAGTAGAACCCATCTGTGTGCGAATTACAAGATTATACATTACACATGCGTGTAGTCTGATTTTAATTTTTGTGAAACGCCTTAAAATATTAATAGGAAATTATATATAAATAAGCTTTTTTATTTTTAGTCCTTAAACGTTTTGTCCCTATACACACTTCAAGATGGGTAGGGAGGACAAGGCAACATGGAAATCCAATTACTTTACAAAACTTGTTGTGAGTATTTCAAATATTTTATCGCGAAATCGTCACTAAAGTATTTAATTCATATCTACATTATATATATCTTTTTTATACAGCAACTATTGGATGATTACCCAAAATGTTTCATTGTGGGTGCTGACAATGTCGGCTCTAAACAAATGCAACAAATCCGTATGTCCCTTCGTGGGAATGCTGTTGTATTAATGGGAAAGAACACTATGATGAGGAAAGCTATTCGTGGTCATATTGAACGCAATGCTGCCCTCGAAAAACTTCTTCCACATATTCGTGGAAATGTTGGTTTTGTTTTTACCCGTGGAGACTTGATCGAAGTAAGGGACAAACTTTTGGAGAACAAAGTCAGAGCACCAGCTAGAGCAGGTGCTATCGCACCACTAAGTGTAATTATTCCTGCTCAAAACACTGGTCTTGGACCTGAGAAAACATCATTCTTTCAAGCCTTGAGCATTCCTACCAAAATTTCTAAGGGTACTATTGAAATTATTGTAAGCATATGATTCAATTTAAATTAATATCTTTTCGTCTAAGTAAAAGGTTAATATAATAACAAGTAAAAAATTATATTTCATTATGTTTTAGAACGATGTACATATTTTAAAACCAGGTGATAAAGTGGGTGCATCTGAAGCCACTCTTTTAAATATGTTGAACATTTCTCCGTTTTCATATGGTTTACTTGTTGAACAAGTCTATGATTCGGGTACTATTTTTGCACCTGAAATTTTGGACATCAAACCAGAAGATCTAAGGGAAAAATTCATGGCTGGAGTGGCAAACTTAGCTGCAGTGTGTTTAGCTATTGGCTATCCCACAGTAGCTAGTGCTCCTCACAGTATTGCTAATGGATTCAAGAATCTGTTGGCCATTGCTGCTGTGACTGATATTGAATTTCCAGAAGCAGCTACAATTAAGGAATACATCAAAGTATGTTATATTCACATAATTTTTCCATTTTCATCAACACATACTGTAATAAGTTCCTAAAATATTGTTGTGATGAATCATGTTTCTGAAAATCTTATGTAATTAGTGCCAGAGCTAGAAATAGTGGAACCCACTGGCACTATTAAGATTCTTGTTGAAAAATGCATAAAATGCAGTCTGATAACATATATTATGTATAGCTTACATGTAATTATTAAAATTCATCTAACATTATCTAACGTTTTTATAGGACCCAAGTAAATTTGCTGCTGCAGTTTCTGTTGCTGCACCAGCTACGGCTGCTGCAGAAGCGCCAGTTGCGGAAAAGAAAGAAGAAAAGAAAGAGGAATCTGAATCAGAAGACGAAGACATGGGATTCGGTTTGTTCGATTAAAATACGAATGTACATACATATATATGTATTACATGATTAATGACGTGAATATTTTAATAAATCGAACTTTCAAGGCATACAACACTGAAATAAAAAATGATTCATAACATACGTTGCATATCAGTTTAATCAATCCTGTTACTTGTTTGTTACTTTCATTTATTTTCACAAATTTATATCGATAATAAAGGTAAATATTACACCATTTAAACGAGTGATATGACATCAAATGATAATTGATAAAAGTAAAAATTTTAGTATAATAAGTATAGAGAATTTTTTGAAGATATGTCAAAGATTTTTATTTAGTCGGTAATTATTTATGGTTAAATACCTTAACTATAAGAGTCAATATTATTGGTTTGTATATAGCCAAGATTTATAAAATAATTAAAATTACATAAATTTGTGTACAAATTCTTTATTTTATCATGCTAAAACATATGATAAAATGAGTATCTGTCTATCGAATTTTTCATCCATATTAATAATTAATTCTTGCGTTCCTGTGGCTAGGTCACTAGGATAACGTAACAGTGAAAGAACTGTACATCTATAGTGATAAAATTGATCATCCCTTTAGTGGGATATCTCCCAAGACCGAAACATAGCGCTTTAAGAAACAACGTAAAAATTAAGAACAAATGTCCTTTTGTATACAAGTTCTTTTTTATTTATATTTACATTATACATAAATAAACAATTTTATATAACAAATAATATTGCCTGTAATGTTTATTTACTTAAATTAGAGTATCATTTACCTATAATTTACAAATTTATTGTTTCATTTTGCTTTACTTACGGTAGACCGCATTTCTATTTAAGAAAAAAGTTACATGATATAACTGGTAAGATATAAAATATGTAGCGGACTATAGCCTATAAGTACGACTATAGAGAATCTGCATTAGTAAGTTCTTAACAGTACATACATATGAATCACGATTGACCCGGCTACCGGAATCCGCGTTCTGTATTGCGGAGGGTTAATCTGTTTAATTACACACGTGAGTCATCTGGACTGACCAGAGAAATGTTATATTATGATTATCTATCAAGGAAAGAATGGTATAGTGCTATCTAAAGAAAACAATTATTACTATACAATTACCTAAGTTTTATCAATTGAAACATGAATTGACAATATTTTAAGCCGATATCTCCAAGTGTTTCTAGTCGAAACGTTGTGGTAGGAGGATATGATTACCTTGTAGTTATATATCATTGAAGTGACGGGATACTCATAAAAGACTGTAGTTAGTCTACAAAGCAGTATTATACTTTATTTCATTGTAGGATTTGTGGCGGTTTCTCCGTACGTGAACGTGAAGTTAAGATTGTATCTCGATATAACTCGGCAGAAATCGGGTTAAGTCGATCTTGCGCGAAATTCTATTTCAAGTGTCAAATTAAAAAAAAAGCTTATATTAATTGTCCTATATAATAATGGGATTACTATCCGAAGGAAGCCCTTTAACCTGGGAAGAAACGAAAAATCTTGCTGACCATGTTCGAAAACATGGAATTATTCAATTCATTAACCTATACAAGAGACTCAGGGATCGACAGGGTGATATACTCAAATGGGGCGATGAGGTAATGTTTATTTTTTACATTTTCGTTATGTGACATTTATCAACGTATATCGTAATGTCATGCAATAATATATATGTTAAGTCATTAGGAAGCACGTTATCTTCTTTTCGTGTAATTTTCGTACGGAATGATAGAAATACAAATCACGCAATATCTTCTATTATTAACTTATGTTAATTTTTAAAGAATAATTTTAATTTTATTGATAAATATTATTTCTATTATATTATTTCTAATTTAATATATTAATGTAGTTATTATATCCCATGTGCAATTGTAAAAATATAATTTTGATAAAAAATTAAATTTAGACCTTAATTCATTATCTATTTGTTATCTGTATATTACTTTTATTTGTTTGAACTTTTATAACATTTTTACGAGATTCATGTTTGTAGAGGCAACGAATGAATATTTCCAGCAATTATAGATATTAAACTACTGTAAGGAATGACCTTGAGTTTTCTCCATCTGCAATTCAGTCTTAGATACATGATTCAACATTTTTTGCTCTATATTATTGATATGTCGCCCACTTATTACAAAATTGACATATTTCTTAAATCTACTCTTATCCACTGTTATTTTCATATTTGAATTATTAATATTTTTAATATGATTTCTAAATAGGTTGAATATATGCTTATTAAATTTGATGATAAAGCAAAAACTGCAAAGCTTAGCCTAAGAGCTGCAGAAATATTAAAAATATTAAATGAAAAAGAATATAATGATCCAGAGTAAGTATCTTATTCTTTATTTTTTAAAAAGAACTTTAATTGATGTAAATTATAAATATTACTGAAATATATCTTAAGTTGGCTGTTTAAATATGTAACAATATATTTTAATAATAATTATATTTTTTTAATAATGATAAAATAATCTAAAATATTTAAATAATTTGTTTCACAGCAATATCAAATCATTATGGAGACCTGAATATGGTGCTTATATGTTAGAAGGCACACCAGGAAAACCATATGGTGGCTTGTTAGTTCATTTTAATGTTGTTGAAGCTAACATGAGATATAGAAGGCAAGAAGCTTCAAAATTACTTGAACCCAATGAAGTTTTAATGTCTTTAACTAATTTTCCTAGGTATGTAAGTTAGTACTTTTATCAAAATTTATTATATTTGACATGTATGAAATATATTGTTAGCTTAAATATTCTCTTACAGAACAGGAGCATATGATTTCACAGATCCTCCAACACATCCAACTCCAAATTCAGGGGCATCAAAAAGTTTATTTTTTCCAGATGAAGCTATATATCCAGGTCATCCGCGATTTAAAACATTAACGAGAAATATAAGACTACGACGTGGAGAAAAAGTTGCTATAAACATTCCTAGTATATACTTATTGTATTTAATAGTTGCACATGTGTATCTTTTTATGAATACAAAAATTCAGTTTGAGCTTGACATGAAGTGTTTCTTTGCAGTTTATAAAGATAAAAATGTTTCAAGTCCTTTTAAAGAGGATTTTAGTCCCTTTATTGAAGATGAATCAAGTTGTGCAGCAAGAGAAGATCATATTTACATGGATGCCATGGGTTTTGGAATGGGTTGTTGTTGTCTACAGCTTACTTTTCAGGCTTGTAACATAGAGGAAGCAAGGACATTATACGACCAATTAACGCCTTTATGTCCAATAATGGTCAGTAACATGTAAAAATATAATTGTGTTTTCATAAGCTTTGAAGACATGAAGTTAGCATATTCTTTCATGTATATTCTACAGAACATTTATTTAACATTCGACAGTTGGCTCTAACTGCTGCTAGTCCATTTTATCGAGGATATATAAGCGACGTTGATTGCCGGTGGAATGTGATATCTTGCTCTGTGGACTGCAGAACACAAGAGGAACGTGGCTTAAAGCCTTTGGAAGAAAATAAATTCAGAATTAGTAAATCTAGATACGATTCTATTGATTCATATCTTAGTGAACAAGGAGAAAAATATAACGATGTTCCCTTAACATATGATGACGAAGTATATAAACAACTATTAGATAATGGAATTGATAAATTACTTGCACAACATATAGCTCACTTATTTATCAGAGATACTGTATCTTTATTTTCTGAAAAAGTCCATCAAAATGATTTGGAGGATACTGATCACTTTGAAGTAATTATCATATTATTATTATCAATTGAGTTTATGTATAAAAATTTAGCTTTGTATGCAAACACAAAATTTCAGAACATACAATCAACTAATTGGCAAACTATGCGATTCAAGCCACCACCACCAAATTCATCTATAGGATGGCGTGTTGAATTTCGTCCATGCGAAGTTCAAATTACGGATTTTGAAAATGCTGCAATAGTTTGTTTTATTGTCCTTCTTACAAGAGTTATTTTAAGTTATAAATTAAACCTTCTGATACCAATTAGTAAAGTTGATAAAAATATGGCTCGGGCACAAAGGAGAAATGCAGTAACAGCAGAAAAATTTTGGTTCCGTCGAGATATTACATCAGACGCAAAGGAGCAAGATGATGGACAACCAGAGTATACAGAATTTACTGTTAACGAAATTATTAATGGAAAGGTATTAATACTTTGTTCATGAATGAAATCAATTAACAGATCTCAAAAATATCCTATAATACATTATTTGTATCAGGATGGTATTTTTCCGGGTTTAATACCGTTAGTAAATTCGTACTTAGCTAGTATGGATGTAGATGCGGATACACATTGTACTGTACAAGCATATATGAAATTCATACAAAAAAGAGCTTCTGGAGAATTATTAACGACTGCTGCATGGTTAAGGAAGGAAGTTATTTCACACCCAGAGTACAAGTACGTATGTCATTTAGTATATATATGTGTATGTGTCTGTGCAAAATGTATGAAAATTTTTATTATATTTCTAACCCTATATTACATTATATAGAAACGATTCTGTAATAACACAACGCATCAACTATGACTTATTAAAAAAAGTACAAAAGATTATATCTAATGAAATATCGTGTCCAGAATTACTCGGAACGTGTATACTATCAAGAACTAATGAAACTATACCTGCAGCAGTTGCAAAAGCGGAAAAGGTTCCCATGTGAATTATTGTTGTTAATGGCAATGGCTTAAATATGCTTAAATATA
This sequence comes from Bombus cullumanus, assembly GCA_014737535.1. NCBI lineage: Eukaryota > Metazoa > Arthropoda > Insecta > Hymenoptera > Apidae > Bombus > Bombus cullumanus. The sequence goes on along the minus strand of JACXIX010000044.1, from coordinate 3,740,669 downwards.
TATATATATATATATATATGTATATATATACATATACATATATACATATATATACATATATATATATAATATAGATACACAATGACTTAAATAGATAACGATTAATATAGATTTAATTTTCGTTTATTTTAGTGCACTTCAGATCTTCTTGTACATACTTAACATTTAAAATATTGTGTGTTCACGTCCAATGATTTCATGGTATCTAAAAACGGTAACATTCCATAAAATGATATTATACCCAGTACATTAAAAAAATATATACTTTTGTAAAAAATAACAATTTACTTTGCAATAGCAGTTTAATTAGAGGACAAATTTTAATATAAACATACAATATAAATTATGATGTTGATATGCTTAAACATAAATAACAACTACTAAATTACAATGAAACATGTCCTACATACATCAATTTTAGGAAATAAACGAACAGCAATCGTTTTCTTCGAGGTCAAACGTACTTCATAATATAGAAAAAACACATTTTTTAAAAATTTATAACGAAAAGCTTTTGGGATCTACAACGTCTATAATGTTATTGTTGTTTTATGTTACAATACTATATTGTTTATTTAATGATAAATATCATGTAGTTCTTCCCAAAAGTCGAATTTTATTATTCTGTTGTGAACAATACTTAACAAAATTTAATAGTATTAACGTTTGTATTTAAAAAAATATGTTTATAAATTTTTACTTATTTTATATTCTTATTTTTATTTTCCTGAACTTGTCCTATAGGAGATATAAGTATTCCATAACAAAGCTATAGATTGTACTACTAAAACCTGATGATGTAAAGGTACAAAATAAAAGTTAAATAGTTGTACCATAGGCCAAATCTAAAACAAATTTTTCATTCACAAATCTTTTCACATAATTTATTTTTAAATATTTTTAGATATATATTGTCTTAATATGTTACCTTGTAATTATTTTTTAAAATATCTGGGTACTCATTATACAATTTTTTTTTTAATTGTTCTAAGTCATTTCCTTGTAGAATACCAATTGTTGACAGTAAAACTATTAAAAATGCAGGTGCAAAAAATAATTGATCACAAGACACCTTTTTTAATACTACAATTCCTCCCTTTGAGCCAATATATTTATCTAATATTCCATACCAAGTTCTTGTGACAGGACCCTGCCATATAAATTTAATGGAATTTATTTTATAAAAGCTTATGCAACAAATGTATAATTTATTTAGTTTAATCAATTATTTTATAGATTTTATTATTACTTTACAATCATATGCATCATTAAGCTTTAGTAAATCAATATCATACATGTTATAAATAAAAATGAAACATTTTTGCAGTTCTATATCAAATTTACTTACAGTAAGGAAAAGTCCTATGCATCCAAACTGAGCTGTTCTTATAAAATCTAAATCTTTAATTTTTCTTCGCTCAACTAGATTTTGTGCAATCTGATCTCCAAGTGCCATTAACGTACCTATTCGTTTAAAAATGTAAATAACTATTAATATATGTATAATAATAAAAGAATTTTTGATATTTTAAAAATGCTGTATATGTATGTTCTTTACCCGCTTGTACCGCTTGAGTGAGTAACGGATATCTTGTTAAGAACCTTTGGTATATTTTGACAATACCCAACATGTTCATAGGATGTGTCATTATGATATTAAAAGTTATTAAAATTTTGTTGGTTACTTTTTAACTTCATGCATATTACGTATCTTTAATCTGAGATTACGTACACACAATGTATATGGTTGTCATATTATGAAACTATTTTATTGAAAATACATTTGATTAGTACATTTAATTCACGTTATATGAGATTTAATAAATACACGACATGTGATAATATGTAACAATGTGAAACACGTGGTTTATTAAACTTACAATTTACAGTAGTATAGTAGATTTTGTTTAATCCATAAAATCATAGTACACATACACGCATATATGATGACACACAGGCATACATATATGTATCTATTTTATGTTACCAGAGAAGAAATTCCTCTCTGACATTATCAATCCTAGTTTTTGTCATCAATTATAAAACTGCATTATAAAAAGTAAATAATGTTTTAATATACTTATAGATACTTTATCTTAAAAATATATGTACATGTACATATGTACTATACCAGGCATTTGTTTGGTATTCTGTTACCAAAGCCGTGATCGTGTTGTGTAGCCGTTTAAGAACTTGGGAAATTTCAGGCTGAATTGTTGTTACCCATGTAGTACCGCTGACCAGGGTTACTATTGCCAAGTAAAATCCCTCACCAACGATAACATGAGATCATATTACCCTCGCTATCACTCTACAACTCGCTCATATCACATGAAGTAAATTTCTTCTTACATCTTTCCGCATTGCGTCCGCAATTTGTTCCCCTACCTTATTTCTCTACGGTATGAGTCACGACGTCATTAATCCATTAATTATACTATTGGGTTGGCAACTAAGTGGTTCCGGATTTCGTCAATAGGTGGTCTTAGCATATTGTTTTGTTTTATCAACGTGTTCATAGCATCTAACCTATATTGTTTTCTTGTTGGACTTCCACCTTTAATTTAGTAAAAAAATTGTATCGATTAGCTATTTAGTTTCGTTTTTATCCTAACCCCAATTTAAAAATGAAAGAACAACTCGCACATTTCAGACATATTTTATTGTATTATTTCCGAAAAGTCAAGAACGCATCACAAGCATACAGGAAGTTACGTGCCGTATATGGGAATGAAGCCTTGAAAAAAAAGTGGCGTCAAAATTGGTTTGCCAAATCTCCTTCTGGTGTTTTTTCACTGGAAAATTTTCAACGATTTGACTGTTCAGTCGAAGTTACTGACCCCCGTGTGTTAGCTGTTGACTTGCTTTCGATAGCATAAAGGAATCCTGTACTTTGAACTTTTACCAAGAAACCAAACGATTAATTCAAACGCATACATTCAACAACCCGCCAAACTGAGCGATATAGTTCAAGAAAAGCGGCCAGAATTGGCAAATCGTAAGGATGTTGTTTTCCAGCATGATAATACAAAGACCCACACATCTTTGGTCACTCGCCGAAAATTATTGGAACTAGATTGGGATGTGTTGTCACATCCACCATATAGCTGTGACCTTGTGCCTTCAGATTATCATTTTTTTAATGACATTGATGATGTAAAATCACATTTAATACAGTTTTTTGCTGGTAGAAGTCAGAAGTTTTATGAACATGGAATTATAACACTGCCTGAAAGATGGCGAAAGGTCATTGACAAAAACAAAAAATACCTAATTGAATAAAGTTATATTTTTAAGCAAAAATTTTGAATTTTCCTTCTTATTTAAAATACGCAGTCACTTAGTTGCCAAACCAATATTTTCTGAACTCTATGTTACGATCCTTTCTCTTCTGTCGTTGTATGGTCTATTTATGTTCTTGGATTTTACATAACAAAATGCAATTTATTTACTATCTAATAAGGAAAATTATTAATTAGTGATAGTAAAAATGAATTTGATTGGAGTTAATCATATAGAAAAGCGAGCGATTTATGCTTTGTTAATATGCTTTATTATGGTAGCAAAAGTAAATATACAAAATGAAGAATGATTATAGTTATCATTGATAAATAATTGTGACATTTAATCGATAAATCTTTTGTTAAAATCCATTTGCTCATTGTTGCTTCGGTTACTCCACAAATTCATACTTGTCGCGCTACACGGAGTCATAAGCGTGCGTCAATAAATAAAAGTTCTTAAAATTTACGCTACAGGGAGCCACCTGGCTATAACGATACATAACAACTGTATTGAATGCGCAGTTGGTCATACTGCTGAACTGACAGTACGGTCAGAAAATGGTTGCAAAGTAAAGATGGCAATGAGAGGTGATGCACGAATTCTCCTCTTCGGAATTTTATGTATTTTCTTGTTAAAATCATGTAATGGAGCCGCGACAGATATTGAATTAGACGCAAAAGCACAGTTGTTACATAGACTCGATAGTTTAAATCTTTTATTATATACATTTTTATTGATATTAACTGTTTTAACAATATGGACATTTAAGCATCGTCGTCTTAGGTTCCTCCATGAAACTGGTCTAGCTGTCATTTACGGTAAGTCGTCTGCTATAGTTTATGTTTACGTAGTATAAACATAATAATAACGCGCGTGTTTTGCAAATTTTAATAGTTTTTATTTATAGCTATAAAGGACCCTTTGTCATTTTATTACTGCATAAATATAATACATATTAAATACTTTTCTGTCTCAGATCTATATATTTTTTTATATATACATATGATATTTTTCTTGTATGCTTTTAAATTCTGATATTATAAGCTGATTTGATTATATCTATACATAAATTAAAAAAATATATTTAATTTTAGTTATTCGTAATTAAATATTTTATAACTTTTATAAATAATTGTATTTATGATTATATAAAAATAACATCTCCTTGAAAAGTATAAGTAACGAAACTGATTCCTAAAATTATTCAATATCTTATTTTATTCATATTTTATCTATTTTTACGAATATAAAAAAAATTACATTATAAATATTACATCATCTATGTATACAATTTTATCTTTATATGTACATACACCTATGTAAATAAAAAAGTAAGATTTAATAAAATTTAAAAAAAGGATAATTTACCATCATGTAAAATATTGATTATCAATTGTTAATGACTTTAAATTGTATATAAATTATAATCATTTTATAAAAATTACATAATAAACATTCTAGCTATAGACAAATTATGAAAGATAATTGTATTATTTAAATCTTCTAAGAAATTAGAAATTATTCATATATGTCTTTTTAGGGTTAATTATAGGGGCAATAATTCGTTATGGCTTCACAACAAGTAGTACCATTCTTCGTATGCCTGTTGTGCCAGACAACAGTAGTAAATATAATCAATCAGTTCCTCCAGATACCTTATGGTTACGTTTTCCAGAAGATAAAGGAGGTGGTGTTATTAAAAATAAGACATTTGCCTATTCATTTAGGGGAGAGATTTATAAGCAAGATAATGAGATAGATTTGAAGGTATTATTTAATACAATTATTCTATTTCTATTAAACTAAAATTAAATTAGGCAGTAGAAAAACTAATTATATAAAAATATAAAATTTTAACAGGCCACCTTTGATCCTGAAATATTTTTTAACATTATTTTACCACCAATCATTTTCCATGCTGGGTATAGTTTAAAACGTGTAAGTAACAGTATATTTGTTTTTTATATTTATTGTATAATATAATACAATATAGAACACCATAGAATTTGATATTTCTTTATTTCAGAAATACTTCTTTAGAAACTTAGGAGCAATTCTTATGTACGCTTTAATTGGAACATCTATATCAGCTTTTGTTATTGGGTATGTTTTTCACATTTTAATGAGGAGTATGTATGATTAATAAGTATGCAATTACTTTCATGTCACAATAATAAATTTATTTAGAGCTTTTGCGTGGAACGTTTCTTGTGATAATTTTATGTCCATAGGTCATTTAGATTGAATATATCTGTTGTTTTCCTCATAGGCTGTAGATAAATGGAAAAATTCTTTGTAATATAATGATATATTTTTTTAATTATGTTCTTCTCTGATATGTACACTATTTGTCTTCTTTTCAGAGCTTTGATGTATGCCTTTGTGCAATTAATACCACATCTTTCTGCTTCATTTACATTTTTGGATACCTTATATTTTGGTGCATTAATATCTCCTACGGATCCACTGACAATAATTTCTATTTTTAATGATTTACATGTAGATGTAAATTTATACGCTTTAGTATTTGGAGAAAGTGTGTTAAATGATGCAGTTGCAATTGTACTTAGTGGGTATGTATATAAAAACATTACAAATGTCAGCAAGAAGTTTCAATCAAATACACACATAAATTATATGTTCTATTGTAGTGCCATACAAAATTATGGAGAACGTTATCAATCAGGTTCAGGTGGATTTGAAACTGTAGCATTTTTCCAAGCATTTGGTGATTTTGTTGGAATATTTAGCTTATCTTTATTTATTGGTGCTACCATGGGCTGTATCACTGCTTTGTTAACTAAATTTACTAGAGTCAGGGATTTTCCACTTTTGGAATCAGCATTATTTGTTTTAATGTCTTATAGCACATTTTTAATTGCTGAAGCATCTGATCTTACAGGTAACATTCATAAAAATCACACATTACCTTGAATTTTCATGTAGATATTTTCTACTAATGTAGTTAATATTTAAAATAATTATTTATATACAGGTGTAGTCGCTGTCTTATTCTGTGGTATTTGTCAAGCACATTACACGTATAACAACTTAAGTCCGGATTCGCGGCAACGGACGAAACAATTGTTTGAACTCTTAAATTTTTTAGCTGAGAACTTTATATTCAGTTACATTGGTGTTACAATGTTTACTTTTCCGAAACATCATTTCGATCCAGGATTTATTTTTGCAGGATTTGTATCCTTATCATTTAATAATGTTTAACTTCATATATTATATATCGAACATACATGTAACATTGAAACCTTAACCACTTTATTATAGCTTTGTGCATTATTAGGTCGGGCAGCCAATGTATATCCATTATCTTTTATATTGAATTTAGCGCGAAAACCAAAGATATCGTTAAATTATCAGCATATGTTATTTTTTGCTGGTTTACGTGGAGCCATGAGTTTTGCTCTGGCTATCAGAAATACTGTATCTGATGCTCGGCAGGCTATGTTAACAACAACGAGTTTAATTGTAATTCTGACAGTCATTTTCCAGGGTGGTGCAACAACCCAGTTTTTGAGCTGGTTTAATATACCGTAAGTGCAAAAGATATCTTTTTTATTATTTTTCTCTTATAATTTATTTATTTAAATAAATTACTTTCTTTCAGAGTTGGAGTAGATGAAGAAATAGAAGGATTATCACACAATGGAATGCGCAGTGTAAGTATTACATTTGTATTTTTAGTTATTGTAAAGTCATGTATTAGTTTTCATTTTACAGAAATAATATAAATAATATGAAATTGAATTTGTACTAACATATAATGTGTGTTAGGTTTCTTTTTATGTATTTTTGGTATAAAAAATATAGTAATATTTATTAATAACATGTAGTTTAGGTTATCTATTGCCAATATATGTTTTAAAAGTATATTATTTTTTATTATGTTTTGTAACTTTCTCAGATTCTTTTTCATGCATATACTTTTAGTCATGTTGCTTGCTAACTTATAGTGGTTTTTTTTTATTTTGTGCAAATTACAGGTTTATGTATATTTATTAAATATATTATTATAAAATATAGATAATGAAACAGTAATATCCATTATTTAATATATATTTAAATAAAAGGTACAAGTAAATTTTTGTTAATACAATGTACATCAAAAGTTGTCAGACGCAAAATTTTAATAAGATTAGTTTTTATTAGATGTTGATCTTTAAATCTTATTAGTTATACTTGATATCCAGAAAGCATCTCTTTCTATATAAAAGTATAGTAATTTTTAATTAATAGCCAATATTATTTATAATTTAAAGAGTATATTGGTCCACTGTGTCAATGTTTAAAATCATTATTATTAAAACTGGAAGTATTTTAAGTGTTGAGAAGTGGTTTAAAATATTCTGAGAATATTGGTTATTGATTATAATTTATTTATTTTAATACATGTTTTGAATAAAGATTATTTGATATAAGTAGAAACAAAAGATATTTTAATTATTGACTTTTTGGGCCCTTTATTCACAATATATACAAAATCATTTATTGAATATAAAATAATCTAAATTATTCAGGAGTATAGTTTATTTATAAGAATTAAAGTGTAAAAATATTTGCGCATGAATGCTTCAAAATTGTTCTCATACTGTTATATTTTCTATCCTTTATGTATTCCCAAGTATTATATTCCGAATTATTGTGGTGTGCACTTTTAATATTATACATTATTATTAAAAATTCTTAAAATATTTATTTCTGTGTTTGAAAAACGTCCGAAGAGATTATACTTGCAAATGAATGTTTTCTAGTTCCACTTAAGTAACCTTGGGTTACTCTTGCACAAAAACTACTAAAATCATAAATAGCTTGCACTAGAACTTAACTTTTTGGAAAATCCAGCATGTCTAATTACATTGTAACAAAGTTGGTAAAAATGCTTGGTTAATTCTAAATAATTTCGCTTAATAATTATTATAAAAAGATTAGAATTTAACATACTAATGTTAATAGTCTGGTGGCGAAGGTGGCTTTGGAGATCTGGACATACATAGGGAGAGAAGTCCGCCGGTATGTTTTCATTTTAATTCAAAAATTGAATTATGCTATTTATATGGTAACAAATAATTCGTACATTTAACTTGCTATATAATTATATAAATTCCTATGTTTATTACATTGAGATTAATTTGATGCTATAGACTTTTGTAGTTATTTAAACTTCTCTTACGTGACTATGCAACATATAATTAGTTTTGTACATTATAAGTAGTATTGTCTGAGTTGCTTTCTGTCATTAGTACAGATATGCAAAATAATCAAATTATGGTATTTAATAAGGGATTTAATAAAAATTATCTTATTAAAATGCTTGCAATGACCACTAATTGTTATATTACATTAATTGAATTATTGTTTGTCAAAAATAATACAATAATATCAAAATAAATATTTCTGTTATTATTATGACCTAAATATTGAATTATAAATATGTTAATATCTATTAATACATACTAACGATTTTAAAAGGTAGGATTTAGTTTCAAAAGTGACACAGAAATTATTATTTTATGTTAAAATAAATATGTAAAATTATGTTAAAATAAAAAAATATGTTCTATTTAAGATTTAACATTTTGAAAGTGATATTGCTAACAAATTTATAGATGCTTGTGTTTATATCGTGCAAACTAGAAATTCAGCTTCTATTTATTTATGTATATATAATAAAAATTAATTGCAATGTAATTATTGCTTTATATATGTAGAAAATTTTAGTCTTATTTTCATTATTAAACTTCAGTTTGATTTGCTAATTGCATGTGCTTCAATATTTCCTTTTGTATCATTTTTGTTATCCATTCTGTATGTTGATGATTAGTAGTGTATAAAATATATACATATCCATTTACATTCATTAACAAAACATATGCAAACATAATTAACAAGGTATACCAATATAAAGATAAACAATTAAGCATGTTTTTAATAGTTAATAATAATGCTAAGTGTGTTATGATATAAAAAGTTAATTAATTTCGATATAGAATTTCTGTATAATATGTGATATGGTTCTTCAATTATTATTATATATATAATTTAAAGTTATTCATTTAATTAATATTTAATAAATTATTTAAACTATCATCATCTTTTAAATATTTTTGATAAGTATAATTTTATACTTAATTACATTTGAAAGAAAATATCATTATCATACAGGATGGATAATCCAAATATCCTTCACATTTCACAGTATAATTCTATGCAGGATGGATCATTACCAGGCAGTGGCATAAAACCTAATGAAAAAGCATTACTTGCTAGAATCTGGGGTGACTTTGATACTCGCTACATGAAACCACTTTTAACTCACTCCAGGCCTACATTATTAGAAACATTACCAGTTTGTTGCACACCTTTAGCCAGGATTCTTACAACAACACAACAAATGACACAGGTACAATATATGATTTTAGAAATGTTTATTTTATTAAAACTGTTGATAAAATAGTTAAAACAGTAAAGATGTTAGATATTTTTTGTGTTTTTTATGTTAGGATGAAGCTGTTAGAAAAGCAGATTCAGATTCAGATTTTTGTCTCGAAGATCGTGAACTGGAGCGTCGAAGGAGTAGTATTCAACCGGTGAGTTTTCATCAACCTAATCTCAATTACACTATTAATCCGTGCTATCAGCCTAACAGCACAGATGTCACTAATCCAGATGAACCTTATGTAATCCTTAATTTACACAGAAGGTAGAAGTACTGGATTTGAATTGAAACATTTGAATTTTGTATAAAAATTATGTATGAAAATATTTCTTACATTGGTATGAATGAGTTTATCATTTATACCTAATTTTCATGTAATTATATTTTAAACATTGTTTCAAATTATCTCTTCGTTATACCATTTACATAAAAACACTTGTACAACATAGCCTTTCCATTTTATATGAAAGTAACATTTTAGTATTAGGTGTAATATATGTTTCTACTTAATGTCCGAAATCTTCAGTATTATCAATTGTATTGGTTTCACTTATTTATAGTATCTTCTCAATGTAATAAGTAATTCTTTATGCCAAAACCTTTCATATAAAATGTATAGAATATGCATGAAAAACTTATTTTTCTTCACTGTAGATATGCAATGATACACATTTGAATAACTGATTAACATATATACTGAAGTTTATTTATTTATGAAATATAAGATAAGTGTACACTAATTACTCAAATAAAATCTTGTTAATATAAAAATAAAATATTGTGTATCACTGTCATATTTAGGTTTGTGGGTTATTAACAATACTAACAATGTTTTTATAATGACAAAAATCAATCATATATAAAATATATTGCAGTTGAAATGCTATTATATAGGCATGAATCTATATATAGTCTTCTTACTAAAGTTATTTTACAGATGCAGTAAATGTATGCAACTATTCTATCTATGTATAACTATCAGTAATTACTTGTAAGAAACACGTGAAGAATTAATGAGTTTATTCGAAAAAATTTATTCAAAATCTAAATATGTGTAATACTATAATTTGACATTTCCTTATCCACATAACAGATTAAATGTTAAAGAGATCATTTCATTTCTTCTTTTTATGAATAATCTTTTTTCTTCGAAAATTATGTTTAATGTCTATTATTAAAATAATATTTAAGAACACTCAAAATATTTTTGTTAATTTAACTGAAATGTGAAAATCCTGTGTTTTATCCAATATATATATATATATATGTATGTACATATATGTATGTATATATATATATATATATATCTTTTTTATCAATTTAGAGCAAATTTTTTAGTCTACATTTGATCGCGCTCTTACCGATTTTTTTAGAGAAAAAGAAATGATGATGATGATGAGGACCTAAGAATCATTGGAATGGAAGGATTTATTCCGTTAAGAACATTGTAACGAGACAGAAGCCATTGAAAATAATGTTTTCAGAAGATTATTTTTAAATGCTTTGTATATTATACTTGGGGGTAGGAGTAATTATTAAAAATAATTATTTTGTATATATTAAAATTTTTTAATAATACCTTTAATTTTTGCATTAATGTTAAACAGAATTTACATTACTAGTTAACATTTCTGAATCTTTGCAGATTTACAAAAAATTACTTTCTTATTTAAAAAATCTGATGTATAATATTTATTTATTATTTAAAGATCAATCATCATATTTATACTTTCTATATTTATGTTCATAATTATGAAATGTTATTTAAAATTGTTATGTTTAGTATATGTGTTTCTTTTAAATTTTAAAACTAGACTAATATTATAGAACAAAATATCTGTGTCGCACCTTTTATTTTCTTGATATCAAAATATATATTGTATTTTAATGTAAACGCAAATTACAAAGATCAAAAGACACGTAGCACATAAACAACAAATTTTAAAATGTACATATTGTGATTTCTTTGAAAGTATTAACATAAGTAAAATAATTATAGTAAAGAGTCTGATAGAATTTTGATCTATATATATATTAAAAGTTTATATAAGACTACTAAAATTTTTAAACATATTGTAATTGAACATTAAACATAATTTTCAGTGTTCAATTCATTAATCTGAAATTCCTAAAGCTTTCTAAATGTCATTATACTTCATTAACACCGAATCATTAATATCATTACGAGGTTTATGAAGCAAATATTATCCTATCATTTTTACAATTTAGTTTTTTTTCGTACATTTTATTTATTCATAGCAATATTGGAGAAGGATCTGGTTTATGTCTATCACTTAATGAATGTTATTGCATGTAGCCTGAGAAACCAAATTACTTTTCAGGCATCAATTTTTATATCAGAAATGCTATCTAAAAGTTGCCGCTTGCACACTACTTATGCTATTAGTAACAAGTAATTTCTGCAGGAAAAATAATCTTTTACATCTGCTTTCTATACATTATTTACCAATATTTCTCACTATATAGTTATACTACTTTTGTTTACATTTAATTGTTGGTGTAAGTTTTAAATAGCACTGCATATCATTTAGTGCACATGTACTTAATTTTATTTGGTGTAGTTTATTGATGTGGTCAAGAAAAAATGAATTGTATAAGTGTTTTGCAATTTTATATATTTTATATTTAAAGGAGAGATTTTAATAAATTATAATAAAGTATTATTAATATCTTGTTCAGAATTTTTTAAAAATTATACTATTGTGCAATCGGCAAATAACTTATTTTAACAATGATAAACATGTTGCAATTATGTTCATATCTTTCTAGGGGAAAAAGTTTTTAGTTCTGTGTAAATTATTTTTTATTTTTGTATGAAGTATTATTTTTATTACATTTATTTTTATTTTTTAAATATTTTTACAGCATATATTGCTTATTTATATTTGGTTTCTCCACAGACACATGTAAGGAGCTCTCCAAACAGAATACATTTATAAGAGTAAATCTAATATAATTTATGAAGTTGTATACATTTTTGGGGGAATTTGGCTGCATTGATTTAAGCATTAAGTAATTACTCTCTTTGTTGTCCAATATGCCATAAATATTTATACTACTTAACATTAATATGTTATTTCGCACAGACTCTAATTCGGTATGTTTAATTTCTAACATTCTCTAATTTTGGTACCAGATAAATTTTAATTTCTTCAAATGATACGAAACATGCTTTCTGATAGATTGTAATCAACATCTCAGATAATACTTAATGAGAAAAGTATGACATAGGTATGTGCGTATGCAATGTTGGTGTCAAATATTACATATAACTATTGTATTATAGCTTCTATAAATGCTAATTATATTTTCCTGGTATTTATTTTCTTTGGGAAGTATTATCCAATATTTTGGATAACAAATGACATTGACAACAAAAGATTGAATGTAAGTATTATACAAAGAATAAATGATAGGGAGAAGGCAAAAAATTACAAAATACATTTGTTAGATACACTGAACTTACAAAAATTATTTGCTACATTTCTAAGTTATGAAAAGAAATCATCTGTAAATAATAAACCTTCTCCTTATTTGATAGTCTATTTATTCTAATTATGGTACTTGCATAAAAGTAGATTCTTAGATGTTGACTTAAACCTGTACTCATTACTGATTTTGTTGCAATGATTTTTATGAAGAAATTTTACATATACAAAATCAATAATAATTTTATTTGGTATATTAAATAATGTGTAAGAATCTAAAGATGAATTCTTGATCTATTTAATACTTTGTGGGGCAGCTGGGAACTGTGATGGGAGAAGTTAGTCCGGGACCACTACCATTGCACACACGCGTCGCCTTGCCAGGTTTGGTCGGCAAACATTTATAGAGACTAATTGATATTGGTAAATAAACTTACCTTTTTATGTGTAATATTATATGTGCAACTGATAAATGTATTTATTTGAAAAGCTTAAAAAATCTGTGCAAACTATTATATCTAATACTATTCATCATAAGTAGAATTTGGAAGATGTTTCTATTACTTGCTGTTTTTATTTAGATATTATAAAAAATAAATCATATAAGTTGTTAATGAAATGTGAGTGTATGCTATTATAATAAATGTAACTTATATTATTTTCATTTTATAATTAATATTATTACATTATTATCTTTTGATTGTCATGGATAAGTCTTGACAAAATTATTGACAAAATCTTACATAATCTATATGCATGTGTGTATATATATGAATTATATGTTACTATGTTATAGCAACATATATATTACATTTATTGGTTGTACTAAATGTAACAAAGTTTTGTTATATGCAGTACCAACAAATCAGTTATATAAAAATCAATAAATATAACTTATATTTTTCACTTGGTATATAATTTATAATTCAGTGGAGGTCCTGGTTTGTAGTAATTATCGCAGAAAAACTTATTTTAAAACGTTATTGAATTAAATATGTTAATGTGACACCAACTAACAGTTGCATTATGCATTTGAATATAATAATTCATAACACAATGTGACAAAAGAGGAATAAGAAGTAATATGTTCTTTCAGAAATTTTAAGTTTGTAAAATTAAATTAAATATAAAAATAAACTCTGAAAAAAATAGTTACATCAATACAATGACAATAAATTAATATGATTGAATTTTAATATTCTTATGTTGAAAACATAATTTTAAATTATTATATTTGGATGTATCTTGCAATAATTTAAAGTTAACTTTGTTTGGATGAAAAATTTAATTTTCTGTTCAGCAAATTGATTTTGCTGGCATATATAATAATATTTGCATTTAAGGTGCAGGACACTTAACATGCGATAACAACACAAATACATACCATTTGTATTATAATTTGTAATTGTATATGCATAAGTGGTCTAAAAATTAAATCAATCAACATAAAACAATTTATTGGAAAGGTTATTATACACAGAAATTATAAACTGTGCCAATCCTCGCAAAAATTACAATATAAATTATAAAATTCTTCTGTAGAAATGATTATAAGTAAAAACTTTAACATATTTTAAATGACATGTAATACAGTATTGTTCTCAGAACAGTACAAAATACATATTACAAATTATAAGAATACAAGAATTAAATAAAATAGCATTATCTGCAAAATGTACTGTAATTATTTTTCAGAATCTTATAGTGCTATTGATAATTGCATATTTGTTATATATGGCACATATATTTGTCAGGTATCTACTTATATAATTTTTTATATATCAACATTAAATGTGTGTACATAATGTACAAGTATATTCAACTATGATTTATTATCAGTAACATTTGAACTATTCATAAAACATGAAAAACGAAAGTTATGAATAAAATATGCGAAGTCTTATTTTAGATGTTGGCTGTGAACACAACAAAAATATTTGAATATGTAGTTTAAATATTAAAAGTGAATATTCAAATTGCAGCATATTAAGAAAATATGTGTATGCTATTCTTTCTACAATTACCTATATTTAAATTAGTAAATTATTTTTTAATTATACAAAATACTACTTGACTTATTATGATATTGCATAACAAGCAGGATCGTAGCACATAGCTATTTAAATGCTCTTTTTCTAAACATTTGTGAATTAAATAATATGTAATAATCATTGCAATGTATACAAATATATATATAATATAATATAATAATATATATATAATAATGTTGTGATACTATCTGATACTGTCTACTATGTACTACACTTTACAGTGTTTAATAAAGTATTTGTAAAAACAATGTGAGTATACGTAAGATTTAATAAAATGTTACAAATAAATAAAATTCTTGTTAGAAAATATACAGAGTATAGCTACAGAAATGTATATTTTCATATATACATTATGATGTTATAGAATTATTTGACTCCTAATAATTTTTCTCATGTCATCAGTAACAGCAAACATGGGCCCATGTCCAGGTATTATAAGATTTGCCAAATCTACTACATGAGATCGCATAAGTGATTGAGTTTTTTGTAATTCTATAGTTCCTAACTCTTTCCAAATCGATGGATCTGATATGTCTTCCTTTTTTTCAAATAAATCTCCTGTAAAATATATAACAATATAGAAATGTACATAAACCATTTACAATGCTATTAAATTTATTTTAAAAAATAAAACCTGTAATAGCAAAACATGTAGGTTTCCCAAAAACTGTAGTTTCAACTAAAACTGTAACATCATCTGGTGTATGTCCAGGGGTTGCTATAACTTTAACTTCTGGGCAAATTTTATATCCTGTGTAATATATTTTAGTAATTATAATTTTTATGAATTAATTTTACATTATTGATATAAATTTATTGTAAAATATGTTCTAAAAATATCACCGTCTTTAAAATTTTTATTGAAAAATAGTTCACCACGGTGAACACAAGTTCCAATTATATGTTCGGCATTTACGAAAAGATTATTATTTCCTATATGATCGGCATGATTATGAGTACATACGACATAATCAATTTTTTCAGGTGTAATATTATGTTTAAAAAGTGCTGAAACAAAATTTTCTTTTAAGTGTTTCGACAAAATTTGGAAACGTTAGATAGACAGTAACACCTTGTATTATTTTTTCTCGGTCCCAAGCTGTCATAGTATCAACGATAATATTCTTCGATGCCTTTATTAATGTACAAGAACAATTGGCTTTCATTATTTCATTGTCAAGCTTTGTAGAATAACCATTAAATAATACAATAACCTCGCACATTTTTTAAATTAAATTTAGAAGAGTACTTTTACGCTTTAAATCTTATTTCTCTGTAATTCTATATTCAATATATATTGTATATTCTACAGAAATAAATGTAATCTATTGCAGTATTATTAAATAGAAAAATTATACAAGCTTGCTTGAATTAGCAAGCACATTACATTAGTGGTTATGTCTTAATGTATATGCCGGATCAAAACATACTTGTTCGTATTTGTATCGAGAGCATAAAATATAACATTTAAGATGAAACTGGTAATTATAATTATTGTAATATTTTAATATAATAGCATATTTATGAAGATTAAATTTAATTTATGAAGATTATTTTTACTGATCTTTTCCTAAATGTTTTAGTTATAAATATTTCTCAACCTAATTAAAACCATTCAAATATTATATATCTATTAATTTTTATTAATTAGATGTGTTTTTATAATAGATGCATTTAAAATATATTCATTATATTTATAGTATTGTTTATCGAGTGAACCAACAAAACCATGTTTGGTTCTAAGTTTCAAAGGAATTACTTTAATGTTAGATTGCGGCTTAAATATGCAATCTATACTACATTTCATGCCAATGCCTATGGTTCCCAGCACCAAATTTAATTCTTTACCTTTGTGGCTTCCACGTGATAATCATCAAGATTGGCAAATAGAAGGGGTTTGCATATAATCACATATTTTTTAAAATTTTACACTTCATATACAATATATTACAATATGTATTATACATTCAATCTTGTAGGAACTAAAAGAATGTTGCGGCAGAGTATTTGTAGATTCGACCCCTGAGTTTTCTCCACCTTTGGAGAAAATAGTAGACTTTTCAGAAATTGATGCCATTTTGATATCAAATTACACTTGTATGTTGGCTCTGCCATTTATAACAGAGGACACTGGTTTCAAAGGCATTATTTATGCTACAGAACCAACATTACAAATTGGACGATTCTTTATGGAAGAACTAGTAGAATTCATTGAACAAACTCCAAAAGCTACATTAGCTAAACATTGGAAGGAAATGTTACATGTATTACCTCCTCCATTAGCTGATGCTCTTAAGCCAAAATCTTGGAAACATATATATTCGATATCAGCAGTTAATACTGCTTTATCATATATCCAAACAGTTGGATATGATCAAAAATTGGCAAGTTAGCATAATGTTAATTTGAATATTTATATAATTTAATGCTATTTATAAATCCTTTACTTCTCATAGGATATATATGGTGCATTAACAGTCACTCCTATAAGCTCTGGATATTGTTTGGGTAGCAGTAATTGGTTAATTTCATGTGACCATGAAAAGGTTGCATTTGTAAGTGGATCCTCAACATTGACAACACATCCTCGGCCTATGGAACAAGCTACTTTGAAACATGCTAATATGTTAATATTAACTGGTTTAACTCAAACACCTACTGCAAATCCAGATACTATGCTTGGAGAACTGTGTATGACTGTTGGTAGGTAGAACTATATTATATTGTATATATTTTATTTAACATTTAAATAATTTAATATATTGTATATTGAAATTCAATTTCGTAGCTATAACACTCAGAACTGGGGGATGTGTTTTAATACCGTGTTATCCATCTGGAGTTGTATATGATTTATTTGAATGCCTTAGTACTCATTTGGATAAGTCTGGTTTCTCACAAGTTCCTTTATTTTTTATATCACCAGTAGCTGAAACATCTTTAGCATATTCAAATATTTTAGCTGAATGGTATGTTTTATATTAAATAAATAAGTATCAGGACTATTTAAATTATTTATTTTAAAATTATTGCAGGTTGTCAACAAATAAACAAAATAAAGTTTATCTTCCTGAGGAACCATTTCCACATGCTTTTCTTGTTAAAAATGCCAGGTTAAAACATTTTACATCTATATATGCAGAAGGTTTTAGTTCTGATTATAGACAACCTTGTGTTGTCTTTTGTGGTCATCCCAGTCTTAGATTTGGAGATGCAGTTCATTTTGTTCAGTTATGGGGTAATAATCCACAACATACCATAATTTTTACAGGTATATTTATTGTTATATATTATATTAAATATAATTTATAGTATATTGCAATACATTATTCGTCATATATATAATTATATATATAATAATTAATATATATAATATATATATAATAATATAATAATATATAATATATAATAATATAATAATTATCATTTCAGAACCAGATTTTCCATATTTAGATGCTTTGGCACCATTTCAACCATTAGCTATGAAAGCAGTGCATTGTCCAATTGACACATCTCTTAATTTTACTCAAGCTAATAAATTAATTAGGGATTTGAAACCAGAACATTTAGTTATACCTGAGTGTTATACACAACCACCAATAACTGCTCCACATAGAACAGATCTTGTTATAGAACCTGTAGGAGTAAGTGTATTTTTTTAATGATGTGTTATATGCAGATTATTTCATTTAATTATTAACTTCTTTTACATTTAAGGAAAAACCTTTAATCACTTTCAAAAGAGGTGAAGTTATAAAATTGCCTTTAAAAAGAAAGAAAGGACGGGTGTTTATTGAGCCAGAATTAGCTGGAAATATAATTCCTAATGAAATTCGTCCTGGTCTAAGTCTTGCTTCTGTTACTGGTGAACTGGAAGTTAAGGATAACGTATATACAATAAAAGTATGTATTATTAAAATGAAATTTAATAAGTATATAATTGAAAAACATGTTTCATTAATCACGAACTTTGTTATTAGAGCATTGAAGATAGACCTAGTGGAAAACGTAAAGCGTCTTCCAGTTCACCTGCACCAATTAAGGAAGAAGTTCTTAAAGAAAGAAAACATGAGTATGGCAATTTGGATCCACAAGAACTCCTTCAAAAGCTTAATCAAGAAGGTATTCAAGGAGCCAAGTTACAACATAGTCCAACTGCGACCAGTATACATTTAGTAAGAATTTATTAAATACTTTCTTCTTAAAATATAAAATTTTCTTTTATTTATTCTTATTTTACTGTTCATGTTTACAGCAAGATGAAGATACTTTGATTCAAATAGGGGATAATTCGACACATATATTTTGTAACGGTGATCAAAAGATTCGGAGACGATTAAGGACTATTATTATGCAGTGCCTTAAGAGATTTTAGAATAAGAAGTAAATGCTATTATTCTTTTATATAGTTACAATTTTATTATAATTTAGTTTTATTTATAAGTGAGATTTTGACTTATATAGCACACAGAATAATATTCATCCTAAGTACTTTCGATTAATCATAAGCTACAAAGATATATGTCAATATATCTTCTTGCCTTTATCTTGCATATATAGGATGTGAAACTTAATGTGTTACAAAATAATATTTCAGAGGTTACAAAAGATGCGCGAAATCTTACAATCGTATAACGATCATTTTAAATATTTATATTTGTTTGACTCATTTACTAATGATTAAAATAATCATATATACATAATTATATATATAGTATTGAGAAAATAGAATGAAAATAGCCAGCGCTCTCATAGCATAGCACAATAAAATCCTTGGTATAAAATAGTTTCAATTACCTTATAATGCAATAATTACATTCAATGGTTACAATTAAAAATTTCGCACTTACTGTTGTAATATTTTGTAACAAAGCAAGCATTACATCTTATATATACATATATACATACACGTCGATCTATACATAATCTTTACAAATACAATAGATAAGAGCATGGCAGTATTACATAATTTATTTCATTTATATCTTTTCATGCCATAAAATACTTGAGTAAATTCATTAAAAATCTTACGCAAAAATCTTTATGGAAAAAATATTACAAAATACTATATCGTCTTATTCAAAACCATATAACTTATAGTTATATGTAAGACAGATCACATCATTTGAGGAAAAATTTGTTTATAGTACTCTATTTTAACAGTGTCTTTTATTTCATACTACTGTGTCCATTTTATATTTTTGATAAGATACTAATTAAATAATACTATTTATCTAATAAATTAAATAACGATATTTTTATAAAAAAATTTTGTAGCAGTTCGAAATTATATGAATATATTTCACAGATCTAATTAAATATAGAAAAATGGTACAAAAAGGTTATACCATTTGTTAATATTGTTAATATAAGATTATATTAATTTCTATACTTTATAAATATACTTCCTAAAATTACTGTACTATTTTTGTTACATTCTGAATGCAAAACGAGTTTTAGTATTTATTTCAACACATTTTATAGTATCTATATTATAACTTAACTAATGAAAAATTAATCAACATGTTACAAAATGGCAATGTAGTATTAATAAAAAATATATGTTATTAATGTTAAATTAGTAACATAAATTAGTAAAGTATTAAAAAAATGTTATTAAGTTACAAATATAAAGAAGTAAAATTTCATTATATTATGTACTGTTAGGTGTGCTTAATTATTAGCATTTTCAAAACGTAAGTTCCAGTTTTATATCTTATCATGTATATTTTTATGAAGTTTTATATATTGTTTTGGAAATGTAAGCATCTGAATTTTTTATATGCATTCAGAATACAGCATACTTAAATCTAATTGCCAGTTGCAAAACCAAGTGCTAAACCAGCTACAAAAGATGCAAGGAAAAAGTGAAATTCTGTAGGTTTAAAGGAGGTATCACCAGTTATAGAGTGGTACCAACGGCGCGTATGAGATTCACCATTTTTCAATAGTTGTTCAGCTTTGTCTAGCTTTCTATCAACGTATCTCTCGACCTGAAACAATAGAATTTGTTACTAATATAATTTATTTAATTTTGAAACAATTAATAACATATTTATAGAATGTTGTATATAAATTTGTACAAAGTATTGATATTTCAACTTCCAAAACAAAAATTTTTTCATGATATATACGAAAAGAAAATAAAATTCCAATTAATCAAATTTAAATTATTGTATTTATTGTTCGATATAATTAACTCTTTACAATGTATTTGCTATGATATGTTTGCTATTTTTTTTCACAAGAGTTAATGCATAAATTTGCATATATGCTCGAATAATCAATAATTAAAATATAATGATTAAAAGATGTGTAAAAACTTTTTAATGCATGCACATTATCTCAAAAGTGTTAGATTATGATTACATATACATGAAATACAATGCTACAAAAATCCATGCTATAATAAACTTATATATTAAAAAATTGAAATAAAAATAGCCTTTTAAGATTTAAGTAATCTTACTAATTTAAAAAATAATAGGTGTTTCTTTGGTTTTTAAATACCAATGATCATGATGAAAATGATAAAAATAATATCTAACATACAATGTCAATATTGTAAGTAATAAATATATAATGTTCGTTTATGTTTCTGTACACAACTAATAGCTTCTCATTCAGGATGCTAAACCAATAATGAAACCACCAATGAAGCTTGTTGCCACAAGTGAATTGTATCGACACCATGTTCCTACCTATAAATAATATTAACATTATATTTATATATAATGACATATTAAATATTTTGAACCTATAAAAATTGTAATACATATATATTAGGAATTTTACCTTGTCCATAAGTCTTGGCCCTTCACCTGTTACCTTCTCTTCTACTTTATCTGATAGTTTCTCAGCTTTCTTTTGAATTTTATTCCAATTAATTTTGATATATCCTTGATGTGCTGCAATCTGTAATATTATAATTCCACCACCAACTGCACATGCAGCAATTTTTCCAACTTTCATTGTTACAAAACCAGTCAACCTATACAAAGTATTTATATAAAGTTAGATACTTTTCTTATTGAGTTTTTTTCTTTGCATGTAATTATATAAAACAAAAAGTATTCTAGATATTTAAAATTATCTTTCTTCAGTTATCATCTTTTTTTAATTTTAACTGTAAATAACTTAGATATATAATGAAGTTGAGAAGTTTTAATACATTTTTGATATGTCTATAATACTCACCATCCTGATGTTGTACCGATAATGATTTGTTTGGTGGCAGATTTTTTGCTCACATCTCCTAAGATTTTATCTATTATGCTTTTTGTTTCCTTTGAAATATCTAAGCTACATTCTCCTTTGTTCGCATCATCTTTACTTTTCTTTGTTACTGGAAGATTCATCTTCACACTGAAAAAATATATCAATGTAAATTTCTCACTACAATATAGCAATTTTAAAATACATGGACTATCGTAAACTTTTTAATATACATGATTTTTTATTTAAAAATATTATTTTTTGTCAATTATTATATCATTCTTTATATTGCTTGATATCCTTGATATCACTTTATTTTACAAATTACTACGCAAATAACTATGTATGAACGCTATTTTCACGTCTTTAAATAACACTGTTAGTCTTTCTTCGACTATTCGTCAGAATAAAAATATATCGATGACTGCATTATTAAAAATTGCAATAATGAATGTCAATGAACGATAAATTATTACTTATTTCCAATCAACACGTTATATCATACAACGTGTAGCTAGAATATCAAAAATAGAAACAAAACATTTCGAAATACGAGAAAAACGAGAACTGTCTACCGTTTAAATAATTTTGTTGCTCCTGACTTGATTTTTTTCTTGTACACTTTGGACATGATATATTTCAGATGTGTCCTTAAATTACATAATATTTCATAGCGGTTAGTATTTACATATGCAAGGCTCACCTAATTTCTTCGATTACCGAAGTATTTAAATAAAATTAATGCCTTTGAGCTTAGATCAATGTGACAAAATTTCTGGTACTCTGCAACGATCGTTCGAGTTCAAAAACTGATGAAGACGTTAAAACAGCGAAATCACAAAGTAACCGTCTATAATATTTGATATTTTAATAATATAAAAATGTATGAATTGATATGCCATATTGTGAATTAAAGGATTAAGGATTAAAAAGATAAATAATATTAATTAGAATAATTTTAATCTAAAATAATTTTTTTAATTACACGAATCATAGAGTAATTTCTTAGAAAAATCGAAAATCTAAATAGTAGATTTTATCAGATTTTACAAATAATAAAAGTTTGATCAATTTATTGTTCATTACTTATTTTCTTGTTAGGTTTGGTTCTTAACCTTTTTATATTCATTATAATAAATTAAATTTATTATTATATTGTGGAATTTTATACATTTATAAAAAACTTGAAGGCATAAATTTGAGCAGAATGCACATAATACGAAAAAAGGTATAAAATATCCAAAATATAGTGCTTTCTATAAAGGTAAAATAATTTTCTACTTTTTTAATTTTATTTTCAAAAATATGAATTTGCTTAAAAATTCGCGGTCTATTTATTATCATTATCTTTTGAGTACCTATCTTTATCGATTTAATGACTTGTTAAGCTCGAATTATATTTTATGGTTAACAAGTTGAGAATTAAACAAGTTTCCATATGCATCAGAATATATAGGTCAAATTGTTTAACTTTTCGCGCCCTTTTGAGACGTTTCGGAGAATAATGTTCTTTGGTACCGGAATTACATGTCGACGTGAACCATGATAATGGCCTTCCGTCGCGTGATTCGCCATCCTGATTTAACCTGATCGCCGCTTTTAAAAACTTATCGTCCCGATGAGGTGACGAGGTGTCGAGAGTATAAACTGCGAAAACTCTCGGATTTTCGTAGAAAGCGGCCCGTTCTAAGTGTAAACATGTGTCCTTTCTGTTTTTAATGAGTATATTTACCGAGTACGAAAATGGCCCAGGATACGGACGATATCAACTTGACCCCTCAAGAATTACAGATATTATCTGAGTTAGACAGGTGATTTTGAAGTGAATAAAATCTATTCTAATAAAGCTCGTTTTGACCTCTTACTTTGCTTTATATCAATCGTAGTTTCCTCGCTCTTCTATCAAAATATAACCTAAAAGTTTGTTTGACAGAATAGGCGCGTAATTTGATCGGTTCATTTGTAAGCGCTTGCTCCCCACTGACATCCTTTTCCATGCCTTTGGATACAACGAATATGATTAAAATGTCATTGTGTTTTTATAATTCATAATGTATTTGTTCGTAATCTCTAATATATTAGTTGACACATGAAAATGTGTTTATAACGTTATATAAACGAAAGTATTAATGTGAGCTATTTGTTTATGTGTACTTTATTAAACATTTATTATAAAGCAACAATAAATAATGTGCAGTGTCGTTTGTGCTTATATAAGAGGTTCTTATTATAATCTTTTAATTAACCAATGTATTTTTTCAATATGTGTGCAGTCGACAATTTGGGTTTTTGAAATTAAACTCACCGGAGCAAACAAAGAAAAAAGCTTTAGTTGTTCGTGCAATTAAATATCTAGAAAGGATGCTAGTCCAAGCACAAGCTGAAAAGCAACGTAGAAAAGCAGATAGTACAAAAATGAATCCTGATGAATTAAAGGACGATGATGAAGACAAAGGAATTAGTATCGATCCTAAAACATATTGTAAACTAGGGCATTTTCACTT
The DNA here is from genome assembly GCA_014737535.1 of Bombus cullumanus. Lineage (NCBI taxonomy): Eukaryota > Metazoa > Arthropoda > Insecta > Hymenoptera > Apidae > Bombus > Bombus cullumanus. The sequence continues at coordinate 3,715,711 of JACXIX010000044.1, read as the reverse complement.
ACTTTTAGAAGATTATAGTAAAGGTAATTAATTGTTTGTGATAAGTTTTTATTGCTTTTCATTTACAATATTTTACATTTCTTTTAATTTCAACAGCCATGTCGGCATATCAAAAATTTTACTCCTTAAAAGGGGACTATTGGAAAGATGCTTCATTTTTATATGGTCAAGGGCTTGTTTACTACCACTTCAATGCTTTTCAATGGTAAGTGATAGTGACATAACTTTTTCATTCAGTAGTATATTGTTTCATAATTGTTTTCCATTATTCTGCATGTTTGTGTTTTCTTGTACATACATAATATTTCATTCTGCTTCTTCGCTATTATTTTACGTCGAATAAGATAAATGAAGAATATTTTCAATTTCAATATGTGGTTTAAAGCTTTCAAATACAATATAGTAGTAATTTTATGCAGAAGAACATTTGCTAGGAATAATAAGTATATTAAAATACTTTGGAAATACGTAACTTATATTTGCGTTAATATCATCATTTTTTATGATGACTAAAATCATCAAAATCGTAGTAACCCGTTATTAGAAAGAAATCACAAAGTTTTTATTTAAACTAGTGCTTTGAAATGGGAGAATAAAATATGAATAAAAATCTCTACAGAAAAATATAATCTCTCACGAGAGTTGTTCACCTTGAAAAGGGGGCGTCGGCCTCTTCTTAGACGATGTACACATAGAGTTCATCGTTCTCATCTTGTATCCTCTATTTTTTTAATTTCGCGCAAAATCCTGTAGGTAATGTGGTTTTGTTTCTCGATATCGATAAAGTAGAACGGTAAAGTTCGATAAGGTAGATTACTTTCGGAAATTACGGAATGAGTTATCAGCAAGCGAATGCAACAACAGGTGTCGCTAATTTCGCTGCAATAGAGCGAAATGTGCCTACGTGTCGAGTCGTTTCATGGGTATGGCGACTAGGAAAGCGCGTGGGGGAAATAATAGGCCAAGTACGTATTTATTTCAATGGCCAGAATGATAATTTTTGCTATTAATGCATTATATTCATAGTTAGTGCACTGAATTACTACATTCGTTATTTCTTATCGCCGAGCAAAGTTATTACAGTTTTTAAAGAATTCTTCGTTATATATTTATGAATTTTCTTAACACATTGTAAGTACGTCTAGTTTAGAGAAAATGTAAAACTTGTGCTATAATTAGATCCTTACATTTTTAATGAATTTATTTAAAAAATTCTTTTATGGATTTTTCCATCCAAAATTGTATCGAGAGCTATCGATTACGGTATGTATTGACCGCTTTGATAAAACTATTCAGGAAATGTAATTTAACCTTAATCGATATCAATTATCCCTGGTATATTCGAATTTCGTTACAAATCATTGCACGCGACTCGTGTGACATTTAGCATTGCCAAATTCAGAAATTGAAACGTTTTCATTAATAATTCTTCATCAGTTGCTTCAAAATAGCTCGTATGATTGCAGCACCATCAAATATTATCGCTTAATGCGGTTACGTTCATCATTCTTGATTAGCATCCGTGTCAGCGACCAGGTCAAAAGTTCGGTTGTCATATTACTATACTAATGAGAGTTCGCGAGTTATAAAAATCAAAGATGTGTCAAAAATGTAAAAATTTGATATTTTAAATCAATTACGTTTTAGTTCAAATCAAATTTAGATCTATCTAACATTGAAATGAAAATATTGCTTTATTTTTTTTTCTCTTTTTATTTTTAATACTTTGTAAAATATTATTTCAACGGTGTTATGCTATTAATTAATTACACCAATTAGAAATTTGCCGTAAGTAATGTAACTGCAGATATTGTTACTGTTAACTTGACATTTCCTGTCAGGCAATCGGCTTTGTAGACGGTTAGGAGTGGGAATATCGATTTCCTGTTCAACCCTCCTTAACTCGGATGGTGCAAGATTTCCATGGAACGAAACTCACAGTGAACTCCCTTTCGATCTTTTAGCATTCCACTCAACTACCATATACCATCTAACCGTTACCAATTTCTCTAATTAGCATTGTTTCAAAAGTATTACTTATAATAATAATACAGGGTGTCCCCCTTATAACGCAATACTATTGACCAGAGGATGATTCTACGCGCAAAGAAGAATCGGAAGTATGAAATAAAATCTTTTCGTTCAAGACCTAGTTTTCGAGAAAATCGAATTCGAAAATTTGCTTGGTATACATGTATATGTGAACTTGGTCAATTAACGGGTGCGAATATAAATAGAGAATGTAGAACAAAATTTTATCGTTAAAGGTCTCGTTAAAAAAAGAAAGTTATTTTATTCTTAAATACAATTTGATCCAAATTTAAATCTATGAAATTAAACGCTTGTAAAAATTACAACCCCTTTTCTTTTTCTTTTCTTCTAGAAACATCAAACGACGATAATGTTATTTAAATTGGATATTAAAGATTGAGTTTCACTGTAATTCATTAAACTCATATTATGTAGGAAAGGATTCTGTTCTGACAGTAAAAGTACAACTCGTTAAAAAATTACTTGGTCGAGTAACGCTTTTTCATTTATCTTCTGATTAACGGGAAAGCTGCTGCGGATTTCACGCTGTTCATTTTCAATATATTTGCCGCCATAAGTCACACGTTTTCACAGTAATCTGTATTTACGTGTTAATTGGACATATCTCTTTTTTTACTAACACACATTTATCCCCATTACGTTAGTACATCTCGTTATTCTTATCCAGCATCATATGATCGTTTCTAAAATACAAATCTTTTTTTCCTTTTTGTCGCTTGAGTCATTCAGCAACCTAACTAAATTTCCACAAAATTTATGATCATTCTATCGCTATTCGTATCGATAATAAATTATGTTGTGTTTAAACTTTATAGACTGGAGATTTATATTTTATCTAAAAAAAAAAAAAAGTTGAGCAGAAAATATTATTCTGTTTACAGAGAAAGAATTGGATAGGAAATCGTAAGTTTTATTTTATAGAGGATTTTATAGGGAAATCTACGTCTACGCTTAATAGTTCTATTTCGTTCTTGTCTTACATCTGCCGGTCAGTTGGTAACCTTGAAACGTCAAAACAAATGCACAATCTTGGTGTAGAGTAATAGCGATTTTAATTTTACTACAATTTATAGTAATATAGTAGAAAATAATAATCTTCGGATGGGTCGGAAGAGAAATTTTTCGAAAATGACTCTTTGCCCATAAAAATTTGACCAGCTCTGTTCTAATAAATGCTAGGCATAGCGTGCGATAAAAGAATGAAGTTATGATTTCTCGTGCAACGTTGTCTGGAAGGAACGACCATATTGTGACATACAAGGGCAATATCTTTCGTCTTTATCCTATTCGATAAACCGCAGACTTATTCAGTGAGTGAAATTGAATGGAAAATCCTCTCTGCGCGGATGCGTGAGGCGGTTTCCTTGGATATATTGGGTTTCAAAGCGTTCGTTCAGGTGTGCAAAGTAGGAAGTACGTAACAGCAATTATTTGTTGTTCACGTGGATGAAAAGACAATTACACGCGCGTATTCGCCATGTTCGTGAAAACAAAAAAAGCCTTCGCCAAACACGTCCGACTTCCTTCACCGACTCCGTGTCCCACCGATACTATTCGTAAAAAGGTTAGAATCTCCGATACGATAGATAGAATATTTATGCATATTTCTACGAAAGGGAGCCTAAATAGAAATTTTTCTTCACGAATCGTACGTCGTAATAAATATTATTCTGTATTGGTGTCTTCCACATTTTCGCGTATTATGCGCACGTTGCAAATTTTTGAACTCTCGAATTTTCAAAAAAAAAAAAAGTAATAAAATCGAGAAACATCAAACGCAAGGAAAAATTGATAGAAGGGTACGTCATGAGAATAAAAGTGTATTTCGTAATATGTAGCCTTGGATTTTGATCTTTTTCTCTCGAATTACCCCGTTTCTTCTAATTTCTTTTTAATTCGCCTGCTTTTGTATCGTAAATTCTATGGAGATTCGTTCGCTTTTGTGTTAGCTTTCACTCACCCTGCGAATGGCAACAGTAAATAGAACTGCAAGGTAGTGTGCTCGGCAACTAAAGAAACTGGAACGGGTCGCTCGATACCGCCGCGCTCTTGATAATTTTGTGTTTTGTTTGGAATGGTAAAAATGATAAATCTCGTTGAATAATTAAATCTCGGTGGATGTTCAATTTTTATTATATACGCGAAACGAATGATCGTTACGGTAAGGAATTTTGTGCATTCGAATTAGAAATAAACAAAGAAATGAAAGCAAATTTCTCTCTATGATAAATTTCAGAGATACAGCAACGAACGATTTCAAAGGAAATAGTCGAGTTACAAAATGTTGCATAGATCCTCGATTAACCGTAAGGCGATTATTAATATTTGTCCTACAAAAGAAAAAAAAAAGAAAAAGAAATTAGCGCTACATATTTTTTTACATCTGATACCAAAAATTCAAGAATTTTCAGTGACAACGAGGCAATCGTTCTCTGGACCATTCATTTTCAATTCTTCGTCATTTAATTATATCGCGAAAGAGTTAATATGAGAAACAAAAGCAAAAGAAAGAAGGAGAAAAAGAAATACGCGAACGTATTGATTGCGTAACACGTGGTACTTCATTTTTCATGTTTTCATAATCAAAAATTGAAAGAAATTGGATATATTAATTACATTCGCGTGATAGGTTAGTTGGTTGCAGCGTATGGCACCGCGTTTGCGATCGCGATAATTAGACGAATAGAGCCACGGTTCGTCGATAACAGAAATTACAAAGAGAAAATGGTTTGGCGCACGCCAACTCGCTGAAGTATCGACGGTGAAATGAATATTATGGTTTTTGTACCGTGAAGTTATTTCTTTGTTACCTTACATCACGTGACTGCACAAACAGGATGTTCACTATATGTATTTATAGTATTTTATAGTGCACTGAAGCTGAAACGAGTTATTGCGACTTTTCTACCTTGATTCAGACATCTCCTTTAAAGGTATTTAAGATATTTATTCTCGAAAATAGCTTAATTTATAACAACGTGTAAATAGCTTTGTAAATAAATTGGCCTGTTTCTACATTTTAAACGATAATCGATGATAATTAAGTGCTACAGGCGAGCCCTCTTGCGCGGTAATTTAGTAGCTGATATCAATTTTGGATATTATTCGTAGATTTCTTTATTCTTGTCGATCCTATTGTAATAAATTCGATGTAATAATTCGTTTCACTCGTTAAACTAAACTGTGAACCGAGCCGTTGGTAATTATTAAACGGTTCTTTGAAATTTATTAGTACTGACGTTAATTATACCGATAATTTGTAACGCGGGAAATTTGACTAACGATATTAGTTCGATTATGCCCAAATTGTTTACACAATATATCCATTGAATGACTCGATGAAAAACGTTTCAACGCAACGAAACAAAAACGTACATTCCTATTGAAAGATACCGAACGTGAAATAAAAATTCAAGCTCTCTCGTTGGAAAATACTAAAGGCGAAATAAAAGTTCAAGCTCTCGTTGGAAAATACTGTAAACGTTAAATAAAAATTCGAGCTTTCATCGAAAATGATATTAGGCGCAAAAAAGAAAAAGAAAGAAATAAAAGAAAAGAATTTAATCTATCCACTGAAAAATGCTAAAACCTTTAATCGAAGTACGAATGTAAAAAAATGTGTTCCATTTTTAATAGTTCATATAACAATTACGCGCGTACGCTTAATTATACCGAATATACCGAAATTAACGCGAAAGATTTCGATCGCGGCACAGTATAAATCTGTATATTTTGTAGAGTACTTGACTGTCTTTGGTCCGAAGCGAAGGGAGGCTGCAGCAACCCCTTCTGTTCGATCGGCGAGCCTTTTTTTCGTCAACTTTTCACCCTCTGGCATTGAATGGAGCCAAATCTCCCTAAGGGTGATTCACGTGACGCGTGACTCGTCAGTTCGTAATCTGTCGTACGTGTGTAGCTCGCGTATTGTGCATTGTATCGGTGGCTGCAATATTTATAACGGGGCCCGTCGCATTATACAGTCGTCGTCGGCTCTATGCATGCTTCTGTTTTACCATTTATCGATTTTTCTTATTTTCTACGCGCCCGCGGCCCTAACAATCACAGAGGGATACGACGCGGCCACTTTCTTCTATCGTACGAACGGGCTATTTGTATGCGTTTCAGCGTCTTTGAGCGATTGTCTCAGTTTTAATGGTATATGTCGGAAGCAGTCACAGTCAAACGTGAATTATGAGCAAGAGTGTGATAAATGTATGTACTGGCTAGTTTATGGGATGTCAAAATAGGAATACTTAATCATCTCGTACATGAACTTTCTACAATAAAAATCAGAGGTCATGCGCGCGCTCGCGCGTAACAGTTGTAACCGAAATTAAAATTGCGATGGAAGAGGTAACTTTAAAATTAGTTGGAACGACTTTGGTGACGCTAACCGCTATAAGCAATCTATATTTTTTCGGTCACGTGTATCGATGATGGAAAATTAATTTTGGCCGCGGATAAACGTTATCAATAATGATAGAACATTTCTTGGTTACTGTTGATCGTTGTCGATGACGATACGAATTTTCTTGCTGATTACTTATCGAACATAAGACCGATCTTCCAGCGTTGAACTGTTCTATAATTCGTCCTTTGAAATTCAGCTTCCTCGGGAATCATGCAAAAAATGATGTACAACGAAAAATACTTTCGATTAGGTCGTAGATATATGAAAATCGAATTACAGTGAGAAGAAGATGAATTGAAAGTACATTAAAAAAGAAGGCGGAATCCACGTTGCTGTCCTTCTGTACAGTGAAATTTCTGCATAACCGTTTCGTTATTAGGTAACTATTTTGAGCACAGTTGGTTGATACAGCAGCCGGGCTGTTTGTCCGCCATGGCAGAGTGGCGTTGAGTCACGTGCAACGCATAGAGATGCGTTGCAGACGATCGATTTTACGGCCTCTCCTTCTACGCACGTGTTCAGCCATGTATAGTCGCACATCAAATTGGCGATCGTAACAGTCCTTATCTGTTCCCCCGTGGGAGCACGATTCTGCCCCTCTCTTCGTTTTTATAAAATTAACCCTTTAAGGGCCCCTTTGGTTTAAAAATAAAAATAACATACTTTCCTTTTATCTCGCTGCTTTTATTACGTAAGAAGTATTTCACTGATATTTTAGTAAGCGTATGATGTTTTAAGCTTCCAGTTTTCTATTTTGTGGTAAAAGATCAAACGTCTAAAATACGATTATTATTGAGCATTAGCATGGGACGTGACCTTTTATTGAAATATTAGATAAATATTACGGAGATGTTGGGATTTTAATTAATATTTATGCGTACGTATATCTTCTTTTAACGATGATCATGAAATTTTCTCCAACAGCGTGGATATTTCGAAATTACGATTAAAGGTTTCTTTAATGGTGTATTAGAGATGAATTTCTCAAATTATATTCGAATTCGAGTTAGATAAAATATCGGTTAGCGGATTCTCTGTCGTCCATTGTTCCATCGTTTCATCTGGAACATTTTTAGAATGTTAGAATAGAATGGTAATTAAGCTTCTCGTCACTGTCAATTACCTTAGACATTGTCATAGTTAATCTCGTCAGTCATCCATGCAATTATACATTTATCTTCAATCTCCTTATTGTGTAATTCACCGGGTTATTTTGTACGTACTCCTCTTGTCTGCCAGTGGAAAAATAAAACGCGGCAGTGTCACGTTAGCATTATAACGAGATCATTTTGCTTTAATATGTTCATCGTACAATTTCTATGTTATTCCATAATGCAATATCTCTGGTGCCTTAAATAATAATAATAATAATAATAATAATAATAATAATAATAATAATAATAATAATAATAATAATAATAATAATAATAATAATAATAAGAAAAAGATGTCAACGAAGAGTGAAAATAAAATACACAAATAAAGCAATAAGTAAAATTGTTACAAATTTTTTATTGGATATTTTTAGAATTTGATGTAATAATTTGACGAAGAATGAAACTGATGTTCTTTTTATTTAAAAAGTCTTCTCTGTTATTCTACCGAATCTGAAAAAATGTTTGAAGGAATATTTTCATTACTAAGACTAATACGATCTTAAGGAATTTTCAATTTTATGCAAATCTCTTCCATAGTATGAATATTCAAGAAGCTTCAAAGAAATAAATGTAGCCGTAAAAAACATAAATCGAAGGATATTTGAATACAGACGCCATAAAAGTTCTTCGTGTCAATGAATTTTTGTTACTGAATCATATTTTAAAAATGACATAAATGATTAATAAATACGTTTTCTTCCTAATATATTTAACTAATAGTAATAAATATATATTAACGAAGTATGTTTCTTTTCAAGATTTATGTACATCGATCATGTATAGAAAAAACATTCGAAATATTTCAAAATAATTCTATCATAGATAGAGTGCTATAAAATTTGTAAATATATAAAATTCTATTTTCATATTTAAAGGATGAAAAATGTATAAAACTGTACTTTTGATAGAAAAATATTTAAAATATCACGATTAAATTTTCACTAGTGTGTATGCAGAATATGCAGAGAAATTCTATGTTTTTACTACCATCCTAAAAAAAAAACGATATTTCAGTTCTATAAATAGAATATTCGAAATATAACGGAGTTCGATCTGTGAATAAGTAGAATTCCGAAAACGGTGAAACACATTTTTACGTATGGCATACTAATAAGGCAGGTTTCATTTTTACAAATCTAATACGCAAATTGTATAAAGTTCTATCTTTTTGCATGCAGAATATTAAAGACGCGAAATTCTATTTTCAGGAATAGAATATTCAGAACACATAAAATTCCACCCACGAATGGCTACCTATAAATCTATATTTCTGAAATCAGCATTGTGTTTAAAACACACATAAATTTTATTTTTCCCACTCATAGACATAAATCCATAAAACGGCCTGTGTACTTAAAATGTGACAAGCGTAATAAATGTACACACATATACATATTTATTAAACTCATTCAATATACTATTATCACAAATAGAGTACATAAAATGGGCAAAATGGCACGCGTCCCCCAATCGACGATAATATGCAACGATTCGAACAACCACGAAAAGAACCGAACGTTCAACAGCACGTACAAAATTCAGAGACGACAAGGGCAATTAATTTGAATACCTATCTACCCGTTGGCCACGTGTTTCCAACGCGGGGAATTAAACTAAGGAAGCAGTCTCTTAGCAGTCGGCGGTTCGCATTTATTCGTTCTTATCGCACTGACTGTTGTAAGTTTCCAGAGGTGGAGAGGCACCTTGCACGTGAGACTTTTCACGAGGGCTACACACGTGTACGTCGTTGTTCAAACGACATGGCCGCTGCACCCTGCCGCGTACGCGTGCAGCAAGGTGCATGCAAGCTCTGACCCAGATCGTACGATCGATATTCGCTGCCCCAGATACGCTTACAGAGATTAATATTTTTTCCACGCAAGCCTGACGATGATTGACCCCCCTCCCTTTTCATGAACATCGTATTTACCGTCATTTCGAGTTGAGGTCTTTCTGACCACGTTTCAGGATTAACCCTCGCTACGCTGTGCTGTAATCGTGTGTGACATTATTGAGCTTGTTGATTTGGGTCTCTTAAACGGTAAATAACTGCTATCTATATGACGAAAGAATTATTTTAGGTTTTCTAATATGTTTGTTTTTTTTGAAATTCCGTTTTCTTTTTTCATACGCGTTCTTTTAGCACAATTGTTTCCTTTTAACTGGCTGGTATTCCTAAAAACTACGTTCGAGATACAAACGATAATCATTTTGATATATCTTATTGCGCTGTACAAAATTAAATTGTATTTTAATGAGGTGCGCTCTACTCCAATAATTCGTACGTGTAATTTCGCTGCTTGTGAAATCAGCCATACAAATTGATGCTTACAATCTCTCGAATTACGCACGCGAGTCTGACTTAGTCGCTTAATTTGGAGTCATTGATCTAGATTGATCTTTGAAATTCATTTCTCGCTGCTAACTGATTTACAGATTACTTGCTACGATCGGCCGTATAATTGGACATATAAAACAAGCTGTTTGAATAATTCTTCGTATAATGAATTACATTCGAAAAATAGAGGAAAACGTTCGCATTAAATATTGCTTTTAAATATTTTCTAGTCTTCTTCTATTCCGGGTAATCTATACCATTTTTAGCATAACATTCTAAATCAGTATAGAAATACCTTGAGAATTTGCATCAGATTTTAAAAGAGTTATGAATAATTACATAAATATAGCATGTTGCTTAGCGGCGTGTTATTAGAAGAGAGGAATATTCATACATGTTAAGAACCCCTGGAGACAAGAAATTAGAATATTTCTCGTTCGTTCGCAAAAATATTGAATTCATTCGAATATTTTTAATATTTTCATAGATTCAAGCTAAATATCGTAAGACGATTAAATTTTCCCAGAAGTTGAAAACGAAGAAATCACTGCAGCCTCGCGTATTTAAATACAAAAATTTTTCTGTTCATAGCCATTCATATAAAAAATCTTTATTAACCATGCGCAACATAAATCATACAATTTCCCACGATACTCTTCCAACAATTACACAAATATTCCAACTGAGAATCAACACGGTGCAACCGGATCAACTTAAAACCTAACCGACAGCCTAAGCTGCTCCTCCATCCACTCGAACTTCCATCTTCGGTACAAGCATCGACGCCACCATCCGGATGGCAATGACCGCTATTCCGCTTAGTACGTCGTTCGTTTCCGTCGAAATTCCGATTCCGCATCGGCACAGTCGACAACGCGGCTCCCAGCACCGAGCGTCAGGTGGATCAGCGTCGAACTCGAGCTGTTCCTCCTCCGGTGACGTGCAACTGCTTCTCGCCGGCTAGGCTGTTGTATGCAAGTGTTACCGTATAGGAGGGACAACGAGGACAACGACGCCGACGGCGGGTGGCAGGGAGACAGAGTCGTCTCGGTATTACTTCGCGGATCGTTCGGCGAGGTCATGGTCAGCCGGCGTGCTGAAACCGAGAGTCAACAAACTCTGTGTAAGCGAAGAGAGAAGCGAAGCCAGAAGCGGCGAACCAAGAGTACCACCGTTCGGCCATCCAGCCGGACAGTTAACCAGTCTGCCAAACATAACCCCCTGTGTGTCCGTTCAGCCGTGAGTTCCTCGAGGAAAGCCGCCCACTGCTAGCGGATTCTCTCTTGCTCTCTTCCTCCCTCCACTTTTCTTTCTTCTGCTTTCTCCTTTCCCCGTCGTTTCTGCTTTGGTCCTCCTTATCTCTGTCTTCTTCCTTTTATCCTTGTTCTTCTCTGTGTAGCGAGACCTCCATCGCTAAAAATAAATTCGCAATCATTATTTATAGCCAGCCCCGTTGCTTGAGGTTATGGTTGCACCTGCAGGTGCAGCAAGAGCGTGTCTTTTGGTGATCTCTCCTTCTGGAAACGAGATCCGTGACCTGCGATCGATTTAGTGGTCATCGATCTCTGTTTGATGTATTTGATTTGGATAGTAGCTGTGAAGGGATGTTGTACGAGTAATATTGGAAGCTCTTGGGACGAGCTAGCCTTTCTGCGGAGAAAGGCAATTTGCAGGAAAACAAAAATGTGTCAGAAATGTGATATGTTGATTACATTTCTGTACTGTTTGCTAAGCTATGCCCACGTGTGCTTACGTTGAACGCACGTGAGCACCGTTTGGTGAATCATTCTCCCCTTACAACACGTGACACATTATATGTTATATGCAAACTATTAAAAAAGAATCGATGGTTTCAAAGACTCATAGCTTTCAAATTAACATGGGTCTTACTTTCTTTAGCAAAATTCACTATTATAATTTTCTAACAATGCTAATAGTTATCGATATAATCAGCAATCTCACATAGCGTTGGTAACAATTGCCAATGATTATGAATACGATAAAAATGATCTGTTACCGACACAGCAATTTCACATAATTTACTCCAGACGTATCAAATCGCCAACGTCTAGCAATCTCGTATTAATCATTCTCCAAAACATAGCCTTAAGATAGCCAAAAAAGATGTTACGCAATTCAGTCTTGACGAAAAGAAATATCGATATGATATGATATATGCATTTATACTGCTCAATCTCTGAGAATACGCGTGTTTATGTATACAGCCTGAAGCACGGCAAGTTTATCGACATTGGTACTTGTGACGTCGCGATTTGCGGTGGCAGCGCCCTGGACGGGTCCGTGCCTCCGCGAGCTGTGACGTCATTGGGTAGCGGGGCGAGCCGCGGGCCAATGGACGCGCGCCACGTCATCGCCTGCCTCCGCTCTTCGGAGACGGCGAGTCACGTGACGTCATCAGGGACGACACGGCACTCTCCACGAGTTGAATGACCCCTACAGACCAAGTTCAATACACCGACGAGGAAAGATACGAGCGATACGACCCGCAGACCTGCGGAGTCTACCACCATAGTTCCTCCGGCGCTCGCCGTTTCGTCCGTGTTCGAAGGAAACAGAGTCTTCCTTCTACTGCGTTCCGCGCGTTCAGCTACGCTCGGCTACGCTCGAGTCGTCTCGGCTCAATTCGGCTTTCGGGAATTGGGGAGCCATTTGGCCCATAGATTCGGGCTAACTTGCGTTCGATCCGATGGGTGCTCGCATTCGATGACTGCCTTCGTGATTTCGAACAGGATTCGAATAGCCAGTCGAAATTGTCCGAATTTTATCGAGGAATCTCAATTATCGAAGAATCGATTTTGTAACTTGCAATTTGATTAGTACATGGACGTTGCATTGGAAGGAATCTGTATCGTGTATATGGTTTATGGTAGATTGTATTTGTCGAAGGGCACTTTCAGCTTTTTAATAGTTTAATGCATATGGGAGATGCTCAGGCCGATATAGAGCTACATGTGTATTGCGTGCTACCTAAGGGTTAATCATTAAACGGGAGGTAATACGAGATGAAAGATACATGTAAAACGTAATATACATAATTATTTTTTAAAGTAGTATACTGGCAATTTTATACGCAGAAGCTTGATCGTTTATTTAATTCTGGCTCGTTGTATTTGACTCGCTATCAAATTAATTAATACCATACAAATTTGCATAACTAAAAAAGAAATCCATTTTTGAATATCTTTCTATCGGATTATTGACAACAAGATTTTAATCAAGTAAAATATAAATAAAACGATTAATAAGTTCTAGGTATATGTTGAAGGAATTGAATTAAATATTGAATATATTTGAATGTACAATGTTAAATATTGAATGCATAGAAATGTACAAACGTCAGTTACAAGCTATTAATGAAATTGCGTTACACTTCTGATAACGATTGAATAACGATAACTTGAAGGATAGACGAGTGGAGTTTAGCACGTTGATTGCGTGGAATCATTCTAGAGAATTAGGTTGTACGTCGTGAGGCCACGTGACCTTTATTGCTTAATAGATCGTTATGTGAAAAGCGAATCTAGGTAATGTCATTAAATTGCAGGATATTCTTTATTAAGAGTAAACGTAACGAATGCACCTTCTTTCTTAATAAATACGCATGTTGTGTTCTGCCTTGCGAAATTCGTTCGATAGAAACGCATGGCGGAGCTGTGACGAGCAATTAAATTATACCGCGTTTACAGGAATGATTATTCACGTTATTTTCATATTTGGAACTTTGATCTTTTCAGCGGATCTTTCAAATCTCCAAAATTACCATTTATAAAATTTTTCTAGCGCATTCAAAATTGTGCAATGGTTAATTTTCGAATTATAGTGTCAAGCGTACACCTACGAACACATTAGAGATTGAAAATCGATGTTAAAGTTTAAGGTTGAAATTTAATGTTGGAACCATAGGATATTTAAATGCTCTTTGTGCGAGATGTATACCGTTATTTAGGTCGAGAGAACCGAATTTACTATTCCACGAAAATATCTTCGTCGCTATGAATTTCAAAAAACACACGACGAAACAGGAATACAGAGCGCTGAAAATGAATCGAACGGCGCGCGGTTCGGCCGGTTTCGTTGAGATTCGTTCTGGAGAAAAATCGCTTTTATTTCGGGCCAAACGCATCTCGATCGGTCTGTTTTTATTCATTTAGCCGGCGAGGAAGTTAAAATTAGTCGTCGCGACGTTACATCTGGGAGTCAGTGACTCCTGTGTGCGAAATGTTATTCGCATTGCGCCAAAGAAATCAGTTATGCGCTGCACTTCTTCGTGCGGAGGACAAACATGTCTCCAGCTGTTACCTCTCGCAATAAGTTTTCGACTAAACGCAGTAGTACCAAGCCAAGCGAAACAGCCTGGTACAGTTTTCGAGATGTAAAATATTTATGATACACAGTGCGTTTCGTAACCAGCCAAAATTAAGGAAGACACAATACATTAAAATTCGTGGCAAATTTTACCAAGAATAAATACGTTTATCTACGGCTCGATTAATAAAGCGTAGTTCGATTTGATCGATTCGTTTGCTTAATTTATTAAATTATAATTGTTGGCCATTCGATCGAAAACTTATTACCAAACACAATGTATTCTATTATAGTCTTATGATATTTCCAGCGAATAAATTCCAACATGGAGATTATTCGATAAATAAACTATACGTACCGATAAATTATACGGTGCAGCCGAGCGATTATTCACGGTGGCCGCATGAAAAGGCGCCTTTAAGCATTGTTAAAGCAAGACTGAGTATCAGTGGGAAATATTTCTTAAGCAAATACGGGATGGATCGGTGGAAACCGACCGCCATTACGTCTTCTGCTGGGCTCACGTGGGCAATGGAAGTGTGTTAACAAAAGGCAGGTGCCTTTCAAAGAGTAAACCCGCAACGGCCAAGAATTTTTCTTCCTCGGAATTTTCTCCGTGGCGAAGTATTTTCATAGCAGAGCGTTTGTTAAGGAATTATGAGGTTTCTTAAAAATTAATTCGTACTACGGTTTGGACTACTCGTGAAAAACTAATGGATCCACAAAGTAAAAGTTTACTTTCTTCCCGCTAGACGGTAGTTTCTTGAATTAATTAAATTGTGGCTGTTGCTCCTAGGAGTACATCTTTTATGAGCGTCTTTATTATACGTAACTAGGCGTATATATTATCTCGAATATTCTTTACTTTCAAATGGATCGTCAAATTAATTACTTTATCGTTATTATGTTATTATTTAAAGGGGCGAGAAAATTATTACGTCGAAACGTGATGCAATGTTCTTTGTATCCTTTTAAAGAATCACCGATGATTCTTCGACACGAAAGTTGCACTGATACGTATATTTTTGTAGGGGACATATATACATCATCCATATTTCGTCCTCTTAGCCAGTAGTCCGAGTTTTTGAGGAATAGAAGATATGAAGAATGCATTAGTTTCGTAATTACTTTGCATCAATAGTACGCGTGTCTTTTTAATTCTTCCACTGTATAAAAAAAGAAAGAAGAAGATAGGAGATTATTGAAATGGAAGAAATTGAATTCAGATCGTTTCTTGCGGCTTCCGAAAATTATTCACATTCGCGTAAATTCAAATGGCCTATTAGTCGAACGAAAGATAACGATCTAGACTTACTCGTAACGAGCCTAGTACACGATGTGCCCGGTTAAAATTCATTTGGCGCATAAGCAGGCAATATTCGACCGCGAACAACCATCCAGCCCAGATCCTGCGTGTTTCCCGGTTGAAGTATGACACCATACTGTGCAATTTATATGCATCCATTTGTAATAGATGTCGTGAAAGTAAGTTGGCACAAGCACCGGTTTCCGAGGGGGGAGAACGACAACCGCCTCACGAACACGTGGTTAAAACGAAGTGCGTGTTACGGCCACGTGGCTCGCCATCTGATAAGACCGGTTCTAACGTGAACGTACTCGCCACTTAACTTAACTAACTGGCCATTTTCTTTGCAGGCCATCCTTAAAAAAGTTCTCGCCGATCGCGATCGTGTCACACATACGCTTATACGCTCTACACAGTGGCACACGAAGGTATTTCAACGCTCGTAGAAATTTTTTTTTTTTTTTTTTATAAACGCGCTACGTACGAACATCGTATACAACGTTTCGAGATTTCATTATAGCTGTAATGAGATACACGATTGGCACGATCGAGTCGATGAATTTAGAGACGAGCTTGAAAATGTGTCTGATAGAAATTACGAATTATTTACTAGAAACGTGTACTCGGCTAAAGCTTCGTCGTGTATATAATCGTGACTAATCATCGTACAATTTACATATTCGTTTGGTCGTTACATCCATCGTTACGTATAAACGAAATTAGATTATCCTTGTGTTCAACGATATGTTATTTGAATATGTATTTTATCGTTGTTATATCGTCGATCAATAGGCAGAAACTTAATCGACGAGGACATATTTCGCGATATTCCTCGAGCACGTAGGATTAATCAATATACATATGTATCTCGTCGTGTTATCGAAAACTCGATACATATTTGAAAACGATAACGCGATATAGTTTATCCGCGAAGCAATCGTTTCCGAGACGAAAGAATTGTGACGCTTATATCGATGGAAAATAATTGCCGGCTATCGTTGCAAGAGGTCCGAATATTCAGGCCGCTTATCTAGCCTAATTCCGTTTTCCACGGAAACACTGTTACTTTCAGCGGAATCGATAAGTCAACTGGAATGGATCGGTTTCGTTGGAGGCGAGACGCCGACGTTATACGGCAAAAAGCAATCGATCATGCTCCGGTGAAAACGTATGCAAGTTGCCACGTGTTCAGAGGCACGAGGCTGCGGACGAATATCGATGCACGCGGGCTTAAAGCGCTCGATTAGCGGCGTTTAAAGCGATTACGAGCGTTCGGGATCCAATGAATTTTATTCAGAACGTTGCCCCGTTTCTCCCCGATTTTATAATGAATTTATTTATAAAAATGAAATTTGTACACGCAAATTAATTGAAATATTCTCCCTTATTTTCAATTTAAACGTTACACGCAACCCTGTTAACGTAATCCTGACACAGTATCAAAGTTGTTGCGATATTTGACATATTTTTTCCTATTAATTCGAATGTCCTTCGCTCCTCTCTTTCTTTCGCTATGGTATCTTTTAGAAGGAAGCTCGAATATTTTAAGATTGTCAAAACATTCCGGAGATTGAAAAAAACAAGCAAAAAGTACTTAGTTTCTTTTGTTCTGCCTTTACTGGCGTTTGTTTATCTACAACCTCGGTCGATACTAAGTGACCTATAGTCGTTGAAATCGTTGGAATGTAAATTCCATTTAATCATATTCGAACCAAATATCGAGTAAACGAGAGTAACGTTGTGCGCAAAAAAAGTCTCATTTTCGTATGCAAAGTACATTTTCTTTCTAAGGTATTACACGTATATAGCGTGTCCATTACTGATAGTCAACGCAAAAAGTACGAGCAAATAGCGATAGCATGATGTCGGCTAGAAACACATTGAACAAAGAGGTGTGTAGTTCCCATGTATTGTAAAGATACAAACAAAAGTTACCTTCATACTCGGTGCTCTCCAAAGTCTTCGCAAGGTAAAATAAACATCAACATCGTACGATGCCCACCTTGAAGTCCTACGACATTTGTCTCAAACATATTCTCGTATCGTGCACGCTTTTACTCGAGATGTTTCCAGGTGAAACGAGCACGCTGTACATTGCCTATTAATATAATATATATTGGACTATCGCCTATAAATAACCTGTTTTTTTTTTTGTTATATCTATCTGTATTTACAAAATATTTACTCGTTGCACTTCGCGCGACTCACCTTATGCACACGTTAAGCATATCGGACAAATTGAACTTGATACAGGCTCGCATGAATGCAAATCGTGTGAAATATTACTCGAAGAACCAGTTTACCGTAGGCAACAGTACGCAGCTCTTGCATTGTGTAAAATTCCGATTACTTAATCGGGCCACATTGACGGGATATCTCGCGGCCCGAAGTTGTTTGACGTTTTCCACGAGATATCTCGCGTTTCCTGATATCGGCCCTCCCTCCTATTTGTATTGCTCGTTCGATGAAAAATAAAATCGCGCACGCTATGGGAGTCTGAGTTAGGTTGCACGGTGAGAATCGAAAGCGAATGTTAGCACCTTATAAAAATATCGCTCGTATAATATTGACTTATCTATCTACCTATCTATGATTTTTACTATTCATTCGTATTTCTACGTGCTTTCTATCTTTTCAATGAATTCCCAATTTATGCAACGTACGTGTGAAAGTTTTCAAATATATTTCGTACCCTCGGTGCATCGAACACGCTCATTTTTCCAGACTCTCGCTGTATTTCTGTTTCAAACGAGCGAAAAGATCGTAGATTGTACGGTACTTAACCAGCTCTGTCGTTCTACGGCGCGAATTTTTTCGTAAGCGCGTAAATCAACTTTTCTTCTAATCGCGGGTGAAACTAGGTTTGTATAAATTGTTGCTTCCAGTCATTTCGTGTTAGATGACATAAATGGATGATACGAGCTTCCTACTCGCTCTTGATTCTTAATTGTTAATTATTTATAAACGTGTAGGTTCTTCTCTTACAATGAAGCTCATCACTTTCAGTTTCTACTATTTTATTTCATTATCCATACACTACGTGTGTTCGTGGATATACATGAAACTTATTTCCAACTTACAAACTTGTTTAAAACCGATACAGCCAGTACAATTAAATATATCTCCTACATAAATTGAACGTAGCGCTATACAATCTTTTCTATAATTATTTCTACTTAATACAATATATCTAAATACACGTAACACTTTGGTTGTTATAGTAACATGAAATGTTAATTCAAATGGTTATGGGTCACCTATAATCAAAAGATATCAACGACGAATCAATATACGATTAATACTAAACGATAGAATTATAATCGTATGGATGTTAGATCCATAAAGGACATATAAAATTCATTTGACGGTCAGTGGTTAATATTAAATATCTTGTTCGAACTTATTGTTTCGTCTGATCGTATGTGCTTCGCGTATCAAGTATTATCCTGTGGTAAAATAAACTTTCGTCCAGCCATTCGGATTAGGAACGGGGAACGATTTCCTGTTCCCGGTGGGCTGGCGTGTTCGTTAAAAATAATTAAATCGGAGCTGAAAGTCGCGCACCCTCCGCCGTTTCGAAAGAAAGAACCGAGAAAACGAGATTGCACTGCGCGTGTGTATTTTGGTAACGAACCTCTCCGCTGGAATTTTCGCCCTTTCCATTCCATTCCGACGAACGGCACTCATCTCGCTCGAATTCATTCCTCTGACTGCGTGAAATAAGTTGGAAAATTATTTTTTTCGCCTTTCAGTCAGAATCGTAGACAATATTAACTGTCATGTGGTTGGCTGTTTTTCTTTTTTCTCGAAACATTTTGGCGATCTTTTTTCCTTTTTACTGGAATGGTATGCATGGTATGATATTTCTGGTTTTTGAAACTTTAAATAGAATCAATCGAAATTTTTAACGATACTTCGGTATTTCTTTCAACAAAAATATTTTCGTTAAAATATCTTCGAAACATTCCACTCCGATACGTTTTTGCTGGGAAAGGCGAGAATATTCGAATCGAATGCGTAGATCGTCGTGTATATTTATATTTCAAAAAAAATCGTACAGTTCCATTTAAAATAATAAAATAGGAGGATAATAATATATAACACTCGTTTGTATTATTTTATTTATTATGTGTAACGCGATAATCGAAATTCTGCATTGATGGGGATTCTTTCAGTGAGAGCATTTTTATACTTTGTATCATTTTTTATCTAGATTTTTTTTGAAAAAAAAGAAAAAACGAACGTTCAACAGCATACTAAAAGGGCTGCTGATACATTCACATCGCCGCGCGAATATTCAGATTTCTACCGTGGTATTAAAATTTATTTCCTCTGGCATGTGCTTTCGCTAAAATTCTGCTGGGGAATATATAGTATATAACGAGCGAAAATGTATAATTTAATGCAGTTAAAAACCTCGTATTATTAAAAAAACGACCAATCCGTTGGTCCACTAAATAGCGGTAGTCTAACATCAATACCAGCGAATCGATATGTTAATTTAATCTTGCTCCATCGAATTCTTAACTCATTCCTCATTGTATACACTTTGATAAAGTTACGCCAATAATTCCATGTGATTATCTAAAGACGACATATCCCGTGTAATATCGCGTCCGTTCCCCATTAATTATCCGTTCATATATCTAATGCCGATATTTATGGAATCACGTCATGGCCAGAGCGTAACTTCAAAGAGTGAAGTAATCGCACTCGCTGCGCTTGTTTTTATGTAACTAACCTTCGCCTCCTGTCATCTATTCCCATTCACTGTACATAACAGGTAGAAACTGATTCCTCTCGTACAACTTTCTCGGGCCATCTCTCGTTCATAAATATCCCAGCACTTGTGTCAACTTCGAGCTTATGTACAATGTACAATGTACGATGTGTACAATGTATAAATGTTACTAAAGTGTAAGAATTAGTAACGAATTAATAAC
Organism: Bombus cullumanus; assembly: GCA_014737535.1. NCBI lineage: Eukaryota > Metazoa > Arthropoda > Insecta > Hymenoptera > Apidae > Bombus > Bombus cullumanus. Next base: position 3,695,178 of record JACXIX010000044.1, on the reverse strand, counting down.
AACCAGTCTGTAGATGTTTTATGTAAACTCAAAGTGAACCTATGAACATTGCTGAAGAGGTGAAACTTAAATATTGGATAGTTACATCCAGTAAATATTGGAATAGAGAAAGAAGAAGTTCGTGGTAAGATCGAAGCGTTAAATATACAATTTCTACTGGAATTATGTCGACAAGATTCTCGCTGGGATTTAAAAATGACGACTGTCCAATAGCGAGGAAAAGATCAGTTCTCTTAATATTTGTCAAAAAATCCTCGGACATCTAAACGAAGATACAGGAAAATGCTAATATTCTCAGTTGTTGCTACAAAAAGATGCTATTAATTTCGATGGCATTCGATCGTGTTTGGAAACTCTAAAACGTATAAAAAGGAGAAGTCTGCAGCAGGCTTGAAAATCCACAGAATCTCGTCGTAAAAGGGTATTTACCGGTAAAAGACTCGATCGTATTTGTTCGTGGCCGTGTTAACGTTAACGCGTTACTTTCCTTCTCTCGATCACGTGGTTCCAGGTGTCCAAGGTGGACAGTAGAAGGGGAGGAAAAAACGTGGATGAGGATCACTGACGAAGAAGTTTCTTTGCCCAACGACGAGAAGTGAACGTGATACGAGAAAAAGGAAACCGGAAAGTGGTGTGGTCTGTGTATTTTAGTAACGAACATTCTAAGCGAAAAACCTCGCGTTGTACATCCGAACAAAGACGACACACGATTTTCGGCGGCCTACGGAGCTTCGCCTTCAAACACCCTCTGTATTGGGTCATCCTAAAAATAATACTGTTCTTTTTTTTTTCTTTTTCTGAGAGTTAAGTTTAAAACGATGACAGTTGCTACTATCTGTTAGTTTAATAAAATTGGAATAGGAAATTTAGCAGCAAAAACTGTACATTTAAATGTAGGCATCCTATATCACTGGCTGTCTGAACGAAATTCTAGCTACTCCGAAAACGTTCCAACCCGCATTTATATTTACGCATTAAACGCGTCGTGACCGAGCTTCCATCCACGTTTTTCCCTATATATAACGAATTATATCCGTTTCCGACTTCCCTCATTTGAAATGCTAATGGATCTTTTACACGAGGTTTTTCGAGTGCAGCGAATAACATCGTCGCGAACACGTGAACAATGTGTATACATATCGTGTGTTGACACGTTGCTGACTGGCTATTTACGTAAAAACTAACACGTGTCATCGGCTACTTTATGCAGAACAACTTAGTTCGTGTGATATAACTTTACTTGCAAGTGGAAAACTCATGCATAACATTAAATATGCCTTCCAACGGACAAAAAATGCGATAAATTATTTATCCAAAGTAGCAAGCTACAAGTATAGATATGGAAATGTGACAGTTACAAGTTTTAAATAAATCATACGTACGTTACGTTCCATTTTTACCTACTGACATAATGACCCGAGGTTTTAGTATAATTCTAGAAAAATAATTCACACGGTGAATGCAACAGATTCCAACATTGTATCATTCAATACGTCGAATAAAGGTACAAAAAACGAAACATTATCTATGATGAGCGTTTCGTTCCAATTCCACTATGATAACCTCTAGACATTAATTGGAAGGGAAGAAAAAGAGTGAAAAAAGGAAAAGGGGCACAAAAATAATTCTTTTACTCTTTCCTTTCGCTATTACCTTCCTCTACAGGTAATAATACCCTATTCACGTCTCGATGTTCCTAGCAATATATTTTCTAAAATTCACTCGAACGGTGAAAAGAATTCTGCTTAGAACTATATTTGGAATGGTAGGGAGAGTTCGATGAGCACATGTGCCCTTGTGGCACAGTGTGACCTTAACGTTATAGAGCCGTGCCAGATCACAGACGTATAATCAGACAATTATGCTCATAATAATAGGCCGGAATTCTTCGCAACCGAGCCATGTAGAGATATGTAGAGATGCCGACCGAGGGACTATTTACCTAGGAGCCTTATGGGAAAGTTTACAGTCGCCTGGCCGCAAAAACCGGCGTGCAATTTCGCGACGTCGAAACGTCCTTTGGTTATTGTGACCCGTGGGCTTCTCTCGTTCGCGTAAATGCACACGTGAGAATAACTTCAACCGGTTCCCTCGAATATGCTCGACTACCCAGCCCGTCGTGTCCAAAATAAATAACCGCATGTAACTTGATAACGTTGAATCTCTTTAATCATTGTGCACGGTGGTAAGGAGCTTGTTTATCCCAGGAGTTTATTTTACCTATTATATTCGGTAGTTACAGGTATTATTAAGAGGCTAGTAGCGGTTGACATTTATTTTTCTGTTTCTGTGAATAAATGTCAATTGACATAGGTATCGACTTTGTCTCGCGGAACCTAATATTAGAATCACCAAACCGGTCAAAAAGGGCGTGATCGGGTTCATAAAGCTCGATACACACGCTGCGTGTATGTTGTAATATCCAATGATATTCTGTGACACATTATAGCGACAGTTTGCGCTGAGCACGTGTCATTAATTCATACGTAACGTCGGAGCGTTCTTTGCAACGGAGAGGTTAGCTCGTTATGGCCACCTCTCTAGCGTCGCCTGGTTTCCATGGAAACGCAGACACGCCGAGCGAGAAGAACGACTTGGAAGTGACGCAGGCGCGTGAGGTACGCTGATCAGCGTTGGTTACTATGAGCAAGTTCACGTGTGACGCAATTTCTGACGGCAACTTGTCGTCTTGTTCGCATCAGAAAAAATGATCGCTGGTACTGCTAGGACGTGAACGTGACGCGTGACGCTTGTATACATCGGGCTTTAACCCTCGTAGAACGGGATTGCGGAAGTAGAGTCGTTTCCAATCTATTACAGAATCCTGTCAATTATGTTTCCTGATTTGATCTTGGATTATTGTTAATTTATATTATGGTACACAGGACAAAGAAATTTCAAATTTTAAGTAAACAATATTCGTTCTAGGTCTAAGTCAGTGAAGTTAATGCATACGTAAGCTATAACTTTGCATAGAATAGAGATTTTAAATTTCCTGCGGCTAGAATTGTTTATGATTATTGCCTATTGTGTTTCTTTAGATGCAAACAACGTGGCATTTGAAACTTTTTCATAAATTTTGTAAATTTACTTGTGAAATTATTCTGACTCTTGGAAAATTAATGATTTCTTTCGTGATTTAAGATTATTGACTAGTAATTAGTTAATATTTATTCATTATATCGATCTCAGCCATTATGATCATGATTATGGAGTAATCAGCTGACTTGTAGAATTTCACCCGTTTTATATATACCAAACTTGTTATTTGTATAATGTTATGTGTTTTCGACCAAGTCGCGGGGAGACGTGTTCGCGAGATATCACGTCAACGGGAGTCGTAAATTCCCGTTACGATTCTAATAATCGACACCACGAGTTGATCGATCCCCGTATTTCGGTTAGGATAATAGAGGTGGTTGATTTTGTATAACACTGCGGTTAACACGTTAAAATATATATTTTCAACAACGATTTACAATATGGACAAACGTTATGTAGGATCCAGAATGATATTGAATCGACGAAGCTAATTCGACCGACTGCATTTGAGACTGAACTTCAACTGACTGTAGTGACTGCTCTCTTGTGTTGAGAGCAAGTCATGTGTTGACTGTACGAGTATCGTAAAAACAGTGAAGTGCGTTCTCGTAGTACTTACGGAAGTAAGCTCGGTATAGGTGTTCTTGTTGAACTAAGCACGCGGATTCGTTCTTCACACTTTTCGTTAGGAAAGTAAGGGTAACGATCCGCGATGCCCATTGGTTATTGCCTACGTTAATAATTGAAGATAGGAGGAAGAAGCCTCCTACCTCCGTGGCTTGTGGATGACGTAGTTTCTGGAAAAACTCAGCTGGAAAACTCAGCTTTCCCGTTTAGATAGAAATTATCTATGAATACCAAGACAAAAGATAAACCAAAAGCCTAAGTTTATGGTGGGTCCTTAGGTTTATTGGGAGTCTGAATAGGGGTGCAGACTAGAGACATCGCGCGGTCAGTTTCACGCGACGTAACATTATGCATGAGATTATCATGCAATTATTAATACTGGTTCCTCATAACCTATAAAATTCATTAATAATATTTGTTCATTTGTGTATATATACATTGCAAAATACAAATATGGTGTTTGTAATATTTTCGTTGCAACAATATTTATACGATCTCAAATATTGACATTAAATATTGATATTCACTGTTGAGGTGAAAGAATTCCAGTCATAACCAAAAAATACAAAGTTATGCGGTTTCAACAATGCATGTAAATTTGATCGAGAAATCCGATCTTGAAAATGCCGTTTCTAAATTGTATCCATTCCCCAATTTGTTAAACGGAGTTATTATATCTGATTCCGCGTTTAAAATACACCGCGAGCGTACCAAACAAGGTTGCAAATGTATCGAACGCGCGCGATCGATAGTCGGATGTTTACAAGCTTGCATTAAAACGATGATGGTCGTTTTGTGCGGTCGATAAGCGATATAAGTAAATGCAAACTGTTCCGGTGTAAAAACTGGCGCAATTTAGACACGTATAGAGAGTTAGCGTGTTTATATGTCTTTACTTCGATCTCTTGAATCGTTCGTTTTTTTTTTTTCAAAAAGAGAAGGGAAAAGAAAATGATGAGTTTTCTATAAAAATGCTCTGCCTCGTGGCCCCTTTCTATCCGCATACCGCGAAAGGTATTTTAGAGGTTAGCTTGTAAATATTCCCGCGAAATTTCGTTCCATTTATGAGAGGAGGTTGTGTGGATTAAAAATTAACGAAAATGGGTCATAACGTCCGTGTTATTCAAATTATTGGAATTCATGTATGTGCTGTACGAATAATTTAATAAAAACAGGAAAAGAAGGAAGAGAATTGTATGATACGCAACATTGTTTTAGCTCTTTCATGATTATGAATCTATGAATATATGTACATATATCAACCGCAAAAATGAAATTTACAGCAGTAAAAAATAGTAATATCTTTTTTCATTACATTTTTTATATTTTCTAGATTATCTCGTTATTACATATTTTCCTCAGCCGCACGGTATACACAAATAAACTTTTTACAATGGTCACGTTTTACGGTCGTGCTTCTCTTTCTTACACTTTTGCAATTAACACACAGCGTCCCATTTTCTTCTTACATCTTCTAATATTTAATCAAAAACGCTTGAATGTCTACAAAAAAAAGTATCCTTTGATAATTCTGCTTTAGTCCACGAACAAAATAATTACAAAAATGTAATCGAAATTGTGCTGTTCTATACTCGACTGTTAGAGATAGAAGAATACTTAATAATGCACGAATTAATATAACTTAATTTTTAATTAATTAATTTTTCTTTAAATATCCACAAAATGTACCTAAATATTCAATGACAGTATATAATAAATAAATGTAAAGACAATAATAGAATAAATTACATATTCATAAAATTTTCCTCAATAGAAAGCATACATATAATAAAAATATAATACGGTATGAAAAAATATTTATACCAATAAAGTAATGTGCAAATTTTATAATACAAAGCTTTGTAGCAAATAACTATGTAGCTTAGGTTTAACTTACAATATAGCCAGGTATAGCGATACCAATTCGTGTCGTAAATCACATCGAAACCATCGACAAAACTGCCCTTTACTCGAGGTTAACAAATCAAAATAGTGTATAAAGAAATAAGTATACTGCTAGAGGCGACGAACGTTTCACGGAAAGCGATCGCTAACCATCACTTTTTAACACCGGACCTCTCTATCCATATCTGTTGAATCCACCTGAACATTATTATTACTAAGTGGATTTTAAGAAAATAGAATATCGTCGGGGATTGCATCAACAGAGTGTATTATTATTATTACAGAAAATTAGATTGTTTTACGATACAACTAAAATAGTTGTAAGTCGACGCTTTTAATTACAACTGTGGACGCGTGTCGCACATGAAACTGATTTTGCTTGTTACATGAGTATATGGTGCGCGACGTGATTACTCTGGCAAGCTCTGTGCTTCGCTTATGTAGGTCTTGGTCTTTTGTGTGACGTTCTCTTTCGCGCAGAGTAGCGAAGCAGTAAAGAACATGCGAGAAACAGATTAGCAAACGCAAGCCTCTGCATCGCGGTAATTCGGTATAATTTGTTAACCTCTCTGGGAATGGAATTTCCATTTTACGCATGCGTCTGTTTCTTCTTCTTTCACGAGTTCATTCGGTCAAACTGATTTACGTTAAGTAGCTTTTGAAAATTATGTACAGTAAACTTTGTATAAATGCCCAAAAGGAACGAGATACAGTACAAGTTTGTTGTATATACGTATTTCCTAAGTTACAATCTATTCTTGATATACAGCGGCTACAAAAAGTATTTGTATTTATTATAGCAATTAAGTCGAAGTATATTCAGTTTCGTATCATTTAGTAGAAATACTGTGAAAACGAAATGTGAAACCAGGTAGAGAGACGCTTCAATGGAAAATAAGAGTACAATGTAGAAATACGTTTTGTGGTCACTGTAAATTCATGTTATGTACGTTAAATTATAATCGTAACTTAACGACCTAGATTTACTAACAGAGTGATAAGGCGACCGCTTTAGTATGGTTAAAGAAATGTAGGAGATAAGGTTGCTCTCTTTCAGAGCGTAGACAGCTGTAGTACGTATCGTGACTCGTGACACAGACGGGGTGGATGCATCGGGCGGTGGCTTGTCAACGAGTGTCACGGTACTGTTCTAAAACAGGGCCACTACGCATGCGCAATTCCCCTATCGGCTCGCGTTGTCTCTCTGCGTCCCTCTGCCGTAGTATTACTGTCGTTTCCCCCTCCATCCATCTTCGAGCATCCCCTCTTTCATGCTCTCCTAATCCCCGTGTGCCCTTCGCGCCAGTCGCGTCAGTTGCGTGAGAGCCTTTAACGGGGGAGGTGCTACTTAGCACTTACCGTGCGTGGCACCCTCTCCTCTTCTAATCACTGCCATTAATAGTATATATATATGTATATACACACACATACACATACACACACATATATATAAATATATACATATATGTATAATCAAAGGACAAAGTAGAATATATCCGTGGCAACAAGGAAGGAAATGTGATGATGCGTGAACTGTGACACGAAAACAGCGTGCAGTTCGCGAAGATCAACGTAACGTGTTACACGACGACAGATCGACAGAAATCAAATGTGCCACGGAAAGGGAAAACCGTAAGTGTTCTTGTTTTACGGAAGAAAAGAGCATCGGACCTATCGTTGTGTCCGTTGTTACTAGTGCTCCGCTTCGCGTGGCGAAGCACACGGTCGCGTTTCTTCGCTTCGAACACGCATAGTGTATTCATCGTATCTTTCTTCCTCTCCCACTTTTCTCCTTCTCTGTCTTTCGTCATGTTCGTTTTGTGCATCGACACGTTTACTGGCTGACGCGCATCCGACGGCCTTGTTCTCCTCTGTGTTCTTTTCGCCTCTGTTCGCCTTGGTGTACGTTAAGGAGGATAGCGTAATATGTCGCTATCCGTGTGACGTCGTGACTGAAAGCGACGTCTTGGATCCTATGCACCACTCAAACGCGGAAGTCGGTGAACTTGTACATCTGGTGTCCAGTGTGATATTTCTCGCCTCGATCTCGTTTTCCATTCTGTCGAAGAGGATCCTCCTGTGACGCGTGCACGACCTTCCAAGAGTGTACATACGGCGTCTTCCTGGCGCTGATTGAGATTTAAATTCCACGGACCTTGGGCGATTTAAATGGTGAGTGAACCGCTCGCTGACTCGCTGCGTGCATCACTGTGTGTCGTGGTTGGCACGCTTGCACGTAGGTACACTACCGGCCATAAGTATTAGGATCAAGTATTAGGACAGCCACTCGTTACATTCATCGAAAAACTATCAAATTTTATTGTCTAGTATTTTACATTAGACGACAATCTAGCACGTGTGATGCAAACAACGTAAGAAATTTATAATACAACAAGCACAAAATAAAACCAATGATAAGCAATTTGTGTTAAATACTGTCCTAGTACTTAATCGGCCGTAGTATATATAGATACAGTGGCTCACGAAAATAGTCGAACACTTGATGATACACAGCATGGATAATAGTTTTAAACAAAATGGTCTCGCTGCATATTGTGGCTTTATGGTATAGTAAATAATTGACAGCGCAAATACTTTGGCGATGTTTGCGAAATGTATGCTTCCAATGAATATCTTGTAACGTCTATATATATATTTTCAGATCTGATCTTGTTAATATGTTGTGTGTGTTAATGAGATTTCAAAGTGTTCTATATGATATGTACATAAAAAGTTCCTAAGAATATTCGAATATTTCCGTGAGTTACTGTACGTATATGTACGGAAATAGGAAGCGTGTTTTCCTCGATGATACCGACACGGCGTTTGGTTCAAGATTGATCGTCGTATGTGCGTGCGTGTGTGCGTGTGTTGTTTAACGGTGCATCGCAAGGCTCTCTGACTCGTTTTCCACCAACGGACGACATATCGGCCTCATTTTATGCTCGGATTAGGAGGCCGAGCATGAAATTTTTGTCGAGTGGTGTACGATCGATGCCTCGGGGACGTTTCGTATACGCCCTCGACTCGTCCTTTGACCCTTAAACGAGCAAGCGCCGTATGCATCGAATATAGAACACTTTCCTTTCCCCAATTTTCTTCTTCTAATAATTTACCTTTACAGATTAACTTAATTAGAGTGCGATAGAGACACGGAGAATGGTATCGTTGTACAATATTCTAAACATTATATAACTATATTTATTGAACTTTCTATTAGCACTGAAACTATCGATAGCTAGATATTAATTCAATTAAAATGTTATAGAGATGTAGAATAATAATAATAATAATAGAATATTGACATAAAATTCCGAATACCGTGTAATACCGGTTGCTAAAGTTTATATCAACACCAGAATTACCGACTAAGTTTACATTGCAGGAACTAAGACGAAAGGTATTTGAGAGAACACGCAGTGAACAAAAATAGAGGACATATAGTATTTAAAAAAAAAACTATTCCAATTTCCACAAATGCAACTTTGTAGACTTGTAAAATTTTGACAAAAATTTCGGAATGTTCATCATTCTTCTGATTTCATCATTAAATTTATTCTATCAAACGATATAACGTTCTACACTTTACATTCTTTTCTTGTGTCACATAAGTAGATATATATACTATTCAGAGTTCGTCAGGCTTCTTCCTCCTCACCTTGACCCGCATAACTCTTTCTCACGATCGATCAGTTACTTACCGATCATCGGTACATCGCATTCAAAAGTTCCGATAAATTCCGAACTAAAACTGGTGAAATAAACGATCGTGTACCTGGGTCACGTGTTTATGAGGCATATTGGCGGTCAGTCGCGTTCTTGTTTATTCTAGCGACCTTGATGGGACCTTGATCCCCGTTGAAAGTAAAGCTCTATTTCGCTTGGTATGGCTCGCAAAATAGGACCCGATGAAATCCGTAGAATGGCGTACGTTCGCGTCATGGGAGGCTAGCGAACGTGGAAACAATAACGGCGCGTATTAATCGGCCATAAGCCAGAGTAGGTCAATGCAACAAGTCGCGTAAATGCCAAGCTCGATAATGATAATGCGTGAAAGGTTGAGGAATACCGGTGAGCTGGTAACTGCTATCCGATGTGAATCGTTAGCAACTGAAAAAAAAAATTGGGTCACTGTGTTCGTGTACATGCGCTGCATCTACGAGTGTACGTATGAATGCACACTAATGGGGGAAACCATACCAAGTTCGGCTTAGCTCGACGAATTACGAGTAATTATTCGATTACGATAATAGGATGTAATTAGCTTTGCCTTTGTTGTGAGCTTTCGTTTGTTTCCTCGGATTTCCTTAAGAGCAAAAAATTGAGGTTATCTTGGTATCGTTATAAGGGAAGCAATCTTTGTGCAATTAAACGATGGCACATTGTATTGTACATTTAATTTTGGAAGTTACAATGGTTGTTTGAGAAATACGAGAATCGGAATATTTAGGTATAATTAGCACTTTAGAATTACGATTAGTACGAAGATAGTTTGTAATCGGTGTTACATGTTATTTGTGGGTTTCAGTAAATTGCAAGGTATACAGCAGAATTGTTGTTTACATATTTAACAGTATTTAGATCGAAGATACGATACTCTGTTTAATCAAAGGATCGATCACTCGAAACTATTCCAAAGATCACTTACTTACTATCGTCTTGAACAAATTAAAAAAAAATCAATTTTTTACTTATTCATATTTAACGCACCTAACTTGATTATTATCTTTATAAACATTTAAGATATGAATTGCAATGTAAAGTAAAAATATTATAGTCTGGGTCGAAATATTCCGAAACTTATCTTATTAACATTTTAAAGAATCTACAAATTACCATAAAAAATTTTTTATACATATATATATTTAGCGTATCTAACTAGAGCATTATATTTACAAACATAAAATATATCTACGTAAAATAATATGAAAATGTTAAACTAAATTATCTCCAATCGGATGCATCTAAATTGCAAAATGTATAAATCACATGATTCATATCCTTCATTTTATTTACCATCCTCTTTGTAGTTATCTTTTCTGTACTTGATAAATCTGTTGCAAGGAACAATTCAATCCGCTTGATAATATCAGCGGGGAAGCGGAATGCGATGAACTTTACGTCGCAATTGCATGACACTCTTTCCATCGCGTTTGAATTACCCGCGTTTACGACTCTGGGCAGCGAGCATTTACGGTTATTACCGCGCCCTTAAAATTGTTCCAGGTGCTTCCCAATCGTGGCCACGACCGAGCCTAACGTACATAAAATCCCGAGATTAATTTTCGTAAGATTGCGTTTCAACCGCTTTTTTGACCTCGATCGGATTTTATCTCGAACTGGTTTCTTTTTTCGCTGCAAATTTTTCTCGTCCGTTAAATCTCGTCTCGAATCTTGTTCTATGCTTCTTTGTTGATGTTACATACGTACATCTGTTCGTGTTTGCTGTAGATTAATGTTTTATGCTTTGAGATAAAGTATTGCACGGTTGGTCGAATTTCTTTTACAAAATCAGTGATCTGGAAAGATAGTAATTTTTAATATCTTTTTCAAGAAGAAGTTTCTAAAGGTATGTATCTTATTTGTTGAACTTTCCTTGTTATAATTTTCTATAAAGAAAAATCGAAGTTGTATTTTATAAGATTGCATTTTTTCTATTATCTCTTAAATTGTCTTCAGTTATTATAAATATAAATATTCTCGATGATGATGTAACACGTGCTCACTGAAAACAATAATTTTCATAAAAAAAATTTCGTAATATCCATTATATGAAAATTAAAGGAATTGTTCACAACTGGTTGTCATATTGCAAGACGAGAGGTTATGTAAAACCAAACATTAAAACAAACATACGTTTTATTATTTCTCAACAAACAAGTTCTATAACTGTTATCGTGCAGAAATTATCCATAACGGATTAGTCATTTTCAAAGTATTGGGTTATGCAACATCCACTTAAAATAAACTGCACTCTGAAAACTTTACGGTTAAAAATCTATCTTTATAGGAAAAACCTAAAGAGTGGAATGGACATGAAACGCGGATTACGTCCAAATTATGAGATTATGTAACGTTCATTTAAAGCTTGAAACAATTTCCAAACTCGCGGAACTGTATCGTTAAAAAAGAATTATGCTCACTGAGAAAATAAGAATAGACGATAAAATACCAGGTTATGTAACATCCAGCTAAAACGAATTTTCAAAACACTTGAAATTCTGCCGTTAAAAGAAACTATATTTGTTTAAAGAAGACCTAAAAAGTATTAGGGATATTCATTCGCAGTGCAATTTACATCGGAAATGCGAGGTTATGTAATACCCATTTGAAATTCGTAAAACTTCACCACTAATAAAGATTATTATCATGGAAAACAATAAATTTAAAAACGAATATAAAAAGTCCATTTGGAGTGCAATTTATGAAGAAAGCATTGTCAAATATTTCCAAGCGGCGACACCGGTTCTGTTCGCGGACGAACGTTTTGTCCCTCTAGTGTTGATACGCATATCTGCATGTGTATCGCGTTCATTTGTCTGCATACGTCTCTCTTGTGTTTACGTTGCCCACGTACGTCCGTCCCTGGTGTTTAGCGAAAGAGGTGTCGAGTTTCAAAGCAGAGCAAGTCACCGAGACTAACACCGAACAAAACGCGTATACACGTGCATTGTGTGCGTAAAGTCCGTACTATTTTACATACAGAGATAGAGAGAGAGAAAGAGAAATGTGTAACGAACAGAAGGGCGGTGTTGCTATCCGCGTGTACACCGGATGGATGAAAAATGCTTGAAAAGTGGTAAACGCGACGCAGGAAACAGAGGAAGTAGAACGTGTCTTCTCAGGATTAAAAGTAGTATTTCCAAAGGCACGGTTAGGCATAGAAACGCACCATGCAAAAGGAACTAGCGACAGTGAGCTCGGATTTGTTGCATTATTATGGTAACGTGACTCAGAAACCGCGGTTTAATTGGAACACGGAACAGGCAAGTTTATAGGATACGGTTTATGAGAAGCGTGAATGGTTTTCAAAGATATAATACTTGTCTACGGAAATGTCGTTCTTGGAAAGAATGTCTACTACAATGAATATTTTAGAATTCTGAGTTTATTATGAAAGAGGTTCTGTTCCTAGAAGTCACTAGATCGTTTTAAGATAAATGCTGTAACGTTGGCTTCGAGATCACGTGCTTTAGATGTATTCGGATCTTTTTACACGCTATATTTAACGTTTCTTAACGGAGATACTATTTCTAAGGTATTATTACATTATGCGTAAGAAACTAACAGGTTTGAAAGTTTGGTTAGGACGAGGGTAACATCATTCTAAATGTTAAATTTATTTTGTCGTTGAGTTCTGCTTGTAAGGTTTAAAACGCGATATTAAAAGGAGACAATTTTTTATTAAAATTTCTTCCGGGGGTTTAAGAGCTTAACGTATCGCCAGGTGAAAAAGAATTCCAAAAAACGAGGGATGACAATGTATTTAATTTTTTTGAGCGACAGGTACCATCAACTTTTTGCGAAAAAGTAGACTGACGCCTTTAAAAAATGCATTTTCAGCGTCGAAACGATGCTTGCAAGAGATTGAAGTGTTTCTTCTTTTTGTAGCGCCGCTATGGCCAAGAAATTCTGGACAATAAGATACAAAAGAAAGAGTAGGCGAGTCAGCGTAGAATTTAAATTCTTGATCTCACGGTCACTGACCATGGCATTCAGGCAGTGCCACAGTGTTGTTGAACGAGTTGAAGATCAGTGCCCCCTGCTTCCCGGGCCGAGTTCGATGAAAGATCCGACGATCAATGAGTCACTTATGTATTCACGCCAGAAAAAAAAAGGTACTGTGGAATTTAATTAACGCGACGCGTCACATCACCGTGATCGGTCCGGTTGGTAAGCAAAATTTTATCTTTTTCCTGAAGAACACTTTGACCGCTATTACAAAAGTGACTTATTGTATTATATTATACTGTGTTTAAAACTGTAAACGATACCCTTCGATAATTTTGAAGGAAAATGGTGGCTCGCTATATAGGGTGTCTAACAAGAATCTAGGAGGCTAAAATGATTTCGATGTTTCTGATAGTGGAAAATACATAGAGCGGAATACAAAAGGGATCTGTACAAGTACAATTTGAAGGGATTGCTTCAAACATACAGTCTTCTGTCTAAACTTAGCCATCTAATTATTTTAATATTATGCATTAAAGTGCAAAATTAAGTCTTAAATAACAATGACTTTATACTACGTTTCACTCCTCAATATTATTTAAACTATGTTCATAATATTGTGATACTGTACTATATCTTTATATTATAATCATTTTTATTACGTAATGTGGTACAGCATACAGTGCTACGAATATACTTTAAATGATATCAGAGAATGAAAAACATGACACGAAATCATTCTTTCAAACGTCAACGATATCTCGTATATCTCGTTGTATGATATAGAAAATAATTAAACGATGAAATTTATGTATATGAACGTTCTGTATATTTGAAACGATCTTCGTTTAACAATCAGGCATATATTGATTTGTTAATGGAGTGTTCCATTGTATTCCAGCATTATCCGTAAATTTCTTACAATGCTGCAGATATACGCTGTTACAGTTCCGAGATAATCGACGCTAGCGTAGGGAATTAGCGTAGAGCGTAGATTTTATAATTTGCCAATCCCCCGCATAATTCGCTGCATAATGTAAACTAACTGTATCTAGGAAACAAGTAGCTTTGAAATGCACATTAATTAAATTAATTAAAACTGCTCCTACTTTGTTAAGGCTTTTTTCTAAGGTTGTAGAGAAGGGAAATTAAAATTAAGCGCAAAGCTAAGTTCAGCGTCGTGAGATTTAAATAGATGCACATCCAGATTTATACTAATAGCATCATTTAGCATCTGTATATCGATTCTTGCATAGAATTCAATTTATGATTTCAACCGAGTCGCTAATAACCTATTACGATGATTGATGCGAGTGGAACAACAGGCAGGCAAAAATGTGGAATTAATTATCGTTACAACGACCAAATGGTTTATGAACGCGATACGCTTGCCAATGCAAGGTTTTGCTCGTGCTCATTTTCCATAGAAGAAGTGTTAAAATTGTTGCCACGCAGGTGATTAAACCTGGATCTAAGATAAGATACTTGCAACATATACGAACCATAACCCCGCGGTGTTAATTCCCAGTAGAGCCGCTAGTGCGTATAATCGGACTGTTGATAACCTGATTACACCGTTATTACGTTGCATCAGGCAATTACACCGGTAAACGACGACTGGCTGTCGTAGGAGTAATTAAAATTAATCGATTTATTAATACGCACGATATGTTAGTACGTTTTTTTTAGTAAGTTCCGATAGAATCTTAGTGTTTTAATCTCGAGATTACGAGTTGTACCAAATGGGTATATTACACGGACGCTAATCTGAACAGCCAATATTGGTATTATATATTTTCTATCTGTATAATTCATATTTTGTTGCTATTGCTTTATGGCTTCGATTTAAAAATGTCATAATTATCACAACGCGTTTCGTATTCTCCAACCGCGTCTTATAATTTCTTCGCGTTAGTGTAAACACTTACGTACACTAATTTCATCATTACATCTACATAAACAAAATTACATCACATTTCATAAACGGTACTCAAACGCGTAAATGAACTAGCAATTAATAATACAACGATATGTAACAATTACATTTAACTATGCTTGCCAATTTCACGCAGTAGCATAAGATTACTCGACTATTAGTAACCGCATGCCCGCCCATCCAACACGTACAGCCATAATATATAAAAAGTAAAAAGGATTTATATACATAAAACAGTTTGCTCGTTCAAGGGACAGGATACGATTTGGTCGTTTTGCAAGGCAAACACCTCGCGACAATTCCAGGGGAGTAATTTGCACGCGAAACTAGTTTTCCAGCGCATAGTGGAGTACGTGCCCGTGGCGCGTACAGAAAGAGATGGCAGTATCGTGTGTTCGTACGCACAGTTAGGCACATGTACGCGTCTCTCTGCCGGAGAGGAGAGCCAGCCTGATGATACAGGTACTAGAGAGCGGGTCGTTGAACTTAGGTTCCTCTTGTATACACTCCACACCACCGTCTTCCGGCCGTTTTCGTTTCAGTTTCTTATAGTAGGAAGCATCGCTGGAATCTAAATGCGACGAACAAGGAGCTGCTGGGTAAGAAGCTGAACAGCGGATGCTACGCGGGAATAGATCGGCCAGACGATAAATAATTTAACGGAATGGTAAAAAAAAATTCGGCGGTCGCGTTTAATCTTGTCGTTAGCGATTAGCGATACCTTGTCATACCTTTTTCGTCCAACGGAACAGTTTGGGGAACTTGGACGTATCATTAGGCGTCGTTATTGTAAATTTTACATCGTAAATTCTATCATGTATTGCGCGATTATTGTAATTTATTGGCGCGAACACCTGAAATCACGTGTTTTATCACGTTTGACACGCGAAGTTGCGGAGAATTGTGTCGCGATTAGAAAAATATAAATTTTTCAGCCGTTTCGTCTAAACTTCGTGCCGTGTTATTAGCGAGAAATCTGACGTTTGGATTTTTATTATTACGTTGGTTGAGGATAGCAAGGTTATGTCTATGTTTGGAAAATTCATCTACCGTTGTTTCATTTAACACGCATAAAAATGTATCTCAAAATATTTCATCCTCGGACGCGTCGCTCATAAAACTCGAATCATCGAACGTTTTGTCCTAATCAAATGTTTCCATATGTACACGTATAGTTATTGGAGTTAACGATTTCCGGCATGTTCGTGGAATCCTGTTTGAAGTTAGTCACCAACTACAGTTAGTTTCCTGGCCTGCCATCCTGCTTGATCAAGGCGGTGCACACCTTGTCGGCTCGGATGCGTCTCTTGTTTGTGCGTCTTCTTTTTTACTTATATTCCGATCCTCCTTCTTCGTAGCGTCTAGCCACGGTCTATACTCCTAGCGACTGACTGGAACCGGGAAAAAGATGAGATAGGATCGGAGGAAACTTATATCCTCTCGCCTCTTCCTGTAGATAAATTTATTGAAATTGTTTCTAGTCATTTTTATGAAGTTTAAGGAAAACTGTGCAGTCGATTGGTATCCTCCCGTAGGATAAATATATTGAAACTAGTTCTGCTTGTATCGATCAAATTTCAGAAAAAAAAAGTATAATTATTCAGTTCCCACAATTATTTAATTATATAGTGGCTCCTTGTAGGTAAATTCGTATGAAATCTGGTTATTTCTATGAAATTTGAGAAACGGCATAATTAGCCACACGTGTATGTAGAAGGGGAATCACAGGCGTTCTTAAAACTGTTATTGTGTAACACATAGAATATGTCCTATGACTAGATAATGAACTAAAAGTTATTTGGTATTTTAGAATGGCTTATCAGTTCATGTTGGTATAGCGTGAATACAGAATCGATTCCATTATAAAAGATTCTATTGTTACAACAGGAAGTCGATAAAAATATCTGCATAAAGCTGGAACTCGAACCACGTGGCTATAATATCAGTATCGTTAAGTTATCATTCTACATTAGACGTATCCATCGCGTAAGTTACAAAACATATTGTTAACCTCCAACTTGTATAAACTTGATAAATCTTTCACATAGAAGTCACTCATTCAAGAACACTGATAGCGAAGCGCTACTATATCATCCGTTTCCTTCGTAATTTTCTCATCTATCGAGTCATTAACCAAAAGTAGCATCTATCTTGTCAACCGTTAGTTACAGCATCCACTAAAAGTGAACGTGCCAGAAGCACTTGTCAGCCGCGTATCAGCCTAGGTCTTTGGGGAGATTAAAATCCACAATTCGTGCGAGCTATTTTTACCGACGGCGCAGGCTGCGCTTGTCAACCCGCAACGCTGACCGTTCAGATTTCAATTAGACACACAGATGGACATCTCGGTTTACTCCGGTTCCGGTGAAACGGAGGAGTAAGCGGCGTGCAGCAGCCATCGGCGCAAGCTCGTCACAGATCCCCACCTTCCACCCTTTCCCCTTCATATAACCGTACCAAAACGGCCGAGAAAGGGACAGAGAGAGGATGAACGTTCGTTCAAAGCAGCGCAGGGATCCGGCGTTTGGGAGCGACAGGGGTGGCAACGAAGCATCGCCGCAAAATCACAACGCGAAACGAAAACAATATCTCCTGAGCTATCTGAAACAGTTCCGTCTCTGTCAGGAAATCTAACCGAAGGATACCGAATCAAATTTGTCGCTAATAAATAATAATAGATGTCGATGCAATAGAATACAATATAGAACTGCAACATAGAAACATAAAAAAAAAAGAAAAAAAATTCACGAAGAGAGGTCGAAAATGGTGTGGGTCTCTCGCGCGTCGTGGCAAAGCCACGGAACGTCCCTGAGAGTTCACTAGCTTCCACGGATCGTTGTGAACCGCCTCTTCTCTCTTTCTCTTCCTCTCCTTCGCCATGGCGAAGAGACGTAACTGGATGACCATGTGCGCGTGTGCGTTGCACGTCAGGGCTGGCGAGCCCTGGAGGAACGGTCCTTTCTCGGCCGAAAACTGGTTCCGTATGCTTTCGTGCACTATATCGGGGCCTCCGTCTTGTATACACGCCTGTGGCCCGGGACTCTATCTGTCCCAGAGAGGAGAGCAATAGAGGCCCAGGGAGACGAATTGGCCGGACGATCAGTCGTCGAATCGCGGCCCAGAGGGCGCGTCGTTAGGGACGGTTTAGGAGTGAGTTTTCGTGTTGGGGCGGCTCAACCTCCCCTCGCGTCCTTCCTCGTAGTATCGTTCTACCGCTATACACCTCTCCTCACCTCTAACTCGACCTCCGTCCATCCATCTTTCTCTTTCGTCCTATCCGTCTCACTCGGTTTCTCTCGCTTTCTCTGCCAGGTACCGTACTCTCTTCCTTTCTCTCGCGTCCTTTCTCTTTCTCTGTCGGTCCAACTAGCGGGGGCCCGCGGGAGTGACCCTGAAAGTTCAACAGCCCTCCCTCGAATGGCGCCCCTAACCGCCCCCCTCCTCCACCCTCGTACCTCTTCCCGTGTCCCTTCCCTTTGTGTTGTGCACTGAAACCTAACTTCGCTTAGGCGGCCGCGGTTGCCGCCGCAGCCACCGACACGCCGTTTCTGTGCTGCACGGACTTCCATTTCTTTCTTTCTTTCTTTCTTTCTTTCCATCGTTCTTTCCTGCGTGTGCGTAGCTCTGTCTCCCTTTTCTCTGTTCCCTCCTCGGACCGTTTATTTCCATTTTCTCTTTCTAACCTCTTGCCACCTCGTGTCTATGGTATATATATATATATATATAATATACTATATATATACTATATATATACATACATACAGATATAATATATATATATATATATATATATATATGTACGATGGCCTTTACCAGCCGCCAACCACCACCGTGTTCCTAAGGCTAAGGACCTTCTCGCGCGGACCTGATTGACCGTGCATCACAGGCCAAGTCTTTTTCTCGCGAATCTTTGAGAAATCGACGCAGTTCCGAGATTCTCAAGTCAGAGAATTGGTTTTTCGTCGCTCCGAGTTGCAGCGGATGATTTGATTGGGGTAACGAATTAGGTTAGGTTAGAGGCGAGTGTGACGAAGTTTCGCAGTTTTTTAAGTGCGGGTTGCTGGATGTTGGGTTGCGTGCGGACGAAATTTTGGTCGGTTCGGTTTGATTAAGGGAAGTTTGGTTGATTTGATGGGGAGTATTATATAGATTACGAAGTTATCTTGTTTTCGGACTAATATTAGTATTAGAATTGCTTTCTTCTATCTTGTTTGCTGTTTGGCAAGATATAAGATACGTATCTCTAAGTACACGTGCTAGAAAATAACTCTATTGCAATTCTGCAGCATGAATTTTCTGTTTCCTCTTTATTCATTAATTTATTCAACGCCAGTGCAACTTCCTTTTCCCATTTCCCTTGAACTGAAAGGGACGGAAGTCGGTACATTCTTCTCCCGCATTGTACTATCTTTCAATGCTACAATCGTGTATATACTGTATAATTCGACGTAACTTCGGAAATATAAATTGCAGCGCGGAGGACTTATGCCCGGATGCGTTGCATAAGTCACGTTTAAAGGCTTAAAACCTTGACCATAAGACGATCATTGTACGACAGTACTTTGTTCGTTCGATACCATAGTGGCTTATTACTTCCCTTTTCTTTTTTTTTACGCTACTGCTTGTATTTCAAATCTCTTTTGTTCCCTTCTGCATCGATGTAAGAATCGTCATGATTATTACCAGCATGTTATTTCCAGATACCAAACGGTGTTATTAATATGCAGATACACGTGTCATCGTGCAGGCTTCTTAAGATCTGTTCTCACGACGTGACGCGATGCTTTGAGATAATTGTCCTTGGCGTTTCATAGTATCGATGAAATAGAGAAGAAAGAATTTACTTGATTATTTATAATATTAACGTTGATTTATCAATTTTGAATGAAATTATAATATTAATATTAAAGTTAATTAATATGCATATCAATATTTAAAGAACTTAATTAAACTACCCGTTGGTAATTAATTAGTCGATAAACTTTTAACTTGATTAAACATTTTTGCACGTCACATGCATGTGCGGTAAATATTGCCTTTCCGCGCGTGTAACTCGTTTGAAATAGAATGAATATCGCGTGGGAACGTTGCTCAATTAAACGGGTGGTCCAGCAGTGTGAAATTAACGATAACTTAGTAATACGCTGTTAACAATTTGTCGAATTGTGAGATATTCCCATTCGTTCACACGTGTATTGTTTCAGATGTCCATCCTTTATGACAGTTCCCGGTCATTTAGATTAATCATTTTTAGTTTTCAGCATTTATCAGCTTCTATTATTAAATCGTCACGTGCCAGACAGCTTTTCGTTTATCTTCGTAATAAAACCGCGATGGAAATAGATTCTATACTTTTTTTTTTATCTTTAACAGTGAAATAGTATTTGATTGTCGGTTAATTACCGTATACGCGGAGACAAAGCTTTATTTCAAAAATTTTATTTCATAGGAAATAAAATATAGAATATCAAAGTTTTAGACGAGGAGAATCGAATTTTTATATACGAATTTTACGATTAATTAACATTCGATTTTAATATTACGCCACTGTATTATTGTTAAATATACATCAGATATTATTTTGTTACGACAAGATCTCGTTATATGCAAATATAATTTACAAATCTTCGTGTCATTACACGCAAACATAAACAACCAATAAAGCACAGTCGTAAAAGTAAATGTTGCACCGAATTTCACTGACGCAATCATCGACAATTCATGGGAAAAAGGGATCAGAATATCATTACGAAACACGGAGGTAGTCCAGAAATGAAAGTGGCAATACGGTTTCTTTATGTTGCCAGATAGCCATTGAGTAAGGTCAAGGCGGCAGCTGTCGAGCTGCCATTTTTTCCGTCCGTTTGAAATTGTTCCTCGTACGTGAAAGATGCGCACGCCATTGCAGGAAGTCGAATCAGCCGCAGGAAACCAGTGTTTGCTGTCGGCGTTAAATCGGACTTGTCCGTGATCGTGGGAAATGCCGCGAGGTGTAGCCAGAATAAAAGGATCAACCACCTGGATAAAAGTGGAGTAATTCATATCCGGAAGAGAAGCGAAAGCATTTCGTTCGAGTGACAATAGTCACGCTATGCTGTTCCCTAAAAAATATTTTACGATAACTAACATGGAAATGTAATGGAAATATAACATGTGAAAATATGTCAAACAACAAAAAGAATTACACCGTTTAGAGAAACAAATATAAATGTGAATATACAAATGAACGATGTTTGTCATTGATACGTATCATTTACGGACTATTTGTAGAAAGTATGCAAATTAACAATACGATAAAAATGTATGAGAATTTTTAACAAAAAAGGACGAACCATACACGAGTTATTTATTTAGAAAAAGACTTAACTTATTTACTAAGAAAATATGCAAAATGATAGAGCAATAAAATTTTACCAGAAATGATATCAGAGACGATAAAACAATTTGGAACGTATCAACATATGTATAAACAAGTAAACATTCGTCGCTGTTATAGAATGTTCACAGGTTGTTCGAAAGAAGCGTGCAAGGTGTTAATACAAATTACGTCGCGGTTGTCGGACGTCTTAATCACAGTGTTTCGCTTCCCGTTCTATCTTTAATATCTCGGTGAGGTACGTTTACGCGAGTATGTTTTGTTCCCCTCTTTGTATTTCGTTCAGAATAATAAGCAGCCGAGTCCCTCCGATCCCCTCCTTCCCTGTAATTTTCTTTTAGCGCACGCACATTTTCGACGTTTATCAATGACCAAGTGCGAAATTACAGGCGTGTGTCAAACTTTATTCCTTTCTTGGGCCCTATTGTTCTCTTCTTCTTCCTCTTTCCTTCTTCGCTTCTTCTTAGAACTATTTCCTCCAATTTCCCACTGTTCTTGCTCTGTTTATCTCTTATTTTTATTTTCTTAATTTACATTTTTACCAGCGATCGGATTTTACATGGATGAGCCCAGTAGCCACCTTTAGCATCGTTTACAAAAGCCAATTACGCGATTTAACCAAACATAGATTCATAGTTTTTAAATATTTTACAATAATCAGTTGCCCTCCTGCATCCCTCTCTCTTTTCTCAACATGGAGCTAAGAAGCACGATTCCTGTTTCTCTTGGCTCCTGTTGTCAGCTGATGATCTCCAGTAAGGCGCGTTGCTCGTGCTCATACGTACGGTACGTACGTACTTGAAGGCCTCGTCCTTCATACACAGTCACGTGATATTTGTTCGCACGTGCACCAACACACGTCGCCGAACGGTAGCAGTGGACGTGGGAGAGGTTAGGGGAGGGGTATCTCGGTTGAGCAGGGAGAGAGACGAGGTTCTAGCGAGGTTACGGTCGGGTTGAGGAGGGGGGATGCATTGCCGCATTCTACGAACGTTATACATGCAACGCGAATTGCAGCCTCGGCGTGTGCTCGTTGCAGCGTCGCGTAATCAGCGCTTACGTCACCTCGGTGTGTGCCGTTGGTGAGCGCGTGCATGTAACCGTGTGTGTCATTGCTCTTCCCTTTCGCTTTGTTTCTCTTTTTAACGGCGTCTTTCTCTCGCCGTTCTTCTTCCTTGTTTCGCTCGGCACTGCAGGTTCATGCGCATGCGCCCTGCATCGCGCGCTCAAATCTTGGCACGCATGCGCCCACGCACGCGCAGTGAGTTTAGACACGGTGGTTCGCAAAACTGTTCGAACAGTTACAGAAACTTTTTTTTCGAATATATTATGTGGGATACGCGAATCTTTTTGAAAATTAGTTAGTGTTACACCTTAGTGTATAATGTGCATTCTGTTGAATGGAGCGGTAACGCGAAACTGAGATAGAAGTGATTCTTTTTTCGTCACGGTTTAAAATTCATCGTTATGTAACAAAATTTTGAAGCGTTTCTTTTTATGACAGTGCTTTATGGGATACGTGTAAATGTCGTGCGTTTGTGCCCGTGTTTTGTAATGTTATCGAGTATTTTACTAGCTGGTGAAATCGATGTCAGGTAATTTCTGTTACGAATAGATTGGCTGGAAACATGAAAGGTATGTTTGCATGTAACTTCACGATGTTTAGATATGTTGATAAGGATATTGTGTTATTACGGCGTTTCTCTTTTACATCAGATTAATAGAATACTCGTACGTTTCATGCTTGTCGTTGAAAGTAATTAGAATTTGTTCAAGCGTTATTACTGCGAGAAATAATGTCCGGTCACGTCTCTGCGTTTGAGGTTATAAAAACTTGGACGACTTCTATCCTGAAATTATGTCACATTTATTATGCTTCTCGCGTTTATTTCCCATTGTTTATCGTGTTTTTTTGACTGGGGCAATATTTCAAAATCAATGGATATGATTAAGATGCTATGAAAGTATTCGTTCGCGATTCATAGAATCTGGGACACGAGAATCCTCTGCAAATGGAATTCAAAGCGTTCTAACGAGTTGGCACACGCGCCTTTATTCAAACGGTGCACGCTGACTAATGAAATTCCTTTTTTTTTTTTTTTTTTTTTTTTGCTAGTCGACGTATGTACTTGTGTAAGTCGGAGTAGAGTAAATCTAAAAGCATAATTTGGGAAGAATTCATTTCGAGGTTCTTTCTGATTCATTTGAATAAAATTTATAACCAAGATCGATAGTCGTTGAACGTCTTTCGCAGCAGAAAGTTTCTCCAACGTGTTATGCAGTTGTCTATGTAATGAGGGATGAATCATTCAATGTCACACGTATCTTCGTCACGTATAATCGTGGATATTTCTTGACACCAAATATAGAAATAAACGTAAACCAATTTCCAACGAAGGACAATGCAGTCTTCTATTTTTAGTCTGCTTATTTATAAATATTTGAATATCCTTCTTCTTCTTATCGTTCTTATCGTTCTTTGTGCGATCATTATTTCCGTTACACGTGTAAATTCCTCTATTCAATCATCGAAAAACGAAAAAGTAAATGTAAAAGACTTCTCAATTCCAATAGGATTTTACTGTTTGCAGATAATTTCAACTTTCACGAGTATGTAATTATATCAAATACACATACGTCGCTACGTGTATTCACATTTCCAGTGGTTCAAACAAAGGAAACCTCTGGCTAGCTATTATTACAAGATAACAGCCGTTTTCTCTAATAAATCTAAAGGATCTGAAACGCACCGAAACTCGCTGTACCCAACTCTCGATAAATTAAGTAAGCAAAGGCATTTAGAAAACAATGTGAAAGACTGTAAAACCAGGAAACATCCTGTAATACTGCAATATATCCAACGCCAAGTATACACGCATTATTAATGGCCAGGATAATTCCGCGTTACATAATGTAATGTATCGCATACACGGAAGTCTAGGGATAATAATTAATCGTTAGAAGATAGTATAAATTGACGTGATGTGTGGATACACACGGTAGACTATCTTGGTGCACGCATCCGTGCATCTTTACTCTTTGCTCTTCCTTTGGATATGCTCTAATGCGTTTGCAGCGTGAAAGAAAGACGCTGAATATAACGATAAGCTATGGACCAGAGGAGCTGTTCCTGGCCTGGCTTGTCGCGATAACACGGGCCATTTTTGCTTCAACGAATGGCAACTACTCGCTCGTGTAAGTACACCATCTCGCGTTGCATCCGCGCCAGCGAAACATCCTGCCACTTCCGTCCGCCAAGGAAACGATACTGCTAATCCGATGTCGTCGTGGCTACTGAATCGCCAACGTGCTTTTAATGCCGCTGTTGGCAAAACGATACCGGAGACTCGCGTTTCGCGTGACAAGTCTCCTTCGGGATTTTTTCCAAAACCGGTTTTCTAGTTTTGCAACTTCGAAAACTTTCTTTTGCGGTTGCTCGCGTGGTCGCTCAAGTGCAGGCAAAAAGGGATAATGTTGCGATTGTGCAATATCGTAGGATCGATGAGCTCGGATCGATGAAACAGTCGCGACAAGCCTCTTCGAACTTTTATAGAGCTCATTTTCGATAATGGTAATTTTTTTAAGAAACATCTTCGAGCAGATCTTGAAACAGATTAGAACTTGAAACGTACAGATTTAATTACAAAATTCGGTACATCTACGTGCACGTATATTCTGATCGATTACAGGTTTACGAGATCACTGGAACACTCGTAAACACCTTGTTCTGCTGTTTTACGCGTGTTACACGAGACACTTTGGAGTTTTATTAACGTCGTTATGAGACTCGATCGTCGTGATTACGTTGGTTTTGGGAATTACAGTTAGGAAAACAGTGGCTACAAAAGTTTTTCGCATTTGTACATTAGTTGCTTAGGTCTATTATTTAGTGGCACTTTCGAAACCTTCATACCATAACGATGACTAAAATAACTTGATACTATAATCAAACGTAGATATAAAATGAAACGGTAGAACCCGATAAGAAAACGCTGCATTATAACGTTTCACGAATGGATAGTACGATATGTGCAAATACTTTTTGCAGCCACTGAATGTTCAAAACGTTTCCATCCACGAGTGTATGCTTGCAGTAAATGTCTCTTGTAACTTTTATTATATACATCTCCATATTAATTTCAGACTTTACCGATAGAAGAATGACAGTGCTAATGAAATTTCAATATGTTTCGTATAACACACGCGATATATACACGAAAGTCTTGTAACAGTAAACAAAGTTCCATAGTATTTAAATTCTGTTGCGGACCCAGTATACAGGGTGTACCAGAATACAGGGTGTAAGTAGACAGAAGGCTCAATAACAAGGAGAAAAGTTGGTACAAACGCCAACTGCTTGAAATTGATAGACATTTTCGTGTCTCGATAAACCCACAACTGCTTACTTTTGTAGAAGATTCTCGAAATGTCTACTCTCGTATTATTATTCGCCATGCGCAAGTAGAATGTTCTACTAGAATTTTCACCACAAACTCGCATACGAACAGTAGACGTTTCGAGCACCTTCTACGAAGATAAATAAGCGATCGTGGCTATTATCGCGATGCAAAAGTGCCTGTAACTTTGAAAGAAGATCGGACGGGACACTCGTTCGTACGAGCATTTTTCACATGTTACGTGATACCACTCTGTATATGTTTGTTGAAAAGGAACGGTAGGCTCGTTCGATAGGATCGAAACGAGGCATTTTTCATTCGTATTGGTCCCTTAATCGTGCGAATGCAAAAGCGCGATCAGGGGATATATAGCAGGCAAAGTCGTTAAACGTTAATTGGCAA
This sequence comes from Bombus cullumanus, assembly GCA_014737535.1. Lineage (NCBI taxonomy): Eukaryota > Metazoa > Arthropoda > Insecta > Hymenoptera > Apidae > Bombus > Bombus cullumanus. The sequence continues at coordinate 3,668,822 of JACXIX010000044.1, read as the reverse complement.
TCAGTAGCAGGAGATTGCCACCTGCGCGAACAACGTTGTTGGCTGTGCCCGCTTATGAATGACAATTTGTAAATCGTTGAAACCGCGCTGTCGATCGTCCGTCTCTTTTTAAATGCACGAACAGTCTTCGCCACGACTTGTCTCTTTGATTCGTAATTTCGTCTCCTGTCGGAGGCGATTCGTCCGGGTCGCGTATTACACGGAGAATTATACGTCGATCGAACGCTGATAATTGGCAAACAAAGCGATTAAAAGTTACGTTAATTTGTCGACCTGCTTCTGTATCATTGGATATTCGATTCTTCCAAATATATCGTTCCACTTGACCAGCTGTTGTGTCGAAGTAATTACGCGTTAATTTGTTTTCCAACAAGCAAGTAACTCATCTTTCATCTACTTCGCTCGCTCTATCGAACGAAGCGATCTTTTTCATTTTCACAGTCGATTCAATGTCTAGGAAAATTCTATTTCGAATAGAAATAAAAATAAGATCATTTCGATCGGGTAGGTAAATGATAGTCCGGTAGCCGTGTTGCATAGCTCGTTTAAATAATTCTCACGTTTGATTCGATTGAAAAAAAATCTGATTCTATCGTATCAACGTTATTGCAACGAGTTTCTGATTCGATTACGGAGCAGTCGATATCATCAATCGCGTCAAAAATTCAGAGATCGTGGAATCAAGAAATTAAGAGGACGAACGCGATCCGTACGGCTCTGTGAACATCGTACGTCGATGATAGAGAAAAAAAGAAAGAGCACAAGGAAGAAATTAGATTTTCCCTTCTGGCTATTTATACCCAGCCAGTCCGCGAAAATACACGTAATTGTCGTTCATTAACGCCGCGACGAGATTACGCGTTCGGTTACGTCGTCGGCGTAAAAATGGCGCACACGTGCTAATGCGAGTGGCACGTGACATTAAACTCGTTTCGCTCGTAACTATTAATAACACCGGCTGGTTGTATAATAGAACGTATTATTGTTCGACGTTGGCCTGTCGTCGTCGACGGCATCGTTGAACCCTGGTTACGTTCCCGACGACGATGTAACGGACTTTTGCATAATTGTCCGCCTCCATCAGCGCATTATCATCTTACTCTCTTCGACTAGCGAACGTTTCGATGTTTTCATCTCGTCATGTGCAACATCGCTTGAGCAAATTAACGCGGTTTCACGCGCGCAATTTCTTGCGCGATTGTTTTTCCCCGCTACGTAATAACATGTTTTCTTCTTTTTTATTTCTATTTCTAACATGTTACATTAATGCGTCTTCTTTAATGCCATAAGATTCTAACAATTAGAACTATTGAGACAGTTGAGATCAATTAAGACGAAGCTGTTGATACAAAAAATCAATGAAAGTGACTGGTCTTTAAGAATAGAATTATCGATAGTTAACACGAAGCTATTTCTAGTCAGTCAATTTGATCGGTGTGGTAGTTCTATTGTTAACAAAAACGTAACATTAGGTTGTCCGAAAAGTTTCTTTCGTTTTTTATGGTGATAATAATAGATGAACAAGAATTTCTGTTTTATATTATTTTATTGAACCGACTATGATACATTTCGTTCTATTTTTATTATTACGTTCGCGCATAATTCAATGAACTATTATGAAACAAAGAACATTGTACGTGTATTGTTTCCTTATAAAACGAAAGAAACATTTCGGACAACCTATTAATAGAATATTTTTATATTTATTGATCTTTCTCACAAAAGCAATTCCACGTTACGTGCTACATTCTTGTGATCAAACGAGGATTGACGCGTTTATAAAATTGTAAAACCAGTCGTTTCGACCTGTAGTGGTAGTTTTAGTGCCAATGCAATAAGTAGACTGCGGTTCTTTTTTATTTATCAAAAGAAAAAGCAATTTCGGCGTGAGTTACACCGTTTTACGTGAGTTTAGTTTACGAAAGAAAAAGACGCGTTTCTAATACGATAGACAGACTGCGGTTTTTCTCTCTTCTTTCATCCGCCAAGAAGAAACCCTCCGTAAGAATTGTGCCGCAAAGTAGCTTTTAATTTCTTCGTCGTTTATTTATAAAAACAAACAAAACAAGAGAGAGAGAGAGAGAGTATTCAAATCGGAAGATTACATTTTCTTTGAGGAACACGGTGTGCGTGAAAACACGCTACGATATTTAGTTCAGCAAGTGAAGAGCTCAGGTTGAACAGGGGAAACAGGCCGCTTTTACCTAAACCTTCCAAAGGATCGGCTTTCTGAGTGTGAAATAAGGGGAATTACCAAATTACATGATTTGAGTCTCGCTTGTCGGCATTACAACTACACCACGTGTCGCTTATTATACTTATACGGGACAAGCAGGTAGCACGATCGTACCAGTCTGACCTACAGCGGTTAATTGTTGTGATTAACTCGCGTGTAAGACCTCTATTTGAAAACCATGGTTTATTAACGTCTGGCGAATACCAGATTAGTGTGAGTGGGGAAAAAATTGGCAGAGGAACGAGGAAAGACGAAGGACGAAGCATATTTTCGATACATAAATACTTGTACTAAGGATAGACGGTGAATATTTATTTTCATGTTTATAATTAAAGAACTAACACGCAGGCAATCGATTTTTTCACGTGTTATTGGCTTGGAAACTAAGTGATTGCAGATTTTGTCATTAGGTGGTATTGACAAAATCCGCAATCACTTGGTTGCCAACCCAAACTATGCCAAAAGTTGCTTTCGTTTTATAACGAAACGATAAATGGCAACATTTTCTCTTCTATGTTGTTTTATTCAATTATGNATCCATTTTGTAGTAATAGAACAAGTATCTGTTATAATATAACAAAAGTAATAGAAAAAAGAAATAGAAGAAAATGTCTTGTTTGCTTTCGTTTTATAAGGAAACGATAAATGGCAACATTTTCTCTTCTATGTTGTTTTATTAAATTATGATCCATTTTGTAATAATGGAACAAGTATTTGTTATAATATAACAAAAGCAATAGAAAAAAGAAATAGAAGAAACTGTCTTAAAACGAAAGGAACTTTCGCGATAGTCCGATACGTATCGTAGAGCAGCGTAATCAGGCGATCGAGTATTAGCGTCAATATTATTGTCAATATTCAAGCTTATCAACATTGTCGTACGTAGGAGAATCCCTGGACGATCGGTAATACGTGTATCGTCGATAGAACGTCGAGGATTACCCGATATCGACGCCAATATCTTGTCCCGTGTTTCGACTATTTTCTATATTTACGCATATACAAATCGTAGAAATCTGTACTTCGATACGGTAAATCAAAGCGAAGTAACAGGTGGGAATTCTATTATAGTAAATCAAATGGAAATGAACAGTCGATAATTGGAGAGACACATGTTTATCGATACTTATTAACGTCGTATCAATCTTCGTAAGGTGTTTTTCCTTCCGATGCGCTTGTTTCACAGTGCGTTTCGATAAATCACTCGAAGTCAACTAATTATCCCGTTTCACGTGTTCGTGTAATTTCTACGTAACAAGATAATTTCCCGCGTTTATTAATCCCATTATATTCCACGATTCGCAAAGAAACGCGCGTAAGAAGTAAATTACCGATTGACATTCTTCGTCGTCGATTAATTACAGCTTTCAGTAAACGTACGTATCAGTGATACCGGTTTTATGAACGTTATAACAAATAAATAACGTTACGCATCTGTTACACGCTTGGACAATATGCGCATTCAACCTTTCGTTACGTTATTTTTTATCGTAATTGGGGCAGCTAAAACTCAGATATATTGGACTGGCAGTTAAATGATCGCAGATTTTGTCATTGGGTGGTAATGGTAAAAAATTACTTAAAAAGTACCATGTTTCGGAAAGAAAATGTAATGGTAAAAAATGACCATCCGATGACAAAATCCGCAATCACTTGGTTGCCAATCCGATATAAAAATAGCAACAAATAGCAGTCTATTAATTTCACAATTAATCGAAGTAACGAATCGCGGTTATTCGTTCGATGGTGAAATTATTCAAAATATTCGCATATTTTTTATTTCTTCGTGCGCGCCATTAGCACAGAGTACAATCAGCAGTTATATCGGGCTGAGTAAACCTTGAACGTAATAGATTCACGATGTATGTGTAACCGGCAGTTAAACGCACTTCCGGCGGCGCACGCGTACCGCCGGAAGTCCATTTATTGTTACGTTTTGCTGCGCCCGGTTCTTCGTTTCCGACCACCTTTCATCCAGCGCACTTGTGGAAAAGAAAATCGATACCGTTTTCTCCCCTTCCGTATAACGTGCTCGAAAATCGTTCGGCCGTCTAAATTGCTCGAGATTGTTGTTGCATAGAGCGCAAAGGGAACGACACAATTGAAACGTTCAGACGAACAATGCATCGTCGTACGGAACGTGGGATAACGACGTTTTGCAAACGCGACAAACGCACGTGTTTCTTTCTCGTTCGCGCACGCACAGGTGCATTACAGTCGTCCATACGCGAAGATTTACCTTGAAACGCTGAGACTCGTAAGTAGATGCGCGTATCTACTTTAGTAATTTCCATTTATCCAAAGTAATTTTTCTTTCAAGATAAATTAGAAACCTACGTTTTGAGAAACATGGCCTTTTCGTGATCTTTGCCCATGGAATCGATCAGAGTGGCTTCTGAATGGCACGTACGTCGTGTTGGCTTTGTATTGTATTCGGTTGTCCGAAGAGTTTCTTTCGTTTTATAATTTATATCACCTTATGAAACGAAAACAACTATTCGGACAACCTAATACGTTCGACCAGCTGGCTGCGATTCACGAAGAAACGGCGATATTTCGCGCTACCACACAACTATATTACAACAGCCGCGCGTTCGCCGTGTTCGACGAGTATACGCGCGTTTACACAGCACAACAACGGTGTGCTTTTGCATTCGTCGAATTGATCGTCGCGCGCGCGTATCGATAGCGGGACGATTCAAAAACTTGCAAATCCGCTTTCGTCGAATAGAAAGAAGATTTTGATCGTGTATTTATCTCTGTATCGCGTGAAACGTGTCTACGATTCCATCAGTTTTGCGTCGAAGATCAAAATTATCCTGGCTCCGGAAACGTGTCCTCTGAAATTTACGTTTTTCGCGTTGCGCCGCTATCGACGCCAAGCATTTAGCGATCTACAGAATCTCCTCGAGCAATTTCTCTGCCATCGCGTTGCACGAGAACGCGGTAGCAATTCTCTCATCGCCTCCTACCCATGTGTCAAGGTGACAAAATTCTACGAATTTCTTTGCGACATGGCCTTCTATTTAATAAGAGGCATCGAAACCATAGTCGATCGTATGTTGCGTCGGTTTTCGCACGCAGCGTGTGCGTGTCAGCGTGTCGTTGGAAAGCGCGTTGCAAGTGTCGCAACTGGCGGACGAAATCCTCGTGCGCCATCGAACAGGAATACACAGAGGGTGCAGGGGCCAGACAATAAATGAGTAATGCTCTGTTTCGATTGAATAACGAGGGTCGACGAGCATCGCGAGACTCGTGTTATGGGGTTCCAGTTCGTTCTCTTCTCTTTCTCTTTCTCTTTCTCTGTGCCTCTGTTTTCTCCTTTCGATGCTTCGCAACCCTCGTCGGCTAGTGGCCTAACCGCGCCACGTAGCGCGTATACATATGCATGTACGTAGTACGTGCACGATCGTCGATGATTTTTCGGGGAAACAATCTCTCCTTTCCTTTTCCCGCACGATTCCTACGAGCACGTGTCATTATGCATGCGACGACGAGCAACCGCCTATCCATCGCACGCCATCGTTGTGTTCATTGTATGGGGGTGTTGGGCAAGTGCAGGTCAGTGTACCGATGAGCATAAAAAGATAGAAGAAATGATTTTTCTTTTTCATTGATATTATGTATCAATTAATCTCGTGTATTAATGCAACGAATATGATATATTTGGTTGGCAAATAATTGATTGCGGGTTTTATCAATACCACCTAATGAGAAAATCCGCAATCAATTAGTTGCCAAGCCAATAGTAATAGAAACGCATGTACACGCGAGCTTCTCGGAAGCCGAATTGATCGTTCCGCGTATAATTTGTTAAGTATAAGCTTGCGGACTGGAGACGCGAATTCGCGTCTTACGTACTAAACGCGGTGTGCTATAAAAATGTAAGCTACTGTTAAACGAAACAGTAAAAGAAGCGATGGATTCTACGAACCAAACGTTACGAAAGTGTCTTTACGTTACACGCTCGTATAATACGAAACCGTAATCGATATGTTAAGTACAACATTGATTGCTCGGAAAGTTCGTTCCCATTTTTAAACAATCGGACAAAATGATAAAAATTTTAATTCTTTACCGGAATTTCTCTCACAATTACGCCGGAAATTAGCATATCTTCCATTACACTGTGATCATTCGAATTTGGTTGCAAGAACCAAGTACTTACATCTGTAAGTTTTAAGAACGGCGCCTGTCTAGGGTTCTAATGAATTTTTTCACAGTATTTTTCTCTTTTCTCGGTGAATTTTATCGTCTCTCTGCGCTACTTTCCCTTTCTCTACAACGCTTTTGCCGATGATCGTATGAATCGACGTTGCAGCCCATGTCTCTCCCTATCATCCCCCATTTACCAGCATTCGTTTCCCGGCTGACCCTTAACTCTGAAACAACCTGTATAGTTTCTTGTTATGTTAGAGCAACGTTCTCGATACACGCACGCCAATAAAGATCGCGTTACAACTGTCAAAACAAGTATGCGTAGGTCTTGAAGCGTTTCACTGCGATTAACGCCCACGATATTTGCGCCTGCCTCGTGTCGATCGAACCATATCAGAGCAGATAAAAGACTTTAGAGAGAGAGAAAGAGAATTCAGAGAGATTTCGGACATTGTCAAGTTTAAATTATCTACGTTACAAAGCTGCAAGAAAATATGTGCCTCGCATCTTCCGCGTCTTCTTTCGGCTTGTACCAACGGTTCAATGACAACCGTGTACGTACACGCGGCAGATCTTCAAGTACAAGCTAACCAGATCTTCCATACTTTTCGCCTTTATCCACCTTTTAATCTCGTACTCGTACTGCAACGAGAATAATAAACAACGAGTGCGATGAAAACACGCGCGTAACGCATGCAAATTTATCGTTAAATCTGTCGTATTTATGATGCCGCGTATTTATAGGAATTTCAATCCGCGTTCGATCAAACTCGTAACAGTGCGAGAAAGATGAGTTTGCATAACGCATTCGCGTCCTATTTACCGCCTATATGGGCGAAACAAACCTTGCCGTCTGGAAAAACAAACCCTTTAATCGCCGCGATCGCGTTAATTTTCGAACAAGCAGTCCGAACAATACGTCGATTTCTACCGGTTTTGTTAAAAAAAAAAGAAAGAAGAAAGGAAAAATCGCCATACGGAAGGAACAGAGAACAATGGTACGCCGGTTCAATTTCTGCTCCTAAAAATTGGGATTCCTCGTTCTCTTGGAAACCAGACGAGGATCTCTGAATGCCACGTTTCCGTGTATTATTCGAGGTGTGCGTCAGTTCCATCGGTTTTCGCGATCCTGGGCTCCGTTGGCTGGCGCGAACGAGTACGAGCGAAGAGAGGAAAAAAAAAGAAAGAAATCCATAGGCGGTGGGCCGCCTGTCATTCGCGTATGTTATACGGCCGAACGAACAATAGATTCTCGCGTGCATACACGCGAGAAGCTTTTTTCTTTCGGCGTGTGTACACGCACGTCTACCGAGAGATTATTTTGTGATCGACGAGCAAATGTACGGGTACACGCGCGTGCACGCGTGAGCATCGCTGTTTCAAACGGTGCAAATACGCCGGGACTCGATAGCGAACGAACGAAGGAAGAGAGTACAGGCGCACCGCGGCGTTCCATTTTTGAGTTTGGTACACGAGAAATCGGCAGGAAGACACGACAGTTCGGACGAAGAAATTTTCGGATGATATTGGGTTGGCAACTAAGTGACTGCGGATTTTGCCAATACCACCGAATGACGAAATCCGCAGTCACTTAGTTGCCAGCCCACTAGATAGAAATTTAGGGCGAAGGCTCGTCTTCTCTCGCGATCATCGTTTTGTACAGTGTGTTCGTTTTAACCTGCCCACTGTTTTTACGGTACTGTCAAACTGTAAACACGGGTTCTTTTTATGTCCGGTAGGGAATACCTGTTGGAAAAGTTGGAAAAAGTTCGTATTACATTTGCGAACGTTGTAAATGAAAGTTGTCGTAAGACTTTCGCTAAATAATTCTCTTTACGCAGAGGGAGAAAAAGCTCTGCTAGCTAGCACCGTGCGAGAAGCTCAGTGCGAAATAGCTCGCTCGTGAAATAGCTGTTTCTACGGTTTTAAGGGATAATTGTCTGCACGTGATTATTTCTGCAAGTATCGGGAATGCGAAGACTCGTTTTAGTTGGAAGTTTCTTAGGATTTTGGAAACTCTCGCGCGTCTAAAGTACTTTTCTCGTCTCTGGTTATGCCGCGCCAAGGCGCGTGCTTTCAAGAATTGCCATCCGAAATATGAAAATCCAGGACGATCGAATCGCGTCGAATTGCCGGAGAGTGTGCGACGTGGACTTGGAAGATACGTCGCCTCTGCGAGATTAATAAAACGATACGCAGAACTTGCCACAACTATCAGGATACTCTCAGCGCTTTGAGTACGCTCGCTCTTGTTCGAGAACGTCGGAGAACCGTTTTTAGAATCGAACTTAGTTTTTTTTTTTTATAAAATTGTCGATCAGTTAGTCGACCGCCCAGAAATTTCTCGACTTACGATAGGTTGCTGCGATACTCGTTAGAAGGAGCAATCTCTTTCATATCGCTCCATATTGGGCTGGCTTAGGTAACTCCGATTGTATTAATAGACTTTGCTCGATTGCGAACGATTATTAGCGAATTCGTCGACTTTTTCCACGGATTCGTAACCTCCTTTAACCAGTTGGCTGTCGCGAGCTCCCTGAAAAGCGTGTATCTAAGTCGCGTGGCAAAGAGTAAGCCACGACGAGTATACTCGTCGAACACCACGAAGTTTGCGTGGCTGTCGTCACAGAGAATTGAGCTGCAACGTGAGGACTGTCTTATTTTTGAATTTTATTAGTGATAGGCCTCGTCGCAACGCAAAATGTCGTTTGCTCGCGACGAGTATACTCGTCGAACACGAAGTATGTGTGGCTGTCGTCACAGAGAATTAAGCTGCAACGAGAGGACTGTTTTACTTTGAATTTTATTAGCTACAGGGCTCGTCGTAACGCGAAATATCGTCGTTTCTTCGCGACGAGTATACTCGTCGAAAACAACTAACTGGTCCGTCCTTCGTACCGAACGTCTTGTTTACTGCAAAACCAGAAATTTTTTTATCGCAGACGACATTGTGGAAAGGACGTGTATATTATTTTACTGTTTGTTTTCTTTTACTAAGAGATATGGTGTCACCGAGCAAAAACAAAGATACTTACGTATTTATTTACTTCACCTCGGTAGCTTAGAAATTAGAGTCGGTCACGCGAACAAAGGAGAAGAGATACGAAGTTAAAAATTACTTGCACGCTTGATCACTGTAATTGACAAAACTGCGCATTGCTACGTATCAATGAACTTCGTGGAATGGGAAACATCAAAATCGTTCTTTCTCCGAATGTTCTAAATTCTACTCAAGAATACCAATAGCCTTCAAGTACATTTTCCAACCACTTTAATTACGAGATATAACGTCAGGCCCCTAATCGTTCTTAACGATGCATAATATTTTGCAAAAACCAGATACGTTCGCAGTATCATTGAAAAAAGAAAGAAAAAAGGGAAAGAAGAACATTCAGCAATTTACACCAACCTGACGCTTACTCGAAGTTACTCGACTGTCGACGTTTTCGGGAGATTAAACCTTCCAAAAGTCTACGACGAAATGCGTGGTAACTCGCAAAAGTGTACGCAATATTCGAAACAGAGCACTCGCTGTGACATTCTGTAGACGAAAGAAATTTCTATGTAAATTCCAATTCTCTGATATCGCTGATAAAACATTCGCGATCTACGGACGGATCACGCGTTACGGAATAAACCTAAAAAACGAAGAAAAAAGAGAAAGAAATTAAAAGGTAGGAATTCTCTACCAGACCCCATACGTGCGTGGAAACGATCCAAGCGATTCCAAGCTGCTAGATACATAAACCATCCCCTGTTCGCCTCGGTGTGTGCGCGCTCGATCGCGGAGAAAGAAGAGGAGGCGCACGGTGGTAATTCTGCACGCGTACATCGTAACAGGGGTGGGCAAAGAAAGGTAACTCGTCCTTTCTTCGTGTGCCTGTGTGCACGTATATGTTCTCAGACCACTCTGCAACCCTTCCTTCGATAGCTCCGACAGTCTGAAAAAGAGGCGCGGAAGGGTTGCTGGTGGATATTCGAAGTTGCCAGATGCCGGAGTAGAGCTGCGAGGATCGAACCCTCGACCGATTAAGCGGCTCTCCTTTCCACCTTCCCCTTTCTTTTATCCCTTTTAGGGTAGCACACGTTGTACACCATCGTTCGTAAACCTCGACACTTTAGCCTAATTTCTATCGATAGCGGATATCGGTAAAATATATGGATCAGTGGCTAGAAGCTGTCTTCTTGTTGCGTAATTCCACCGAAACTTTATTAATTAGAAGTGTACTAATTAGAAATATCGCAGAGGATATTTATCCTCTTTATGAGAAACAACAGACTCCGAAAGTTCGTTGTACTTGCAGCCGATCGATCAACGTGTACATTCTATTCAGGAATACCAATGGTCTTCAAGTATATTCTCTAACCACTTTAATTACGAGACGCGATATAACGACAGGCCCATGATCGTTTTTAACGATGCATTAACATTTGGCAGAAACCAGGTACGTTTGCAGTATCGTTGAAAATAGAAAAAAGGAAACGAACAACATTTAGCAATATACACCGGACTGGTTTACATCGTTGAGATTGCCGTTTTTACGATCGTTAGCATTCGTACATGGTTGACTTTGTTATCTCACGATGGTATGTTAATTATAGTAGATAATCTTCGCTGGTAACTTTGTAATTAAATTTATGCGTTGAATAATTAATCTTTTGCCCAAAGATAAGCTTATTCAATGTCTGAATAGCTCCCAGCTAAATAACGTATATATACGTCATGCATATATATTATTGGCGCTGTGATATGAACCTTTTCTTTGAGAATTGGCCGAGCGTTCAAGTTTAAAACACCGACGTCGAGCAAGTAGCCAGGATTTATTCGTTCGATCGATCTCGACGTGTCTTTAACGGACTGCTACACCATGTGGGAACGAGTTCTCCGGCCAAGTTGCTTTTTGTGCACGGTATATATGTGAATGTAGAAGGTACGCAGCAGTGTAACGTGGTCGAGGATGTGCTTGAATCTTTTCAGCTACCACCAAGCTTTCTTTGTTACCTGCGAGGGTTAAAGTGTATTGGCTGAGATTGCTTTTGGTATAGGGGGATGGACTGAACCGGGCAACTTTCAACCCTCTGTAACGTTGAATAATTTAATTTGTATCGTCGCATTATTTATATCTACATTTGTATTCTTTCGATATCGTTGCGATTTTGTCAACGAACATGGGAAATATTTCTTTTTCCGAATAGAACTTTGAATATATGTGGCCTTTTCAAGCCTTTTCCTCTGTGTATGTTTATACGTGTGGTGACATATATATTTTGGTTAATTTTAAAACGGACTATCGGATTACGTGGACGGAATTGTTAAAAATTGCACATCGCAACGATCTATACTTTAAATTTAAATAAATTCGCTAATTGAATTAGGACTGGGAAAAAGACGAAATGTCAAGCGGAGCAAAGTATTCCTTTCTTCTCTTGGAGATGGTCTGTGATTTATTTAGAACGAGACATTTTTCATTCTGATTTCAGTTAATTGGTCGGATAATTTAGACCTGCAACGGAAGTATTAAAATCGTCACGTGTATCGTTACGTGTTTCGTTCATAATTTCCAAGTATCTTCGTCAAGCATCTCTTTTTTAACGCTTCGTATAATATTCGCTGTTATATTCGCCGGAGTGCTGCATATGCCTGTAACTTTCCAATCATATAATCAAGTCATCCTAGAGAGTTAATTAATGTTTCTAATATTAGACTCCTAAGATTCTTCGATGCTATGCGTTACGTAACGCGGAAAGTAACGAATGACAGAAGAATTTGTATGGGAGCCGGTAAATTACAAGATGTGTTCAGCTACCAGACACGATAAATCAAACGACGATGAACAATTGCTAGAGCAGGACTACTTGCCATTTGACGATCTTTCATTTATTTTAATATTTCCACGCAACGAGTAACATGCAAGAAATATTATTATTTGAGGAATAGAAAGGCCATCGTATTTAACGTTAGTGGCGATAGCGTTGTTTTGAGAAATCTTACGAGAAAGAGAAAAGATGTTCTGAAATATCTGCGTTAATTCTGCCATGTCCTTTCGAGTACGCTTTTCCATGCAATTACGTCTCTTTAACGTTAAAAGATACGTTCGAGTTTGGCCAAAAAATATGAAAAAAGTCTTGCTGCCGTGTAGGATTTCAATCTTCCGTTAAAAATCCCTCGAAAACGTTACGTACTTTTTCTATTCGGCAAAAATGAGAGGAAAATCGAAACGTAAAAATTGGAGGATCGTGGCAGGGTGAAAATGATTTATCAAGCAACGCTGTATTTCTCCGCGTAATCGCCAAAAACGTGGTTTCTTTTTCACAGAACTCTAGCCAATTAACGTCGATTAATATCGATACGTGAATAAGCCATAGGATCGTTGAAACTGCCCCATTCATTCGGCATCACCTGTGTATTTCTCACGTATCGGCTAATGAAAAGCTCGAATAACAGGAACTCGGCTAATTAAAAAACTCGAGGCCCGGTTAATCAAGGTCCCAATGTGCTTCCGTTTGAATACGTACTCGCTCGTTTTGCAACCAAATGGTAATTACACGTTTCGCGTACAAATTATGCAGGCAAAAATGATAAACGACTCTCGGTGAACGGGGGCTATTCACAGTCATTGTCATTGGAAAAAAAAGGGGAGCGGGGACGAGGATGGAACGTGAAAACAGGAAAAGTGGTTCGTTTGGTACCGTGGTTGTTTAAACCGTGGCATCCTTTTTGTCGAAACAGCGAAATAGAATCGATGGAAAATACAGAGGAGGGGATTATCGAGTGAACGTGTCCCTTTGTGCAATGATCACGGATTTTCATGGTAACGTAAATATGGAAATGGAAATGGAAATGGATCGACTACCAAACATTTGCCCCGTACAAAACTAAACTAAACTAACTAAAAACTGTTCTCTCCTCGTTGAAACAAGATCAAGATCGAGATATAGTTATTCGAGTGCGTAAACTAACACAGCCTGGCGATTAGACGAGGCGAATGTTTACACGTTTTTGGAAAATTTGCAGCCACAAAGATATAGAAAATATCGGGAATACTTTCTTCGATATTCAATGAGCCAGACAATGTTCCGTCTACGTGCAATCTTTCTCGGTTACGTTCGTAAAACTCCAAAGAGTGTTACGGGAACGAGCGGGAGTTTGGAAAATACGCGGGCCAAGCGCTTTTCCGCTAGCCGCGAAGCAGGAAAATAAATAAATACATCTAATTTACGCTGATAAAGATATGAATTCGCACGAATACACGGCGTTCCGCTAATAGCCGAACGAATGAAAAATAACGCTTGTTGTAATTGATCGCATAACCGCGTTCTATTTTAAGAGATGGCCAAGACCAATGCTAAGTTTAAATCAAGAACACCTCCGCTGACCTTGTCAGCGGTTCTACTCTCGATGTTAGCAAGATTATACCGTTCGACAGTCGGATTATACTTGTAATTACGTAACCGAGTCATGGATGACGGGCAGAGGTAGCAATTAAAGTAATTATCACGGCACTCGACCCATGAAACCTCTACAGTGTATACTATATAGCTGCATAGCATACGTAAGCATCGAAAGGATCCTCGAGACGTAGGATCTCGGAACATGATTGTGCCGTACAGTACCGTGCCGATCTTTAAGTGACATGAAAACGCTTTTTGCATGTACCTTGAGCAGCGCTTTTGTCCAATTGCTTCCAATAACCGGGACTACTCGAGCTGGAAGAAGTGGCACGTTCGGCGTATGGGATAGCAAGCATGAGAGAAGAAGAGCGAAAAGAGCCACATTCTTTTCGACTACACCCTCTTGAGCTCTTTTTAACGAAGCCTTTCGACGAAAGACAAATATCGCGTCGCGTCGACTTAATGGCACTCCGTGTAACGTTTACCAATTCCGCTAATATCGCGGTGATTGCGTTGCTCTTACGAGTCTCGACCCTTTAACGCGCTCGAGTTTAAATCCGAGAAAGGCGAGCGATCATCGAGCCTTCGAAAACGAATCTCGCGTATTTTTACAGCCGTTGGATTTAATACCGGAGATTTATCGAATATATCGCGCGCCGTGAATTTTCGCGCAAAATCCTGTTTCTCGTGGATGCGATTAAAAGAACGGGAGAGGCTACTGTCGTACTTAGTGGGCAGAAATTTGATTTGTCTGTTAAGTATTTCGAAGAGTGTTATGCTTTGGGTACTTTGTTACACGCTTTCGCGTATCACGTGCTTTCACCTCCGTGCTTTTTATATTTGGAAATCTCTGCCACTTTCAGTGGATTCGCCTATCAAGTAGGGTTTTGCTTGCACCGTGTCTTACGTTTTTCTCTATATGCGTACTCGGTCTGTGAATCTACCATTCACAGCGTGATACCTTTCTAGTGTTCGTACGTTGTTAACACTAGAACTAGCGATAGTTAACACGAAGCTGTTTCTACCAAGAGCGGTGAAAACGACTGGTCTTTAAGAAATACGTAATAATAGAATATTGTAGTATCGTAGACTATTGTGATCAGTTTATTTGTAATAGATGGATTAAACAGATGTTGATTAAACAGGAAACGATGGTTATTTAACTCGAATTAATCGCGACGACGTATTATGATTAAGACAACTGGATAATTAATTAATAACTCTCTCTCGACAACGCAATCCGCACTCTCTGGCTTCTCAACTCATACTGCCGTTAATTCGTTTTTGTCCCTTAGCAACCCCTTGTCTTTTGTCTTAAACTCATACCTTTTGTCTTAGCCCCATCGCGCACATGCTCGGCAACCGCTCGTTTATAATTCCGGGACCCTCGTCCATGATACTACAATATTTTTATATTTACCGATTTATTACTTTCTTACAGAATAAATTCCACGTTATGTAGTCGATTTTTGGCATTATTAATGGGGGTTGACACATTTATAAGATTGTAGAGCCAATCATTTTCACTGCTGTGGTATTCCTAGCGTTAGGATCTAGCGATCTAGCGATCGATCCGGAATTTCCCTGATAACTGATATCGTCGTATCGAACGATACGCGGTAAAAATTTGAAAAACGCGTGGCAAGTTGTTACGAAAACGAGGAAACTGGTTAATTGGGCTTCGATAAACAGATTGCAGGATCCTTTTACACTTCGACAAGTACAAATCATTTTCACTGGCATTGGTATAAGTAGCCCTGATACAAAATTATTTTCAGTTTGAATAGATAAAAAACGAAAGAAAATTCATTCTATTATTCTTTTAGTTATCGCTACGAAATTACGTCATTGCAGAAAGAGAATATAACACGAAGTAGGAATTTAAAAATAAAATTGTAAAGCCAGTCAATTTGACCGTGTGTGGTAGTTCTAGTGTTAAAGACACGCGCGTCTGTCGTTGATATTCAGAGTCGCTGGACGCGGCAACGAATCAGAAATCCGTAAAAATAATCCACCAAGCAATTTCCAAGCTTTCCACCTAAGTTTCGTTCGCTGCAAAATATATCGTCACCGTATACCGCGTGCATAATCGTACCTATGTGATTCCATAAAATTGACGGAATACGTTCTCTATCGATACACGCGTTTCGACTCCACTTTTCTCTCCCCTTGTAAATTTCAAGATATCAAGGGAAAAAAAAAGAAAGTCCAGCATCGGCCTGAGAAGGTTGGCGGTGAAAAATGTGCCGTTCGAAAGGGGAGCAGAAATAAAGAAAAGTGATATGGTGGGCGAGGGAGAGCGCGAGTTTCGACGGAAATCGTTCACAAAAGAATTATTCAACCTGAGTTTACATTCTATATGCGCGCGAGTACAATGCTCCTGGAACATGTGCGTTTATCGAACGACCGTTCCACACCGAGTTATTTTTGTGTGCGCGGTCGCTTCGGCCGGCTTTCAGAGTTCGATCGGAATTGTTATCGGCTCTTTTCAGCGGCGCGGCGCCGCGACGCGACGCGGCGATGCGAGCGTATTCCGTAGGCGCCTGCCTTTTACAGAGATTTTTCGTTTTACGTGCACGAACACCGTGTTGTTCCATCTTCGGTCACAGTTTGCCCACGATGAAATTACGCAATTGTGGTATTCGTTTAATATTCATTTAACGTTTAATATTCGATCGAATATTCATTTAAAGAGAATTTGTCGTTCCTTTATGTCACCTTGTAAATTAGAATATAAATTGCGTTTAAAAAGATGATATATATCTTTTGATTGATTCATTGGTTTTTTTTTTTTTTATGTTTCAGGTAAGTAATTTACAACACGAAGTAGTGGTGTATAATGCTTTAAGCTGAATCAACTTTCCAGATGAGTAAGTGTTACTTTTACTCTTATATTCTATCTTTGTATCGTTATATCGTCAGTGAACAATGTATTTGTAACAACCGTTGATCCCTGTTTTGTCAACCACGATGAATAATTTCTTCTAAAATTGATGAAAGATTAGCTAACAGTCGATTTAATAGAAACTCCGTATGATTTGATTGCTTTGAAAATTCCTCGCTAATTTAGATACGTATGTACATTTATCGACGATTTAATTCAAGTGTCGATGCAACAAACTCGATCTAAATTGCTCGCTAATTTAATTCGATTCAAATATTGATTCAATGAACTAAACTTAGACTCCTCGCTAACTCACAGAGTTATACATCCATTGACAGTTTAGTTTAAATATTGATTCGGTAAATTAAACCTAAATTCCTCGCTAATCTGAACGTACACAATTCATTTCAAGTATCCACCCAATAAATTGAACTTAAATTCCACGCTAATCTAAATGTATAAATTCATCGACGATTCATCCTAAACATCGATCCAATAAATTGAATTTAAATTCCTCACTAACCTAATTCGATTCAAATATTGATACAACGAACTAAACTTAAACTCCTCGCTAATCCAAAGTTGTACATTCGTTGACCATTCATTCCAAATAAATTGAATTTAGATTTCTCGCTAATCTAGATGAGTACATTCGTCGACAATTCATCCCAATTATTGTTCCAACAAATTGAACTTACATTCCTCGCTAATCTAAATGTATACATTCATTAACGATTCATCCCAAATATAGATTCGATAAATTGAATTTAGATTTCTCGCTAATCTAGATGAGTACATTCGTTGACAAATCATTCCAATTATTGATCCAACAAATTGAATTGAAATTCCTCGCTAATCTAAATTCATTGACAATTCATTCCCAAATGTAGATTCGATAAATTGAATTTAGATTTCTCGCTAATCTAGATGTATACATTCATTCCAAATATTGATCCAATAAATTGAATTTAACTTTCCTCGTCAATCTAAATGCATAGACGTTCGTTGACAATTCATTCCAAGTATTGATTCGATAAATTGAATTTAGGTTTCTCGCTAATCTAGACGTATACACTCGTCGACAATTCATCCCAATTATCGATCCACCAAATTGAATTTAAATTCCTCGCTAATCTAAATCCATTGACAATTCATTCCCAAATATAGATTCGATAAATTGAATTTAGATTTCTCGCTAATTTAAACGTACACATTAATTGGCGATTCAATTCAATTATGAGGCCAATAAATTGAACTTAAATTTCACGCTCAACTAACTATATATATACGTGTATCGGCAATGAGTTCGAAACGTGTTAAAAAATTCGAATGATTAAATATGCAGCTCGTTTATGGAACGAAAAAAGGGGCAGGAAAATTTCAATAACGTCGGTCGTTTGAATCTGGGCCACCCTGTATACGGATCAATAAGAAGAGCGCACAGTTTCCGTCGCGCGAACAAAGTTGCCCAACTGTCTCACGACTGGCCGTGTCACGATCTCGCAATTAACAACACGGGACGCGCATCTCGCTCTTACGTACATTGACTGTAAAAACTATTAGCACATGTTGTGTTTCATGCTACGGGCACAGACTAACAGTTTCGACTAACTGTCGGATAACTACAACTGACGGAATAGAAGATTCTACCGACTATCTATAATTTTTATCATTTTTCATACAACAATAGGAATGTACGCTCACACCAATGAATTCAACGATCGAGATATCAGTCCGTATATTTCAATCATTTCATCTCAGCCCATTTAGCCATTATTATTTATCAATCTACTCATATATACGTATGAGAAACAAGAAAGAACATTTTGCAATTTCCATTAAGATTTTCATCGATCAAAGACATGATTAAAATCGATATTCTATCGTCACACGTATGAGAAAAGAAAACCTAAATCACTTACAACGTTCTTACCAATAATTCATTCGCGATATTTGTATGGCGAAGGAATAAAAATATCGTAGTGTCAGTTGGTCCGTTTGCGAAAGTAGCAACAACAGCAACACACGATGTAGACGACAGAGGTTCGCGAACTCTTGCTACTATGCAATGCATCGCAAGCAAACCTCTGGCTACGTCTCCGTCATTATACACGAGCTTCTCTCCCTTGCTCCTCGGTGCAGTCGATATACGTTACCCGTTTCGCAAGGAGGAAACGCTTTGACAGTTACACAATCAAGATTCAGCGTGGCGTCGAGGAAGGTGGCGGCAGCAAGCGGGACCAGGGGAACGGATTTCCCTCCAAAGTCAATTCGCTATTCCATTCAGAGCAGTCGGTTGCCTCTTCCCCTCTCTCTCTTTCCCCTCTTTCTCTCCTCTCTCTCTCTCTCTCTCTCTCTTACTCCCTTTCATCGTGTCTCTCTTCTCCCTTGTCGCAACAAGGCTTTTCCTCTTTCTTTACCGTTGCTTTCTTCGCGCCGGTACACGTAGCAATGCAGTAGCGTTAACCGGTGTTGATATATACCGTTTCTCTAAATGGCCACGATTATCCCCGTGAATGTGTGAAGTGGATTTTGGCAACTGAATTTCTGCCTTCGCCGTAGATACATAATCGAAGTAACGGGAATCGTTAGCGAAATTTTGTGCAACGAGATACGAATTATTGGTATTAACGGATAATAGAGTTAGACAAGGCAGACAAGATATTTCGATCGCGTAATAAAAATCGCCTAACGACGACCAAATGTGGTAATAAATAGACAGTTGATTTTTACGCGATCTTACGTTTTTCTTTTCAAATTATTATTCTAACGCGAATTTATATGCTTCGTTGGCAATCGTAACGAAGATGCGTCAGAGGAGACACAGGTAGCTCGGACGCAAAGAAATTATTACGACTTACAAATTTCTGTAAGTTGACTTCTCACTTTTACCTATCGAATATTACTACAACGAGTACTATATTTTCAATATTTTAAATTTTCCACGAGTACACGTCTAATCGTCGACGTTTCTCCTTTTGTACTCTCGATAATCGATCGCAGAGGATTCTAACCTGTGGTCAGTTAATGATAATTATCTGCTTAATCAATTTCTCAATTTTCCTCAATATAAGTATTTACGTAAAGCCATAGACGAACGAAAGAAGTAACGACGAATGTGCGATTTTAAATGAAATTTTGAAACCGGTCGCACCTGATAACGTTAACGTTAAGGAAGCGCCACTGTATTCGTACGTTCTTCCTCGTCCACTATCCGCGTACGGCAACTCGAATGCAACGGTACACGGCGACCACGAGATGCATAGATGATGATAGCGCGGCGTATTGCCCGATCGAGCTCACGTTCCTTGCGAATCCTGGCCAAATACGTATAATACGATAGCTGGAAAGACGATTAGGCGGTGAAACGCAGATCCGATTAGTCGTCTCTGATAGACTACGATACTCCATGTAATTTTGAACGTAAACAGCCGTGTCGGTGGAAAATGTTGCATATAATCAAATCTAACGAATATAACGTACTAGCTGTTTATTAATACGTCGCCGACTTAATGAATGAGAATTCGCGCGTGAGACTCTCTGTTCGTCGAAGCGTGCTTTCAGTTGAACGTTATTCAGGCCTGTGTGATACGCGAGCGATAATTATATCGTCTTGAGTCTTGGCCGACGTGGTTTCTGTCGTGTTCCGTTTGCCTCAGTTCGCTCTGGTTTGCTTTGGCTGGTGCGGCGCGTGTTGCAATAGCAGCCTGGCATAGGTAGGTATAGCAGTTTCATGGAATTGAAATAGAACGTTTGTACGCGTGGCGAGATTTCAACTGCGCTAGGGCGATGACGATGTCTTCGAGCTGATCTTTCATTTCGTTTTTCGTCGTTGTATCACGCGTGCGGTGTGAAACGAGGCGAAACGCGATCGAAATATCGCGGTTGCCGCTAGTCGCTGCGATGTATCGCAAATTCCTTCAAACGTCTTCGTATTTATCGTACGAAGCAATTTCTCCGTCAAATTTAAATGGCAGCGCGAGGAGGATCGATAAATCGGCGAAGAGAAACACGTTGCGGACGATACAACATTGGCTTTCGCATTCTTCATTTTCCAGACATTTCCGAACTGAGAAACAAGTTTTCGTTTTGCCGCTTCTAGCGGATTTCTTCGGGCAACTTGGAACGACACGGTTTACTCGGTGCCAATCAACTTAAGAGAGCAACTGGGAGAACCGAATCTGCTGGCAGAGCAGTGCACCGAATATCACCGGAACCGATGTTCAGCTGCGCTTAAAGCGGTCGCTGTTAGATGTAACGCTCGTGTTCATGTAGAACGGTATAGTATCGTTCGTTAAATAAATGATAACGCGAATAAGGAGGCGTGATAAATAAGCGACGAAAGGAGAACCTTCTTGTTTCTTCTTTCCCGACTTTCTTCATATCTGTTTGGCTGCTAAGTCACGTAAATTCTTTCGACACGTGTAAGTAGCTGCAGAGTTGCCTTCTTCACGTGCTTCGAATCATCGAAGCCTTCTTTCCACTGGCGCGAATGCTTTCGCGCGATTGTCACTGCTGTTTCCATTTTTATAAAATCGCCGTTTTTACGGAGACCATTTCGTCACTTCGGAATATCTAGATTTTTCTATCAGGTTGCCATACGTTCGCGCGATCGTCACTGCTGTTTCCATTTCTATAAAATCATCATTAGCATCGTCTTTATTGAGACCATTTCGTTACTTCGGAATATCTAGGTTTTTCTAGCAGATCGCCAGCGTTCGAGCGATCTAAGCGCTTCGGATAATTTTCGATATCGGATTTTACCCTTTCAATATCTGTGATCGGGCCTTTCCCAACGTATTATTATATTTCCCATGTATTTCTGCCGATTCTCTCGCACTCGCCACGCTTTCGTCTCGTTTCACTATATCGTATTTCGTTTCGACGTTCGGACCACTGTCACTTATTTTATACTAAATTCTTCTAATCGGAATTCGCTCTATCGAGTAATAAAAATAAAGGGAAGAACGCATTGTACGCGAGCGCCGATAAAATGTATACCGGGTCGTCCCAAAAGTTTCTTTCGTTTCCCAAGGAAACGATACATGCGCCACGCTTTTTCTAAGATAATAATCTTATCGAATTATGTATGATCATGGTAATAGAAATAGAACAGCACAATATAAAATAATATAAAAGAAAGAGTGTTACGCGTCTATCGTTTTCCTTATAAGACGAAAGAAGCTTTTGCCACAACCCAATATATGTTCGAACCGGAAAAAGGCATTTTTCTTCGCTGTGTTATAATTACAAGCCAACGAACGAAGAGCAGCACACGCGCGCTATCGTTCTCATCGAAAACTTTCATCGTTTTGCACTGTGCGCAGCTATCTGCGTACATCTCGTCTCCAACAAAGCGAAACCACACGTAGTATATTACGTAGTATATTACAGCTCTCTTTCTTTTTTCTTTCTTTCTTCTTTTTAATCGATCGGGGACGCGATGTAATCGCTCGCGGTAGTCGTAAAATTCACGACAGACCGCAAAGGTATAGGGCTTCGTTGTCGCACGTATGCACGACTGGAGCGCATATGGCAGCGAGACAATGCGAGTCGTGGAAGCTTATTGCGCCGCGATATCAGATGGCATCGCGCGGCAACTTATCCTTCTGTGCGGTTTACACGCGCGAAATTACAATCCGACGCAGAATCGCGGCTCCTGCTCCGACGCCTGAACTCCGCTAGGAAAGAACTTTTCAATGGAAAAAATTGCATCGTGGCCCGCGCTTCGCCACGTAATGGGGGAAAAAGAACGGTCTGCGAAGGGAAACGCCGCTTAATTTTCATTCACCTCTTCGCGATTCACCCTTCCTTTTTTTTTCTTTCTTTCTTCTTCTTTTTTTTTTTTCGCTTAAACAGCAGCCGTTCAACGATCTTTTGATATTAATTCCGCGGAATCGTTCCGTCGAGTTAATTTTTTCGTACTCCTTCTTGTTCTCCTTTTTTATTTCGAGGGAAGGAGAGTAAAACGATATACAGTACACGCTGGAAATATTAACTTTTAATTATGCACTTTGGAAGTTACCAATAAGAATACAAGAAAAACGTATCCGTAATACGTACGAGAAAGTGCGCGAACAAGATCGACGATAGTAATTGAAATGCGCGTAGGATGCTGATAGTTGAATGATATTTTTAGAAATCGAGGTCGAAAGGCCGGCATATTTCGCGGAAGAATTTTTGAAAATTAATGTAGCATTTTTCTTTGTTATTATGTTTATCGGTATCGAGCTCGTTAAAATACCTTAGTGCGTTTTGTAGAGGCGAATAAACGGAGAACGACGGAGGTGTAAAATTCATCTCGTGACTCGTTATTATAACATAGAATTTTTATTTAAAAAAAAAGAAAGAAAGAGAGAAAAAAGAGGAATATCCGCTTAATTAGAGAAAAAGCGAACTTATTATACATATTATGCACACAGATATGCAAGTATTCGAGCATTTGTTATGTCAGCAGCGTTTCCTGAAATGCGATACTCTGAAAATTATTGAATAACATATTTTCTGCTGTTTCCTCTGGCTACACTGGTGGAACAATATTATCTCGTAATTATCATAATATATACGCGGAATTACGATACGTTTGCGTTTGTTAATCCGCAAAATAACGTCACTCTGCGCACATCCGACTCTTTCTAATTATAATTGGAGATCCCTTTTTATCTTCGCCATAAAAAACGAACAATCGCGTTTGCTACGATGTTTCATGTGTCTTTATGTACGTGCACGCGATTCACCATTCTCTGGCATCGATCTGATGCACGATTTCCTTCGAGAATATAATCGTGACAGTGTTTTATCGTAATTACAACGAGACTGACAAATATTTTCTGTGACACGCGTAATTAGAATGCAAGACGTTTATGCAAATTTAGAAAAAGATAGGTCCTCCGATTTGTCACAGTGTTTTCCATTCTTGCAGAATGCTCAATCAAATATAATCATCGATTTCAGTACTTAGGAAATTGAGATATTAGCATTCAAAGATATATTCAAAAATAATTTTCGACACAGAAAATAACTACTTTTCATGTTCTACTTTACACATGCTTTTAATATCTTTTTTAATATTAAACGTTTACAATTCACTTGGATACGATCCCTCGTTATTTCTATTTGTTACACCTCTGCATACTCTTAGAATTTTGCGGATGGAAATTGTAATGAAAACATCTAGAACGTAAGGAGTTGCCTCACCATGAACATAATTTCTCCATTAATTTCTCAGGAACAATGGAAAAAGATCCTCTTTGCGGTTGTTTTACCGTCGATTTAAAGCATCGAACTCGCGTACGGTCAACTGATTCGAGATTTCGCGGTTCTTGCTCGTCCTCTGGTCCGCACAACAGAAGCAAACCATCGGGTAACAGTCTTTTAAACCAACGTTTCAACGTGTGCCTATCTCTGCAGTTCTCTACACAGAGTGTACGATTGTTTGCAAGCTCAATAGCGGGTTTGACTGATTTTTCCAAAGACACGACGTTGCTACTTGTCGCGTTCAAGCCACAGATCCCACTTTCCTCGTTTCGAGATTCCATTTCGTAGCTTCGAGATTTCCCGTAAACGCAGAGAACTTCGCTGTCCAACGAGCGCTATGTATTCGCGCAAGGTTTCCGCAAGCGTTCGACGCGCGTGCAAGAAAGAAAAAATCGCGTTTTTTGGAGAATTCAGACGAAGATGTCGTTGAAATTCCTGCACCCTCGGCGCGTCGTCGTTCAAGGGGTTGATACATCCAGCGAAGCGGAAGACACCGCGCGTTTTTTCCGTATCTGTGGCCACGATCGAGCGAACATCCTCCCTCGTTTACCATCGAGCCTATGCTTGCAGAGCTTGCTCGGCCTCTTCGCATCCCTTAACGCTTCATTCCTTAAAGCGGATAGCGCATTCCAAGTATTGACCCGTTTACCCTTCGGCCCCTCCAGGTATCGGAGCAATGGAGCAGCTCCGAATTTCTCCGATTAATCGATCGATTCTCCTCGATTAGCCGCTGGCCAATTGCGTTCCTGTCTTTTAAAAATCGAAGGGAGCAAGATCGAAGGACGTTAAAGCGCGATGTTGGGGAAATTTTGTCGAAAAAGCGAGGGAAGATCGCGCGATAGATTTCTCACGCAAACTCTAGTTTGCAGAAGGATAATTTTCGATTGTAATCGAGCTGAGATTTGCACGATGTTCGAGGTGAAATTTCGTGTATTTCAGATTGGGGTTAGAATTTTGAATCGTTTTATTTTTTTTTAATGGTCAAAATGTTTCTCCAGCTCGAAGAATACGAAAGAATCGTTGCGATGTTACGCGTGATCATTCGTTTCGCGTATGTGCTCCGAAGTTCTTCTCTCTTTGTTTGAACAAACAGTCAAGTTTGTGGAGTTAGTAGCAACTTTGTATTCCAACGTCGGAGAAAATTCTACTAGCGGAGTTAACAGTGACGCGTAATTCTGGATGTTATATTAATTTAACGCGTTAAACCTCGGACAAGATTCTAACAACGTTTCAGCGACTTTGCATAATTTGAAGAAACCACTTAGTCGAGTCTGATCTTCCTTGCAATTCGTACAAACAATCCGTTTAGCTAATTTTCGAAACGATACATTCTTTTTTATAGATTCTATGGATTTTACAGAATCTGATCGCTTCGGTCGATACTCTGCCAAATTACCGAATTGTTAATCGCATACATCAAGTATGCGTGCACGATATGATTAAATTAATAATCTCGCCATAATCACAGTCTCGCGCACAGAGCCGATTTACGTTATGAAATCGATTTATCAATGAAACCTCCTAAATATCCCGAGATAACTCGAGCGAACCTGCAACCTGAAGCGAACGAAGAACGGGTTGATTTTCAAATAGCGCAAATTACGCGTAATCTGTCGCAGCTCGGTTTACACTTACCAAGTTTCACGAGTTAGCCTCGTAGAGGAGAAATCATCTTCTCGAAGGCTTTTAACTCGTCACAGCGCTGCGACATGTAAAATTGACAAAAGTCGAAATAATTCTCGCTCGATTTTGATCTTATTACTCTGATATCGTCAAACTGTGAGCGACTGCTGTGAATAAAAACGACGATTGTCCCAAAAATCGATAGACGATTGATAAAGATCGGTTATATGTGTCATTAGTCGTCACAGTGCTGCGACATGCAAAATGCACAAAAATCGAAATAATTCTCGCTCGATTTTGATCTTATTATTCACTGATATCATCAAACTGTAAGCGACTACTATAAATAAAAGCGACGATTGCCCAAAAAATCGATAGACGGTTAATAAAGATCGTTCATGTACGAAAATCTAATCGCTCGAACATTAGGTCGCTCGTTGGTTGTACATTCTTGTTTGTTAGTTCTTGTTAAACAGCGTTTGTCACGCTCTGGATACGAGGAAGAATTCGAGCAAAGATACGTTTCAATTTGCAATTTAATAATTTTTTCCCTTGTTTTTAAAGCGAGATTTAAGAAAACCATCGCAACTATCCAGTGCCATTGATTTTCCTGTATCGATGAGACATTGTATTACATTGTTGTATAATCTATTTTCACTACAAACTGCTACACCGCTTGTTCTCAATTCTTCCGATCGAAGAAATCAAATTCATTCGTAATCGTGTTTCGATCGATGATCGTATTTCTCGTCATGTTTATTCCGAGAAAATTTGAAAAGCTACGCAAATTCTCTTTTTCGTATCGGCTCTATAATTCAGGAAACAAAAGGGAGAACAAGCTGTTTCCGCGTGTTCACTTACGAAAAAATGGGAAGATCGTCTCACTTTACGCTATTTACACGAACGTTACCGTGCGTTGTTAGACAGAGGAACAAATATCCAAAATATTTCAACCGAAACAGAGAAAAATAGAAAAAATACCAACAAAGATCTGACAAACACACTTTTATTCGGATCTTCCTGTATCAATTCATCTCCTAGAAAAACTACGCTCCATTTACATCTTTCACTCTTGTCCCGAATCTTTGTTCAAATTCCGTGCTGTGCAACGCGAGAACGTCGCCTCCGAATATGCAATTTTGCCGGGGAATTTTGATTTTTCTTGCAAACAGCCGTTCAAATGCCGCACCGTATGCCGATGAGATTTTGCAAGGCAAATCCGAAGGCCTGGGTCGTCGTCTCCGGATCACGTCCACAAGGTTTGCGTTCGCACGATCCACGAAAATCGATGATTCCCCCTTTGGACCAGCCTCAAACTCCATCACCAGCGAATTTTCACCCTAACTCTGTCCCTGGCGCTTACGTACCAGTCGCTTCCCCTATGGCTAAGTTGGGCTAGGTTAGGCCGTGTTCGCGTTCCACCGCCACTTTGCCTCCTAACACGCAGGAATGCGTGTCCGAATGTCGCGGTTAATGAGAAGATCGACGACGTTCGCGTAATTTCATGGATATATTATCGTTTAGGCTAGTTTCAGGCGATAAGGGTTGACGCTCCTTTCTTTCCGCTCGGAACGTGACAATTACAGCGGGTTTCAGGGTAGGTTTTCGTGACAAAAGTCGGAATAACGATAACAAAACGCGATTTTCACTCTTTTATTTTTATTATACTTATTATTAACGCGCGTTTTTAACATACAAAATGCAATCCGAGTTGAATCATTGAGATACAGTTTGGAGTAGTTGGACGACGTATTAGGATCGTTTAGGGAAGTTGCAGAGAATCAGAGGTGTTTGTATCAGTTTCTTCCTTTTGATTTGACGGAGTGTGACGATCTGAGGGAAGCTGAGTTTAGGTTTGAACGCGCATTTTTAACATACAAAATGCAATCCGAGTTAGACCATTGAGATACAGTTTGGAGTAGCTGAACGACGTATTAGGGTCGTTTAGAGGAGTTGCAGAGAATCAGAGGTGTTTGTATTAGTTTCTCCTTTTTGATTTGACGGAGCATGATGATCTGAGGGAAGCTGAGCTTAAGTTTGAACACGCATTTTTAACATACAAAATGCAATTCCAGTTAGGCCATTGAGATACAGTTTGGAGTAGTTGGACGAAGTATTAGGATCGTTTAGAGGAGTTGTAGAGAATCAGAGGTGTTTGTATCAGTTTCTTCCTTTTGATTTGACGGAGCGTGATGATCTGAGGGAAGCTGAGTTTAGGTTTGAACGCGCATTTTTAACATACAAAATGCAATCCCAGTTAGGCCATTGAGGTACAGTTTGGAGTAGCTGGACGACGTATTAGGGTCGTTTAGAGGAGTTGCAGAGAGTCAGAGGTGTTTGTATCAGTTTCTTCCTTTTGATTTGACGGAGTGTGACGATCTGAGGGAAGCTGAGTTTAGGTTTGAAGTCGGAATGACTGTTAGAACAAGAAGTTTTCTCCGTTTCTTTGTATTTTTATACAGA
This sequence comes from Bombus cullumanus, assembly GCA_014737535.1. Classification (NCBI taxonomy): domain Eukaryota; kingdom Metazoa; phylum Arthropoda; class Insecta; order Hymenoptera; family Apidae; genus Bombus; species Bombus cullumanus. The sequence goes on along the minus strand of JACXIX010000044.1, from coordinate 3,640,809 downwards.
ACATGTAATGCAATGCGATTTCCACTACAGCAACTTGACGACGTATTCTGTTTGGGAAAGTTTCAGGTAACCAGAGGTATCTGTACCGAATGATTTCTTTCGTTCGGTTTGGAACGTGATAAAATTCCAACGAGTTTGAGTTTAGCTTTTTCAAGCTGGATGGAACGTTGGAACGACGTGATATCGAAACACTAATTCTACTTTCTTCAAGTTTCTTCGTTTCTCTTACTATTTGGTCTAACTATCAATAAGCTGTGAATGCAAAGATCTCAAGAAAATCGATGATATTCGAAGAATTTGAATATCACAGCTGTTCGTTCGATGATCAACGAGAAAAGAGAAGCTCTGTTTGCAAGAAGAGAATTTACGCCTGGTTTACGAAGAAACGTACGAAATTGTCGGTATTTTTCGAGGATCGTATTCGAAATGTAATTCCATGTACCGAAGATACTAAAAGTGTAACTGTGATGACGATAACGGACGTAGTTAAGCAGTTTATAGCGGAGTTTTAGTGGAGTGCAGAAAGTTGGCAAACATCGTCCGGAAACTTAGCACCTGAAACGTTCATTTAACTATAATACGATCGTACTGTAAAGAAGAAGGCGACGAAACCGCGAATCTTTGAAACTAATTCCGCCGTAATGGCCAGAAGGGAACCTAATTGTCGTCAATTTCTTCGTTCCACATTTCTTCGAATTGCAAGAATACAGACGGTTTCATCACTGGCTGGGCATAATGCACGGCCTTCTCCTTCTCTTCCCTTCCACGTTTCTGCTCCCTTTTTCCGTTTTCTTCATCACTCTAGTTCTCAGTGTTTCTCAATCATTCTCGTATCACGATCCTTGTTTAGAATAGACAGACATATCGCGTTTGAACGCGTTTGATCATTAGCTATCGATAGATGGTGAATGTTGAAGAATTTTTGGGAAATTTCAAATTCCTAAAATCTACGAATTGCGTGTAATACGTAAGAATGTGTACAAATATGCAACGTTCAAAGCAGAACCCTTAACCATTTAATAAAGGAAAGAAATTTCTACTTAGATTCAATTTGTTTCATTGTCGTGTAGTTATTGATATTATTAACATACCAACCGTTAATATTGTTTAATTATTAACTGTTAGGTTGGCCGAAAAGTTTCTTTCGTTTTATAAGGAAATAATGGATGCACAACATTTTTCGTTTTATATTATTTTATCGAATTACGTATGATCTATTTTGTTCTATCAAAATAAAGATCACAACGTTCGATAGATCAGGTTTCATGTTTGTATAAAGATGCATAGCTGTAAAAGACAAATTTCTCTGGATGCAACGCAAAGAAATCTTCGTTCACACGATCCATAAGAAATTGTTTATCCATTAACAAATTACCGATGTTTATGTAAATTCTTATTTTTTCGAACATGATGAGAGAAACAGGGCATATAAAAATTCACACTCTAACATAATTAACATTAGCTGTTCATATTCACTGAGCCAAAAACAAATTTCTCCGGATGCAACATAACGCAAGAAGGAGAAACTTTGTTTCACACGATCCATAAGAAATTGTTTACCCATTAGGAAATTACCGACGTTTATGTAAATTCCTATTTTTACAAACATGATAAAAGAAACAGGGCATATAAAAATCCACACTCTAACATAATTAAAATCAGCTGTTGATATTCACTGAGCCAAAAACAAATTTCTCTGGATGCAACACGATGCAAAGAAACCTTCGTTCACACGATCCATAAGAAATCGTTTATCCATTAGCGAATTACGTAAATTCCTATTTCTATGAGCATAACTAAGGTAATAAGACACGTAAAAAGATCCGCAGTCTTAATTTAAAACGGAGAAGAAAAAAGTATGATGAAGTATTTCATAAAAATAATCGCCAGCTAAAGATAGCGAAGATGATCTCCAAGGAAACGGTTCGCAACCCTCTTGGAGGTCACTACCTCGTGTACAACTTGGGAATCTCGACTCGAGCTTCTCTCCTGCCCCTGTCATCGGCTTATCCTTCTTCCCCCTTTTTCAATTTCTTTTGTCCTCTTTCTCCCGCATCTCCTCGCGATTCTCCACTTTTCTCCAGTTTCTTATCCAGTTCAGACCGCGATCTCGTCAGGTACTCGCGTGTCGTATTTGATCGTCCCAAAAGTTTCTTCCGCTTTCTAAGCAAATAACAGATACGCGGTGCGTTTGTTGTTTTGTATTATTTTAGCGAATTATGTACCGTCCATTTTGCTCTGTTGGAACAAAACGATATGCAACAATGAAACAATATATCGTGTTGGCAATTAAGCGATTGTGGATTTTGTTAACGCGTTGACTGCCAGACGAACTTTCCATCGTTTGCCCAAGGCGCCGACGTGAACTTTTCATTATGCTATGCATATTACGTTGAAATATTGTTTGCAGCGAATAAGATAAGTTATAAGATCATGCTCGAAGCATTTTTCGTGGTGACGGCCACCGGTGACCCCCACGGCGTCGTAGACAATTATTACGATTGTCCTTTTTTCAAACAATCCTGCTATGTACTTTTAATATTTGCTGCGTCGCCGGTCACCGGTGACCCCCATGGCAGTCGACGTGTTAATATCACCTAATGACACATAATCACTTAGTTGCCAATTTAATAGAAGGAAAAACCTCGCGCATCTGTTATTTCCTTCCCGAAAGGAAGAATCCTTCGGGACAATCTGACGTGTCGATAAACGACAGGCGGGAAACGACGACGTCGTCGTTCGAGCAATCGTCCGTCGCACTGTATCACAGTTTTCCGCAACTGCTCGTTAACGTCTCTCTTTAATAGCCATAAATCCTCATAACGTGGCTCGATCGGCCGAGAACGAAAGAAAGGGGAAAGATCGCGCGTCTATTAGCCCATCTACATATTACAGCGTATGCATTTTCGTGGGCGCGTGACGAGGAACCGGTTGAACGGTGATTAATTTGCGCGTGGAACGCCACCCTCGCCTGGCAGCGGTCCAATTTATCACGCGCTTTGAATTCGCGCGGACGATAAAGGGGTGGCGGCGCAGTGCGGTCGACAAAAAGGGATGAAAAAGCGAGCGCCGCCGTTGCTGCCTCTCCGATACACGCGAAGCAAGGAAAACAACGGAACTGGCCGCAAACATAACTATATGAAGAAAACAAAGGATGGAAAGGTAGAGGCGGAAAGCTCGTTGGATAAACTGTGGATGTTTATGCAGGCGCGGTGTCTCGAAATATGTAAAATATGCAAAATACAGGGTGTCTGGCATAACGTGATATTAGTGGCTAGGGAACGATAAATCGAAGGTGCAACAAATGCCAGCTTTTTGGCGCGGCCGTTTGTTTCTGAGAGAATTGATTTTGCAAGTTAGCGCGGTGAGCGTGTTGGTGAACAACTTTGGATTAAATTTCTTCATCTTGCTATATACTTTTCATTTTCTTTTTTATTTTTTTTGCATCCGTGTGTTTGTACGACGAGGAGTAACTGGCCAGGATTAAAGTTAAAAATAATCGTACTTTTGTAAACAATTTTGTTTCACGCGATTTACGCACCCAACGAGCGAACGAGTAATCCACGTGTTTCAGCCACGCTCGAAGTTTGTTAGGAAAGGAAAAAGAAAGAAAAGGGATAGAAGAATGTTGTGAATTGTTCGAGCGAAGTATTTGTCGTCGGTTTCTGCAATTTGAAGTGTACCAGACAAACAATGAATTGCTTTCACGAGAAAATGCCGCGACTTTGGACAAGATCCAATCGTCAGGCCAATGACAAAGGAGAGAACGCTGTGTGAAATTGCTGCGTGACAACGTTAGGCCACGCGCTGTTTCTACGACAAAACACAGCCACAATGAGACTTGTTTGCAACGCCTTCCAGCAGCCAGCTTATTCACTGGACGTTACTACTCTTCGGATTACACCGAACCTGTTCCGATCGATCCAACACGCTCTATCCGATTCCACTTCCAATTGGCGGATGAAACACAAAAATCACTCAATGACTGGATCTTGTTTAAAGACGAACATTCATCGTTTGCTTGTTGATAGATAGCTCAAAATTATAGAAAGTAAAGGCAAATATTTGGACCGAATACTTTGCTGTACTTTTCTATTTTTTCTTTTTTTTTTTTTTCGAAAACTTTTAGTTTCATTGAAAAATCTGGAAATTATTCTTTCGTACGCATAATATTTTATAAGGAACGCTTGTGTGTCTAGAAGCTTTATTTTACCGTTTTTGAGAAGATTGGAAAAGTGGGATTGTAAGATCGTTGGATATAAAGTTTTTTTTTTTTTTATTTAATATTTCACATTCACAATTTGTCCAATTTGGACATTTGGAAGAATTTGTTAGCTGTTTGATTATCATGTGGGTGGCTACCCCCAGCGAGGTACCATCTTTGTGCTTGTTAGATTATATCCTTTGTGAGATCTGCTGGGTGTGGATATAAAGTGAGACAATAATTTCATATCCTTCGTCAATCATCGATGATCTTCACATTAACGTTCGCTTGATTCTGTTGGATAACTCGCAAGATTTTGGTCGAGTTATTTCAGTTATTTCAAAAGAGACGCTGGATATGTGATAAACTTTGGTGACTTTATTTAAAACTGCGACAGTTTAAAAATTTGTCTCATACACGTAATACCTTTGTTGCTTTCCTTATGGATCCCAAGGGATTCCCCTGTTCTGCTTTGTCTCTTGATTAAAATTCCTATCTTACACTTGGTCATCGCTACATTACGTATCGCATATTTCTTCTTTCTTTTTTTATTAATATTTCTAGAACTGTTCTATTAATTGCTAACGATACTGGCTGTTTGAAAATTACACGTTCCAAGGTGATGCTGCGTTTACACGCGCAAAGGAACGTCAGTTTTAACTTTAATTTCGAATGTGACATTTCCCCGGATGCCCCGCAGCGTCGCGCTCTCTTTTCGCCCGCCCCGTCCCATTAATCTCGATTACAATTTCCCGAGTTTTACCGCGGTTACAAGAGATTCCTCGCGGTATGCGCTGTGTACGTATCACTGAAAGCCGAGCAAACAGGTGAAAGTTGAAAATGACGCGGAATAGAACGAAGGATAAAACGTTTTGTGACATTTAAAACGTCGAGTCGCGTCGTTGTATTTAGTTGGCAACTAAGTGATCGTGGATTTGGTCTTCAGATGGCAATGACAAAATCCGCGATCACTTAGTTGCCCCAACGCGATATATCGAAAAGTAAACGTTCGTTTCCCGAGAGACGTTAAAATCTCGACGGTTGCCAGTTGCTCTCGCGGATCTTTCGTACGTTTAGCTACGTTTCTCTGATTAGCTGCGTATCGAAGTATCTGAAAGAATCAAAGGGTTTAGGCGATTTAATGTGCTTAATCCGTATGGTAAACATTCGGTAAATATTCGATGGAAAGTTGGAACAGTCGAACGACGCTTGGAAAGAGGGTCGATTCCGCTGTACTGGGATTAAATTCGATCCAATCAGAAGATATTCTTTATGCCTTTGAAATCCAATCGCACATTGTGACGAGGGGAGGCTGGCAGACGCGTAGTAGCACATTTCGCACGGCACTTTCAATTCAACCATGGGAGGATTCAATTTCTCGTCTGCCCTGGACGCGGCCAAGGAGAAGAAGAAGAGGAAGAAGAAGAAGAAGGAGAAGAGGGACATTAACGGATCTGGCGTTCTTTTGTCTCTCACGGCGTCGTAGATTCGATGGGACAGCGGGCTATTTCAGGGGCCAAGTCCCAATTTTATTTCTTCGAGATTCTTCTTCTTCCTGCTTGTCTCTCTTTTATCCTTTTAAATCGATTACAGTCTTTTTATTTTTTTTTGTCTAATTCCATCTGACGAAAACGACGCGTATATCGAGGAAAAAAATTCTCTAAGCGAGAAAAACGAAGGATCGTGATTGGCGATCGTTGAAAAAGCAGACAACAGACGACCGTTTCTAAAAATGTCCGTACGAAAGGAAAAGATCGCAGTTGTTGTTTTTATTATTCTTATCAAATTATGGTTAGAATACGATTTAAATGAAACTGTAGAGAAGCTCGAATTCTTTCGGTTACGCGTTGCCCGAATCCCTTGAAATCGTTCGCTAGGATCATTAAACACGGTAAGAGAAATGGACATTTGTTTCTTAAACTGAACTGCCATTGACAATTTTCCTGAACGTAATCTGATGCAATTTAAATGACGATTTATTTCGTCTATTAAATATTAACAACTATACTTTCTTCCAGACGTACAGTTTATATTTAATTGTGCCAAGAGTTTCTTTCGCTTTAGAAGGAAACAACAGACGCACTATGTCTTTTTGTTTTATATTATTTTATTGAATTCTCTATGGTCCAGTTTTATTTATTAATAATAGAACAAAACGGATCATACGTAATTCGATAAAATGATATAAACGAAAAAATGTTGTTAAAATCTGTTATTTCCTTAGAAAACGAACGAAGCTTTCGCAAGCTCTAAGCAAATGTTCCTACGCTTTACACGCATTCTACGCATTTTCGTGCTCTTCGGTCTACGATAATAAACTCACGAACGCCTGTATCGTAATTACAATTGATACAGTAACAAAGTAATTACCTGCAATTAACAGAGTACGCAGAATATGAATAGGAATATGAACTAAGAATCTCGGCATCAGATAAACTCGAGTTATTAGAACTTTCTAATGTACCGGTTCTTTTACGCTCCGATCTTCCTTCTTCCTCTTTCGCACGCGACTTCTTTTCTCTTTTTTCCTCGCCCTTTCTATTCTCTCCTTTCTTGTCCCTCGTCTGTCGGCCAGTTTGGAGAAAAACCGCTGCTCGGATATGCGTTCCACTCGTGCTTCGGTGATTAAATGGTACCGGGCCGTGTTGCAACTTTTTGGATGCCTTGCGCGAGTTATGGGATCGTTAGCGCAGAATCTTTCTTTTGAAGCTGTCGACGAGAACCGTTCGGCTTTGCTACTTCTCTTTTTCCTCTTCCTTTCTTTCTTTCTTTCACTCGTTTTATTTGTCTCCTTTACTTTTCCCATTGCGATAGATTTAATATAACAGTGTTGCATACGCGTTACATTGTCCAAAAAGTTTCTTTCGTTTTATAAGCTGATAACAGATGAACAATTTCTGTTTTATATTATTTTATTGAATTACGTGTGATCCATTTCCTTCTATTTCTATTATTACGTTCCTGCAGAATTCAATAAACTGAAATAAAACAAAAAACATTGTGCGTCTATTATTTCCATATAAAACGAAAGAAACATTTCGGACAACCTGATGTTATCGGTAGACGCGAGTTTAAGGAGGAAAAATACCTGTGAAAAGCCATGTGATGGCTTGGCCCATGCTGATGTCAAGCAAGTTGCATTAAACTTCAATAAAAACTTCATCTCTTGATCGATGTTTTTTCTCGATCCAATCGTCTGATTAAAATATTTGTTGTAGCTTATCTGGTATAGTCTGTGTTTGTAATTTGTTCGTTGTTGCAGGTAGTTTTATAAATTTCATTTGTAATTCGTATTACGCGTAGTTACACGTCTATTCTAACGAGTTACTGTTTCTTCTGCTGAATAAATAAATAGGAAAATAATTGGTCAAACGTATATATTTTCTCGAGAATCACATCGTGCACGCACCAGTTACGCAATACACAAGGTTTCATTAAAAAATCATGTTTGAACGAACCCTTCTAAGGATGTTCCCTTCTAAAAATAATCCTAGAGACTGTAGAAACGAGAAGAAGTACAAGAGTTGGGAATATTTCTCGCCGTCTACATCTCAAAATTCTTTTCAACCTCTTCAATACGAAAAATCACGACGATTCGCCTATTATCAAGATCCATTCTACGGCCTCGTTCGGCTCAACGCATAAAGAGAGCACAGACAACCTTCGTTCCCGTACAAAGACCCCCGAAGCTTCCTATCTTTCGTTCACCGACCGACCAACCAACCAACCAACCAACCCATCAGCGTAAAAGAAGAAAAGGGAAAGAAAATGGTAAAAAAAGGCGAGACGGAAAGCAAAAAAGAAAAAGCTGCGTGAACGGTGTGCATTCAATGTCAAAGGCCATTCCACCGGTATTTCATACAAGGGTCGGTGGTTCGGACAGGATAGAAAACATCGGCCAACAGAATTTTCTTTTCCGCCCCGAGAGCTTCGTCTCGTTCGTTTACCACCCCCGTGATACAAACAGGATCGCCTGTACTATCGTTCGTGAGTATTAGGTTGGCGCAAAAGTTTCTTTCGTTTTGTGAGAAAATAATAGATGCGCAGTATTTTTCCTTTTGTATTATTTTATTCCGTTTCACGAGGAAACGAAAGAAACTTTTCGGACAACCTAATATTTAGGCTCTGGAAAATTATTGCAGATATAGCGAGGATCACTGTATACGGGTTGAACAACGCGCAGAAATTGAAATTCTTTCTTTACGTTAGATATATTGGAGAAGGAAATTAACTTTATTGTAACGAAAATTGAGTAATATATATTTATCGATGTCGTTATTATTATACAGTGTAATCCGAATTTATCGTGATCAATTTGCAATTTGCAACTTTTGATAAGAGTAGTTGGTTAATGAAAAAGTGTGTTTGTCATTTACGAAGAGTAAAAAGCGTTCAATCTATTACAGACGATTACGACATTTGTACGATTTGCGTTTGTCACAAGTTGCGCGTCTAATGCAACGTTATTTATTCTCAAATTTAACTTACATTCTTCTTCTGTCACATTTGTATTTCTTGAAAACGACCGTTTCCGAAAACAACGCATAAAGTTTATCCGAGGAACTTATCGAGCGTTGTTCGCCGTTTGTTTGCGTTTGTTGACTGCTGAATGTACTTCTCATAGTCGCGATGGCTTTCCGAGTTTGTTGCTCCGTGTGTAACACGTAAGAGATAAAACGTTACATGCCTTTTGTTGAAAGTAGAGGTTCGTTTAATTTGCTAAGAATTCGTATCGTTCGCCACCCGCGAGATACCGATCGATCGATACCGATCGATCGAAGTTTGTTGATGGTAGCCGGATTATTTCTATCTCGTTTTACATAGAACGCCTTGGAACCGCTACTAACTCCGATAACAAAACTGCGCGGGTGTTTACGCAAGTCTATACTTCTATAAACGTAATTAGCTAAATGCGATATAAACAGAAATTTGTTTCACTTGCTAAATATCACAGCAGGTGGTGCACTTTAAGTCTCACGAAAATTAAATAAACATTCGCAGTCTAAGCTGGACATCAAGTAAATTTTTATAGCTTTATTGCTAAATAACATCTGGATGGCTACCCCCAGCAGGATACCACCTTCCAGTTTGTCTATTTTATTTCTTTGGTAAGGTTGTGGAGTTTTCTGTTTAGTCCTCTTTGTAGGATTCTTTTTTATTATTTAATTTGTACTTTACAATTTATCCAGCTGGACATTCGATAAATTTTCCTAGCTTTATTGCTAAATAACATCTGGATGGCTACCCCCAGCAGGATACCACCTTCCAGTTTGTCTATTTTATTTCTTTGGTAAGGCTGTGGAGTTTTCTATTTAGTCCTCTTTGTAGGATTCTTTTTTATTATTTAATTTGTACTTTACGATTTATCCAGCTGGACATTCGATAAATTTTCCTAGCTTTATTGCTAAATAACATGTGGATGGCTATCCCCAGCAGGATATCATCTTCCAGTTTGACTATTTTATTTCTTTGGTAAAGCTGTGGTGTTTTCTGTTTAGTCCTCTTTGTAGGATTCTTTTTTATTATTTAATTTGTACTTTACGATTTATCCAGCTGGACATTCGATAAATTTTCCTAACTTTATTGCTAAATAACATCTGGATGGCTACCCCCAGCAGGATACCACCTTCCAGTTTGTCTATTTTATTTCTTTGGTAAGGCTGTGGAGTTTTCTGTTTAGTCCTCTTTGTAGGATTCTTTTTTATTATTTAATTTGTACTTTACGATTTATCCAGCTGGACATTCGATAAATTTTCCTAGCTTTATTGCTAAATAACATGTGGATGGCTATCCCCAGCAGGATACCATCTTCCAGTTTGTCTATTTTATTTTTTTAGTGAGGTTGTGGTGGTCTCTTTTTTGTCTTCTTTGTAGAATTTGAAATTGAATTTTGAAACCTGCCACTTGATCGGGCCTGGTAAGGCTGGTAAATGTGCTTCTAGTAAATGTCCAAGCATTTCTAAACCAGAGTGTAGAAGTACATATATTTTCCATTGGTCTAGCCTGGACAATAGCCGTGTTTCACCGTGCCTTTGCCACACAGTGAAACCGGCTACAGCACCGGCATTTACCATAGGATTTTAGAGAAGAGGTTCCCCTTACAAAGTGGAGCTCTAGTTAAGTTTTTGTTGGCTTCCAAGCGTCGCCTTAGTTGCACCGTGCCCCTCCGCGTCCCTTAGTCTCGTGTCTGGATCCCTTTTCTGCCGGCGTTCCATTCGCTTCCGCCGATCAGAATCCATCTAACCGATTTTAGGATCGTCTCGGAAGGCGAGACGATCGGCTTCTTCTCTCTTTTATATGCCTCGACCTAGCCGCAACGAGACGAAGAAAGGAAGGAGTAAAAGGGGGATTTCGGCGACTTACCTGAATCCGGTATGTGCCTCTGGTATAATCAGAAACCGATGAAAGCGGCCAAACACCGGCGAGCAATCGTTTGCTCGATTCCATCATCTTCTTCCCTTAGTTTCATTCTTACTGTTTCTCTCTCGTTCTTTTTTCCCCTTGGTTTTCGAAAACAGTCGTTTTACAAGAATGGAAATTTAGTATCCAGAGAACTCCAAGTGTATTTACAGCTATGCTATCGATCATTCGATATTATCGCCTATTTTCCAGTTACGTTAGAACTGTCTGGAAAAACGCAAATACCACAAAGTACCAACCTTATCCCTGTTTTCTTTATCCTTCGACCACGTGCGCACACACACGGAAAACAAATGGTTTTTCATCAGTCGAACGGATCATTGCCACCATCTCATCGAGTAAACTGAATTCTAAAAGGTAGTTTAAATTATCAACACTTTATGAAAAGGTGAATGTGATAGTTCGTTCGTACGATGCTTCGGTACGTCGAATTTTCGTTCTCTATAGCTCCTTTACTCGGAGGTTTGGATAAATGGAAATCTCTGTAACTCGAAGATCATAGCTCTTTCCTCTCGGAGTGTACACTCGACTCGGTGTTACACCAATAAATTAGATCCATTGAAATCTATAAATCGACGAATCTTTCGACGTCTCTCCCAAAGACAAACGCACGCACTGAGACTGAGACTGAGATACATGCGACTAGTTTATAAATCGAGCGCCAGACGATACGTCAGCGAGCTTTTCTCCGGCTCTTTTTCCTTATCCGAATGTTCCACGATCCAGGGTTGTACGCAATTTTCCATCTTCCTTTGAAGCTGCTCATCTTGCCGGAGAATCCTCGTTTAGGGAAGAATTCCACTCAATCCTCTCAACCTCCGCCCTCTGCTTTCATCTTTTTTATATTTTTCCTTTTTCTTTTTTCTTACCTGTCCAATCAATTCAAGTATTTACCGTGGAATAAGCCGCGTGGATGCATAGGAACAAAGAGATAATCCGGTCGTTTTTGTGGCGGCTGCTTTCGTACGAAATTTCGGTCAGTTTTCAAGGTATATCCAACGTGTGCTTGTTCCTTCTTCGAGGCATCGCGCGTGACACGTCGCAGAATTGCGCGCGTGGTGAATAGAGAAAATTCGCTGAACAACGGTTCGTCCGTTCTCGTCGGAGAAAATTCCACCACGTTTCAAGAACGTTTTTCCCCTACGTTGCTTTGTAACGTGGTTTTGGCTGCGTGCAGAAACGCGCGAGGCCACGCGTTCGGGAGAAATGCTCGATATTATTCCCTTTGTTCGCAGTTTCTGCTGGTTAACAGTGGAATTTTTTGTAAGGTTTCTTAGGGGAAGTTTCCATGGAACGATTTTCATGTTTCAAGAAATCTCTTCCCTGTTTTTACAGGAATTATTTTCCTCCAATTTGTAAAGTTTTCGCAGAACGTACATTTTGGACTTTGAAGGAATTTCTCTGGAATTTTTTTATTTCTCTGGAAATAGGAGAATTTTCAAAAAAATTATTATTTGCTTGCATTTAATATACGGTATAGTGGGAAGCCTTTCGTTTCTATGGACTTTCTCCTTTGCTTTTGGAGGAATTTTCGTTTCACTTTTAGAAGTCTCTTTTTGCGACCTACTTTCCTGGATTCTCGAAGGATTTCTGCTTCATTTTTTGAGGGCAGCGTTTAAGGAAATTATTATTTGGTTTCTGCGGAAATTTCCCGAGAAATCTTACGATTTCGAAGAAAAACGTTTAAAGTACTAAAACTTCTGCATATTTAAAAGGAATTCTCTTCTTCGATTTTCGTTCACCTCTGAATGTCTTGCACCTGTGAAGCGAGAATTTACGTAACTTCCGAGGAAGTTCTGTTACGTACAAAAGTGTACCAAGTCACGCAATGAATTTAGACAATGACATTTTTACAATAATTTCTCATTACGGAGTCGCCGAGGTCAGAGCGAAAAGTTGAACATTTTACAAGACAAATATCGTGCGAGGTATTACGCGAAAGCGTCTTATCGAAAGCTCTTGTCAAAACAGACTTCTTCTTCCTGTAACGTTGCCAAAAAAAAAAAATTTGCCAAAGTTCGCGAAGCGAAACTAGCCATTTTCAATCGTAGTAGATTTGAATTTAAAAACAAGCTGTTATTTATTTTTCTTCCGCCGATGCAAACCACCGGAAGAGCGCTCGTCTTTTTACGCGATGCACAGGCTATTGTCCCTTTCACTGTTGCGAAACGAAATATGGAGCACGTCGTATCAAATGCAATAACAATAATTGCGAAATAAACGTTACAAAGTACGCGAACTATGCAATACTTAACCGCGATTGATATCTTCCCCCGTTTCTTTCTTAATAATATTTTCCTCGTGTTTCTTTGTTTACCGATATCTTTCTCCGATTTTTTCAAATTCTCCGGAAATTTAAATATTTGTTTTCCATCATGGCTACCGTCAGAAGATGTTTAAATCGCAACTTTAGAATTCGCATGAACTTCTAGAAGCCACGATGTTCCTCTTGGTCTTCTTTGTTCTTCTGTTTCTCCGCTAATCCAGACCAGACTACATCGTACAGTCTGATAATATTTTATCTTCGCTTGCAACACCGTGTACGTCGATTTCCACGAATACACGTCACTTTTGATATCTGCTGGAATAAACGTCACTGGCGAATTCGTTCGTTCGTTCGTTTGTTCGTTCGTTCGCGGGGACAATAGTTGGCAAACGTGTCTTTCGCTGCGATAAACCGAAAATGATTATTGCGCGTTGTCTGGCAGAAAATTTCATTACGCGCCGTTTTTCCTCGGTTAACGAAGTCTGTCGATCTTGCTGTTGTCAGTGGCGCGATAATAAAAGCGTCTTGCCTATCGATCGATCTGCTGAACGAACGATATTCGATAGATTTAATTTTTGGAATTTACTTGGAAACTCGTTCGAATTTTTTTAAATGCCTTTAATAATTCACGGAGAATTGAAACTCGCGTGCTTTGTATTAAAAACACAGTTACGTTTACGATATCGAATACCATATGTTTATAATATCAAAGTAGAAAATTTGAAAGATCGTACTGTGGAAAATTCGAATATTTACATGCAGCGAATTAGAACACTGTTACTACCGGAATATTTAACGATATTCAAATGTCAGTCGTTCAATTGCCAAAAAGGAAAAAATCGATACAATTGTAGCTCATCGTTTATTCCATTACACACTGTTTTACACACAATACATCGTAAATGGAATATTACCCTATCGTATTTGTTGGTATTTGTGAGGAATGTAGCACGAGTTTAACGCCATTCCGAACTCGTATATAGGTAGCTGACGATACTCTGTTCGGATTTGTTATATTCTCGAGGCAACCAAGTCCATTACGAAAGCTTCTCTTTATCCAGCGAAATAGCAGGACAAGCTTACGACCCACGTTCGTTCAACGATTCCGCTCGAGCGAAAATTTCTTCCACGGAGAACCTTTGTCCCCCCGATTCAGATTGGGAAGCACGCGTACCTGAAAACCTCTACTCCTTTTGCCGGTTGATCCTGAGGAGGACTCGTTTTGTAAGGGAACACCGCGTGGTATCATCCTCCAGCTGGTAAACAGCTGCCCACATCCTGTCTCACGTACGCTATGCGCCTCTTCTTCGTCCTTTTCCTTCCTCTTCCTCTCCAGACACGATCCCGATACACGATCCCTTCTTTTCTTCTCTCTTTTCTCCTGTCTGTTCCCCCCGCTCGATTAACCAGAGAAACAGACAGCGAGACAGAGAGAGAGAGAGAGAGAGAGAGATTGCCAGAGAAAGGAATAAAAAAATGAAAGGAAAGAGGGGTTATATATGGAAGAAGGACACTCTTCTGTAGACCGTAGACGCGGTACCAAAATGGTGGACAGGTGCATCGCGGACATGAAGTGGACGGCACGCGACTGCACCGTCTGTTTACCCATTAAAAATCGTGCTGGGTATTACGCGCGTGCTTTTTCACGCGTGCAAACGTCCGCCAAGACGAAGGGAGCCGGAAGGTGTGTGCATGCAATGTACGTACGCGTTATCGCGCTGATCCAAGGCGATGGATCGCCGCGCTGCTAAACTGCTTAAACGGTTACCCGGACAGATAGCATCGGGCCCAGGGAGAACCTCGCTTACTCTGCCCGCTGTTAATTACCATGGGAATTGTTAACCATTTGGGTGGTGAGTTTCGATTTTACTCGAACGTAAAGGGAGAAAAGAGAGCCGAGGGACAAGAAAGCCTAGGCACGTTGATGGCAGATTTTTTCTCTATTTTTCGACCAGATTTTTCCTACGAGAAAATACTTAAACGTAATTGAAAATGGAAAGAATGTGTTAAGACTAGAAGTACCGTAGGGGGTCTGTTTTCACAACTTTATTTTAAAATTCCTACTTCATGTTATATTTTTTCTCCGCAATAACGCAATGACTTTTGCAGGTATAGTTAAAGGAATAATATAATATACTTTAATTTTGTTTTCTTCATTTGATATAAAAGAAATTTTGTGTCAAAGGAAATTAACGTTTGTAAGAAATGTTACGAATGACAATTTTTGTACCATCTAATAATTTAAGTTATATATATATTTTATTTATTCCATTGTGCTTATTACGTTTCTTATTATGTTATTATATTATACCTGTTATATTTATCAATGGAGATTTATTTCAATATTCTTGTTACCAAAGATTTGGGTACTAAATATTCTTCATTATTGTACTCATTGTTATTATATAGTTTTTTATGATCTCAGAACATGTGTAGTTCCTTTTCTAAGATAATAATAAATCAATAAATATAAAGATATGCCATTTTACGCCAGATAGCTACCTCTCAAACGTCGATGGTTCTAGCGTTAAGCTGATGGATGGTATTATCGCGTCCGTAAACGATCAGTTATGGAAATTAATCGAGTTAAATATTTCGTTTTAATTCGTACCTTGTATACCGTGTACGCGATAAAGGCTATCGATGGCGTAGAATGTAAATTTTACACGACGCAACGTCACGACCGATCTATGGCAATCGCTTCAAAGCGATCGTTGAGAGTAGAATCGAATCGCTCGTTCGTCGGATCAAATGTTTCGGAACTCGATATGGGGAAACGCGAATACCGCAACAAACATGTATTTCACCGGAGACGATATTTTTCAAAAAAGGACCCTGAAAATTCGTTGGACAGGAAATCTGACGATTATCGACGAAGAAGAACCGAAGAAGCGTAACATTTGTAACGAAAAAACTGAAAGGCAACGTTCCAGGCAATCGCGAAACGATCCTAAAGAGCAAGATATAAAACGTCTGTTGCAATTTCTAGAAGAATTTTCCCAACCAATTTTAAGCGCAAAGAAGTAGCGGCATTTGTTACACAATCGCCATGTGGTTTAAATAAATTAATATACTCGTCAATACAATGTAAATATCGTACGTACAGCAGAAACTCGATTATCCTAAATGACGTGGGTCGTAAATTTTACAATAAAATCATAGCAAATATTTCGACAACGTAACATAACGCTTAATCGCCAGAGAAGAACCAAAGAGGCGTAGCATTTGTAACAGAGAAATCACTGTAAAACGTGTGCTAATCGAATGCTGAAAATTTCCAGGCGAAAGGCGACGACCATAGCAACGTTCCAGGCAATCGCAAAACGATCCTAAAGAGGAAGAGATAAAACGTCTCTTGCAGTTTCTAGGAAACACAAACTTTTCCCAACCGATTTTAAGCGCAAAGAAGTAGCGGCATTTGTTGTACAATCGCCATGTGGTTTAAATAAATTAATATACTCGTCAATACAATGTAAATATCGTACGTACAGCAGAAACTCGATTATCCTAAATGACGTGGGTTGTAAATTTCACAATAAAATCATAGCAAATATTCCGACCACGTAACATAACGCTTAATCGTCAAAGAAGAACCAAAGAGGCGTAGCATTTGTTACAGAGAAATCACTGTAAAGCGTGTGCTAATCGAATGCTGAAAATTTCCTGGCGAAAGGCAACGACCAGATCCTAAAGAGGAAGAGATAAATCGTCTCTTGCAGTTTCTAGAAAACACAAACTTTTGCCAATTAATTTAGGCGCAAAGAAATAACGACGTTCGCTACAAGCATCGTGTGTGTCCAGTACAAAGTAATTGATTATCGATTATTATTGATCCGAGATGATATGGATCGTAAATCTTATACAAAATGGTAGAAAACATTTTGACAATACGTAGATTTAATTAATTATTCGGTCGGTTAACAGTTCGTTTAACCGATTGACGAAACAGATGAAGTTACGGTAGAGTTGAAAGCGGCCTGAATATTACGGAACTTGGGTTAAACGAGACTCGGACAATCGAGTTACTCGACCAAAGTATTTACGACCAAACAATAGCATACTCGTCTAACGTAACATCGTACAATCCTATGAGGTACAATTGTGTGCGATTACAGTCACCGATAACTAGCAGAAGTAGCTACGATCCCAAATAAATAGATAATTTAAAAAAGGCATATATATTCGTCAATAATTCTACTAAACGTCCAAATTGGACAAATTGTGAATGCAAAATATTAAATAAAAAAAAATATTCGTCAAGACGAAGCAAAACAAAACGCAAAGTCAAAGATGAATATTCCAAAACCGACTAGTCTGGCTAGAACCTTTCGATCGAATTATTCTCTGTCCAGTCGAATTTTAGTTCGAACTATAACAGTCGTCTTTGAATTATCTAGCAATATCGAGGAAGAAATAAAAATAATCAGATGGAATGGAAAAAATGGAAGGAAAGGACCAAAGGACAAGTTTATAAAGGACCAAATCTATTACAATTATATTTCGAATATATTTCGTGCTCCTCGATATCTTAACACCATTGTACCGGATGGGCGTTAAAATTACCAAGATGGATGAAAACGAACGATTCGAACTATTCGAGCTCGTTGCAACTTCTTGCCGCAACGGACGAAGTTCGCAATGGACGAGACGCGGCCGTCGAACAGACTTACTCGCAAGCAGCTGTTGCGAGTTGCACAAATTACAGAACACGAGCGGTGCGGTTGTGCGTTATCTGTACGATGCTTCTTTCCATGCGATTCCTCTTTAACAGCTTTTCGAACGTACGTGGGATCGTAGCGATCACCTGTTTATCGAAACACGTTATTTACCCTTGCCATTTCGCAGTCGAACGGCCGCTTGAAGAACAGCGTGGCGTGAAGGTGCGTTATTATCAGATTCTCAAGGCTATCAGCGTCACGATGACACGCCAACCGCTATAAAACGTTCATTTTACGTCGATAGGGGAAAATGAGAATTTCAAGACGATCAACGTGAAACGTAGTTGAAGAATATTTCCCACCGTGCTAAATGATAATAATTGCCGACAGGAATACACGGAAACGAACGAAAGCGTCGGCATAGGTTACGATCTAACTGTAAGTTTGTACGTAAATCTGCGACACGCATAAGCTTCTTTTTGTAACGCGTGTAAGTGTAGATATTCGTCGTAGAATTTCGAAATTCGCCAACTTTGTAGTTTGCAAGAATTTACTGAGATTAAAACAGTGCGATGATCATTAGGCTGTTGCAAAAGTTTCTTTCGCTTTATGAGAAAATAACAGACGCGCCACATTTGTTCTCTCATGTGACTTTGTTCAATTAATTTATAATTCGTAAAAAATCCACTTGCGTTGCGCGTTTCCTTATGAAACGAAAGAAACTTCTCGCACCGCCTAATGCTTCTCTCTTTATCTTTTATTTATTTTGTATTTTTATTCCTCGTTATTCTCTGATTGGCAACTATGTCATTAGCACCCAATCCACGATCACTTAGTTGCCAACCCAATATTATCCATTCGCATTCATTTTCGAAGAAAAGTAATTAAAAATCTGGAAGTAAAGTTCGCACGTGCACGTGCAAGTAACAAATGAAAATTGACATTCTGCTATTCGTGAAAATATTCTACGCGTTCGAGAATATTTTTTTCGAATCGTGCTTCTAGTAAAAGAATGCTAAAATACATCGACTATATATAGACTGTAAGCAATATCCTTAAAGGGGTTAAGGACATTATCCACGGACATGATTGAAACGTTTCACGGCGAACGCAGGAAAATATCGACGTAAATTGGCAGGAGAGCGGAGAATGTAAAACTAGACGAGACATTCTCTTTATCTTGCATCTTACAGGGGTGCATCGAAAGATATTATCAGCCATCGTTGAAACCCCAATGCCAGGACAACATCTTAACGACGGCTCATATACACCGTGTCGTACGTGAAATACGAGCGACCCTGAACGCGAGTGGGTAAATTGCGACCCAACGATTCTTCCCAGCCAATCGTATCGTACATACGTTAAAAGGTGTTTGCGTCCACCTGTCCGTCTATTACATCGTTTGCAAACCGAGAAAACCAATTCCTTTATTAATAATTTATATCGACAAATATTGGCAAGGAGCAACGGCAGCAGCTTCTCTCGTAAAATTTGTCAAATTTACGTAAAATTTCTTCATTCGACTCCGAGTGGATCGACTTCGGATCGGATCTTTTTTCGAAACGCTTTTCTTACGAACGCGAATACGAGCGAGACGTGGAAATATGAAATGCGAATTTCTTTCCTCTTGTCGTCGAGAGAATCTTTTTATTTAAAATACTCGAGAAGTAGCGTGGAAAGTGTGTTTGAAAAAATGTTATCCTCCGCGACGAGCGATAATTGAACGTCCTGACATATGGACACGCACAGATAAAGAGGACGAAGAAACATTATTTTACTATTTTTTTAGATAAAGAAATATACAGTTGGACAATTTAACGACGATAAGATAAACCTTTTCGAAACCACTTGGGGGATAATGCTTACAGGGTTGACTGAACAGGGAATAACGACACTCCACGAGATACTAATGCTAAAATTAGATAAAAGCGAAAGTTTCTAGACTTTCGATAGAAATTTCAGAATTTTTTCAAAATTCTAAACGCCACTGCTATTTTACGCGATACAAATATCTCTCCTTAAAAATTGCCTATTTTCAATTTGTAATTTAAATTCCTCGATAATAAAACCTGTCGAAAGTTCCGCTTTTCGCTTTACGCGAGATAAAATATCGCGTACGATCGCAGTTGTAAAATTCTGACCGTACTTTTGTTTCCATCGGAGGAACAGTTTAAAACAAAAATGCGTCGCGCGATAAAATTTCTAAAATCGCCAGTTTGAAATTTCACGCCGTAGAAAAGCTGTGAAATTCGATTTCCAATTTGATAGTGGAAGAGTGGAAGAGTTTCAGAAATTGCCGTGTAGGAAATGTCCATTTGTTTGATATGCGAATCCGTTGCGTTCCTCGTGTCGACCATGTCACGATCCCATAATCAGAGCGCTAAAAAGGCGCAAATTCAAGCGTGCCGCCTAATGCACGTTCGTTCACGATCGTCGTCAACCGGTTTGAAAGCAGAGGATCGCTAAAACTTAAGTGGGGTAAGAACAGAAGCGAGGTCCCTACAGACACCTTGTCCAACAAGATTTAGTTCAACTGCACTCGCAGCTGCACCTGCGTGGCGCGTGCTA
The DNA here is from genome assembly GCA_014737535.1 of Bombus cullumanus. Classification (NCBI taxonomy): domain Eukaryota; kingdom Metazoa; phylum Arthropoda; class Insecta; order Hymenoptera; family Apidae; genus Bombus; species Bombus cullumanus. Next base: position 3,620,693 of record JACXIX010000044.1, on the reverse strand, counting down.
CGGAGATGCATCTGTCGTATTCTCGCTCGCGGCCACGTGCCAGTACGCTTACGTGCTCGCCTGCACGCTCCACCATCGCCGCTCAACGGCCCGTACGGCAAAACGTACAAGAAACAACAATTTTTATCATCAAATAGCAATTAACTTCTTCGGAGATACCGGGCGTACGTATTGTTACACGTATGCGCGCGTTTGTCTTTTTTATCCGGTGCATCAGAAACGTTGATGGGATATTTCATTTTCAAGTTCTTAGATCTTTCAATTTGTTCACTGAAATATTTGTCAGCTTTCGAGTTTCCGGATTTTCGAATCGTTACACTCCCGATTTTTTGACCGTACGAACGTGCAGATCTCAGAATTGTCAGATCTTGGAGACTTTCGAATTTTTCAATTTCCTATTTTTCAAGAATGTTTCGATTCTTAAAATTTCAAGCCTTCGGATCTCCAAATGTTTAGATATCGAAATCTGCCAATTTTTATGTCCCAACGAGACTCTGTTCACTGAAAAATTTGTCAGCTTTCGAGTATCTGGATTTCCGAATCGTTACACTCCCGATTTTTTAACTGTACGAATGTGTAGATCTCAGAATTGTCGGATCTTGAAGACTTTCGAATATTTCAATTTTCAATTTTTCAAGGTTTCGATTTTTGAAATTTCAAGCCTTCGGATCTCCAAATTTGTAGATATCGAAATCTGCCAATTTTTATGCCCCAACGGGACATTTAGAGCTGCGAAGATACAGCAAATGGATATCCGCAATGGATGGAATGGATGGAAATCCGCAAATTTGCATGGAATATCGAAGACGTACGATGCTCGTCCTAATTGGACCGCAGATTTTCACGCAATCGTATCTTTCGGAGCTTTTCTCGTGAAAAATCTCTAGAGACTGTATCTGGACGATCGAATGTTAATCGCGTGTGTGTACGATTCAAAGCGTTTCGCAATTGTTCCGAGACACCGCGTATACTTGAAATATTCCCAACTTGAAAGTATCATTCTCGTTGAAATTATACAATTGAAAGGTAGCAAAGCGAAACGTACAATTGCAGAGATGATAGTCTGTGAGGTCCCGTATATGAAAGGGGTTAAATTACAGGGAGTGAAAAGGGTTGATGGGTTCTTGGCTCGTTAACATAATTTCGAAATAATTAACCGCGCGTGAGCTGGATTACTTGCGTCATATATTGTACTTCCAAATCTTTGTTTTATCTTTCCCTTAATTAAAGCGTCTGTGATTCTTCCTTCTCTTGCTTTTTTCCCCGCTCCTATCGCACATTTTTCTTCCTTTCCTCTTCTTTCTTTCGTTTCTTTTTTTTTTTTTATACAAGTGTCGGCTTGCCTTCGATGTAGATTCAAGGTTCTCGTTAGATAATAAGATCGTAAGTGATTTGGTTGTTGATCGGCGTTCCTGGCTGTAATTTACGAATAATTTACGAATAATTACGGGTTTACGAATTGGATCAGATAGCACGAGCGCTTCATTCTCGTTCCTTTCTTCGTTTAATTTTGGGGAAGGCCAGGGCTTGTTTCTTCACGCTGTATTCTTCATCATACGAAAGAATTTCGATCATCCTCTCGAACGGTGTTGATCGTTGAATCACGGAAATTGTTGGTATTTTTAAACGAACTTCAAAGTCTCATCTTTCGATGTTTCAAATTTATATTTCTTTGCACAGCGACTCACTGATAATTTATTCCTTTCGTTTTATTTCATCTTTAACGAATACCCGGATAACAGATGATACTTGGTACAGTTCCAATGAGACGAACGAATGCAGAGGAATATACCAGATAAATACAAAGTAAAAGATTTATTTTGTCGATTTTTGTAAACATTGGGCAAGCAAGAAGATAAGTGAAATATAGAGTCGGTGAAAGATACTACGCGGCGAGATTAATCGTCTGTGTAATAATTTCCGTTAGCCGAGTACAGTTATCCCTTTCTATCGAAAAAGATAAAGCCGAAAGTAAAGTGGAGTATGTATACACACGTTTCCCTTATCTAACCTGCCTAGAGGGCTATCTGTAGAGGCATCATATTTTTTTCAAATACGATAGCGTTCTGCCTCCGGCTTTTCTCCCTTTATTCTCCGAAATTTATTCCCAGCCGTACGTTTCAAACGTGTACCTGCACACGTATGGCGGCAACAACAAATCTAATTAACGCGGAATTCCATTAATTAATTAACAGCGGTCGAACGAATTATCGAATTCCAACCAATATCAAAGATCCGATCGAACGAGTTCTTTGTCGTCGAAACGCGTAAGGCTAGCGTTGCTAAATATTCTGCAAAAAGAACGTCAGCTTCGAGCTTCCTCGATCGATACACTCGATCGATCTAGCGCGACGTAGCCGTAACTGTAAATACAGTGGCGTTTCATGAAAACGTCTGAACTCGGTCGCCTTCTGTCGTTCGTCATCGACCTACTCGTATCTTTCTACCTTTTTTTAAAGGTACGTCTCGTGTTTGAAGAAAGTACAAAAGTACAACAGTTACTGTTATAAAACTTCTCCTTCTAATTTTCGTCTTGAACGTTTTCCTAGAACGTCGTAAGACTCTCTGTTCTGCGTTGAGACGAGGGTAAGTTTGAAAATTCTTGAACGAAGTCTTAAAATTGAGAGAATAGCTAGAGATAGGGTTAATCGAAGGTACACCCGGTATGTTGGCATAGCTCTGTATCACGGCGAACCAGCACGGAAGATAGCGTTGGTGGTAGTAGGAGTACCGTTGCGCACGTTGCATCGCACGGCGAAAGAACCGGCAATTTCCAGCTGCACAACAATGCGGCATTACACCGTTGCGAAAGCACGCCGGACCCTGCGCTCTGTCCCTGTCTCTCGTCTGTCGCAATTTACGATCTAGTCTGGTGGTCTTAGACGTGCCTTACGATCGGAATCGACGATATTCTGCATACCTCGTGTCCCATGCGACAATGGGACACATGTTGGTTGCGACGTATGTACGCTGGCTCGAGAAAGTATTTGAACATTTGCAGTAGGAAATTTTCATGTTCGAACAGTATGTGTTATGTAAAACATTTCCAGATTTCATTAAGACTGGTTATTGCGTATTTGAGACACGACTGTCGTGACTATATTGGCTGAAACTTTGTATCTGTCTGAATTCGATTACACCGGTTGAATTTGGCGATGTATGTACGCTGGCTCGAGAAAGTATTTGAACATTTGCAGTAGGAAATTTTCATGTTCGAACAGTATGTGTTATGTAAAACATTTCCAGATTTCATTAAGACTGGTTATTGCGTCTTTGAGACACGACTGTCGTGACTATGTTGGCTGAAACTTTGTATCTGTCTGAATTCGATTACACCGGTTGAATTTGGCGATGTATGTACTGGCTGCAGAAAGTATTTGAACATTTGCAGTTGGTAATTTTCATGTTCGAACAGCATGTTCTATGTAAAACATTTACAAATTTGATTATATTGGTTAAATTTGGTGATGTACGTACTAGCTTCAAACAGTATTTGAACACTTACTTCAATCAATATGGAGATGTATATAGAAATTACAAGATATTTAATGTAAGTATATCGTAAGTCGATTATCCTACCAGAAATAATCATATCAATAAAACTGAAAATTTTCAGTACCTCGGTACTTTATTTTATCATTATATCATCTTCAATTTGTACAATTTTGTACAACGTTTACAAATTACCTCGCGTTTCTCTAATGACAGAAATCCGCAGTGTAGATCAGCTGTAGACTAAATCCATTCTAAACGAGCCCTCGGTTCCAGTAAAGTGAAAGTGTTAAATACAAATTGAAACAAATTGTTCTCCAGTTTTATGGCCGCCTAGATCGAGAAAGGTCGGTCGTTCTTTTTTGCTCGTTTTCTGCCGTAATGAACCTGATCCTTATAATGGGTACCGTTAAAAGGATCACCGTTCGACGTCCTTACCGCTGTTTTATTTTCATTCGATTGCCGACGATACCACCGGTGTGTTGCAGTTAAACGCGGATCAGCTTTCAAATAGAATTTAAAGGTAGCAGCGAACGTCGTCTATCGAGTGTCTATCGAGTTATTATCATTTTGTCTTTCGAAGAGTAAAGTCTTTATTTTGTTTATCAGAGAGTTAATTATCATCTTGTCAACCGAAGAATCATTATTTGTCAGACAATTATCAACATTGAAATCGAGTATGATTCGAATAAATCGGTACATATTTTAAATTTGTTTACGAACAACTTTAATCCTCCCCCGTGCCAGTATTCCTGCACATAGCAGGTTAGCCGAAAGTGGAGCTTATTGCCAATTGAATTTAACGTCAGTTAACGCTACCTTCTCGTTCGGCAACCGAATAGAACGTTGCAGTATATATAGGTATAAAATTTTGGTAAAACTTAAATACCGTTTCTGTGCTGTCTGTAAAATTACAGAGTTACAGGATTACAAGCGCACAGGCTCGTTGGAAAACAATGCAGCCAAGCTGCTCAATCGTTCGATGTCCCACTTTAATCGTAATGCTATTGTTACGATTTTTCGTGAAATCCTGGTAATTTGTAGGATAAATTTGTAACAGCGCGACTGCTGTAAATTTTAATCGTTTTAACGACGTTTTAAGTTCAGAAATATATTAGGTTGTCCGAAAACTTTCTTCCGTTTTATGAGGAAATAATAGACGCACAACGTTGTTCGTTTTATATCATTTTATCGAATTATACGATCCATTTTGCTCTGTTGAGATAAACACCGCGACATTTCACAGACTTGTTTTCGAGGTTTGTACGAAGGTTGTAAAAAACACGTTTGCGAAGGAAAGACACTTTTTTAAACGTTCAATTTTATAATAATACGGATACATTTAAATTTGCCGTGTCTTTTGTCTTAAGACGAATGACGCGTGTGTATATTACTCTTCCACCTAAAAATAAATAATACGGCATTAAAGATCGATATTATGTGCCAATAAAGAATATCGATATAACGTTTTCACAAGGACCATGTTGCTACGGTGTTATAATTTCTGACTCGCGCTCGTTCTGCTTAATACTACGATTTATACGAAAGTAAATTAAACGCGTGCTGATAAATCTAAACGACGTATGAAACGATCGTAAAATTCTGCATATAAATAACGGAGTTAATTGGAATGGTTCAATTTGAACGGGAGAGCGATGCTGACGTTAAACTTGATTGCAACTAGGAAATGTGAATAAATATTTGCGCGATATACTTTTACCTTCTGTACATAGACATTAATCGGTTGAAATTTCCCCATGCCTGATATTTATACGACGATATTATGTACAAATAATTCTATACACATATATATATATAATTTATATAATCAAACAAAACATAATTATATAACAAATATAGTAATTGTTGAGATACGTGTAATTTTCTGTGCTGGGTTAGTTTAAATGCGCAGTAAGAATACTTGTGTGTGAGATCAGTGTGTGGAAGTATGTGTGTGAGATCAGTGTGTGGAAGTATGTGTGTGAGATCAGTGTGTGGAAGTATGTGTGTGAGATCAGTGTGTGGAAGTATGTGTGTCCGCGGCGTCTCGAAAACAAATGTATGAAAACAGTTCAGTCTTTCGTGGGGCATCTGGGACAGTCGAGTATAGAAGAATGTGCTGAGACGCGTGCGAATGTGTATCGATAAAATGTAACAGAGGTCGTCCGTTAAATAAATGTATAATTATTTTCATATTAATTAAATGTGTAAAAAAAAAAAAAGAAAGAAATATCATCGATGGCGAAGGTCGAATGTCGCAACCGTCGGTTGCAATTTTGAAAGTATCGAAGGGAATATGAAAAAGAGAGAACGGAAAGAGAAGACATCGTCGATGCAGCTGGATGGCCGATGCAGGTGCAAATGCAGGTTAACCTGCAACAGACGCGAATAGCATAGGCGCGTTCGCGGTGTCATCGACGATATATACCCTTGTGCATGCTGAAAATTAATCGATACGCAGCCTCGATCCCTTTCGATAAATCCAATTAAATTAAACGTTACAAATGGTGTGCTTGGCGCACAAATGCATAAAAAACGGATCGCTGTAATATTCATTAACCGGCCGGCACGTGAATCGAATAACGCAACAGATATACGCACACGTATATTCATATATTCGAGTACTTTTTTTTTTTTTTTAAAGTGGCTCTTCATATTTCTGATGACTCTTTAATCTTTCGTATTAATTGGACGCGGTATATATCCGCTCCTTGTTATTCTACTCGATATTTATGTTGCGCAATAATTTTTTATCGTATGTTTATTACTTATTTATTGTGTTATTTATTATACGCTAGCTCATTAGCAGCGTTGATAGGCGAAATATATTAAGAAGGGTTCGGCTGTTGCAATTGCTAATTAATTTCTTGTTTCTTCGAAAGACAGTGTTTTTTAGAGTTTCTGTCAGTAGGTTTCTTCGAGAAGAATGAAACTTCTATCGGTAACGTAACAACGCTGAAAAATAATTGCGACGCAAGCTGCTTAAGGATTCTAAGATTGAACAGTTTCGTTGGAGAGTTCGTGGAATCTACGATTTTCAGGAGTCGAACAGCCAGAAGATGAGAATATCAAAGTACTGAAAAATTGAATTCTAAAGGTCGGAGTGTCGTAGATCCAGAGACTGAGAGATCGGAGGTTCGAACGTGCGCGTAATGGGAAATTTCTTCGATAATTCAAGAGTTCGACGATTTAGAAGAAACGTACAAGGCAGATTCGCGAATTTAAAGATTCTTACGATCAGAGGCGAAGGATTTCTTGACAACGGTGTGGTTCAAACGGATAGGACATTCACGATCGCGTGACCATGTACAGGAAGCGATAGAAACTCGAGTTACAGAGACAATGCGAGTTGCAGCAGAGATTTTTCTAACGTATTACCTTTGTAGTTTATTACGAACCTCAAAGAGGCAGATATACTAACGAGTTTCACGTGAGGTTTGAAAGTTAACCAATGCGCTAGCTTCGTCCACTTCCTGTTATTAATCATTGGATATCGATGGATTGTACCGGTGGCTGTCTAACGCAGGAGAGTGGAACATTAAGTAAAGGGATTTGTGGTGAAATACTCTTTACTTTCGACTGCCAAGGATTGACATTTCGTACAATGGAGATATTTCGACTGAATAGAGTTGTTAGCTTTGTTCGTGAATAGGAAATATACGGAGAAATTGTGTTTCGTAGTAGAGCGATCATTTGGTAGCAACGACGAGAGAGAAAGGTATCCTTGCGACACTGTGAAATATATTTCAGTACTGCGAGAATAATTTCTCTTATGCGATATAAATATTGAGGTATCGGTCTCTCGGTTCGTATCATCGAATCGTTGACTACGCTACGTTGAGTTAGGTTAGTGAATCCTCTAGGAATTTAATTTTATCTTCTACGTCACATTTTACGTGGTAAAAACGGTCGATCAATCTTATCAAGTCGGAGACGCGAACTACAAATATAAAAATAGCAAATTACCGTCATCGACTCTGATCCGAGGATTAAAATAATCAGCCGAGTACACGATACGTGTAATTAGAACGTCATATGTAGAATATCAGATATAGAAACTGAGAAATTCAGAGATTCGTAGGTTCGAAGGTTCGTTAAATTTGCAAGCTCATTTTCGATTTAAAAAAGCCTCAAGATTCGAAGATTAAGCGTTAAAAAAACTCGCTTAATTCAGACGCTCGAGGATCCCAAAATACGAAGATCTGCTAAAAATAAGATACAACTACAATAGTATTTGGCTCTTGAAAGGAAGCTACACTAGTCTCCCGATTTACTCGACGCTTTTTCACGCGAGTCTCCCCAATGCGATAACACAAATTGCGCGATAGTTTTCAAGAGCTTGAAGCGTGGGATAAGTACATTACGTTGTGCTAGGTCATCGCATATTTTTTCTGTGTTTACTTTACAAACTTTATTTTCGTGATTTTCATTCGAACGAATCCACGCGGAACGTACGCTCCGCGTAAATTGAGAAACAGCTGTGCATACAACGAGCAGAAATTTAACATTTCGTCGGAAACATGTTCGACGCTAAACACCGGAAGGGACGTTGCGCTAGCTAGCGTCGCGGTGCTGGTCGCCAAGTAGTAAGCGTAAGTGTAGAGTCCGTGCAGAAACGCTGGCAGAGACGTAGACCGACTTGCGATGCAGCGTGACGAGTGCGTGGGAGTGCAAAACGTGGGGCGACGAGGGCGCGATGTAGGTCACTAGGAAATTGTTAGTCGTCTGTCGTTCTGACAGCCTTCCTGTCCCGGTACTAACGCAGCGTGGGCGCCATTGTCTGTGATCCCACGATAGGATGCGTTAGAACAACTCCTCTGTGCTTTAAGAAGGGTGCAAGGAAAAATTTTGAATCGGCCTATTAATGAGAAATGTAATTCGCCGATCCGGCGTCGATTACGTTCGTGGAATTTCTTTCACGACCTCAGCTTTTCGTATCTCAGTACGTACCTAGGTATTCACCGCATAACACGCTAGTAGTTTTACCACACGGATTCGCTCTAACGGGAGGTTTAAAAGTTCGCCGAATCCTCAATATTTGTACGTATTTCTTATACAGATGTACAGAAGATACTTGCTGCACATACTTTGCTGTGGGAATTATAGATATTATACAGGAGATACTTACTGTACATACTTTGCTGTATGAATTATAGATATTATACAGGAGATACTTACTATACAAATTTTGTTGTAAGAATTATAAATATATTGTTTCATATAGATATTATACAGAAGATACTTACTGTACATACTTTGCTGTATGAATTACAAATATATTGTTTCATATAGATATTATACAGAAGATACTTACTGTATATACTTTGCTATATGAATTACAAATATATTGTTTTATATAGATATTATACAGAACATACTTACTGTACGTACTTTGCTGTATGAATTATGAATATTATACAGAAGATACTTACTGTACATACTTTGCTGTATGAATTATGAATATTGTACAGGAGATACTTACTGCACATACTTCGCTGTATGAATTATGAATATTACACAGAAGATACTTACTGTACATACTTTGCTGTATGAATTATAAATATTATACAGAAGATACTTACTGTATATACTTTGCTGTATGAATAACAAATATATTGTTTCATATAGATACTATACAGAACATACTTACTGTACATACTTTGCTGTATGAATTATAGATGTTATACAGGAGATACTTACCGTACAAGTTTTGTCGTAAGAATTATAAATATTGTTTCATATAGGTGCTATACAGAAGATACGTACTGTACGTACTTTGTTGCGTGAATACGTATAGAAGATTAGAGGATAAGGTGTATGAAACTTAGGGGAATCGTAATACTTATTTATCGTTAACGAGGGAACCAGTGCGATACCTGGTGAAGAATTGGAACTTTGAATTAAAGTTGCGTGAAAACTCTCAACTGAAATGGCAAACTCGAAGAGAGGAGTAGAGAAGGAAAGGCAAATACAAGATAGCAATGTCATAAAACATCAAGCAAAGATCGTTGAAGGAATAAAAATTCCATCTTAATTTAAGCCCGTGTCGGTTCGCGTTTAAAATCGCTTATGTACGCGCGAAGATCGGTCATTTGTTATATTTCACTTTCCCGCGTGCCAGCTTTGCTTCAATGGGATTAAAAACAGTTGCATAACCGAATAGGGAGAGAGAAAGAGAGGAGAAAAAGAAAGGGGGAACGGTATATACGACACATATAAATCCGTGGTATGGGTTCATTCTCTACCTCGTGAGCTCTCTGAATGATACACATTTATTATCTCTTTTTTTCACAGCGCAGCATAACGCGCGACTGCTTTTATATCCGGTGCATCCGCGCCTACGCTCTTTTCGCGATACCTCATGGCCCCTTGAAAAAAGAGCGTTATTTTTGTAATTAAACGTTTGCTGATAAATTCCAGGCGCGCACACACGACGAAAAAGGTCAGAGATTTGATTTTTTAGGTCACTGAGTTATTACTTTATTCGACGTGCAGAACCTTTTTTTTCTTCTTGCTGTCCTTTCTCCTCTTTTCCACGTTAACGACCACGTTTTACATTATTCTAAAGTGTATTTTTGAAGTTCATTATATCGTGGCTTTAAATAATACACGCTGTACTAACGTATATCGTAAAGATATATGGAAATTCTAGGAATCCAAAGAATAAAGAAGAAAATTCTCGCGATGAATCGTTGAATCTGCTATAGAAGTTTTGGAATTATCACGTTAGACTCTGTGTTACGATGGGGAAAAGCATTTGTCGTGGACACTTTTCGCCGAAAAGCCCCACCCTAATTAATAACGTACTATGTTACGGCCTGGTTTTCTCGATCAGCGAGTCATTGCTGTATTTGATTTATAACGTTCGATTCCTGTCTTCGAGTCGAACACCAGAGTATCCATGAAACGCGCTAAAGGCAAGCTGCGATTCCAATTTTATACTAATCTAATTTTATTACCAATGTTGCGTCGAAGAATGTGTTAACAACCCAGTTATACGGTTTCGGAGAATGTACATAAATAACTCTCAAGGGAGTTTCGCGAATGATTGATTTCGTGTCGATCATCGTACCAAAAATATAGATTCGTGAACTTGACCTCGTTCGAAGACAAGTCGAAGACGCTTAACCAGGAGACAGTCTTCCGCGAGACTTGCTCGCGAACAAACGTGCTTCCAATCGAAGAACGCGTGACGAAAAACGTGACAAGTCACATTTCCTGTCTGTTGATAGAATCTTCAAACTCAGTAGGTTGCAAATTAATCGATACTATCTTTCTTCTTTATTAAATATGCGTGTTTGTCTAGCGAACATTCGAAGAACATTAATCGTTTGCAGATTTTTATGCGTTTACGAGAAATTTGAAGACACAGAAATGTACGTAATATGCAAAGATATATCAAGTATTCCAAGTACAGTATTTCACAGAGAACACAATTTTTATCATCTTACCATCTTTTTTATTTACATTCCTGAGAATATCAATTCGCATGAATATCCGCGATCTGTCGATTGCCGTATACTTTCTCCGCAATTACAGTCTGTACTTTTATGCAAATTCATATCGTTAAGAAAGAAAATAGGAACCTAAGCGAAATTTCACCTACGAAAGATCACGAGACAATACTTTGAGCAATTTACGTATCCTCGCGTATTCGACGCCTCCTGTACGCTCCATGTATCGTCGTATTTTTACCGTACAAATGCATTTCGCAGCCGCTGTATATAGCGAAAAGCGCGATCCATATAAAACTCGCGTTACTTTCAAAAAGCGACAAAGAGAAAAATCATTTATACGCTCGTTTGAATGGAAACAACGCCACGCGGTATTGTTTAGCAATAAAATCGGTGAACGTTTTGAATTTTCTCCAGAGGCGAAACCAATAAATCGTGATTTCGTTCGATTGGGCTGGCCAGTTTAGGTCTCTGTTGAACACGTGGGCGGGCAATTCCGTGACACCATAAAGCTCTCCCTATCGCCAAGAATCGCGGGAGTACTATTATAACGAGCGCTATACGAAACGCTGACAAGGGTTACAAGCCAGGTAAACAAGAACTCGCGCGAATCGTCGGACGAGATTTAACGCGATACGTGTTAACACACGGCCTGTGGGACACGGAGGTGCTTAGCTTTGCCACGGTGATGTGGTTTCTGTTAACCCTTTTATTTCACCGTGCCGTTTTTTTTTTTTTTTTTTCAAGATACAAACGATTAGCATAAATTGCGTTACACGGTTGCTCAACGATATTCGAGCGTATCAGGTTGGACGCCGATGAGAAATCGGTGTTCGTATCGCTTAGGCTGGATTAATACGTAATCTCTATTATCGATTATATTTTTCTCTGCTGCTTTGTAGAAATACAGGCGGACTTTATCTTTGATCGCGAATGTACACGATGTAAAGCGTAGATTTTATTTTCGCCGAAAGACATCGCGAGAGAGGCAGATTTCCAGAAATCGAAACGATATCAGCTCCACGTTTCGTGAATTTCCCTCTTTGAAAAACGTGTACGTAAAATGCGCGGGGGAAAAGTAAGCGACGACGAGTATACTCGCGAAGAACAGGTAACCGGTTAAGGAATTAATCTTTCCGGAAAGATGCAACATTTTTCAAGAATAAATTCTTCCAAATTATAACGATAATGTTAGTGATAATGTTATCGACCTAACTTCCATCTGTCGTAATCCGTCCGCTCTAAAAACTGTGATAAAATCCTTACGGATAATAACGGCGACGCTAACGGTAATCGCGAAAAGGGAAGCAACAACGGCTTTCATCTTTATGAAAGAGAAAAAGCAAGTTTCTCTCTATTGCATCCAACGCTAGGAAAATTGCATTTGTCGTGTGGGTGTCGAAATGCTATGTTGCACAGTATAAGGACATTCGTACGATCCTATGGAGGGAGAATGGCGCTATTATTGCGTAAGAATGGCCGGGTTACAAAGCAACTGACAACGATACGTAATATGTAACGTGAACACGAAGGTCCATATATTATACCCTGAACGAGAATGTAACGTGTTTTTGCGTCTCATTGTTGGCGTTTGTGCAAGATAATAATTGCGCGTGTACGTATTAGGCTCGCCGTGGAATTCCCTGTTACGTTCTGAAAAACGTACGTCATTATTCATCGGGAATGTTGCGAATATTTTAAAAAATCGTCTAATTCGTTTCCTTCCTAAATTCGATTGTCATTCGCGCGATTTTCCTTTTTTCCCTTCAATTTCGTTCCATTTAATTTGTTTCATCTGATATTATTATTAACAATAATAATAATTTATTGGATTTCGATCTTCTAACTTGTCGTTTCATGATTTATTTCTACGCTGTATCTTGATCAGTTAGCTACTTTTGACGAGTATACTCGTCACGGAGCAACAGCAGTATCTCGCGTTACGACGAGCCCTGCCGGCAATGGAATTAAAAAATGAAACGGTCCCTTCGTTACAGCTTAATTCTATATTACGACATTCGCGCGTACTCCGTGTTCGACGAATATACTCGTCGTTACTCTTTTTCAGAGTAATTCTAGGCACACGCTTTGCAAAGAGGTCGCGACAGCCAACTGATTAATCGAAGCAGTTACTACGTGGATATTAAAAGTCTACGCTAGAAATTCCGCCTATTCCGAAACCATTACGTTCTATTACCATTTTCTTGTTTTATTTTTAGCGAATTCGTCTCGGGACGTTAACGTGTTCACACGGGATTTCGGGACATTAATCTACTCCTTAGACTCTTACGATTTCCCTAACATATTTTCAACATCTTTCTTAAGATTTTTATTCGTTTCCCTCGATGTCCACGACGACTCAAATAAATCAACGGAATAAAAATGGTAATCGTAGAAGTCGCACAGATTCGCAAAGAAAGAAAGAAGGAGGCCGGTGTGTCGTCTTGTCCGACGTCGTTGAACGTCGTCGACAAAGCGGCCATTAATAGGTCATACCAACGTTAATTAATTTACGAGGTGCTAAAGCGGCTTGCCAGGCTCTCGAGGGTGCATTAAAATGCACCCTTCGTGGCTGCTGCGTCGCGACGCGCAGCATTGGCCAAGCTTTTGCACGCGTTCGACGCACGAAACAGCCGGCAGCAGGAAATCCGAAATGCACCGGCCTCTGTCTACGATAACCAAAGAGAAGATCCTTGCGATTCTAGCAAAGATACCGAGACTATACGTCCACTCGCGACCTCGTCGCACGGCTTTAATCGCTTCATTTACATTCCATTTCAATCAGCTTACGTTTTTTGTTCGAAAGTGCCGCTCTTCCTCGCAGAACAGCGTTGGCTGGCTAAGTCGTTGAGTCGAGAGTCAATCGCGAACCTCTTTGCTCTGAATTGCTGCGACGTGTGCGGGTATTTTGCGGTAGGTTAGGGTGAATTCGTGAAATTATTATCACTTTGACTATCACGTCGATCATATACGACCAGCCACGAATTCTCCTGTGACTGCACGGTCATTGGTGACCGGAGCGCTTGAACTTCTTACAATTGCAAAAATTGAATGAAAATTGCCAGTTAGGACATTTTGAATATAACCGATAAATGGAAGAGATAAAAAGTACCCCATTGAACGATTAAACATCAATAAAAGAAAAAGAGAACAAATCTCGCGGTGCACTGTGTTTGCATCCATATCTTTGGGGGCTAATCTACGAACATTATTACAAACACAGCTTGGAAAATAATCGTAAACGCTGCTTTATAATCGTATAATCGAAGTTACAAGTGTGAACATACCTTACTATTGCAGTATCCCGGGTGGTGGGAATATAATATTAATTATACTCTCCGAAGATGGTTGTGATATCACTGATTTATTTATAACGGTTAGACAGAAAACGATGGCGGTTCAATATGAACTGATCTCAAAACGTACACAACTCGCACACTCTGACTTCTCGATGCACACCCTCCGACTTCCCTATGAAGACTCACTGGTTTCTCTGCCGACACTCTCTCTCTGACCTCGCATCCCTTTTGTCTTTTCAATAGGCCTACCGTGCCCGTGTTCCACAACCGCTCGGGGCCAGGGTTGCGTAGGTCCTTTCCCTCAGGCCAGGGTTGCGTAGGTCCTTTCCCTCAGGCCAGGGTTGCGTAGGTCCTTTCCCTCAGGCCAGGGTTGCGTAGGTCCTTTCCCTCAGGCCTTTTTCCCGTTACTACACTATTATATATAGAATGAGCAAATACCGTTTACTAATATCTTCTAGGCGTTTCAACGATATATTCTGCGCGTTTTGCTTACAAGGAAATAGCGAACGCGAATGGTTTGTTGAAATAAATGAAGCCTCGTTGCGATATGTCGCTATCAACTGTTACCAAGGCGCCACGGTGGTCCACCCGTGGCCGCCAATAAGATAAACGGTCCATCGGGGAAGAATGTTGTCTCACATCGTCAATTTATTATTATTTTGCCATTATATACTTTGAATAATAAAAATACTCCCGTGACGTCCTCAGCGAAACGTGTGATTTCGGCGTGGCAGTCAAAGTGTTAAGAAGAATCGGAGATTAGACAATAGGAAGTTAGAAGAGATTAAATTAAACGATAAAAAATTAATTCCTACGTGATTCTGAGTCAGCTGTTTGTTTCTATCTCGTCATTCGCGACAGAGGATAGGTTCACGTACGATCATTCTACGCGATCATCTATTCTTCTTGTATATTTGCTCGTGAAAATCTGCTGCATCTATCGAATCTGTTCGACTTATCGAAGGGGAAGGAACCTGGTCGCGATATTATTTCTACCAACGTGTCTACTAACGAAATTATCGTTAACGTAGCTGTGAATGAAATATGAGAAATCGAAACGTTGTTATTATTATTATTATTATTATTTTATTTAGTCCGTGCCTTTCGGCTTTCGACGAACTTTCGGTTTACATTTTCTTACATTTATTGAATTGCACTCCTTATCATATTCTTATCTCTAGCAGCTAAAACTAATGACTACAGACTATTGCAACTTATTGTCGCTTTGGTCTTTTGCCCCCTTGCTGTGCTACCCTCTTGTCATTCCTCCCCGTCTTGTATCGCCCTTGCTCTTCTCTTCTCTATTACTGTTCTTAATTCCATTAGTCTTCCTCTCATTCACTGTTTTTCCCATATCTTTTGGTCATCCCGTTATCTCACATTCTTCTATTACATGTCGCAGATTCTCTACTTCCCTTTCACATAATCTGCACATTTGAGAAATCGAAACGTTTTGTGCCCTTGGCACAAAATTACGTAAATTACGAAAGTTTTCGTCTTCTCAATGCCAAGAAGACGATAGGACGATAACGTTCCGAATTTCAGCGGAAGAATAAAATCTTACTGCGATCGAACTCCGTCGTTACGAGTGAACAATAAGGAGCAGCGATTTAAAAAATGCCTCTGTGGATAACGTGCTATAAAAATATAGAAATTGCTACATCGTTGCGATTAGATACCTTAAATGTTTTCACAGAGATTACCGAAGTAGTTTTTATCTTGTATATTTATGGAAACTTTGTCCGCAACTACCTTATTTTATCTTTTAAACTTTATCTCTTCGCATACAACTGTTCTGTTTTTACAAAATAGTAGCACAGAGTCAGTTCGTAGGATTAGACTTAGCTACAAAGCTCGATTTCGAGACAATAATTCGAAGAAGGGGAGAATTGAACAAAATTGAGGTAAATAAATAAAATACTTTGCGGTAGTTTTATTCTCGTTTACATCGGTATCCGAGAACGAATAACGTTTCTTCGAATAATGCGACTTCGTTGACATACAGCAGCGTTGCAAATTGTAGAGAAACCAAACGTACGTATATTTTACAAAAAAAAAAGAGAAAAAAGAGAAAAGAAAAATATTTATTTCGACAATATTTCCAATCTACGTCGTAAAACGCGATTTCTTTGCATTCGAAAGCAATTAAAATCGCCGATCTGACGTTTTTATTTTATATCGATAGCGATTATTACAAGAAAAATCAATGTCTCATTATTCGATAAGCATTCTTTAGTTTCTTATTTTTCTTTCCCACCTAAGATGTTCGACGTTTGTAACGATAAGGAAAGATATTTAATAAGATAAATCGTTATACATTGAAATAAATACTTGTCGACAGCGAATCTAGAAATGAAACAGAAATACGGAAAATTAGTAACGTACGTATAGAGAATAACGTACGTAAATTTGTATATTTTAATCGACATCTTCGATTATAATTATAATTGCAGAATTATAAACTCCGATATTTCCCTTGAAATAATACGATCGATATCGTTTCAATTTCTTCTTCTGCCTTATATATATCGTAATCCTCGTTAAGCGTAAGAATTTGCTGCGTGTAAAACAAATAAAATGACAGTAAAGAAGAAAAAAAAAAACATCTATGAGATACGTGGCTAAATATATTTAGCCACGTATAAATAATACAAGCGTGTCGAAAGGGTTAGAATTTATCTCCAGCTGCGTTTACCAGAGTGTTGAAACACGATGTAGCTCGTAAAACGTGAAAAGTATAGCACAATTGTTACGGTTGCTGCTCGATTTATCGATCTGTATTTTTTTCGATCCGCATGATGAATATCAACGTTGGACAGCCACAGCCGGGTACAAGCTGTTCCACGCCCGGTGAATCGATGTTTCAACCTATAAATACACCCAGGTCAATGGCAGAGCGGCCAACAAACAACGACATCGACTTGACAGAATCAGTATCGGTTTTCGTTTCTGTTTCATCATGGTTGAGATAGGTCATCGGTCGCGGATCGATTCCGCTTCTTCTGGTCTTGGAGAGTTGGGAGGGTTCCGGTGGCTTGGCGTAAGACGTAACGACGTCGATGATATTTATAAAATCCAGATATCAGCGTTGAAATGTTCACGTTCGAATAATTTCTGACACGCAAGTGTCTGCCGTTTCGAAATTTCAAAATTCGTATGTTTTATTTCTTGCGGAATTTCTCTTATTTCTATTTTACAGATAGAGCGCGCGAATAATTGCAGACTCCAGCCTATCTTTAGATGTTTCATAACGTTGACAACGAAATGAAGAAAATCGCTCGTAAGATCTCGTGTCGTAATTTAAATCGAAATGGAAAGCCGAAAGCGAAGAAAAATGTTTCTTTCGACCAAGTCTGAGAAGAATTGAATTTTCACGTAGAATTAACATCGCCGATCAATTAGCTCAGCTTCTACTATTTAGTTCTTATTCTTACGTACCTTGTATCCTGCCAAACGATTTTCAATTTGTACAACGTCGGTCAATGACCAACGAGCCGGAATTCTAAGCTGAATTTACAAGCGCGCGAAATTCAAAAATGGCGCGCGGCCTACGAAAGGCTGGCAACGATTTTCGTTCGCATCCGTTGTGCTTTCGTTGCCGGTAGATATCGAACGTTTCTCGCGAGCATATTTCGCAACACTGTCGAGTCAGTGACATTTCTGTCTCTCCCACACAGCCAGCCGACCGCGTGTAACAGTGACTCATTGCCGAAGACAACGAACCCCGAAAGGAAACGCGAAGTGAATGAAACGATGAATGAATAGCTTCTCGTGAATGAATTTACTACCGCCTTTACGCCAAGGCAACCGACCGATCTCTTTGCCTTCCCCGCTTCCATCTCCTACTTCTCATCCTCTTTATTTTTTCTCCGTTTTATTTTTTCTTTCTTTCTTTCTTTCTTCCTTTCTTTTTTTTTTTTTTTTTTATCTCGGTCGTTCTACTTCTCATCGCGCCAGGGAACGACAGTCGGACTTCGATTAATTTGTCGTCGTCGTGCTAGCCGCGGAATTAATCTTCCCGTTACTTCCATTCCTCCTTCTCCGGCTTCTGT
The DNA here is from genome assembly GCA_014737535.1 of Bombus cullumanus. NCBI lineage: Eukaryota > Metazoa > Arthropoda > Insecta > Hymenoptera > Apidae > Bombus > Bombus cullumanus. Next base: position 3,602,396 of record JACXIX010000044.1, on the reverse strand, counting down.
CTTTTTGTCAGCGATGAAACAATGGTGTCTGTGTCTCTTGCTTTATCGCATCGTACGACGTCTCTGCACGCTTCGCTTTTTCACCTTCTCTTTGGAGTAGCGGGCTTCTGTAACAGGTTCCAGGATAACTTTCGAGAAGGTCGGTCATTTTTCTAACGTCGCTATGTGAGATCTATCGTCGTATAATTCTCTTTCTTTAACTCGTTCCAGCTATATAATGCCACCGATAGATTCCAAGAGATCATTTTTCCAAAGATCCTGTTCGGTTACCGTCATTTTTCTAACGTCACTGTGTTATACGTATTATACCGATACGGGATATAACTCTTAATGATAATAATTTTTTAACTTCTTCCGAGTGTAACGGTACGATAGGTTGCGAGATCATTTTCGACCAGATCGTTTATCGTGATTTTTCCAATGTCCATGTGAGATCCATCGCATCTTGGTGAACGAATTTTGCTCTGTTTTTTTTTAACTCATACGTAATGCGATGATTCGTACAATGATACATCGTCGTGTATACTCGTATCTATACGTATGCGTAAACCAGGCCAATGTGAGAAGTTTCCGTAGGTAGGAGTTGCTTTATTCGTTGTTTCGTCATTGTCGTTTCGCAAACTTCTCCATCTAAACTCGTTACGGTAACAGTACGAATTCTGACATTAGTAGCAGATCTGTTACACTATCGGCATATTTCTATTGGCGTAAATTTCTATTGTAAAAGATGCAGCGGCAACTCGATGAAAAATACGATTCACTGGCACATCCGATAGAGATACGTGCGATCCTGTTTAATACGAGACCGAGCAGAGTATTACTCAATCCGCGTACGTCGATTTAACGCTGGCTTTCGTCCAGCGACTCTAAAATCCGAAACAAAATGACGACGACCGACATCGCACGACTTGGAATTCCAGTTTGACACTTGCCAAACGGTTCGTTAAAGCCGATGATTCATTGTTCGTGATGAGAACAATCGCGATAACAATGTGACCAACGTATAAATAGATAGAGAGAGAGAGAGAGAAAATTACTATCTTAGGCATTAGATTCGACTTAATTTAACTTGTAATTATCGTGATTATCGGATCGCGGGTTTCTATGCAAATTTATATTTCTATTAATAAAGAGAATATGTTCGTGAAAGACAGAAGTAAAGAAATGAATTATATCCAAGGATTTTTTTTTCAACCTCTAAATAGCAGTTGTAACTGCTAATTCAGAAATCAATTAAATTCCTATTACCGTGTTATAATCGATTAAACTGTTATTACGTGTCAGATAAGATTTATACGACATGTAGATTTTATCTTAAGATTCGCATATATCTACGAACACGTACGTGTACAGATGGAATAATAAATAAATAAAAGGAAATAGATTTCGTCGTATATCAGAAACGATACACACGCTGTGTTGCATTACCGAAGTCAGCTTCTAACGTAGTACGAAGATACGCAAGAAAAATAATCAATCATTTGAAACATACGAAATAATTAACTGGTAACTGTCTGATGGAAAATATTGCGCAAAATATCGCATAAAATAATTTTACATAAAAAAAAACCATTGCAAGACTGTCTTTTTATAAAAGAAATGATACTTTCGCAAGTTTCTCGTACATCGGTCAATTCTTCGTCCGATACCAACGAGCTTCCATTTGAAACATTTTCCGTTAAACTGTCTTATTTTCACATTTCCATCACAAGCTGCCATATCTGAAATTCTACTAGAAGACAAAAGTTTCAGTGGAAAAATCGCCTTGAACTTCCTCCTGAAAACATGCTCTTTGGTAAGTCTGTTTAACGGGCAATCGTCATCAGGAAGCGTTGATTTGCGACTTTATTTCTCAGCGTGGAATCAGGTCGTCGGGTTCGTTTGGTTCACAGCGTGTCTCGACCGACTGAACACACGCACCGTGTCATTTGCAACTGCACGATCGTTATTGTTGCTTGTCCATCGGCCGTCCCTATGGTTATCGTTCGCAACCCCAGACGCGGTTGTCGCGTGACACGCCAGAATACCACCGACCACTTCCTGTTCATCCTCGTGCACGCGCGCGATGCACGCGATTACGCGACAAAGTCGCTCGCGTCAACCTGTTCCTTAACAATGAATTTTTAACGAGCCACAATTTTTATCGAACAGTCGTTCAGTCTACAGCTTCGCTAGCTATTACTGGGCCGAGACCCACTTTCGAAAACGTTGTTCCTCGCGACCCACTAGAACATTATGCCAGGTGCAGTAGCCTGACTACGGATTTTTGTACGCATTTGCGAGAATTCTGAACGTTTTATATTCGTAACGCAATAAGAAAGCTTTACGAGCTGAAAGTTGAAATGTCTGCCGGACCAATGGTTCTTCGAGGTTCGCCGAAGGAGATTGAAATAATCTTCTGTAGAGAATGTCGAGCTGCGCCGATCAACCTACTAAAAGATACATATGATCGCGTTTAAAAAGACAAAGTCAACTACAAAAAGACGAACGACATGAAAACGCGATGCACCTCCTTCGAAGCTATTCAGCTTTTATCCCAAAACATTTGCCGATATGATTAATAATATCAAAATTATTATTATATGGTATTATTCACTTTTGCTTGCTAGAAAATGTGATCGATTTACGTGTGTAGATGTCAACCCGTCAACTGTCAACCTTCGATCAGGATATACACTAAGATCTTCACATTTATACTTGAACTTACTCTTAATTGTACTCTATACTTAATTGCTTCAATTCAATCAAATATTTTTATTGCACACTCCCTCTCCCTTATGCTTCCTATAGGAAACCTAACTGTTCTCTGCTCTCTGCCCGACAATATTCCTTCTTCTACACTCCTACTTCCTTTTTTCTAAGCTGCGCGACTATTCTACTGTCTCTTCCGCGTCCCTTCCATTTCTTCTGTGATTCCCTCTAATGTTATGCTCCCGTCCTCCACGTTCTTCCAGACAGTTGTTTCAGTGTTCCTACGAATATTATATACGTACGATTATATTCATAACGAAGGTAGACGCAGCGGAGGTTGTCCTGAAGGCACGAGGTCCGGGGATCTCGAGATCCCGAGGGGAATTGAGAAGGAAGAAGCGATGGCTAGTAAAGAGAAAGCAGAACAAGAGAGAAAAAGAGAGGGAGAACAGAGGAAGAAGGGCCCAAAGATTAGCGAATAGTCTTATACTATACTTATACACGTATACTTATAGTTTTGTATCACCAGTCTTACACTTTACACTTTATACTGTCCGAGTTCCGTACTTGATATTTCCGTGTGGATTTGTACGCGTCGTTGAGACTTGGCCTCTTCGAGGGTACAAATAGTAAAAGCACAGATAAGAGACTAAGGAACGCGAAAGATACGTTCCAAGATCGAGTTTGAGTGATAGTTTTTAAGCGTAAATGTTAAGTACGAGAGATGTGAAAGCTTCTTGACAGTTGCAAGTAAACGATAAGGGCGAATGGGAGGAAACTGTAGCTAAAAATCGGGAAACTTAACTCGAAGAAGATGGTCCGTGAAAAATAAATGTACAAAACAAATAACGTAAACTGTAACGAAATAAACTTTGTCTGACGATGTGGTAGGGATAGATAGGGATGCAATAGAATGGTAATTTTTATTTATTCGATTGAAATTGTATTCGATCGTTATTATTGCAGGGCCGTGAAAGCATTCCAGCAGGTGCTATGGGTGGAACCAGGATTTCCACGAGCCTGCGAGGTTCACCTACGGCTCGGCTTAATGCTGAAGGTCCACGCTGACTTTGACGCCGCCTTGAAGCACCTGACACTCGCTCTGATCGATGCCACGACACCTGCCTCCTTTTCCAAGCTCGAAAGTAAGTTCCCGGTTTTCTTCGCCCCCTTTACGATCGCCTACGCGTCCTCCACCTTCCAAAAAACATAATTCACGCGGAACAGCTGCCCACCGTAAACCGCGCATTTTTACTCCCGAAATCTTACTCCCATACCATATGTTGGCTTCCTCGTACCGCCTTCCTTCCTCCTCGCTCGCTAACACGATACTCGTGCAAGAACTTGCGAATGCCGAGGCTCGACTATCGCGAATTACGAGTACAAAGGATAATTGTAATAAAGATTTTGATTCATTTAATCGTCTTGCAAAAGACGAAAGACTATGCACGCGAAAGGATTTGAATTTTCCTGACGATTCGAAACGATGCTCGAGATATATCGTGATAATCGAAGAACTTGTACGACGAAAGCCATCGGGAATGAGCAGCTTTTGAGGGAGAAATGTCTTCATCAGATCGATTTAATTCGTCATAGAAATCTGATTTCCACGGTGTATCGTTATAGCGAAAAAAGGTAATTTTTGTTAAAATACATGGAGACTTTCACTTTTCACGGAACTCTCGCTTTTCATGGACGCCTCATTAAAGAGAGGACGAGCTTTGCGGCATCTTAAAAATTAAAAGCCGTCGAGATCTCGCTCTCTTTGATATCGGGTTATGCGAACCACTTTCACTCCAACTTGTCGATTGATGCAAAAAGTCATTAAACTCGTACAGTCGATCACGCTAGATTTACATTCTCTGTGTTCTATATCGCAGTTGTTGAATGTCAATATGTGAGAACTTGCAGCAGCAGAAAAATCCATCGAACCCGTCAACAAACTTCGATCGATCAATTTCTTAAAAATAGAATCTTCGATATTGAGAGAACAGATCTCGTTCTGTTGTCCGATATTTAAAAAGAAAGCCACGTGCTCTCCACCTTCCAATTAAGCGATCGTTTCCTCCTATTTTTATTTCTATTTCAAATTTTGTATCGTCGCACGAAATTGCCATTAAACGATGAGTCTGATATACTCGAATTTGATCGATCAAACTACGAATGCTTCAATCAATTTCGTAGCCACCGTAAATCCGTGAAATAACAACGGGATCGTTCGATTCAATTTCTTAAATACAACGATATTTTATTTGAAACAAAGTTCATGGAAATAAAAATTCCAGAGCGCGAGAAACGAATCGTTTTGTTTTACCACCGAGCTTTTCAAATTTATTCGACGTGAAATGTTCCAACGGATTCGATCGATCCATCAAGTGCGCGAGTTATTAATCTACCTGCGGAGAAATGAAAAAAAAGCAAGCGGATGAAAAGTTCCTACGGGACGGCGGATGGTGCAATAATTCCGACCATTTTTCCCCCAGCACGCTTTTAATACGTTATTTAAAATGGCACAATGAAATCGATACTTTGGCCGCGTGAAAAGCGCCTATTACATAGCTGCGCGCCACGTCTCAAGATGCCAGACCTTTTGCTCGCGTTCCGCTTCGAACTTGACCCCCTTTTTCCCAACGTGATACAGCGATTCTTGTGTCACGTATGACCTACGATAACACGTATGGCGTAGTGGACGACATTTAAGGCGCGTTAAACGCTTACCCTAACGATTTTTCCTCAATTCACCTGGCACTTAATTTAACGTTTCGTTCGTGATGCCTCGCCACTGTTTCCACGGTTTCTCTCTCTCTGTCTGTCTGTCTGTCTTTTACTTTCTATTGCACCGTGTAAGAGTTTCGTTTACTTTTATTCCTCCTCCGTCTTTTACGCGCCACCGTTCTGTTAAATTCAGATTGCAAAACGATTGGAAAAATGAACCGATGGAATAAATAAATAAATAAATACAGCAGATTGATCGCGAATAACGTAGCGGGTATGAAAAGAAAGAGGAGAAGAAACGGTTACGGTAAATAATTAATTAAACAATAGGCAATTTTTATGGTTCGTACGGAATATTCGTGCAGGTGGTTTAACTTGGAAAATATTTGACGCGATTCGTTAATCGGTCGATTTATTCGATTTATTCGCAGATAACATTTCGAGATTGGAATTGTTGGTTTTCGATTGACACGTACGTAGCTTTTAAAGTTGCAGTATTTGCAACGCAGTTGGAATTTACCGTTCGACACCGAACATCGGGTTTGTTAAATGGTTAAGCTGCGACTGTAGATGCGCCAGCTACTAGGAATAAATTTCGATTATCGTCGGTTAAATATTAAATAGCGGTGGTATACGTACATCGTACGGGGTTCTACGTAACGATTTATCAAACAGCAGAAGTGGAACAGAACGTTAAATCTTAAACGATAACGGGAATCTCCGTCAGTTTTCCCTGTTGGAGTTTCATCTCGTCGCGTAGCGTCACTTCGAATTACCAAGAACCAGCAATGAGTCAACCGGCACTCGACTGGTTCTCTGTCCCGCTGTTTGAAGTTTAAATTTAGCGTACAGAGTAAAAATAACGAAGCCGCGGATACGAGCCGTTGGATGTTATGAGAGATTCTTGATTCTCGTAGGCGATCGATTCTGATCGTTCGACAGCGTGTTACTGTTCGAAATATTATGGCAACGAATTAATTAATTTTTGCCTGCGACTATGTTTCATCACTGAGAAGACGGCGCAAGGATAATAAAAGCTTTTTCATTCCTAATGGCTGAGCGTGCAAGTTAATGGACATTACGGACAATAATAATTAACGATATTAATCATACGCTTAACGGGTTTAATAGACTAATTAAAGAGCGATGATAAAATATTCAAATTGAGTCATACGGAAGAGTGATTCACGATTCGAACGATTACCACGATCCCATGCACACGGGGAATCATTTCCGTTTACCGAGAAATTGGTTCTTCAGCCGAGCGAAGTTGTGTTTATGAAATGAGGCGAACATAAAAGCAACGACCCATTGAGATTTCAAGTCAGTTTGGTGTCTGCCAACGATCTAAACGATAGTACGTATTTGCATACTATAGTTAGATCAAAGGGAGGAATGCAATGTGGAATTAAAATACGGAAACGAAAATACAGAAAGTCGACGGATCGTTGAAAGATTGAAATTTTAACGTGAGTATTATTGTTGTATAGCTTTGTGTTATTCCATCGGCCAATCGTAATTGCCACGGTGTTATTTTAAATCGAGGAAATTTCATTTGTAATTATCGGAAAATGTTGTATTATGTACACGTGTATACCTGTTCTTCTATTTTATTCGAATATTAATTTAAAAATAAATTCTCATCAGCGATGTCAGGCTTCCCGAGTGTACTAATTGAAATCATAATGGAAACGGAACATGCAGTTATCGCGTTTTTCATTCAATATGTATATTTGTTGTAATTATGACGCATAATCAATAATATGCAATTTGTATAAACACCATGTCTCTTGTTTAACGTATTCAAATTTCCACCATAAAGCCAAACAGGCTATTACATAGTTGATAAATGCAGCTGTACAAAGAATTAATTAATTATTCATAGTTTTCGTATTCTATCGGTAATAGCGAATTGCGCGAGTATCGATGAATTATTATACGCACGTGATTAAATTGCGAATATACGATACGGTATTATTATTGCCTCGAATCGTCCTGTCCGTTGTTCCTCTTTCCAACGAATATTTTATCAAGCATATTCTCCGTTAAGTTTGCAAATTCGTACGAACAATTCGTAGCGTAATTCGACACAATAACGCGACCGAAATAAACGATGATTACGAGCTGTACGTATCGTTACACGTATCCCACGCGCTCGATATTAAACCGATGTCTTTCTTTTCCATTGTTACAGTAAAATTTCACATAGCCCATTTGTACGAGGTCCAAGGGAAATATCGCCTTGCCAAGGAGCATTACGAGGCACTGCTCAAGGAAAAGACTCTGCCTTCTCATCTGAAGGCCGACATTTGTCGTCAATTAGGTGAGTCACAATCATCCTCAACTATAAATAATAAACGTCAACGGCTACCGTTGAATTTACCGTTAGAACAAAAGCCTATTGCCACTCCATCGTACCTACTGTAGCGAATATAGAGCAATTGATTAACTCCGAGCATATTAAAAACGTATCGTCGTAGCGTTACTCTCGTGGCGACTATGAACGTTCGATAAAAGAACGTTGGATTGAAAAAAAAAAGGAAAGAAAAAAAATGTAAAAAAGGCTCTTTATTGGAAAATAATGGTACCACGTAGAAAAACGTTTCGTAGCTACTGTACACGAATGCCGCCAGTCAAAAATGCCAACCTCGTGCTCCGCCAAGGTAATTAACCCTACAACCCTTTTATACCCACGCAAAATCACCAGCACGCGAATCGTTTTTCTCCTCGCCAGCTGTCAGCTCCTCGCGACGATTCGGCTTAAGGGCCGAGCCGAGTGTACGAGCAAGTAGCAGACACGTGTATTGATTTATTCCGGGTTGGGGTGGCCTGGCGATGAGATGGGGCAGCGAACGCTGGCAGCAGAGTGGGAACAAGGGAGAGGGTGCGTATTCGAGCGAGAGAAGAAAGCTGCAAGAGCGACAGAGGGATGAGAGATCAAGAGAGAGAGAGAGAGAGAGAGAGGGAATCGAATTCGATAAGGAAACGAGATTGCGGAAACCTCTCTACCCCGTCAGCCTTTTCCAACTTATCTTTCTTTGCTCCTCCTTCTCGTTCCTCTTTTTGTTTGCATCAATTGGTCACGTTTTCTCCCATTCGAGGCTAATTTTCTCGCGTTCCTGTTCTCCGTTATTTCGCGATCTCGTCTCCGTGGCGAACTGCCAAATTTCGATTCTGGCTCGGTGAACCGTCTCCAGCGAGGATCCGCGGATGCGTCGCGACACGTGCACCGCGCACACGCGTGCACACCGCCCGCTGTGTCTTTCGTAGCCGCGTTATTAACTCGGTACGGCGCGGATTAACGCGGTTGTTAAGCCGGCGAAGACCGCCGACTCGTGGAATTACGGAATCGTAGCCCGGTTGCTAGACGAGCGTTTAACCGGCAAATCTCCTCCTCAAGCGTCGTTCAATTTCAATTTGAGTCGCGTGTTTGCGTTCCACCGTCTGTTGCTTTTAATATTCCCTTTATCGATTTACATCTTCTCGATCGAGTATTTCATCGTTTCTTCACAACCTAATCCCATGTTACAACAAACACCCATACTCCGTGTTCGACGAGTATACTCGTCGTCGTTTACCTTCTGCCACACGTTTCAGTTTGCTCGCCTTTCAAAATTTCAACGAGCTCCTCACAGCTAACTGATTAATCGTAGAATAAAAGTTACGCTTATGCCATTCCCGTTTCTCAAACGAACAAACGGAGAGAAGATTCTCGTGCAAAATATTGGCTTGGCAACTAAGTGATTGCGACCTAAGGCGTTACGACCTAACGACAAAATCCGCAGTCACTTAGTTGCCAAACCAATAGAAGAAGGCCATGCTCGAAATTTTCCAACCGATGTGTCGTCCGTCCGTACGTTCGTCCGCCTTTGACGATAGCCCATTTTCCGATGAAAACCGGGGAAAGGACGCAAGAGGCGAAGAAGAAAGGTTGAAATATATTCAAAGTGCCGATGCATTAAGGCCGAATTCTCTCCGCAGCCGGATCGTGAAATGTGTGTTGCGAGCGTGCTCGACTGCCGTTTAATGAGGTGGTACGTGCTACGTGACACGGCAGGTAGAACCGAAACGTTATACAGGTCAAGCTGCACGTCGTGCTGACCTACTTGCGCGTTGCAAATCCCTCGGCAAAGCGGAAGGCTGCGCAGAGGAGCAAAGAGGGCTGAATAGAAACGCCTGAAAGGAAACGGCGAGGATCCTTGCTCTACCCATCGAGGGGAGAACGACTCTCGCTTTCACCGTTCCGATGACCAACCTCCGAATTATTAGGTTGCCTGGAGGGAGGGGCGGGGGTGAGAGCAAAAGAAGATTTGAAAAATATTTTGGGCTTGAGAAGAAAAGAGCGCGTAGAGGCAGCTCGGAAATTTCGTACCAGGAAGGTAGATTTTGTGTCGAAAGGAATATTGTTTGGAGAATGTTAGCACAATGTTAGAACGGTTTTCAAATTTAATTTAACATCGTACGCTCGTTGTTGTTTCGTATAACTTTATGCAAATTCCTATATTAACGAAAATTCAAAAAATTGATGGAAATTTAATTTAAAATCGTATCTTCATTTATTCGTCCAACTTTATGTAAATTCTTATATTGTCCGATTAAAATTCAATTTTTGAAGCCGGTCATTTGACCTGTACTGGTGTTCAAGTTGGTGTTAGTGTTACCTTAGCGCGTACGTATATAAAGAGAAACGATTTTTGAAAACGTACGCACACGCGTGTGAGCCTTTTGCAAGCTAAACCGACCAGCTGGATATTTTATTAATCCCTTAATTTCATTTCGCGAGACTCGATTTCCAGAAGCAATTTTGTTATCCTTGATTTTCGTGCCGTTTGAAATCATCGAAGTCTTCCTTTTGATTTCGTTCGTATCGCGAACCTACAGCCCCCGTAGAACAAATTCATCGTCTTTCCTTAATTTTTGTATCGATGTGCGCAACTCTCAATGATCAGATCGTACGGTTAGTTTGGTGTCTCCGATTCCCATTGGATAAATACCGACGTGAAGAATAAAAGATAAAATACGTGACAAGCGAAACGATCAACGACGTACAAATAAAAGGTATCTCAATATCTACGACGATAGTCGTACGAGTATAGCGATGAAAGGAACCTGAGTATCTGAAATTTATTAATAATAACATGGACGAATCTCGATAAAACGCGAATTCGAAAAGTAAGATCGCGGCCTGGATATCGAAAAAAGCGAACGTCATCAGGGACGCAATAAAACGCCATTACATCGGCACGCGGCTCCGACATCTGGAAATTACGCTTCGAAGACGAAGCCGATATCCCGCCCCGATAATTTAAATGCCTTCGTGACGAGGCTCGATCTGGCGTCTCTTCCTTCCTCGCTTCTTAACGCGTTTATTACACACGAAGCGAAACAAAGACGGGGAATAAAGAAGGCAAGGAAAAGAATCCGGAAGCACTAGCGAGTAGCGGGCGATACGCGAGATTTCAAGGAAGGCCGGAATTCCAAATATTCGCTGCGCTTTCTCCCGCACGATGGAACAGGTCGATAACTCACGTGAGAATTCGCGGTTACGATGGCGTAGCCTGGAAATTTACAAAACGAACCCGACCATTTTGCATATCATACAATACCATAATCGCCGTATGTTTACCGATAATAATATACCGTAATCGCGTCTGGCGAAGTTTAGCGCCAGCCAAAGCTCCGCCAGAAGCCTGTAGGCTTTCGCGACAAATCAATCCTCGATAATTACAAAGTTGTCGTATCAGAGCGATAAACCACCGAACGACCAAACGTAAACTCGCGTCAAACTTAAACGCAACGTCGAAGGGTCGACCGTGGTTTTCACCTCCCAATCATTTTCATCCCCGAGAAACGTAGCAGAGTGGAGGTTCGCGTTAAGAACGCGTCCGTGAACACGTTGCGGACTGCACAGCAAAGTGCTAGCTGGATAATTCGATAAACGTACATCGAATGGAAATTGTAAGTCGGAACGAATCTTTCCAGCGATCTTTTCGATCTTTCGATCTTCTCGAACGCTGCAAAAATACGCGACGATTCGGGCTATATGCTTGTCAGGCCATACGGTGCACAAAGTGTCAATTTAGTCGATTGGCGAGCGATTTATTAACCCGCCGTGCTTCAGCAGCGAAATTTTGGTCCGAGTGGTTCGATGAAAAGTAGCTTAGGGCGCTGGATGCAAATTTCTAGACCTTTCCGGTCGATCAAATCTGCAACTCGATCGTACCGATACCGGACACTTTTTACGCACTAAAGCGCTTAATTTAGCAGTAAGTGGCGACTCGCGTCACTCGACTAAATTACGTGGACGTGTCCGTGCGAGCCTTTACGGGCTCCAAAGGGTACAGGACTCTTTTACAACCTGTTTACGGCTTCTCGCGTGTCCACGTTGGGACCGGTTCGATATACGTTGCTTCTTTTTCTTCCTTCTTTTCCTTTTCTCCTTCAGTGGCGATTTTTTCCTTTCGTCCGCACCATAAACTGGTCCTCCGTGTTGACAGAACTTCAAAATCGTCGATTCGCAATTTAAGGAACTGAGAAACTCGCCTTTTAAACGCATTCTACGTATCGTGTCCCTCCCCTCGCGGTCAATTTCACGCGCTTTTCCGTCCTATCGTTCGAAGGTTCCATTCGTAGAGCAATTTTTTCCAAACTCTCCGACTTCGGAGAGAAGAGAATCGCCGCGAATGCACGCGAACGACGAAGAGCGCAACGAATTATTCGTCTTTTCGTTTGATCGATGTTTCGCCATTCCGTCAAATTTGACACGCGATCGACGCAAGCAGCGCTGCGAAAATGAAGGATCGACGACGGTTGAATATTTCAAACGTCTTAGGAATAAAAATACCTGAAAAGGCGAAGAACCCATGGCAGGGGCGGTTTGCTCAAGAGAAGACACTTCTATAGTGACGTTTCTATCCGGAAGGACAATGATCGGTCAATAAAATACCAGAACCGGGACGCTGACCTCCCCGAGGATATACAACACCTTTGTCGCAGTAGACGATTATTATATCCAAATAATTATGTTGCGAACGATGCAGCCAATTGGAAAAGTTTTACGACTGTTCACATTTAACGCCTCTTCATAAATCTCGCCTTTGTATAATTCCAAGTAGGTTCATGGGCAAGAGGAATACTCCAGCGTTAAATTTATTTTCTAAGGCTCTTTCGTACTTCGTATTTCGCTTCTGGTCTCGGCTTCTTCCTTTTTTTTTTTTTTTTTTTCTTTACATTTCAGAGGTTTGCGAACAGACACTGGAAAGATAAAAACTGGAAGATGGGAAATGGAATGGAATGTCGGAAGATTTTAGAAAATGTTGAGAAATATTCGAGACTGTAAGGATTATTGGGAGGCTTTCGAATGAAAAATTCGGAAATTGAACTTTTACGAGCAATTAAGAGAGCTATAAATTACACGTGAAATTCGTTTAGATGAATTAGTTAGTACCGTTCCGTAAATTCGTTCGTTTACAAAACTAATTGTAAGTTGAATGGCTGGAATCGAGGACGATAATTACAACGTAATATATAGTCGCTTTAATTTGGCTGACCTCCATTCCATACGAATTTCGAACGGATTACAATATTGTTATTAATACGACTTCAATCGCACGACGCGATATATATTGAAAATTAATATTAAAAATCGGAAGGAATATTAATAAGGATAAAACCCTTATAAAAAGGGGATTAAATACTCGATTTAACAGAATGGGGGAGATATGTAAATTTCATGTACGTTTAACGCACGTTTAACACTAGAACTACCGATAGTTAACACGAAGCTATTTCTACCAAAATCAGTGAAACAGACTGGTCTTTAAAAAATACGTAATGATACAATATTTTTATATTTATCGATTTATTGCTTTCTTACAGAAGCAATTCCATGTTATGTAGTACATTTTTGGTATTATTGATCCATCTGGGATGCCTAAACGAGGGTTGACACATTTATAAAATCGTAGAACCAGTCATTTTTCACTGCTGTGGTATTTCTAGCGTTAGGATCTAGCGATCTAGCGATCGATCCGGAATTTTCCTGATAACTGATATCGTCGTATCGAACGATACGCGGTAAAATTTTGAAAAACGTGTGACAAGTTGTACAGAACGAGGAGACTGGTTAATTGAGGTTCGATAAACACATCGCAGAACTCTTTTACGCTTTGATAAGTGCCAGTCATTTTTACTGGTATTGGTATAAATAGCCTTGATACAAAGTTATTTTCAGTTTGAGTACATAAAACACGAAATAAAATTCATTATATTATTCTTTTGTTTATCGTTGCGAAAGTCATTACATCATTGCGGAAAAAAGATATAACACGAAGTAGGAATTTTATAATAAAATTGTAAAACCAGTCAATTTGACTGGTGCGGTATTTTTAGCGTTAGCATCTAGCGATCGATTTGGAATTTTCCTGATAATTGATATCGTCATATCGAACGATACGCGGTAAAATTTTGAAAAACGTGTGGCAAGTTGTACAAAACGAGAAAACTGATTAATTGAGGTTCGATAAACACATCGCGGGACTCTTTTACACTTTGACAAGTACCAGTCGTTTTCACTGATATTGGTTAACAAAATTATTTTCTGTTTGGATACATAAAACACAAAATAAAATTCATTATATTATTCTTTTAGTTATCGTTGCGAAAATCATTGCATCATTGCGGGAAACAGATATAACACGAAGTAGGAATTTTATAATAAAATTGTAAAACCAGTCGATTTAACTGGTGTGATAGTTCTAGTGTTGATCTCTGCTTAATTGAATGTCTCGTTTAATCGTCTCTGAATATATCTTATACAAATAATCAGAACTGAGAAGGATGAAGGATTCTCGTCAAACAACGAACAAATAGAAAAAACAAGTTGCATAATAAATTCGTTTGTAAAGAGATCGATACACGAATGAAACGGAATGAATCGTATCAGGTGTGTTCATTGTATCAATTGTGTGAAGCGAATTTCGAGAGAGGAATGCACGAGAGAATCCCACGAACGATAACCAAATTTACGATCTACTAAAAATATTTTATAAATATAAATATTTCCTCGTAAAGTTCGCGTCAAAAAGCGTACAGCAATGGCAAAAACGAAGAAACACGGAACGTACGAAGACCGTGAAACGAATAGATAATACAGAAGGAAAAAGGACCGTGAAAATGAAATATCACGATCCATTGTGTAACCGGGTGGAAGAAACGAAAACACAGAACTGAATGGATGAATGGACGGCGAGCGACAATTAGAGCACAGTAGACGCTTTAATTTCGCCGGATGGTTTATGAACCGACCGACTTAATTCCATTTAGAATCGCTGTGCGTTTAGCATCGCGTTCTATGATTGTGTAACTACTTGTTGCGAAACTCTCGTTTTCCCACGGCACGTATTTAATTTGCAAGGTATAATACGCGACGCTCAGCCACATTCAATCGCTATGATAATTAAGACCGAGCGTTTGGGAACGGTGTCTGGACATTTTCGTCGCGGACATGAAAACGTGATCACGATGGATGTTACACGAGAAAGATTAGTGGAATTTCGTAATTTTGTTAATATAAATCTGAAACGTTTCCTTGGGGGAAGATTTGTCAGCGTTTCGTTAACAAAAACTGGCTGTTTCACTTGACAATTGAATTTATCTACGTTCAAGAACTTCGTATTAATTTATCTTTGTATTAATATTAGCAAATGACGATATTGTAAGTTGTTGATATTTTCGTATTTATAACACGCTGAATGTAAAAATATATGTAAACAAGTATAGATATCACAGAATATACGGTGAAAAATCATTTTCGCGTGAACTCTACCTTTATGTACGTATGTCTCGCACGAATTATTACGAAGGAGCCTTCTCAAATCTCAGCTGCGTATCCTGAAAGTATCTTCTGACAGAAATCCGTGACGTACACAGCGAACATTGTTATTATACTAACTACGATACAACAACATTATTTTACCACGTGAAATTAACAGACTTCGAGACTCAACTGTACACGGTGACAGTAGAATTTACCGCCAAAGGGGGAAGTGTAATAGTATTAAAAGATAAAATTAATTTCGACGGAATCTGTTTGCAGGAACAGGTATAAAATCATAGAACGAACCGCAATCTTGGGAAAATACAGAGTCTTGTTCGGAAAATTCTATTCCACTCACAACGTACAGACCTACACGCGGCAGATAATAATGAATGAAGGAGCTGAGAAATAAAAGCTTACCGTTACAACTCTGACAGCTGCCTTTAAGAATACAGCATACATAGATACACACGTGTATCGTGTACCTACTCAAACACACGTCCAGTATAGCAATGTATTATATATTTGGCACAAGGAAGTGCTCGCATGGATTCGATTCAAGCGACAAGTAACAAAATATCTCTGTTGACTCTCGAGCAACTTTTCTCAGACATAGAACAAATCCTGTATATCTCCGAGATATTTAACATTCGCATCATGTTTGCCATGAAACGAACCACGCGTCAGCAATTTGTAGTTTCTCAGCAAAAGTGTAGTTTCTTGAAGAAATTAAACGTAAAACGGTCTCCGCTAATTCTCGTACAATTTTCCCTGTTACCTGGAAAAGGCGCGATTGTTCGTAAGATTGTTCGAATTACTTTCCCGAGATAAAAGTCGCGCGTACGATCTCTCCTGTTCTTATCTTAACAGGAGGAGGTAATTTAAATAAAAAAAAAAAAAGAAAAATTACCTCGCATTATTCGCATTCACAATTTGTCCAATTTGGACATTTGATAGAATTTAGAGGAGGTAATTTCGTATAAAATTCCGGTGAAACGGATCAAAGTAATTCGAAGAATATCCTCCGCACGTGGAAGAACTCCGAATGTTCCCAAGAACGGTCAAATCCGATAGACGACTCTGTAATTTTTCCTGTGAACGCGATTTTCCCAATTCGCGAGTTTTAGACGTCTACGGCTTCTCAGTAGTGTTCATCGCGCGCAATAAAATGCTGCTCGCATCCTCAGGAACCTCGGAACTATTTTCCCAAGACAGAGACCGCGTACAATCGCTTCTACGCCTATGTTTATAGAGGGTTGTAATTCGAGACTGCCTGGAAGGGAGAGTGGGGTAAAAGTGGCTACCCTAGGTTATACCTGCGAAAATCTATTCAGTTCGGTGCTCGTCTAGCCTGGAGCCAGCACAACACGTCGAAAATTCTCAGGAAGCTCAGCAGGGAGAGGAACGGTACTTCGGTCCCTTCTCTTCGTTTTCATTCGCACGCACCACATCATCGTCCACACGCGATTCCCAATCTCGCTTTCCTCTGAACTTGCAGTTCCTTCTATCGCATGTTTCGAGCCAGCACCTTGGATCTGGTGGCTTAACGCGCCCCCAAACATCCATCGATCTTCAATTCTGCCGAGTTCATCGTTCGTGAAGTGTATCAGCTATGAGAAGATGCTTTTGAAGTGCCCCATAGAAGATCGTAGAAGATATTGGATCGGCTGGGGGAACTCGACGTTGGCTTAGCATAGGGACAGAGACAAGCAAATGAAGTTGCCAAGGAACGCGGTGAACCGACTGAAAAATTATTCGACGTCTAATTCCTTGTACAGTCAACTAGCGTAATATTTCTTCCACGAGCTTTTGTTAAATACGAGGATATTTGTTCGGAAGAAATAGTTATATGGAATGACAGAACAAGTTAGAATAGTTAAGTAGAATAATAGTTTGTATGTATGTTCATGTGTTTTGGGAAAAATAACTCGAAGCGAAGGGAAAGTATCTGCGCTAATTTTCACGCAATTTCCTCTATTCGCGAGGAAACTCGGAATGTTTATGAAAAGAGATAAGACTCGCGTCGATACGAGATTTCAGCTCCTTATCACCTCGTATTCTGTCAATTCGCTTGTCACCGCACCAGACACGAGATAATCTCGTTGCCGATTAATTTCACGACCTCGTGGCCCGAATTATAGCGAAATACGCGAACGCCTGCAACTATTACAATTATAACGAGCAGTGGCAAGAGTATGTACAATGATGATTTCATAACGATAACTAGTTATAGTTTCAAGAAATATTTCCACATTGTGGTGCGAAATAGAAACGAATCTTCTGCGCGTTGCTTTCAACATTTACCATTTGCTTGAATTTTCTCCTAGTTCGCAACATTTCTAGGAATAATTTATAACGGATAGCCTGCTGAATTATTTAACATGTCGTTTAAAACACGCACAGAACGGTTTAAAACGAGTCGCAAGAACGAAGAGAGAGAGAGATGAATGAACGACGTAAAGAAGTTGCTTGAAACAGCAGAAACAGTAGAAAATAAATTTATTCAGAAGCTAATTAACGAAATCCCTGTAGAAGTTCTGGCTACTGGCGCGGCCAAACAAAGTCGCATAAACTGTACCGACAAAAAGTAACTTTAACAAATTGAATTCTCCACAAGCGACGACAGACGTAAAACAATATCAAGTATCTTCGTATTCGTCCGTAAGAACCAGACACTTTCCGTTCGAACGGTGGCCCGAGACTCTTGCACGCTACCGTAACACACCTTTCAAATGGCAAATATTAGTTCATAGTTCATAATTCGCAAATAACGCTAAAACGAACAACGAGAAATCAATTTCTACCAACGCGTTTCTTTCCTCTGTCGCACGACCTACGCGATGATAACGTTCGAACATTGATTTTTCGTTGCAGGATGGATGTACCACGTGGTTGACTGCACGGTGCTTGGTATAACGAGACAGCAGAAGCAAGCAATCGCTATACACTGTCTGCAAAAGTCCATCGAGGCGGAACCGAAGAGCGGGCAAAGCCTTTACCTGCTGGGACGTTGCCTCGCCGCTTCTGGAAAAGTTCACGATGCATTTATCGCTTACAGGTAACGCACGTCGTCCTTATGATACGCGAAGAGCGTGAATCTTGGAATTATTGCGCCGATGTATCAGCCACGCTCTTAAGCCTCTTAACCTCCTCTCCAGGCAACACCGACTAACTCGCCTCTGTTTGCTAGCTTTTTCGTTTTACCGACGTTTAAGCTGGATTAACTCCAACGCAAGAACGTAGGCAATTCCTTGAGGAATGGCCGTCCGTTCGATTTCGCCGGTTAAACGCGCCAGTATTAAATTCCAGCAATTTTATGCTCCTATGTTAGATTGACTATCGTGGACAGTGGATGAACCACGCGACACGAAACAATGTCATCCACCTGCTCCGATGCTTTAACGAATCCAGGTCACTTACGAACCATCGTCGATTGCAGAAATTCCGTGGAAAAGTCAGAAGGGAACGCCGACACGTGGTGCAGCATAGGCGTTCTATATCAGCAGCAGAATCAACCTATGGACGCTTTACAAGCCTATATATGCGCTGTACAGTTAGACAAATCACACTCAGCTGCGTGGACTAATCTGGGCATTCTGTACGAAAGCGTTAGTCAACCGAAAGACGCACTAGCTTGTTACGTCAACGCATCCAGGTAAAGTAAATTGTCGGCCCGACACGCTAAAAACGTTCACGTTACATTAGCCGTAAAAATCTCTGCCGTTAAATAAGATGGACAAGCTGACGCTGTCGCGAGCGAAATTTCGCTTCGTTACGCCTTTTTATTGTCATAGATCGAACGATTTGTTGATCGAGTCGAAGGTTTCGTTATTACTTAATGTTTAAACATTTTTATAAAGATAGAAGAAACATCGTCGTTTGAAACAGCGTAATATTGCAATTCACATGGAGCGAAATTTTGTTCTTGCGATCCTTTAAGAGTTGGCGAGATGTTGTTGGCTAACAATGGTTTGGCTAAAACACGTCTGTGCTATTCAATATCCAAAAACAGTGATGTATGTGTAAAATGTTGACCGTCAGCTTCATTGTTACAACTGTTAGTTGTCAATCGACTTTGTACTTTTCCTACGAAACCAGATTTTGACATGTTCCCTGCTGTATTTCGTTTCAACGAGAAACAGTTGCTTGATATGGCTATAGTTAGAATAGAATTTATTCGATAATTTATTCGAGATTTCTTGTAAGATATTTAGGAAGAGAGAAATTTTCTTACCTTAACTGCTGATGACGAGAGATCGCAGTTCCTTTTATATGAAATATTTGTCTTGCTATAATTAATAAGAATACTTCAGCTTCATTTTTAGCGAAGGAGTAGAAGGAGAGTTACTTTAACATTTAGCCAACCGCGCGTGCCACAGCGAGCTATACCAATTCTCACTGTTTGAAAAACAAAGAAGTCTAAAAATTATTTAAGTGGTCGATTATATTTTGCGGTAATGATTTCGTTTAACGATTTCACATATTGTTTGCAGAAAACGTCAAATTAAAAGTATATATTGAAAGTATAAAAGATACAGGTAATATTAAAAACATTAAAGACGACCAAAGATAAATAACACGACTGGAACGTGAGATTAAAAATTCGTAATGCGTTTTAATATCTTTCTACAATGTGATATCGTTCGATCATAACTTTATTTAGTCATAGCCGATAGTGTAACTCTTTAATTAATTTTAATTGTATTTTATTATATACTGTACCTAATAAAAGCAGAAAAAGTGGCGCAATTAATTGGGAAACATTCACAATATATAACAATAGTAAACAATAAATGGTAAATAGTAAACGATAACTGATAATAGCAGAAAGGGAAAAAAGAAAACGCGTTGCAAAAGTCAAAGAGGGAGATCTCCCCGTTCGGCTACGCAGCGATGTTCTTCACAGAGGGGAGATCTCCCTATTCGATTGGCTAAGTGTTAAGAGTAGAGAGAAATTCGTTAGAATATATTTGATTTAATGCGAGGGATTTATTCGTTTGTTTCTTAATGAAATGTTATAATCGATGAAAGCGTATCAATGTATCGAATAAATTATGAATAAATTATCTGATTATCTATACTGGGTATCTCGTATCACTGGAACAAATCGTATCTTTAAATATCCTGTGTACAGTGGAATATTTATATCGAAAAGTTGATTGAAATTAATTGCCTACCTCATTCGCGTGTCATAAGAAAAAGTCACTGATCTCTGTCGAATTAAAAATAAACGCGTCATAAAATTCACGCGAACGAATGGAAGCTTACAGAAGCACGGTAAATGTATGCATCAAAATGTTCCTATGATCAAAGCTCAATATTTTTTAATTACATAAGCAATTAACGCGTTTCCGCAATTGTCAAACCAATTTTGTCATAATTTTCTGAATACCATTTTTTTAAATATTCAAACGAAACGCACATGGATAAAGATCTGTTAGGATCGACTCAAAGTGAGATTAAATTTCATTTAATCTGTCGTAAGATGGTCGTATGAATGTGAACAACAGTGGTACAACAACATAGTTGCTCGTGCTTTATGCCACGAATTTAATTCCAAACCTTTGTCAAACTTTTCGAAATCCGATTTCGACCAACTTCTCTATGCAAATATCTCGCTGTACATCGGCCCCTTAAGCTTTATAATTTCATTATACGGCGTCGTCGTCACTGTATTGTCTAATGTACGTTTTCTCAGTTGAAATAAAAGATAAGACAATCGATCTTCCATCGATCGCTAACTGCTCCAAGATCCCTGCCCATTTTTTACGTAAAGCCGGTTACGCATGTTGCAAGACGCCTTCCTGGTTACATTTATAGAGAAACTTCGTCAAATTTTACTTTACAAGTAGATCGCGGGATTTTATGTAAATTCGTATCTTCACAAACTTAATTTCAACAAATTGAATGTAAGAAGAAATTTATTTCGTCCACTGAATGTTATACGATAAGGATCATACTTTGGATATTTCGAATCTCTCTCGCTGGTCTCTCCGCAATTTTTTCCACTTTATCCATGTATTCATTATCTATACCTCTTCTATAGTTTTTACGCTGCATAATGAGCGCCCTGCTGAATGGCGTATCACACATTACATGTTACGAGAAGAATGAGTAAGTCGAGGACAGGTCAGCATTTCAAAAAAAAAGAAAGGAAAAGAAGGTGAAAAAAGAAAGAAAAAAAAAGAGAAAATAAAAGAAGAGAAATGATAAAGAGGAGGGAGAGACTGAAAGCTTACCTGTCCATGAAAGATAAAATATAGAATAATGACAAGACAATGATTTTCGTTTATACAGGGGTAATAACAATACACCGAATTGCACGGGCTCATTGGCGGGCCTGGGTGGCGCTAAGTCAGGAGGTAACACCCCGATGAACCCATCGCTACAACAGCGGATCAACTTTCTACAAAGTCACCTAAGCCAAGCACCAATGCCATCCGTCACCACCACCACCAAGTAAGTTACCTCTATCGTGTTTCACAAATTTTGATTAATTTTAGACCTTTGCATTTCACAGTAGGACCTCGATTATCAGAGCAATTGATTAAGCTACCGAGGACCAAGTAATATTATTGAAAAATATGGATAAAGTAATTTATACGTTGCTTTCTCAAAGTAAAGCCAATGTGTTAGGATAATAGATAACTTGCAGGGAACCACTATGTAAATTAAAATACTATAGTGCAATTGATATTAGATCATCTCATAATTCTTCTATGATACATATAATATGTATATCAGACGTATGTATCACTAATCAATGATGTATTCTCTCTTAATTTTACGTTCTTACTATCACTATCAGTTTAATCAAACATGAAGAATTACTTATGAGATGATCCAATACTTTAGTTCATCATATATTCAGTCAAAATAAACAGGCAGCAACATATGAAAACAAAGTTATTCAATTATCTGAGCGGAATATGTGATGATTAGTTTAGATACACAAGGTGTTACTGTATTATGATAATCAGACAGTTTTAATGTTATCAATTTCTGATACATCTCACCTTTTTGATATCTTATCTTAGGTGTGAAGAAATTGCTTGGAGTTGCTTAAAGGATGAGTGAAGTTATTTCAATGCTGATAAGTGTAAAACTCAAGAATCGTATGTGTATGTGTGCGAGCGCGCGCGAATGTGTGTATATACATATATTTTCAATACAATTTTTGGAGAAAATTTACTTTCAACTACGCATGTCTTAATGCTTTTCTTGTGAGGAACAAAGATGATGTACGACTAAATTGGTGTATAGGAATTATACAGATCTGTGTAAAACAAATAGCGGTGATTTTGAGATCTTCAAAATGCCTTCACTTTCTTTTTTTTTGTATCATCTACAGTTATAAAGCTATAATTTAATTCAATAAATGAGAAATAATAAGTTTTTGATGTTCAAGGATTTAGGATCTACAAGATTCTGTTCAATTCTAATCAAAAATTC
Source organism: Bombus cullumanus (assembly GCA_014737535.1). Classification (NCBI taxonomy): domain Eukaryota; kingdom Metazoa; phylum Arthropoda; class Insecta; order Hymenoptera; family Apidae; genus Bombus; species Bombus cullumanus. The sequence continues at coordinate 3,579,721 of JACXIX010000044.1, read as the reverse complement.
ATTATTTGCAAAAATAAAAATTTTGGAAATTATGAGAAACGATAGTTTTTACTTCTTCAATCACAACCTACACAGAAACATTTGGAACTCTTCACGTGCGAACGTGTTGCAGATAAAATGCAATTTTGTTTTGCCTACGCGAGTTAATCACAGAAAAATAAGAGAAAGAAGGAGCGGAGAACACGAAAGATTTTTTTTTAGAAGGTTCGTTCACAACACCGGACGATTATCAAAAGAAACGTGTATATGTAAACATTGGTTTCTGTTTTTAAGGAGACGGCAGTTGCCGTCTATAGAAGAGGCTTGGAACTTACCAATTAGTGCTGAGATGTCCAGCAGGCAGCAACAACAGCAACAGCCACCCACTGGCCCGGGTTATAAGTATGGTGCTACACCAGCTGGGCCACCACCTCCTTATCCTCAAGGACAGGGACAGAATCTTAATACAAAAAGATTTAAGGTAAATCTTTTAGTCAGTAGTAATGATACTATAAGTGAGAAAAATTTTAAATTTAAAAAAGCTATGGTAAAGTGAAGTTCACTAGAAATAAATCTTAAGATACAGTTTAATGAAGCGATGCTTTTTGATATTAAAACACATACATTGTTATATGCACTCATGCAGTAAAAAAAAAACACTTGTTTGATTGTCTTAACTGATGAAATAAATTGTACTTTCAGCCAGGGGAAGAACCAATCTCTCCAGGTTCCCAGCAAAGACCACCGCCATTTTACCTCACATCTCAGCAACTACAGATGTTACAGTTTCTTCAACAAAATCATGGAAGTTTAACGACACAACAACAGGGTTTGCTTGTCCAGTTACAGCAACAGTACCGGTGCATGCAACAACACCAACAACAAATTAGGTTACAACAACAGCAAGCTACTCAAAGGGGCTTGCGACCTGGACAACCAGGTTATCCTACTACAGGTTACAATCATGCGCAACTAGGACAACCTGGTGTGATCAAGAACTATGGAATACCTCAGCAACCGGTACTATACCTTTTGTTTTATATACATTTATGAACCATCTTGTCATCTAGCTGTTAAATAATCCTATTTCACATTTTATAACAGAACTTAAAGTTCATTAACACTAAACCCACCGATGCTTTGTGTATACCTATTCCTACCATGTCCGGTCAAAATAACCAGTGATTAAAAAAGTAATAGTTTTTATGATTTGACCTAGATAACGGTCAATTTATAACTGAATGTCTATAAAATGATAAACTTTCAGAAAATTTCGTCCAAAAGTTACTTTTGTTTAATTTCAATTATAGGTTTAAATAAAATTTGCCGCATACATATTTCCCGCATCTTGAACAGATTTTCTTAGTTTTGTAACCTTCACAATATCTTACTTGACAAGTTTTTTGTAGTAATGAATCTGAACTTGTTGATAGTTGCCGTTTAGCATATCCATAAAAATATTATGAACTGATGTCCTGCCAGGTTTGCAACTTACACCCATTTCTTTCCAAACTATTCCAGCGGGCTTTTTAAAATGTTTGTAACAATCGACCGTAAAAAATGCTAAATTTCATGGCGGTTCCTTAGGATTATTATGAGCCTGAATTGATATGTTTTAACACCTGGTGACCATTTTGATCGAGGGATGGATTATGGTTTATGACAAGATTACGGGCCTAACAGTTATTATTTGTTATTACTAACTTTGTTTGTCATCTAACCTTAAGATAACCTTTTCTTTGTACTGATTGTATTTATTTTAAGAGTAAATAAAATATTTTATCGACCGGTCAAATTAACCGCCCGCGGTAGGCAGGACAGAATACAATTTTTTTTCTTTAGAAAAAAGAGCAAACTAGAAACAAATACCGAGAAGTTAAGCATGTTTATAAACAGTCATAACTTATGATGTGATATGATAACGTTTAAATTAAATTTTTATGGAAGTTTGAAAACGATCAATTTGACCAGCAATAGTTGATTTAGTGTTAAAAGTTGATGTTGATTGAAAAGTTGTAGTTGATTTATATCAAAAGACTCCTTGACAACGCTGACCACTCTAAAGTCCGATAGCAACACTAAAGGCTGTTAACTCACTAACGGCTACGTTTTATATACTAGCTCCGATATACCTGACTCGCACATGTCCCATGGTCAAATAGACCTCCTTAATTGCTCAGGGTTTTCGCTCGATACTACATTATATTATATTTATTTAATCGCTCCCTGTTACAGTTGCAGCAAGGCGGAACTGTTGCATTACAAACAGGATTCTCAGATTCCAATGTCGGTTACAACACGGCAGCGACTGGGAACAGCCAGACGCCAGGAATGCCCTATAAATCTGCCTCTGATCCAAACTACCCTCAGAGACAATTAACATCCAACCAATACAACCAATACCAGCCTAACCAATTCACTGCCCAGGGTTATACTCAAATATCGTCCACAACGAGCAATTATCCAGAAGGCTCAGCAGGAAATAAAGATCTGGGTGTGACGGATCAGGAGTTACAGGCTCTGTTATCCCAGAAGGACATAGCGACGTCATTGGCGGAGGATCTGTTGAAGCATTTCGGATCAGAAGATTTAGACGTGAAGGAAGAGGCGCCGAGTATTATAAACAATGGTACGCTAAGTTCAGGTCCATTTTCACCGTCGAACCTTGAGGAGAATGCGGACAAGATCAAAGAAGTGAAGTTGGAAAAGGTAGAGGATACTCAGCCATCGGCCACGTCCAAGCTCGAGGCGTACGAAAAGAATAATACAAAGACGTCAACTCCTGCAGACACGGTGAAATGCGAGGCGACGTCTAGTACAAATAAAAGTGAATTGGTCGCTCGGATCGAACCTGTGCTGAAATTGGAAAGCTTGTGCGAATCGCAACCTGAACAGGAACTTAGTATAGACATGGATTCCAAAACTATTATAGAGGCGTGCAAAGGTCAGGGATTGAAGGGTGTACCGAATTGCTCTATACTTAGCGATCGTTCACCTCCACCCACGCCGCCTGATCCTCCAAATCAGAGGCTAACTAAGGAACAACTCCTACCCCCCACTCCTAGCGTTTATTTAGAGAATAAGAAGGATGCATTCAGTCCTCAACTTCAAGAGTTTTGTCTAAAACACCCGATAGCTGTGATCCGTGGCCTGGCAGCTGCTTTGAAGCTGGACCTTGGTCTTTTTTCGACTAAAACTTTGGTAGAGGCGAATCCAGATCATACTATCGAGGTGAGAACGCAAATGCAGCAAACTAGCGATGAGAACTGGGACCCTGTAATAGGAAAGAAAGTTTGGGGTTGTATCAGTCATAGAAGTCACACGACCATCGCGAAATATGCACAATACCAGGCATCGAGTTTTCAAGACAGTTTGAAGGAGGAAAAGGAAAAGGCTCAAGGTATACATACCTCGAATCTATCCGATTCAGACTCAAAAGATAGCACTGGAGCAGTCAGAAGAAAGAAAAACGCGTTTGGATTGGCGGGTCGACCGGGTGCAAAGATGTTGCGATTTGGGACCAATGTAGATTTATCAGACGAGAGAAAGTGGAAACCGCAGCTGCAGGAGCTGATGAAATTACCAGCGTTCGCTAGAGTCGTATCGGCTGGAAATATGCTCAGTCATGTCGGACACGTTATTTTAGGCATGAATACTGTCCAGTTATATATGAAGGTACCTATAATATTTATTTAAATTTGTTTTTCATAACTATTGTTAAATAATATTTTAGACTGTAGATATATTTATGTAAACTTATATTTTTATGAAAATAATGTAGTAAATGAAATTTATATAGAAGATTGTTTTACGTATTAAATATTGTATACTTTGGATACTTTCTGTATTTTTGCAAATAGTTTGAAAAACACAAAAAGTTTATCAAAAAAAGATATTATTATGTGGTGAAACATTTCCCTAAAAAGCATCTTTATTTGCTTTTATAGGTGCCAGGTAGTAGAACACCTGGCCACCAGGAAAACAACAATTTTTGTTCTATTAATATCAATATTGGACCAGGAGATTGCGAGTGGTTTGCAGTGCCTGATGCATACTGGGGTGTAATTTGCTCTCTTTGTGAGCGGAATAATATCAATTACCTTCATGGTAGTTGGTGGCCTTCTTTAGAGGACCTATATGATGAAAACATTCCTGTGTATAGGTTTTTACAAAGACCAGGTGATCTTGTCTGGGTTAATGCGGGTAAGCAAATTACAAATAATTATAAATTGCTTAACACTAATTAAATAGATTGCATAGTAATCTATAATTTAGAAAAAAGTACAAGTGAAATCGAACTCTTTTTCATAATTTTTATCCTACTAATATCAAATCAAGTTCAAAGTATCCATATGTTAATCGTATTAAACAATTCATCTTTAATAATAAAAAAATATTATAGAAACTAAAATTAATCAATTAAAGTTCCATTAAAATAAACTAGTTCGTTTCATGAAAAAATAAACAAGGTAAAGATATTTTCATTATAAAGTAACTAAGAAAAAAGAATTTTATTATTTCTTTAGGTTGTGTGCACTGGGTTCAAGCTGTTGGATGGTGTAACAACATCGCATGGAATGTGGGTCCTTTGACTGCTCGACAATATCAACTGGCAATTGAACGATATGAGTGGAATAAACTACAGTCGTTCAAATCTATTGTACCAATGGTACACTTATCGTGGAACTTAGCAAGAAATATCAAAGTGTCAGATCCCAGATTGTTTGAACTAATTAAAAATTGTCTATTAAGAACAATGAGACAGTGTTGTTTAATATTAGAGTTTGTGAGAAGTAAAAGTGTGGAAGTTCGGTTTCATGGACGAGGAAAAAACGAAGCATCGCATTACTGCGGACAATGCGAAGTAAGATAATTTTAAATAATATTAACTCATAATTTTTACTTATGCTTTCCTTAAAATAAAGGTGAACATGATACAACCAATTTAAATATCGAAGCAGCTTAACAAGTACTGACTAATATTATAAATTTTACTTTTCTTCCAGATTGAAGTGTTTAACATCTTGTTCATAAGAGAACAGGAGAAACGACACGTCGTACACTGTATGGATTGTGCACGAAAACAGTCCCCATCCTTAGAAGGGTTTGTTTGCTTAGAAGAATACAGAATGCGAGATTTAATGGACGTTTATGACGGATTTACTTTACACACTTCTCTAACAACTCCCTCATCAGTTCAGTCTAACCAATCCTCCTGAGAATACATGCAACACAGATATCTGGACTTCCTAGGCACTTTACAGTGACTTAGATAGTACAATATCTGTGTTTGAAAAGAATCTTTATAATAAGCGTTATTTAGGTACCTGAGAGCTACTATAAAAAAATGAAGAAGAGCAGAAAATTTTATATGTTAAAATACATAAGTCGAACATCTATTTCCAAGCTAATTTTAAGGTACGCACAATACATGTTATATATGAAGCAATTGAAAATTTCAAATTTTTTTAGAATTAATTAGCACTGATTACATATACAAATTGAGACGTATATTCGAAAAATTTTATATTGAATTGATATACAATCAGCGAAACACTGCTCTAGCTCTCGGGTATAGAAAATCGAAATTAAGTAAACGAGAGAAGACTGCGTTTTACTTATAAATTAATCAGTATCGCCATTTGTAATCCTTTAATGACACAACCATGATAATGTGCATAAGCTTTGCAATAAGAAATGCTTGACACAGTTATCAAACTTGACCGTGTTCCTTATCAGTTTTATATCATGGCAAGTAACTACAAAACAAGCATTCAATATTCATTTTTGTCACAAACGATAGAAAATCTATTTTTTTTTATATCGTTCATAAATTACATGTTTCGAAATTTTTACGAATAACAAAAAGAAAAGTTAGAAAAAATTATCATATAATAGAGAAACATCACGGAATTGTTCACTGCCAATCGTGAATATATTAAAGGATTACACTGTAACAGTCCATAATGATGAGGGATAAGCTGTCGTTAACTATTATTATGAATTAAGATACAATTGTAAAGTATCACCAAGCTGCTCAAAAAAACATACTTGTACATTTTTGTATGCAAGCGAATTGAAACGATTATTGATTTTTATGAAATTCATGGGAATATTAGCACAGTTTCGAATGTCCTACTGCCAACGACGATTCGATTTTTTAAATCGCAGCAACGATTATGTTTTCATACTAAACTCGAAAACAATGTGATCAGTATCTGATTGAGATTTATTAAGGAAATAATTATTAAACATTTTGCAGCAAATTCAAATAATTTAACAAAAAAGTGTTAACAGTACAGTGACATTCGTGACGAATATCGTGCTTTAAATAAATCAATCATTGTGTCAAGCAAAAAATAGCGGCTCTAAAACATTTGTACAGTAAAAGATACTGTTTATAATAATAATTTCTAAGATAAACCAACCTCCGTTTTTAGGACAAGGGGACGATAACATGTTGCGATCAGCTCACAAAACGGCGTTTCTCAATTTATTTTTTGTTTATTTTCATAAACAGAATAAAAAGAGAAACGTGTGATATTCTAAATATCGGAAATCATGTGCTGAAATCATTTGAATTTTTCTACCATAATTAAGTCAATGATAAAGAATATTTATTAATTGTAAATGAATTTGTTTCAAATGATTTTTAATTATAGAAAATCTTCCATCAATTTTTACAACCTATTCGGTACATGAAAGATAGAATGCTATAGTCTAATGGCTTATTTTAATTATTATTTAAGGTAACACAATTATAGGATATTAGTACAATTTTAACGAACATAAGGACGGAATATAAGATCAGATCAACGTTAAGAAAAAAGTTGGGAAACGCTGCCTGTCTAACAATGAGTTAATCGTATCTTAAAGTAAAGGAGAAGCGTACCTTCAACTCAGTCTCGTCAATTCACATTGGTGTCTGTAACGCCAAATGTACGTGCCAGAAAACAAAAAAAAAAAAAAAAGAAAAACTCTTACCTACCACAAGTGTATAAATAATGCAATTCTCGTTCCGCCGAAAAGATGTATTTTCACAAACGCATGAGAGAGAGGGAGAGAAAGAGAGAGAAAATGGAGAAAAAAAAAGCAAAAAATGGTAGATAGTACAGGTCGTAATAAGATCATCGAAGAACGATGTATTTTTGAAAATCCTAGGAAATACTAGTTCCGCCGAGTTAGTTAATCACGAACGATAACCGCATTTCTTTTATACGCGCGACCAATTTCAATGTTGCACCATTCGATTGCAATATATGTGTATACATATATATACATTTGTACATGTATATATGTGTATTTCTACATAATTTACAGCGATGGTATATGCTAGTTTCCTGATGTATTAACCCGCTCTATCGATGATTATTAATGAAGATTTTTCGGGTTGAAAAAGCTCGTGTCCAAGAGTATTTTAATCCATGCACTCAAATGATCTCAATGCATGTAATATTGGCAGTACATGACAATGAATTCTGCCAATATTTCGAACTGACTTGACAACTTTGATTAACGATTAATTAAATTATGTATAAATATATTTAATGTAAAAAATAAGATTAGGTAACGTGAAATGAATCGAAACAGAATGGCTCAAGAGCTTCAATAATTAATAACGAACAAACTGAAAGCGGTCCCATCGCTAAGCCTGTTTTGCTGTGACCTATGGATAATCTAAACCAGTTCGTATTCGAAATTAAGAAGATGATTTTCTCTGAAGGTGTGCAACGTTGTATAGAAATTACTTGACATTGCACTATTTAATTCTAGTTGTTATATATATATATATGATTTGGGTTTTATTATTTTTTTCTCATTCTTTTTTTCCATTTATTATGTGTCAATGAATGTTAATCGGCAATACTGAGCAAATTTACTCAATACATTATGACAAATATATATAATATCTAATGATGCTACATTGTAAATGATTCAAAGGTTTAGAATAATTTTTACGGAATATATACAGTTTGTAATAATGAAATGTATTGAGTATATATATATAATTTTATATACATATATATATATGTTAAAATTTTATCAACAATAAGTATTGAGATTGCGTTGTTTAACGATGGTTTCATTACAAATGGTTCACAGCACTGGCAGCTCAAGTTTGTTAGTAGTTACTTTAATATTTTAGAAAGTTTTAGATCCTTCGAATAGTATGAAGTTTTGTTCGTAGGTAAACTGCATACACAACATGACTTAAGATAGGAAGACATTGAGAAAAGTGTACTTTTCTTAGCAATCACACGTGTATCTTTTTACCTACAAATGAAATACTTGTAATGGAGTGGAAAGTAATTTTATGAAATTCAGATGAGATAATTTGTAAAGGATAAAAACGGAAAGTTATGGCTAAATATTGGTAAACCCTGACGGCAGTAAATGTCTTTGAACGTAAAGGGCACGTGATCGAAATAAGGAAAAAAATCTTTTTCTTTAGATGGGTTTCTCTTCAATTTTCCCTTTTGGATATTTCGTAAAAGTATGTTGGAATTATGCAGGATGATTTGAAAATCTGGTATAACAACTTTGAACAATTGGCAGTATTACTTCTAGTAGCACTTTATTATTAGAATTGCAATAATACTAATTTAAAATGTATCGTTACTTTAAACATCACATGATAAGGAAGGCTAGATGTTATTTATCTAAAGAAGAAAATTCATTTTTTTTAATGTACTAGATTTTTATGACAACCTGCAAGAATGTCATATCTTAAGTTAGGGAAAAGAAATACAAAGAAATATTAGATCCGATAAAGTGTATTACTCAAAATAGTCGACCAGTTAATGTAACCTTCCAAATACCATTTTTGTTTTAGTTATAATTTAATTGGTTCTTAGGAAGTTTACATTCACTAGTCAGTATATATATATATATATATATATATATATATATATATATATATATATATACACATCTTGACATACTAAATAGTTTCTTTTCTGTTTAATCAAATTTAAATGGTGTATCGATGCATCTGTCTAATGAATTATTAATTAAATCTGAGAGGGAAAGCCAGAAAGAACTCGAGCAGTAGTTCTATTAACTTATCATTTAATGGAATTGTAAGTAATTGTAAATATCTGATTTTTTTTTTAAACGGAGAACAGTAGAAAAACATGAGGGCAGAATTGTATATTAAGTACATTCTTGTAATAATCACTTAATTGTTTATCCTGCACTTATTGCAGATTTTTCAAAGTCTTGTATTTTGATACTGACTACTCGAGGAATAATCGTGACATTGGTGATTTTTTAGAGAAATATTATGCAATTTAGTATTGCGCACAAACGCCATATATAATTATCAGGAGCAGAAGGTAATCGAGAGATCCCCTTGAATTCGTTATCTTGAACAATTACTTAAAATGCAGAAAAGTGGCGCGCATACAAAATTGCGTACTTCGAAAAGAAGAGGAAAATGAAAGAAGACAAGTATTTTCGCTAAACAGTGTACGAAGGGTTTGAGTTCTCTATGCTTACGGAATGGTTGGAATGTTAACGAAGAGGCATAAAAAAAGAAGATTTATTTTTTCTGAACAATAGCGGGGAAAAAGTAATATTTTCGAATTCTGTAATGTCTGTAAAGTGAAAAGTAGCAAAACCATAGCAGAAAGAAAGAAAGAAAGAAAGAAGGAAAAAGGAAAGAAAAGAAGATGATGAGGATGATGATAACGATTCACGTAGCTTAAAAACTTGTAAAACTGTATTTTAAACGTGAGAACGTTCACTGCCAAATTGTGATAAACAAATCCCACCTTTAAACCGGAGCGTTTTCTTAACTTCTGATCGCATTGACCAATTATTTCCTCCCAAATAGTTACCGTGAGTTCTGCACATTCTGATATATAATAGTCATCTATATTTTTCCTTAATGTTTAAGATATATAGCGTCGAAGAAGATATAGCGTTGACCAATGCAGCTAGAATCGAAGGAAACCGCTCCCTATTTTAAGTGCGTAGCATCGTAACAATGAGAAGAATAAAACAGAAAAAAAAACGGAAATAAAAGGAACAAACAAGAAAGAAATGAAAGAAGATCGTATCGATATTTTTAAACGGGCACGTTTTAACTGTTTAAAAAATAGTACCCATCTGGACCGCCTATAGCGCTCTTCTATAGTATATTGTATGTTTACGTGTACAGTGCCTTTATACTTGAAAAAGAGAGAAAATGAAAAAAAAAGAATGGAAAAGAACTTTTTAAAAGAAAAAAATGATACCTTCGTTTTCGAGAAATCAATGTACATAGACGATTTTCCAAATTTTTGACGCGAAATAGCATGTACAATTATCGTGAACAAAAGAAACGGGGCAACATGAACGATGGAGACTCTTGCATTAATTTCTCGAAAAGTCAAGACGTGCGGTCCCTCCTACGTGTCGCAAAACATTCTTTTAATTAGGTTGAAATTGTAATAATTACCTAATTATAATTAATGTAATTAGATTATTATTATGAAGTACGTTGTAAAAGTGTACAGTTGGATCGGGTGATCTCTTTATGCGGGAGATCATGCTGTAGCTAGCCTTATTATTATCATTACAACTATTATTATCATGAATTATTATTACGGTTAATTAAAATATATTGTGTTTACCATAATAATGTAATATACAGTTACACAGAGCTCGACTGTGCTGTACATTATGATTATCAACACGAACGCTGCTGCCCTGCAATTATTATTAAATTGACTTTTCCCAAAAAAAGAAGTGGTTGCTATACGAGATTTTTTTATTTCCTGCATGCAAGACTCAAAACACACTGAATCGACTTTAACAAAAACGTTAATTCATGTTCATTATAAAGTAGAACAGATACGTGTAACATGTTTGAATTGATTGCTTTAGTCTTGTTAATTATTAACTTATTTATTACTGTGTCAACAATGTCATTCCATAATTTAGTTTATATATTTTACATATCATTGCATATATTTCCAGATTTGTTGTTATTTACTTTACATGTTGGATTAATATTTACAGATATTGGAATTTGTTTCATTATAGTAAATACAGAACGGAAATATAATAGAAGCAGAAAAAATAGAGAATGTACAAGAATTCATTAATACATAAAACTGGTCTATCGTAAGGTTTCTACATATAGCAGCATATAAAATTTTAAACTTAATGCACTTAGATAGGTACTATTTTTGGTGTCGACTGATTCTACAGCCAAGTCTATTTTTCACCTATGCAAGAGATGCATTAGAATTTCAGTTCTCTGGAAACAAGAGCTACATTTATGTAATTATATTTGTTGCTAAGAAAAATAACTTAATCCTCTATAAAATGGTCCATTTTAATCTAGGTATAAATAGATACATAATGAAAAGTACAATGAATTAAAAACACAATCACTGTAACAGTGAGAAAGATAGTGAAATTTGTTAAAATTTTAAAGCAAGAAGTCGAGGAGGTTTTAGCTTCAAGGATACTTCAAGGACACTCATATTTCCCCAAGATTACTCTTATTGTTACAAGAATATTGTTATTAAGATTTCTTCAAAAAAATGAAAATCATATAAACTTTTAATGAATTTTACTATGAGAAGAACATAAAATTCCTGAAATGTCCTTGATGCCTTCAATCACTGACTTTGCTTAAATATTAATGTTTCTCTTTTTAGTATTTATATATTTAATTCAAAATACTTCTTGAAATATATCCATTTATAAAATAAGATGGGTCACAGACTACTTTATAATCTTTTATAAATAATATCGTTACACTGATAAAGTATTCTTAAATAATGGAATGGAAGTAAAAATTATGTTTCTATAGAGTTGTTAGAAGAAAGAAGTGAGTCAAAGAAAAGTTAACAATTATAAATACAAAACGAAATTAATCTAAAATTTACACTGGTCAATAATAATAAATATTATCAAAACACGTTAATTAACATGTTATCCAACACTCCGACAAAAAAGAAAGTGTATTGGGTAGTATGTTAACTACAGGTGTTCGTCGTCCTTTGAGCTCTAATAATCAATGAGTCACTTAAAATGGATTATCTGATAACTCTTATATTTAGAAGGAAAAAAAATATTTCAACTAGCAATTAATTAATTAATTCGACTGAAATATTACATATATTTTTAGACAGGAATATTTAAATTATTTTGTTATTCACTTTGTTAATTATATTTCGTTATTAAATTACTCTATGATTAACAGATTTTATACAACATCTAAAAGAAAATATTTGATTACCAAACACAAATTTAAAATTAGAACAGTCACGATCTCAGTAATAAAATTTGCTCTCTTAAGGAATGTAACAGACAATTATTAATGATGTAATAAAACGACGGTGATTTTAAGATGACAAAAGAATACACAGAAAAATAAATTTACTGAAATCTTTCCCTCTAAACTAAACGATCTCTAAAAAATATTCTTCCGTCTTCAAAAATAAAAGAGTTACTGTAGTCATTCATTTTAAGTCTTATCTCACGAGTTAGTTGCTAATTTGACGAAGGTGAATCGTTTGTACATAACTATAGGCACCAACGAACCAAAAAAAAAAGCTGATGTGAGTAGAATACTTATGTCCTCCTAAGCGCTCGCATTTGCTTGCGACGTGCTTGAACGACACCATAAACAACTGCTGCAAGGCTTCGGCATCTTGTTGTGTGCTTAGTCGTGCCTTCTTGTTGTAGACTTCCCTTGCCCAATACGAAATACGTCTCCATCGTCCCTTTCCCTTTAACTTCAATAAGTCCTCTTTTCTGAGTTTGATATCCTCTCGATTCCAAAAACTATTGAAATATTTGAAATTGAATAAACGTTTTGTATGCGTAGCGAATAATTATTTTCGTTTTACATGCTGCACAATTACCCTAGCAATATCCTGCGGGACTTGTATTTTCCCCATAACACCTGTAGAGTCCATGCGGGAAGCCAAGTTTACAGTGTTGCCCCAAATATCGAATACAGGCTTTCGAGCACCGATCACACCGCCTACCAATGGGCCGCAGCTGATACCCACTCTTAAGTCGAAATTATTGAACGAGTGTATATTCACATCTTCAAGACGAAGTCGCATGGCTACTGCGTAATCCACCAATCTACACAAATGCTCCATGTTATCCTTGTTATTATCCTAAAAGAAAAATATTTAAGAATTAATAACATTGGATAATGTTTTAAAACGAATACAATGGAAATAGCTTATTATTGCATTTCGCAGAATATGAGTAAAGATATTTGAACCATATATAGAATTACATTTTGAGAAGGATTGAGACCAGAAGCTGCCATGTAAGTTGCTCCGACTGTCTTTATCTTTTCAATGCAGTGAAACCGATTCTCATCCAGAAGTTCGTCGAAATCAGCTGGAAAAAGATATTTCAAATTCATATCGTTGAATTATAGATTATATTAAAAGCAACAAATACTTTTAAATCTGCAGATCCGCCAGATTTGTCACTCTAATTTGTACCGATAAATTTAAAAATATTAAAATGCACAGAGTGTATATAATGTTCAATAACATACAAAAATGTCTAATCTTACCAATGATCTCATTCAGTAAACGTATACACTCCATTCCTTTATTAACATCTTCTGAATAGAATTCTGTGAAATTCGGTACACTAGCAAACATCACTCCAACTATGTCACGCGACTGAGAATACAATTCCTGCATAATATAAAAAAGGAATTATAATATTTACGAAATTCACCAAGAAGCCGGAAACATAAATCGTTCTACCTCTGGTGCTCTTTCTTGTGTTAAAAAATGATGAGCTACGTGGTCAGGTAAGATATTCTTCAACAACTGCATGTTATTATGTCGTGATTCAATCATGTCACTTAGCTCCCTCTCGGCTTGTTGTTTCCAAAGGAAATCTAATCTGGACGTTACTTCTACTAATCTACCATGATACGTAACCATCACCAGGAATACTGACATAAACGTGAGCATTTGTGCCGAGAGAGGTATCGTCGCTCTGAAAACGCGAAAGCACAATTAGCAGCGTGATGTTTCTAAGAATCTAAAATAAACTAGATTTTCATGGACGACAAGCACGACTCACGAATCCTTCTCCTCGTCAGGGATCGAAAAAAAATCCTTGCAGACTACGAGAATCAGCACAGCGTAAACGGACACGATGATCGTGGCCAATGCCGTTTTCACTAAATAATACAATTTCAGTGCAGAGGCTAACGCAATCAGGCATAAGATCCATGTGAACACAATGTACTCCGGTCGTACACAGGTAGTCCCCAAAACGATGTCATCGTCGTAATCCAACGAATATATAGGTTCCGCTTGAACTTCCGTTTCCGGTGTTGATGACATTTTCCTCAAAACGACGTCTTCGTCCCTACGATTACAAGCAAATCTTCTATAATGCCTTCCAAACACGAGTCGGTGGCGTCGTTCGTATCTATAGAACCTGAAAAACTCTTTTCTTCCTCGACCTTTCACCAGACTGGTCCTGCCATTGAGGATTCTTGTCAGTTCCATATCAACGTTATTAGAACCATGCGGTGCAGTTTGATTTTCTTTCGAGGAAACGTCCTTCTGCTCTTCTGAAGGCTCATCGCGAAGGGCCGCTTCCAGAAACGTCAAGATGAACTGATCGAGACCAGCAGTCGGTGCTACCAGTCGTTCTGGTTGCAGTGTTGGGTTCGCTAATGGCTGCTGCCGGAGCTCCAAAGCTTCAGGATATTGTCGAATCGATGTTGGACACGCCAGGACACCGACTATAGACGTTAAAGCCATGAGACTGATTACGCTACATATGAAGATAGTTCGATGCTGCTTGTTGTGAACCAACATCGAAGAGGCGTGTTGCAAATATGTTGGTAAAGTTTTGAACTCTTCCGCCATCACCAGAATCGAGGATGCTACCAGAATGAGCGTCGTCAACAGCAGCGAACCCAAAAGAATAATACAGCTGGAGAAAGAAGATGATGTCATTTCAAAATTAACACATTGTTAATTATCCTATTTTATAATCTTTTATCCTAATTTATTTTATAATCTTTATCTCATTGTTTCTTCTACAATAACAGTATTTTATTTTCAAAGCTTTTATGATTAGTTTCTCTAACATTCATAAATTTGTTTATTATTTGATTATTATTAAAACATAGTCATGAAAAACCAGTCGCTTACTCTGGCAATATCACTGCTTGACAAATTGCGATGAATATCCACACGACGAAGCAACAAATCATGTTGGATTTAAACATATCCTCGCGCAATTGGCCGAACTACGAACAAGTAAAAGAATATCTGCATCAAGATCACTAATTTAACGAAATTAATTTAACGTTCAGTTTAATTGAATTACATTGAATTCAATTTCTTTTTAATTTAATCGAACTCATTAAAAAGTAACTTTATACACGCAGAACGTATTAACATCGATCTCACCTTTGATTCCAGGCTTTCGTCGTTGTAACGCAAAGTCCAAGCATTTATGTTCGCCAACCTCATACGCTTGTTACTTGCAGTTTCAAGGCCTGCCGCCTTCAATTTCTCAGCGGATGTAGCAGACGCAACCTTGTTACTTTTCGCGGATCCATTCTCTTCCTCGAGGTATTCTGACTCCAAATTGGTGACTGACGTAGCAGTATTCAACTATACAGATAACCTAACGCTAGATTCTCAAGGTGTTTCCCGATTTATAGTCGTTGCTAATTTCCAATAGTCGTTAAATACTAACGTTTTCGAATGGTATTTCCGGTGTCCAGTCCACCCCAATGTCGTCGTCCGTGGAAGAGTTCGGAGCGCTACTGTTTGCAGCTAACGGATTGTTCAATTTGAAGCTCTTCTTACTTTTACTCGCATCCTCCTCGGTCCATATCTTAGGTCGTGAAGAATATCGTCGTCTGCATCTCAAAGGTTCCACCTGTTTGATTAAGTACGTTACCACATTTCTCTCTTTTAAGTAATTGTCCCTTTCGGTTCCGTTTCCTGGCTCCACTTCGTACACGTCATTTAAACAGTTCAAAGTGTCCTCCGAAATATGTACTCTCCTGAAATATCACGTTTTCCTTGTATTACTGCGACCATTTACTTTATTAAAGTTCTCGCACAATTCATTGTGCAACAGTGAATATTACACAAAGGAGTTTCAGAGTTTCAGAATGTTAGAAACTTAATGTTTCAGAGTATCGGAGTTGAAGTACTCTCTTTTAGATTGCAAATGATATAAAAATCAGAAAAGCAACGAATACAGACTTATCATATTTTCCTTGTGTGTACTTCTTTTGTTAAATCCATTGAGAGATAACACAGTAAGTTTTACCCTGGTATGCCTCCACTTTCAAGATGATTGGCCAGTGTTACATCGTAAGACCAGACATCGAATTGCCATTTTCGAAGTCCAAGCACGCCGCACAGTACCGAGCCGCTATGAATTCCTATTCTCATGTTTAGGTCAACCTAGATGAAGAACAATTTTTCTTAAATCACGCACTTAACGTATGGTGTATCTTTATTTTATATTTTTGAAACGTTGCAAAATTCAATTGGTATCGTTAAATCGCAGCTTATAATCAATTTTAAAGGAAATCTCCGTATTCCGCATATGCATTGTAACAGTAAAAATTATGCCTTTCGAATTTACTAACTTATAGTATGTCTTAAATTATTGTTTGATTATTTTTAGATTATACAGAATTAGATTACCTTTGTTGTGTACCGCACATCTCTTATTGCTTTAATCATGTGCAAGCCCATTTCGACGCAGCAATGGGCATGGTCGCTTCGAGGAGTCGGTAGTCCGCAAACGCAATAATAACAATCCCCAAGTAATTTAATACGCAAGCAATGATTTTCTGCAGAGAGCTTGTCGAAACGAGCGAACAAGTCGTTTAACACTTTGACGAGCTCTTGAGCACTACATTGGCTGGCCAAAGCTTTGTGATAAAGACGAATATCATAGATTAAATTTGAAACTTTTTAGGAGTACTTTAAAGAGTTACTACATACATCTAATATCTTATAATATACGTTGTGTGTGCCAATAGAAATTAATGTACAAAATGAAAATTATAATTAATACGCTTAAATAATCGACGTATGTAAATTATGTTGTTTAAGAATAAAATTTATGTTGATATATAACGTAATTTAAAATTTTTACCATTCTGATATCTTCGAAGCGATAATAGAGATAAAAGTTTGATTGAAATGATGTTAATACACGTGAATTACGGAAATAACTGCAAACTACAAGAGACAATTAATTAATACTAATTAATGCAGAAAGAAATATAGACTTTTATAAACAATCACACAGTTTCATTCGAGAAAATAAATTCTATTTGGTATACCTAAAAATAAAAAATAGTTACTTATCATTAATATTTCTTTTTCCATTGTGTTTCCATATATTTCCATTTTCCATTGTAACAGTGAACATTATACAAACGTAACTTTTAAATAAAGATGTAAACTAGTGCAGTTCACTATCGTAAATACGTGATTACATACCAGTGAAACCTTTGATGTCAGCAAAAAGTATGCTCACATTTTCGTAGCGATGGATATATATTCTGTGAAATTGATTAGGTGTAAAAGAGATTGTTCCACCTCGTGCAGTCTCACGAGCGATATCACGGATCATTTCCTTAGCCACGAAATCTGGTAAAACTGCAATAAAATTCGTCAATAATTAAACGTGATTACATGTTAGAAACCATAATTTTTATTCGACAAAATACAAAACGCTATAGACGTTGAAAATGAAACATTCGTCGATTAATTATATAATAATCTACCATTAATCAAACGAGTATGACGGGATTGTTTATTCTATTTTATTTGATTGTATTTTACTTATACTTCCTAAACAAATAATCGTCGAAAGATCGATAATACGTAAAAGCAAAGTACTGCTAGGCTATCGGTAAAACATATCTGGCGCAATCGGGTGAAAGTGTCTAGTGACCCTTTTTGACACTCGGCTGAGCAAGTTACACGCGCTGGCGAACCCCATGCCTACGGCGCAACCCCATGCGTTTTTATAGACTACGTTTGACATGTCCGACATATATATAAATATACTTAAATACATGTCGTACGTATTTTGCATCGATACGTAATTACACAGTCCATATACATTTATGATACATGTATGTGTATATATATACTCTCTAACTCATGTTCGTGTTAATTGTGTGAACAATCGTGAAACAACGAGTTCAATTTAATATCGATCTTCCAACAAAATGTCAATCTAATTCTATTTAATTCGGTAATACCGCTGTAAACGAATAGATTAATTCACATTATAAAATTGCTGAAAGGATGATACATATATTGCATTTTGAACTGAAATAAATCTTGCCAAACTGTTGGACGAAATGTTAAATTAAATTCTGAACAAAGCTGTAAACTAGGTGGACTGTGAAATAAACCGCAGCGCTAGGGATCATTCATGAATTTGATTAACGAATTTAAAGCATGTCTCACCGGAAAGGAGCAACTTCTCTTGTCGATTATTCTCGTTTTGAGTTCGTTGCCGGGTTTCCATGGACCTATGCGTCTCCAGGAAAGCCTGTCTCTGTCCTCTGTCTGTCAAATACTTAGTGTACATGCCAGCTAGATTCATTGCAAGATAAAGAAGGACGTTGGTTGTTAGCATTCGAACTATGCACGTGACATCATGCAGCTGCAATTGCAAAATTAAACGTAGTTTAACGAAAGGAAAGCTGCGAAGCGTACATGGGATTGCGCTAAGAAAGAAAAAGTTGACGGAAGAGTATTATATAAGTGAAATTAGGGTAGGAGGCGTTAACTTGTAGAAACTAAAATGTAGGCCAAGGATTCTTACATATGTGGGATCTCGTAATAAAGTTATTCCCGCCATCACCATGTGAGTTAAAGCTGTCCCGTAACCGGCAAGGACACACCATCTCAAAGGTAACGGCAGCATGGCATACGGCGCATACACGACAAACAAAATGTACCACATAAGACGTTGTTGACTAGAGAAATCTAGACCAGCTCCTATAAAACCTGCAATTGACAGGGGGTGTGCAGATAACATAAAGACACTCTCGATTGTAGACCCGTTTATGGAAACATAACGATCGTTTCGTTAATCTTAAATAGCCGCAAAGGATCGCCGATCAATAGTAACCCATGCCTAGGTATAAGTTTGCTCTACCGTCTCTCTATCTTTCTCTCCTCTCTCTCTCTCTCTCTCTCTCTCTACGGTTCGCTGAACATTCAAGCAATTCGCTGGACCGCCAACGCACGAGCCAGTGGAGCAAAACTCTATTCGGTAAACGAAGATACAATCTTCCCAAGAGAGCACGTACGTATATTTATATGTGTATATGTATATTAGAACATATTGCAATGTAAAGCAGTATACGTACGTCGACTATTATATCCAACTATGAAAAGAATGTGTCTATTCAGGAACAGAAAGAAAAGGAAGAAAAGAAAAAAAGATAAAGATAAAAATTATACACGACGTTTGTACGTGTCATCACCTTGAGAATTGATCAGTAACCAAGTGAATATGGAAGCCCAGTATAAATAATTATTGGAGAAACACCGCCACCAGCCAAGAACGCAAACCACCAAGTTCGCTATCATACAGCAGATCGCCCAAGACAACGACTCGATCAGGCCGCCGCTGTTCTCGTCCCTTTCCCACAGCCATATCGCCATAAGAATAATCTGGTATCCCCGGTGCATAGTACGGGACAGAAATTAAAAAACAAGATACAGACTATACCTCGTAGGATTATTCGTTGTTCGTTCTTTAGGGATCAGTTTACCTTTAAGCTAAGATCGACGATATTCAGCATGATCAATGATTTCTGCCGTTGACGATTCGAGTAATGAAGGTAGGACGTCTCGAGCTGTTTGCTGTGGAAGCTGTTCGAAAGCGATGGACAAAATATTCCCTTATAGAGTACGCCTTTCTTGAAAACATCTGGAAATATCCACTCGTATTTATAGCCGAAGGTTGCATTGCACGGAATAAATTAATAACATGTGTGTGAATAACAGTGGCATGTTAAATAATTCGCCAGACGATCAAACGACACGAGAGAAATTTGTAATAAAATTAAGAAATATCTCCTTTGTCCATGTTCATCATTTCCCAGGAGATAAAAAAGAAACCGTTTCAACGGTTTTAAACAAAATGCTCATCACATTGCATGGTTTCTATGAGTGCGTTTGTAAATGTATCACAAAAGAATTATATCTAATTAAATGAGGAAAGTTGAATCAAGACATACAGTGATTCACGAAAGTATTTGAACACTCGTAGAAACTGTTTATGAACATATTGCATGTGTTACACGAAACGATTGTGTTACACGATTATATTAATTATATTAATATGAAATATAATCGAACCTCGCTGCGCTTGAGATTCTGCATCAACAGGCTGATCAGCAAGAGCCACGTCCGGGTCGGTAGAAATGTCCGCATCCTCGGTTGGATCGGTTGTTTCATTGATGTCTGGAACTTCCGGATCGTTGTTGGATTTCCGGTCCTCCCAGGCCGCCAATCCTTCCCTCCCCAGCCTCTCGGAAGTTAGTTTCTTCACAGCCTTGATCCATAATTGTTTCCTCGGGGAAATACTCAACCTATCGATGTAAAAAATTGTCTGAAATTAATTTTCTCAGACGAGCAATACTTGCGGGAACATCTAGGACATCTAGAAAATTGACACACGGATACATACCAAATGCACATTGCGTATGTATACATTTTTGTACATTGCACAAAGTAATTAGAAGATCGTATTCTTAAAAGCTGCCCTTTTCCAAATAAGTTTGGAAAATAGATAAAATGTTAAAAATAAATGGAATATTTTAAATTATTAAATTCTTTACATAAGAGATTTCCATTTAATTTAGGTAAATATTTATCAAATTCGTCGTTGAAGTATGTAGGATTTAATATAATAAATAATAATTAATGTAAAAATTAATGAGAAACATCTACAGATATAATACAAAAATACTATTTTCGTACCTCGAAAATTTTACAAATTGCTATAAAATAAATAAATATGCAAGTGTACGAATTTATATTTTACGTAGCTATGAAAAAAATTGAATACTTTACAAAGTGTACACGATCTCCTAATTATATTGAGCCGTGTATAAACAAAGTAGTTGCAAAACATTTATGCAGGTCACGATAAGTAGGTAAACAACTTTTGTTGTTAACAAATATTTTTACATGATCATTAATGTTATGTTCAATATTTTTACATTATATAATACATCAATTGTCTTTTTGTATTAATACTTGTTGTTTCATATGTAAACAATTTGTCTCTAAAAATCAATATTTCATGGAAAGGACCTTCACAAAATGAAAAATGAGTTTATTGTTATTGATTGGAAAATATTACCGATAGATAATAAAAAAAAAAATAATTCCGTAAATAAATTTCTAATATCTGAATTAAACCTCTCTCTCTCTCTTCGAAATGAGCTTTGTTCAAAATAATTTCACATTTCTTCATTGTGATATTCTGTACATAACAAAAAGTTGCTGGCTTTGAATTATGTATATTCATCCAAAGTGCAATTTAATCCTTCACACACATAGATATCCTTCATGTCTTATAAATAATGGAATCTCGTGCATGCATGTTCGAGTTCGAAACTAAAAAGGAAACAAAGCACAATAAATAAATAACTAAAAGAGTAATAGGAGCCATTAGTTAAGTAAAGAATAAAAGATTAGAAATTACTCTTTTAATATTAGTAAGCCGAAAATAGCTTTAGGGCAAATTAAATAATAGCAAAAGATGAAAGAATAAGAATCTTTTTCCTTATAAACAGAAAATAAACCACCTTTATGAAACTATTTTGATAATTATGAAATTCTCAAAATTTCAATAGAACTATAAATGATCTGAAATTATAAGTCGCACGTGTAAAACATAAATTGTAAAGTTAAGAAAAAAATACGTATAAAAACAAAATCCAAACTGATTCCATCATTTTTCTTTCATACGTGGAAACAGAAAAAGTTCTCCGAAACCACCTTCGCATAGAAGATGTTATACAGAACAATATTTAGTACTAACATTCATATATCGTAAAACGTGTCTCACGACCCGAAGAATAGTGTTTCCTCAAAGCACGTATGGACGATACATCATAATAAGTGCACACATATTTTTAAATACGCAGCACTATCGTTCCAGACACGTGAATTCTTGCACGTACATCATGATCCATCATCGCAGGTATCATTAAAACCACCGCATACAGGCGATCAAAACAAAAAAAAAAAAAGGAAGACTAAGGAACATCGTGTCCTCGTGAAAAATAGTATCAAGTGTGTGCATGTGTAAGCACGTCGAAAGGTGTGTTACACTATTGGAAAAAAGACACAAAAAATCTCGCCGATACACCTGCAAAATGTGGAACTTACCGAACAGTGTTATTGTGTTAATGATGTGTCGCATTAAACAAAGAAACAATTGAAAGTCTTTCTCGCACGGTACATATTTTCTTTTCATTCTAGTTTCGTTTCTTTTTTCTTTTTCTTTCTTTTTTTTTCTTTCTTTTCTTTGTCGCGTGTAAGAGAAAGAAAATGGAAATTGGCATGGGTGAATACTTACTCATTGATGCCCGCGACATCACTGTCCAGCATCATGCTCCAGGTCTGTTCTGTAATCATTATCCCCCGGATGATCCGCGAAACGAACAACCGCTCACGTTGTGATTGTCAGCTGTGCAATTGCCTTAGTATCCGGCATTTTCACACACCTTAAACCAGAACTTGTTAAGAAAGGAAGCCAATTTCTCTAATGTCCCGCCCGGCGTTGGTTCAAAGAACTTTTTTTTTTTACCAGAGACCAAGGAGAACAATCTTATCGAATCGCGAACACTTATTCTGGAGACGTTATCTTTGCTTTGCTCGTCGATTTTTGTTTACTGAGCAGAGCACCGGTACATCTTTTTTCTTTTTGGTATTAAACCTCGTTCAAATTACCCAGCACGACCGCGCCGACGGGTTTCCGGAAGACGTAGCCGGAAACAGAGGATACTCTCCGCCGCGAATGCACGATCAAAATTTTTCGTTTTCCTACCAGTTCAGTTTTATTCTCATTGCGTGTATTCTTTATCCTAATTGAGTATCGTGTACAGTGTGTAACAGAGTCAACTGTTCTCCCTTCTATCTCGTTGTGTCTTAAAGCATGTTATCGTTCTAATTCGTAAATCGAATGATCGTTTGCACGATAAAGTTTGTCAAAAGTAACGTTATCATAATTATACACTACCATATATAAATATCTGGACAGCTGGTGCAATCCGATCAAAGAGTCGATATTTTTATTATATTTTCAACGTTATAATAGCAGAATGTTCCCTTACTGTTAACTCTACGGTTCTTGCAATAACTGCGATCAAATGGTCTGCTAAATTTAAACTGGAACAAAGAATATAGCTACGTTACTCAAGGTTCGTATTTATCTACAATGAATAGTTGACACTTCATAAAATCTATATAATAGATTTATTATTTATCATTATTTTATCAGATCTAGCATTGTTTATTTGTAAATAACTTTTATATAAAACTTGGCAAGGAACAACATTGAAAATACACGTTTAAAATCACTTAGCTGAGGTAGAACTGCTCCGCAGAACTTATTTTCATTCGCCTTCGATTATTGTTGTTTTATTTTTATTGAGATAGAATCAAAAGTGAAAATTAGATCAGTATAACATTTGAAGCATACTTTACATATCTGCGATAATTTGATAGTGTCCAAATACTTATGCACGGTAATGTACGTATAAAAATACCGTATTATAGCAAAAGTCCCCCTCGGTTTCCGTGAAAAATGCTCCACCATAACATGGGAACGCGATCGAGCTTATTTTTATATCTAAATATCAATGAACAGGCATCCTAGAATTACTGAAATGTATTTTTAAATAATATACTCAATAATCTATTTATTATAAGTATACGTGTATACTCAAGAATTCGAGATTTACGAAATATATTTAAGAGATAAGTAAAATAAAAGGGAATGTAAACCGGAAGC
Organism: Bombus cullumanus; assembly: GCA_014737535.1. NCBI lineage: Eukaryota > Metazoa > Arthropoda > Insecta > Hymenoptera > Apidae > Bombus > Bombus cullumanus. The sequence continues at coordinate 3,555,703 of JACXIX010000044.1, read as the reverse complement.
CATCCTAAGCCAAAAGGCAAGGTTTATGAATAATAATAACAAATAATAATATACTCAAGAATTCGTCGAGTCGAAGGAAATTCACGATTTAATGCTTTGGTACTTGAGTAAAGAATTCACGTATACCGATGAGGTTAGTAATTTAAAAAAAAAACGATTAAGAAGAGAGAACGCTGAAATGGTAAAAAAAAGTGATATAATTCCAATGAGCGAAATGTTCGAGTTTTGTTTTTACGCTACCTGTCGGCTCCAGTCTAGTCCAATTGAGAAGAACAAGCAAGGAATTCCGTACGATTGCTTCGTTCCAGCATCAAGGCTGCCGTCCGCGAACGAAACTGGTGACGAGTGTCGAAAATCGCGAGGGGGCATCCGCCAACGATAAAACCCGCGCTTCCACGAGCGAAATCGGTCACCGAGTCGGTACCTGATCTTCAAACGAGTGAGTGTAACGTGAGCTTGTCACCGCGCGATGGCTCTCTTGACGTCAGATACCTTACTTCATCCCCTCTAATATGCAACGAAAAAAGAAGGGGTGTTATAGAAACGATATACAGTGTTTATGCAAATATATATATTATTATAGAAAATTGATAACTTACTGTTATTATTTATTATTATCGGGATAAGACATATCTTTCAGCATAATATTTACATTATATTCGTGTCGAAATATATAACTCAATCACTTAACTAACTTATGTTCTATCGACTTATAATTAACGCTATTTGTTATGTATGGTACATGTCAGATTGATAATAAAACGGAACCAAGTTAAAAAGTGTTAACCTTTATATTTATTTTATACATTATGCATATATTTTGTATTTTCTCCAAGGTATGTAATTTATTTCGTATGTATATTCATGATACATCATGTATTATTTATGAAATTGTAACAATTTTATTAAGAATAAGATATATATTTTTTATATATATATATATCTTTATATATAATGTATATAACTCATCAAGTAATTTCTATTAATTGATCTCGTACAATTATTAAATGTTATCGATATATTAATAACTGACAAAGTTAGAAAAAGAATTTCCAATTTCAAGACAAAATATATCGTAAATCAGAGAAATTTTAAGAAGTAAATTTGTTGAGAATCTAATAGAAGTTAACAGTGCAATTAGAATAAATTTAAATATGCATCCATTAAATCATCTGATGTTGAAGTATAAATATATATTGAACTATAAAGTAATTTTTAATTTGATAAATCTCATAGATTAACTAAGGTTAGCATTATAAAAATAGTTATAGCTTACTGTCATTTAGATTATAATCATAATAAATTAAATTATAAATTAAATAAATTCTAATTTAATACTAATTAAAAATTACTAATACTAGTTATTAACTAATACTAATTTTTAAAAATTAATTTATTGATTGAATATTTTACGGTTGATAAAAAATATGATATAAATAATATATACAATATCCATGTATTTATATGAAATAGATACGACTCATATTACGTCACATAAGGATTACAAAAGTTGATTTTCGTAAATCATGGACGCGTGATAAGCGTAATGATCGATGATTATTGACATAACGCGTGCGCTTTCTAATACACGCGATTCATTATGCAAGTACTCGTTATTCATACCAATCAATAAAAGATAAAAGTAACAACACACGTAAAAACAAATAAGACATTTTATCCATTTATACGTTCTGGAATTATTAAATATATGTATTCGTATTAAATATTCATCAAATAAAACACACATTTTGAAGTATATTTATTATTAATATATTATACTATATTGATATTAACACAGGAGGTTTTTGAAATAAAAATCCTTACATTTATGGAAACGTTAGTATTTATTGGCACCTTTCATCAAATTATTATTATTATTATCAAAAATAATATTTTTCCGCAACGTAACATTAAGTTATAATATTGTATCTTACTACATTAACAAAAAAAATATTCTTCATAAAGCAATATTCGCAAATATATATTTGTATATATATGCATAAATATATAATATCATGTTTTACTAATATATCGCATATATATCTAATCTAATTGAATACTGAAGTAAAGAAATAATTATCTAAGACAAAATGAATTCGTAGTATACACTACAAGAAATAAATTTACCTTTCTTCTGTTAACCAAAAACAATTAAAACATATAGGACATATTATAATATTCTTAAATTATATATAGTTATATTATGTTAACAATTTAAATTGACAATAACAAAATTGAAAGCATGTTATAATAGAAAAAAAGTAAACAACAAAGTATTTATCACATATAAAACACAAACAATAGCTTGCAATCACTCGAGGATAGCATGTTACCCTAGGGTATTTAATACCTTAACACAAATAGAAGAATAACCAATGTATTGGAAGTAAAAAAAATGGAATGCTTTCACAGCTTTTGTCATAGTTTTTGTCACAGTTTTTGTCACAGTTTTTGTCACAGTTTTTGTCACAGTTTTTGTCACAGTTTTGTTGTCTTTTATATGACACAGCCAAATTTGTTAATATAGAACAAAAATTAAATTTAAGAAGTTTGAAAAAATAAAGAATTTTAAAAACATAGAATATTATAACAAAAATATATAAAATACTCTATAAGAATGTGCATATATAATGTTTAAAAGTTAGTTCAATAAATTATTATTTTCTTGAAAAATAAAAAGGTATAACTTTTCAAAGACATAATTATAGATATAGACATAGATAATATATATAATGTACATATATATAATGTACATATACACGTATTACGTATATACACGTTTAATATATGTGTATATACATTCATATAATTTCCATTATATTTTCATTACTTCTGTCTGGGACAGCTATGAGTTTTGCATATACTATTAAATAGTAATATTATTTTTATATACAAACAACTAAATTCTCGAGCGTAAAACTGTAAAACTTTACAAAGATATTACTTAGCATTTGCGTACGAAACAAATACATGTATTCCATGCCGAAGTTGTCAAAACTAATTTAACCATTAATGTTCACTATGATACTCCTATTTTGTATCATCTGTATCCAAGTATATATCGCTTTAATCATTTAATGTAGCTCGACCTTCCTCAATTAAAAGTTGATCGATGTAAATATCTTCAGCTGTATTAACATCTATCAATTTTAAACCCAATATAGTATCGGCCGGGGAAAATCCATCAGACTTAGATTCGTAAACTATTGATACAAAATTTTTATCCACGACTAATTCTTGAAACCTTAAACTATCTTCAACAGACCAGTCAACGTTAATCGGTCGTATACCTGTTTAAATTAGTAACAAAATTTACGAAGTAAAACTCTGCATCTTGAAAACAGATTAAAACTGGAAGATAAAACAATTACATACCAGCAAGTCTTGCTTTAATAGCTTGATACGGTAGTTCTAAGAATTCACTTTTCAAAGGTTGTAATTTATTTAATGGTAGTACTGATACATCTCCGAAATCGCAGAAGTAAACGCTAACCATATTTTCTTTAATGATACTTGAAATGCATACCCTTAAAAATAATTGAGAATAAATAGAATTTATTAGTTAATATCAGTAACTCCATAATGTAAAGTTCAGACTTAAAATATGTATTTATAGATCACTTTTTATTTATACCTATACCAGTGACTGTCAATGTGTTGAGCTGCATAAAGTTTGCCTTCTTTTACTGATTCTGGAGTTGGAGTTGGACCTTTGTATACTTGACAAGCCTCTTGTAATTGAATCATCATTGACTAAAATTATAAAGATATATACATTTAATTTATATGAAATATATATATTTTTATATAATATAATTATAAAATAATACAGTGTAATTATATATATAATTGTAATACATATTTTATATCTAACAAAATGGATAAAAAATTACATTTACCTCTAATGAACGTTTATCGTCAAATGGTTGAACAGTAAAATTTCCAGGATGGGCAGCCATTGTTACATGAACATCAAAATATTCGCCAATGCCTGAAATTTTTGGTGGTTTTAAAGACTTTACAACGTCATCATCTTCACTTCCTGCGAATTTAGAATTCATACGTTCGATGCGTTTCCTTGGTTTTATATTATTGTTACCATCCCCATGTGTTCTGCAAATATAATAAAAATAGCAATTGCTTATTATTTTCTTATTCGTAGTAACATTTATCAATAATTTTATATACTATACTTCGTAATTTCCTCTTCAAGAGCCAAGGTGTTATTGACAGAAACAAGCATATTACTTGGTTGAATTCTTTTAAATAATTCCACAACTGGTGTCCCCTTTATAGATGATACAACTTTTACAATAAGTGGTTCACCTTTTGGTGCAAGTTCTGCAAGTTTCGCAACCATCTTTTCATTGAACATTGATTTATCAATGTTATGAAGATGTACCTTCAATGCCTATTATTATGAATGCATCGTTAAAATTTGTTCTAATATATTAGATTTTTAAATTTTTATTAAATATCCAAATTAAAATCTTACCTGAGGAGGATAATTTGCTAAAACTTGAGATAATGTTTCTAAAGAAAGAAGATTGCTTTTTGTTATAGTGACAGTCTTACCAAAATCAATTAAAAATGCTCTTAATTGATTGTAAAAGCTGTCACTTACGATTTTCCCCCTGTACCAATTATTATTTACTGACACAAAGTATGTTTTACTAGAATCAACTGTGGTTACGATGCAACTCTCTAGATCTTCTGTGTTTAGTCCAGTACATATTAATCGATTTAATAAATTAACCAAAAGTTTCATACTTTCAGACTGCACTTGTACATAAACATCACCATTTTGTTCTACATGAGAAATAAATACTTCTGATACTTGTCCCTCCTATAAATAATAAAAAAACATTACTTTTTGTCGAAAGTTCAAGAACATCTTCTGGAATACAAACAAGTACTTGCCACGTCTAATTTAGGAGCAACTAATACGTTTTGTGAGATTTGTTTAAACAATTCTAAATTCAAATTAATATCATCTGGTCCATGAGTATCATAAAACACAACTGTCACAGAGAGATCATTCTGATCTTTCTTGCGATTTCGTACTTCAACATATAAAGCACGGTCAAGCAAACATTTTTCAATTGCTATCACAGTGCTATCACAGTTATTAAAATCTTCCAAACCATAAAGACACAGCCTTAATGCCTATATATAATTTAATGCAATTGTTTACAAATATTTTTGATAATATTATAAAGTTTGTATCTTAATAAAAATGGCATTATATTGTTGCATCAGAGTGATTCATCATTGATTGATCAATATCATACCTGAGCAGGAAGCACACAAAACTTTTTATCCAATATTTGTAATCTACTATAATGGTAAATATCCTCATCACCATGATCGATAAATGAAACTGTAACCATTCCAGTTTTGATATTAAAATCTATACAACGAACTCTGTGCCATGATTCATCTTCAAACACAACATAGTAATTTCCAATATCAATAAGTGGTGATCTTAGAGATTGTTGGATATTACCGTAATGTTTACTCATTTCGGTGGTCATAATGTCAAATTCATCCTACATAAAGATCATGTAAGTAAATATAAATAATAATTATAAAAAAAGATTATATATAAAAAAACTTTTTAACTTACACTATATGCATCTCCTACAATTCTAGCCCATATTTCAACAGTACTTATAACATATGTAACAGACACAATCCAAAATTCTTCTTCCGGTAATTGTAATTGTCCAGGTGCAACAGGACCAATTGGATGTAGTTGTATTTTATCTGTCTTTAATGATGTTGTATTTCGTATCTAAAAATATATATATTAAATAATAATTGTATTTCTTTCATATACGTACATAAAATAGCCTATAGTTTACAAAACACATTATTTTACCTTTTCACGTAAATCCGACGAGGTAAACCGACGTAGAATTACCGAATTATCTACACCCTTTTCTAAAACAATTTCTGAGCTTGTCTCAATAACTTTTTCCCAGTTTCCAGGTAAAATTTCCTCATACTTTTGTTTATAATACATGGGTATCTGATGCATAAAGATACCATTTGGATGAGCATCTATTATGGACAAAACTCGTTCTTTTATTATGCTTTTGTCTTTAGTTTCATTAAAACTGGAAGATGAACCATATTTTTCGGTTAGATCGAACAAGGCAAATTTCGCCGCAAGTTTTTGTGCCTCGTCCTCAGTATGTGCTTGTTCCGGATAACTTGAATATCCGTGAGGACCAATCTAGAAATATATTTTTAATGTTTTATATCTGCTATAAATTACTATTTCTTATTGTCATTGATTTATACTTCAATATACGAATAATTTCTATCAGAAAAATATCAAAACAGTTTCACAAACCTTAACTTGTGCAAACACAGCTGGTTCTTTAGTATTTTTAATTGTTGTAGGACAGATTTGATACACAGGTTCTGGAAGATTTAGTACACTAGCTCTTCGTTTCAATTCTTCTCTCGGATCAGTAGGTTGTAATTTTGGCACAATTTTTCTAGTATTACCTAATGCTATCTACAAATATAACTTATTAATCATATATTGTATAATTTAGTAATTAATAAATACTTACAGGTAATTTTATTGATTGTTGAAATTTCATTTTACTATTTGCTAAAACTTGCCCAGGTGAGAAAGGTGACAACACTTCAGGTGATTGAGGCAGTGTTGAAATGTTGGTGCGTATATCCATCAATGAAGGAATATGAGAATTTACTTTAAGTCTTTCGTTTGAACTTAAAATTTTTTTAGGAAGCATTTCCACATTGATATTAGCATTCTTTGAATGTTGACTTATCACAGATGTTACTGTCCTTAGATTGTTCTTTATTTGTGTCTCATCTTTAGACTTGTTAATACTTTGGTTTGTTGATAAATCAGAATTCACTTGTTTATCTTTCAGTCTCTAAAAATTAAAATAAATTTCTCTCCTTCAGTACCAAAATATGTAATTTCATCAGGTATATATTACTTACTTTACTAGGAGAACTTGGTGGTATACCACAATTAGATTGTATATATCTGGGTTTCTCACTATTTTGATGAATAGTAATTTTGGTTGACATTGCAGGAAAATGCATATTTTGTCTAAAATAATAAATGTTCAGATGTGTACACACGCACACACAGACACACGCGCGCGCGCACACACACACACAAACACACAAAATATATTCCATATACAGTTTTGAATATCTCTTAAAATTTATATACTAATACAACGTTCCAAAAATATAAAAAAGAATTAGTTATATGTGAAAGATTATTTTCTAGTTATTTTTTATATGTAATATTTAGGACATAAAGAAATGAAACATAGATGATACATTCTACACTTACTTTCCACTCATTTGTGAATATGAACTATTATTAGAACTTCTTATATTGCCAAAATTTCTTGTCATCATAGGCTTACGAAATGGTGTTGGTCTTTTGGTATTCACCTAGAGCAATACAACATTGACGATAATGTAATATACAATAAAATGATATAGAACATTATAGGTGAATAACAGACTTACCATTTTATTATATTTTTTAGTTGCTGTCTTTTGTCGAGCAATTAACTTTGTAATATGTGCAGATTCTCCAGTAGGTACAGCCTCCACAAAACAATCTTTTCCTTTCTCAGTAATTTTAACACTAGGGACAGTACGTAAAAAGGCAACCAAAGATTGATACCCTAACTTTCGAAATGGTATATTTTCATCAATGAGCAATTTATAATCTTCTGCAAAAAGTGTTAATATAAATATTTTTTACAGCTGCATTATAAACATACAATGTAAAATTGTTAATTTTTATTTACTTTAGTTAATATATGTATGGTTTATAGCAATATAAACATTTTAAATGAATATTATAAAAATTTAAGTAAATTATAATAAGATTAAACAGTGATAAAAAAAGCTCCTTAAAAGAAAGAACTTACTATTTAGATCGTCCATCTTGACTCCACCTTTTGAAGAAATGAGACATGCACGTACATTTTTTATTACTTCTTCTCTTTCCATTATTGCTTTTTTGTATATTTAAAAATGTTAATAAATGTGTATATAAAATATATTTACAAAGTAAAATTCTGAAAACATTTAAACATCAGATAAATGACTTGATACATAATTTTTAACAAAGTACATTCTGAATAATAATGTTTAAATAATATAATTACTAATTAAATGCTTAGTACTTATAAAAAAAATTATATTAATTTACTAGAACTACATTAATGGGTTAATGTTTATTTATAATATAATGTAAATATTGTTTATTTATTAACCACTTTAAAATAAAATCATACAAAAAACATTTATAGATATTTGTAAAATATAAATCTTATTGTAATAATATAAATATTTTTTATAATATAAATACAAATAGTAATTGTATAAAATATTTTTTAAACAATTTTTATGTTCGATTATTTTATTATTCTTCAATATTTTACATATGCTTAACGAAAAATGTTATGCTTTGACAAAAAGTATTACAATCAAGTTATGAGAATTGCATCTTGGGAAATGTTAAAAGAGATAAAATACAATAAATATTATGTAGTTTCTTTTTAACAACTTACTTCTGTTATATTTTAAAATTATATCGTACACTGATGCGAGAATGAAACAAAGGATTGGAAATATACAATAATTAGTATCTCTGTCTTATAATTGAGATCTCGGATAATGCCGGCAAATGGCGATCAGATCGGTAGTGTAAAAATTGGTGAAACACGCAAAATTGTCAAATACATATTGTTGTTAACAAAGGATAGATACTTACTAATTATTTGAAATACGAGGTAATACATTTGACACATTATAAAAAAACATTTTCGCTTCCAAATATTTACATTCTACCATAAAATTCTCGTGACAAAATTAATTCACATACTTCATAAAATTTTACTGCGAAATTTTATACATATATTGATATATACAACATTTAGTTTTAATATCGTTTTTAATTAAAACCATGTACACTTCCTATACGTATACATCGAAGTCACAGTACAAGAGCTAACGTAATAGTTTAAACTACGTAATTGTACCATAGTAATATTATCTAACTATACGCTTACTAACTGCAATAAATTTGACAAACGATATAAATATTATGTACACTTATTTTGCAAAACTAAATACGTCGTTACTTTGACGTCATATGAAAAGATAAACCAATCATAATTCCTGATGACATGTAACGAGTACACAAAATCGAATGTAAAAAAGCAGTGGCAACAGCTGCATATCAAATTATAGGCAATTCACATATTTTCGGTAGGTGTTATCGTTCTCATATTAATCAAAGTATAAATTAGTAATATATAACAATCTTTAATTTATTGAAATTTAAAAATTATCTGAACACTGGGAGAATGCTTCAAGAAAAAAAATTAGGCCACCGTTATACATGCATAAAAATCAAAGGTACCTTATTTCTCTTCAAATGTCGCACATATATAATATATTATAAACTTCTCTTGTAACTCCACTAAACTTTATCACTTCTTATACAGATATACCATAATTTGACAATAGCTCGACTGATTCTATCTCGAACATTGCCTTCTCTTCACTATTCGTGAAAACCGATTTCCAAACTCTATTACATCTCCGCAGAGAACTATCCAGCATATTATTTGTTGAAGTTGAACACGAAATGCTTCGTTCATCCAATCAGACTCTTCCTCTGCCCCCTCCATTTCTAGGTAATAAACCAATCATCGGCCAGGTTTAAGTAGCGGTATATTTAAGAAGTCATAATTTTCTATTATATGCTTCTAATTGTTACTAAAATTTATATGTGTGTTGCAAACGATAAATTATTAATAATAATCACATAACATTAATGATAATGCATAACATTAAGTAATTACTTTAAGAACTTTCAATAACGTTCAAACGTAATTTTAAGCAAATTTAATTGTTCTATAAATATACCATGCATTTGAAACTAATTATAATAATATTTAAGCTTAATAGGAATTCTTATATATTAGATCTACTCAATATAAAAAAAATCGAAACTGCTCTAACTCAACTAACTAATCATACTTTTTACATACAGAGACGTAATACTATGAAAAGAATATTTTAAAGAATTAAACTTTCACAAGATATTATGTACACCATATATATTTCTTTGATACTTTTACATATAAGCTGGTATCTAGCTAGAATTTCATCCCACTTTTCTTTAGTATCGCAGTTAATCTTTTTAACTGATAATAATTATCAATTATCATTTTCTATCATTTAGATTTAAGCATTAGATTCAACTAGAATCAAATATACTATAAACTCTTATGATCCAAGTTAGAGTACCACGCCAGAATAATTTACTTATAATTCTCAATGGGAATTGATTGTAAATAGTCTATCAAATAAAAAAAAATTTTTCTATCTGAAAATGTAAGAAAATGTGAAATTCGAACACCTAGGATGGCTGCCTGGCGTTCATCACCCTGTGGATAGAGAAAGCGTCAACACTTAAGAGTGTCATAAATTAAGTCCTCACCCGCTTAGTGTGTGGGCCAACGGGCCCCGACGTCTTACAATTGCGACGTCTGCAAATGCGAAGCTTCAAACGCTCGCAGCGATTGCCTCGGTTTCTTTATCTTTGGTTCTAGGAAGAGATAGCGAAGTCACTTGAGAATGTAAACTATGCCCTCTCCTTTGCTAGCGTATTTCGAACCTTTTCGGACAGATACAGACCAGATATCAGGATGCGTTTATAATACGTTTATTATATATAAGGTTTACGAAATGACCATGCTTTACGGAGTACTTTACGGATCTTAATAAAAACAAGCTACTCTTGAAATAAAACAGATGTTCTTTATTTTTAGTAGCGCTGATCTGAAATGGAGGAAAGGATACTTTCTCTGTTGTCTGTTCTTTGTAGTACGTCGTAAAAGTCAATAGATGCAAGGCTATTTATATTATTGAAGAATTTCGGTTCTATCTCTATGAAAGCAAATAATTCACTTGAAGAACTTAGCTACGTAACTAAATTAAAGAAATTTGGAACTTTTTATGGATCAGCAATTAACAACATTGTATTTCCTAAAACAACTTGAAGAAGCGTTCAGACAATCGATATTATTATTTAAGATTGCCAACATTGAGAGTGTGGATGAAGCAATTATCGGGTCTGCAATTTAAAGATATTGAATAAAAATACATGTTATGTAACTTTTAAATGGAAAAAGAAATCGTGAAACTTAGTACAAAATACCTAGGTAGACTACATAGGAATTCATCAGAATCTCCAGGTCACCGAACTCCTTGACAATAGTACACAAATACGAAGGTACAGGACTTTTGAGACAAAAGGCACTAAACTCACCATCGTAATTAAAAAAAAAAAATTCAACGACCAGAAACACCCAAGGGCCAAACATATATTTAATTAAAAAGTATAGAAAAACATACTGCGTGTAGGTCTCGTCAAAAGCCTGTGCTAACAACATATTTGCTTATAATTTCTTATAATTAGGAGATTAATTGCAAATAATCTTGCGACATGAAAAAAGTTTCTACAATGAACATAATAAAACAGTTAGAATAATTCCTTATTTGAAATAATTGAATAATGCCGGTTTAGATTTGGATTTGGTAATAATTGAAAAAATAGTTTGAAAGTATATTAAATTTTATTATACAGCGTCGTGTCCCGCATAACGTGGTCAACCGATTAGAGATTGTATCTAGAATAGATTTTTTTGTCCGCCACCTCGTTTTGAAAAAAATTGAGTTTGAAAAATACGATTGTGTTTTTAATTTTTCTTCAGATAATTTCTTCGTTTTACTCGTAAAAGAAATATTTCAGGTGAAGAGAGTTCGTGAGACACATTGTATGTAATAAGCATTTCTTATGATCACTATACATACTATTATCAGTTATTACAGCATTATATTCTCATTATTAGACTGCAGATTTTTATACAAATTAGTATTTTTACAAATCTAATTAAACAAGTGGAATCTAAGTAGAAATTTATTTCATTCACTGAATATTGTAATAAATACTATACTTTGGATATTTTTGTACATTATGTGCATTTTATTAAATATTACAGTTTCTATAAATGCGGAAAAATCTACAGTCTACTAATTATTTTTATTTATATTTCAATAATTCGTACGAATTTTACAGATATAAATATAAGTTCCTGTTTCTTTATGTTCTTACTTACTTATTACACTTAATTAACAAGATCACTGATCGCACTTTGTGTAATTTTTATAAAAATAATTGAAGTTTAGAAATATATAATTTAGAAAATACTTACTGCTATTTGATTAATATCAACACATAATCCCAGATATTGATGTTATCATTAATTGTTAATATTAAAACATATGTGCCGAAATAACGTGGACAATAAAATAATTTCACTCAAAACAAATGTTCATATTTATATATTTTATTTATTCATAACTTATACAATTTCTGACAAAGAATGATTTATAAAATAAGTTATCCCGATAGTTTTAAATTTATATAATTCGCATACAAAGTATAGGTTAATAAAAACGCACATTTTTTAAATTGTGTTATTAAACTATTTGATACTTTATACCAGTTTATTACAAAAAGAAAAGGGAACAAATATTAACATATAGTTCTAATCAATGTAAACAATAAAGGCCAAATTGCAGTTCAAACTTTTCAAATAATTTATTTTCTATACTTTCATTACATGTGTTATATGAAAGTAAGAATACAAATATCTTAATAATAATTAAAAAAAAAACATTTAAATCAAAATAAGGATCAGGGAAAGAATGAACTCATTTGATACTTTTAAAGGAAAATTTATTATCATAAAACTTGATGAAAAACCCTTTCATGACCAATTATTAGTTTTGAATAACAATTTGTTCCTGTCATTCTTGCATGTAATAATCCTTAAGCCACCATAAAGCTTCAGAAAAAATTTGATTAAACCAAGGATAATCGCAGAATGAGTAAGAAAAACTGAACATTGTTACGAACGATTAAAGAAGAATAAAATAATATCTTAATTAAGATGTTTAATCTTTTTTAGAAGCCACAGCCTGTTTGGCCTGATGAGCTTGCAATACAGCTACGGCCTCTTCAACCTTGGCTTTCAGCGATTCGTTATGCTCCAACATGTGCAGGAGCTCTGAGTTGTCGATCTCCAACAACATTCCAGTGATCTTTCCAGTAAGTTGCGGATACATACATTGAATCAATGGGAAGAGACGCTCTCCCAACATTTGTTTCTGCTCTTGTGGTGGAGCAGCTGCCAACATTGAGGCAGTTAATGGTTCTTGACCTTGAATATGAACAGCTTGCTGAACAGGAGTAGGAGCAGGAATTGCCATTGCTTGTGGAGGATTACGCATGTTTGAAGTGTATTTGTAATTTGACGGACGGCTTTGAGCTGAAACTCCCACTGCTGGACCAGCCATGGAACGATTTTGCATATTTGCACCACCAACCGTTTGTTGACCTAAAAGAACAAATAAAATAAGTTGAAGTTTTTACAATTGAAATTTCGAAAATAAATTTTATAAAAATTTAACCTTCATTACCTGTGATAGGTCGAGCAGACAAAGTACTTCGCATAGCACCAGGTTGTGCAGTAGGAGCACGCGGTGCAGCCCTAAATGGACCTTGCATCGTAGCGAAACCTGAACTTCCAGTTTGTGCATTGGGTCGTACTTGATTAGGTTGCGCTGGCCAACGAGGAGTTGTACGAATTTGGGCCATCTGTGCAGGTCCATAGAATCTTTGCGGCTGTGGAATAGTGGGAACGAAATAATTTCCGGCACCACCAGGCTGAAAAATTTGACCCATTTGCTGCATTCTCATATTAGCTAAACGTTGCATGTATTGAGAAGCAAGATGTGCTTTACGATCTTCTTTACGCTGAGCCAGAGCAACATATAATGGTTTAGTAACTATTATGCGACCGTTCATCTCTGTTACAGCTTTCGTAGCTTCTTCAGGAGCAGAAAAACACACAAATCCAAAGCCTTTGCTGCGTCCTTCTTCCATCATAACTTTAGCAGAGGTAATTGTTCCAAATGGTGCAAATTCTTTGCGCAACCGCTCGTCATCTATACTATCGTCCAAATTCTTTACGTATAGATTTACACCTTGATAACGATTTAAACGTTCTAATTTCAATTGCTCAAACTTCCTCTTAAGTTCTTGCTGACGCTCTGCCTTCTTTTGCGCCCGTCCGACGTACATACACTTTCCTTCAGCGACCTCTTTTCCATTTAATTCAAGTACAGCTTGTTCAGCTGCGTCAGGATCCTCAAAAGCAACAAAACCAAAACCTCGAGATTTTCCGTCATCTTTAATCATTACTTTATGACTGGTGATGGTCCCATATTTTTCAAACATTTCTTTAAGTTTGTCGTCTGTCATATCTTCCCCAAAATTCTTTACATAAACGTTGGTGAAAAGCTTAGCTTTCTCTCCTAATTCCTTTTCGCGTTCTTTACGGGGTATAAATTTACCAACATATACCTGCACATTAAAAAGATACTATGAAGATTATTGTAAAAAGGATTAAATAAGCAACGAATAATAATAGGAAAAATATTACCTTTTTTCCATTAAGCAACATGCCATTAACTCTATCAATGGATTTATTTGCTGCTTCCTCGGTTTCAAAATGCACAAAACCATAACCTTTAGAAACGCCAGATTCATCTTGAGCTACTTTGCAACTAAGTATATTACCAAAAGCAGAGAACGTATCATACATTGCTTTATTGTCTATGTTTTTATCTAAATTTTTAATAAAGACATTTCCAACACCAGATTTTCGAAGAGAAGGATCACGTTGAGACCACATGATACGAATTGGCCGCCCCTTTATCATGTCAAAGTTCATGGTATCAAGAGCACGCTCCGCTAAAATGAGCAGAAACTTATTTATTTGCTATTATTATTAAAAATCTACATTAAATTCCGTAACAATGACGAAATTGTTGTCTTTTTTAATTATATAATTGTGAACTAAACATTTAAAAAAATGTCCGATCATTTTGTAAAAAATTCCAAACGATCTACATATTACATATACAAACAATTCATAAAGTATCCCAATAATACAAACATATTAATAAATTAAGGTATAAAATGAATCATTACGTTATCATTTTAATTTTTATTTAAATTACGATCGTAGATATACATAATAAATGTCACATATTAAAACCTATTATTGTTAGGACTAGCAGATTTGTATCAAAACATCCGATATCCCAAAACCTTTCCCCAAAACGAAAAAAAAGTATTAGAAAAAATAAGGCATGACTCAATCCAATCAACTGCTACTACTTTGTTCGAAGTAGGTTTCAATATGGTGGCATCGTATGATTCGAAACACGTGTCAAGCACGGACAAATGATGTAATAAAGGATGATGTATGTTGAAAAAATGTAGGATATCCGAGTAAAAAAAAATATTGACATAAATAAATATGATCGTACTCACCATCAGCAGGCTGCTGGAAGTTAACATAAGCGTAACCGAGCGAACGTCGGGTAATCATATCACGACAGACGCGTATCGAGAGTACGGGCCCAGCCGATGAAAACTTCTCGAAAAGCATCGCCTCGGTGATATCACTATGCAAGTCACCCACGTAAAGTGAGGCCATAGGGTAATTTGGAGCTCCCGGATTCATTATAATATTATTCCCTCGTCGTGCAGCTGCTTAAGTTGAAAAATTTCTCTGATTTTTGGTATCTCTCGTTCCTTCAATATGGCTTGCGCTCTTCCGACCACGTTGTTCTTCGTAACGCAATTGATTACTATTTTTTTCCACACTTTACTTACGTTTCGCGGTTTTCAGCTACGGTTTTTCGATTTTTTTGTGTATATTTTTGTAATTTTTATATTTTTTTTGGGTTTTTTTTTTATAGAAGAGTTATTTCACGAATGGAGGTGGGTTGTGTGACCTATTTTGTAGAAAAAGGAGACACAACCACACGTGAACACAACTCTACTCTTTATGAGGAAGAGGCACTGGAAGTAGTTCCGTTCACAGTTATATAGTAACCATACAACGCACTTGCACGCTGTTAAAAGTAGTCCCTCTCGCGAATTGCACTGCCATCTACATCCAAATCTAGGTTGTTTTCAAATGTTCCTAGTACGATCAAAGACAAGTCTGGGATAGTCTAGGCACAGCAGTCATATAAATCGTTTATGTTTGTATGACCGTGAGCCTGGACCCGGGCAATTAGATCATATAATTTACTATATAATTTATATGATTTATATAAGTAGTTTATAGTGTTATGGATGAAAGCATCCACCGAGTGAAGCCAAAAAATTAATATGGCGTCAGTTTCAGAAAGCGTTTCGCTCGATATGTTTACAATACCTATGTATATATATATATGTCACACATACGCGAATCGATTCTGAAATCGTCGCCATGTTAACTTTTTCGGCTTCACTTGATAGATGCTTTCCCCTAGCAAAAATCACGTGTACATAACTATGGTCATGTGAACAAGACTGGACATTCCTATACCAAAAGTACGGTTGTTGTATACAACCGTGACGATTGTCATAAACAGGACTGAACACTTCTATACCGAAAATATTAATAAACCCCATTAACTTTTTTGAATCCATAAAAATCAAGATGGAGGCTAAGAAAAGGTCTTGTTCTGCGCATGCGTGACACGTACATACATATACAGAGATACTATGAATGTCTCAAGCAGAGATAGACATTCTACCGGTCTCTGTCTGTCTCACAGAATTATATTTTTCTTAGTCCTTCATGTTGATTTTGTTTGATTCAAAAGACGGACGGTTTTCCCTAGCAAGTGTCTGGACCTGTTTATACGATTGTACCCATATCTGTCTTATACCACATAAATAAAATATATTTTCTTACTTTTATAAATGAAATAAAATTATTATCATAATACACATAAAATTTCTTATATAAAAATATTAATTTTTAACTTTTTTTAAAACCTCCAAATGTACCAGATTTTACATTTCATTTTAAATACATATGTATCTCTGAATGATGATAAATAAATTGATATTTTATACAGCTCACAACTGTACGTTTATTTATATCATAATTTTTCTAAAATATGATAATTTATACAATTGCACAAGCATAAGATAACTTGTATACTATATTAAAAATACTTAGGATAATTCATTGAGATGATATACTGATACCGAGTAACTATACACTATACACTTTAGTAGTGCAAGTAAGCACGACGTTAGCAGTTGCAAACTGCAAGTGCGAGCAATTTAGCATTAAGTACGTAAAAGGTCTAATATGGCTAGTCTGGTTAGATACATAATACAAAAATATCGTGAGTAAATTTATAATTTATAAAATTTTGTACATTAGAAAAGTGTTATACTCTTATGTAATTATATATCTATATCTATGTCGTGTTTTATAGCAAACATACAAAAGTGGGCATATAATGCTAGTGGATTTAATAAGTATGGTATGAAATATGCATATATTATATTTTTATGTATGTATTATTTGTTTTATATATATTCGTGTAATAATTATTATATGAATATATCTTTCAGATGAGATATTTTATTACTTTATAATATGAAATGTGTAATGCTACTTTAAATAATTTAATAGAATTTACATAAAAGTGTACATTCTAAATGTTTAATTTTATATAAATTTAGGTTTATATAAAGATGACCTTTTGTGGGAGGATGAAGCTGTATTAGAAGCATTACGGCGACTACCACCTCATTTAGTAGAAGAACGTAATTTCCGAATTATCAGAGCCACACAGTTAGATGTTCAACATAAGATTTTACCAAAAGAACAATGGACTAAATGGGAAGAGGTAACTTGATATTAATGGTTCAAAGAATCTATTTTCATGTTAAACATTTTTGTGATTATTTTGTATTTGGAACAATTAATTATTTTATTTGTTATCAAATAGGATGTAGAATACCTTACACCCTATGTAGAGGAAGTAAGAAGAGAACAAGCAGAGAGAGCAAAATGGGATGCAGAGTAAATTATAATAATGTAGTAATAAATATATTCATCTTATAATTAAATTGTAATTTCAAGATATTGGTTTGTGTATATAACATACATATATTAAATAAACTATCTTTAGGCACTTAAATTCTATTGTTTCAAATATAGTTATTACCATGTGAGAAATGTTACATAATTGATAGTATTTTTTTGTATGTTATATATATTTCATTGTTAAATATTAAAGTAAATAAATTATTCTATACATATGATTCATTTAAAACATTTTTCTTTAATTATTTTTCATTTATATTTTCATATCGTACAAATGTAAAATTAGTTACTAAATTAAAAATTAGTCAACTAAAACAAGTGTAAAATTAGTAATTTAAAATATTAGGATAATGGAAGTCATTGAAATATTAGCAGTTAAAAGAAATTAATCTATCAGGATTAACGTTTAAGATTAATGAAGATTTAGGTGGATGATTATTTTGTTTAATGATATATTTAAGAGGAAGTGATTATTGCTAGTTATGTCCGCATTAATTGGAACTCATTTATGCAATGACTTATTCATCATTCCCCCACGAATCTATGCCGCATAGTTAGTGCGTAATACATACATTGTTAATGAGCGCGATGACATTAAAGAGAAGCCTTCAAGGGCTTGTAAATGTGAGGATAGAATCAATTTTTTTATCAATTTGTATATAAAAGACGACAGAATTGCGATGCAGTAAATAATTTTCGCATTATACTTATAAGAGTTTCGCGGGCAAATGGCGGATCAATATTTCACCCCCACGCGGATCTGAGCGGCATCCCCAATTACCAAAGATTTATATAAAGTAATTTAAGTTTTGTGAGTAAAAAAATCTATTTCCGTTTTTTCTTTTCTTTTCTTAGCAAATTTTCAAGTAATTTTTTCTGTTTTCATTACATACGATGCATATCTTTTACACAATTCTTAAAAGGAAAGCTTTAAAGTGAAAACCACACGGAACATCATATAAGGCATGATACAAAGAATGGTAATTGGAAATCAAAACTTAGAAAATTGTTATATACGTATTTAATATAACGCACGATCGAAAATTTCGCTTATTCTAATTATTTACTCTCTTTTTCTTTTATGAACTTAATAGTGTTCGTAACTAGTGTTCGTAAAAGTAGTGCGTAGTCTTCGCATTTCCGTTGCATTTCGTACACATGTCCTTTTTGTAACGAGATAATAAGTTTTTACATTTTCCATTGCACACGCATGGAGAGAAACAATAATATCTGTTTAAGTCAGTTCTATTAGGATTGTGAATTCTAATCGAGATATCAAGTGCTGTTATATAAAAAGTGAAAGAGTAATGCCACCCCTTCAAAGTCGAGCGTGAGAAAATTCACAAAACGTTTTACTGCATAATTAAATTCGCTTTGTGGATGTGAAGTACCTCGTTGTTTAAAATTCATTTTAGGTCAATTATAATGTCTGAACAAAGGTAATAAAATAAATTAGTTGCATTGCTTTTAAGAACTTTTATATGTTAATATAGGAAATTTAAGACGTATATGAATATTATGTCAAATATGTATATTTCGGTTAATTGCAGATGCCGGATGAACAGCGATCAGTGTGTTTTCAAGGAAGGAAAACGCTGATAATGAATCCCCATAAAATTGATCACAATATTTTATACTTAATACAAAGTAAAAAATTTAAGGAGTTTACACAATAACTCTTTTGATGCTGTTAAAAGCATTCTAATTATACATTGTTGTATGAAGAAAAAACAATGCTATATACATCAGGTGCTGCGCCAAAATACTACCTCTGCTATGTGTACAAAGTTATAAAATTGATTGTTTTAAAAGCAAAATAAAGTTATTAAAAAAAAAATATATATATATATATATATACACACACATATATATATGTATGTATATACATCTACACATGTATAAGAATTTAAATATAAATGGAGAGATATATTCTGAACTATAAGTATTTATGTGTAAATGCATAACAGATAAAACTGGAAGCTCTTCCTTGATCCATGTTTTCTTATTCAACAATGTATTATCTACAAATAATATGACAGGAGAACATTCTAACACGATGATCTACTGACAAATGTATAGAAGTAAAAATATCTATATATCAATAGCTCAAAGGAAATAGTCATTAAAGTAATTAAAAATGAGCATACCATACGATGAGAATTTGATATGGATAGTAGTGGTTGGATTCATAGTGGCCTTTATTTTGGCATTTGGAATCGGAGCTAATGATGTTGCAAATAGTTTTGGAACAAGTGTTGGTGCAGGAGTACTTACAATATTCCAAGCTTGCATTTTGGCAACAATCTTTGAAATTGCTGGAGCTGTACTCATTGGCTATAAAGTATTTTCAAAATTTATATATTTTACAAACTCCATCTTACACTATTTTGTTTAAAATATATTAATTGATGCTTACTTTAGGTTTCTGATACTATGAGGAAAGGTATATTAAATGTGACATTATACGAAGGCCATGAAAAAGAATTAATGTTAGGAGCATTATCTAGTTTAGCTGGATCTGGTATCTGGTTAATACTAGCAACAGCATTGCGATTACCTATTTCTGGAACACATTCCATTGTTGGTGCTACAGTTGGTTTCTCACTTGTGTGTAAAGGTACTGCAGGGGTTAGTAAAATTATTATATTAATTTAAAAATAAATAAACAATATTGCAGGATGTAATAAGCATATTTATAGGTCAAGTGGGTAGCTCTTGCAAACATAGCAGCATCTTGGTTTGCAAGCCCTGTACTTAGCGGAATTGTATCAGGTGCTATATTTTGGGTTCTAAGAAAATCAGTACTTCAATCTAGTAAGCCTTTAGAACAAGGTCTTTATATTCTCCCGTTAGCATATGGACTTACTATTGCTATTAATGTTATATCAGTTGCACATGATGGACCTAAACGTAAATAAATATTGTATTTGTGTTGCAATGATTGATCTTGTTTTATTTCAGCAAAAATTGATGTCATTTCATTAATGTCTGTTTTAGTTTTGATGTTAGATCAAGTGCCATGGTGGGGTAGTGTACTTGCTGCATTAGGTTGTGGCTTATTTTCAGCTGCAATTGTTTATTTATTTGTTGTACCATGGCAAAGGAAAAGGATATTACTTTCATTAAGTAGCAACAAAAAAACAACAACTAAGTTTGGTACCTGTGATAAAAAAGAAACAACAGCATTATCTGTTATTTCTGAAGCTCCAAGTAGTAGTAATAGTAATGGTAATGCAAAAGAAGCAGCGCCAAAATTACGTGGCAATAGCAGTGCCAGCCCTCTCTTAATGGTAGCAGGATCAGACATAGAAGGAACTCAAACTGAAATTGAAAGAAAAAACGAAGAACCACCAGAAGTATCTCAACTCTTTGCTTTTTTGCAAGTATTAACTGCAGCATTTGGCAGTTTTGCTCATGGTGGTAATGATGTTAGTAATGCAATTGGTCCACTTATTGCACTCTGGGCTGTGTATGCAGAGGGATCAGCTAAGCAAGAAGCAGAAACCCCACTGCTTATATTACTTTATGGTGGTTTAGGAATATCAACTGGTCTTTGGGTATGGGGACGTAGAGTAATACAAACTTTAGGACAAGATTTAGCACGGATTACACCAACTACTGGATTTACTATAGAGGTATACACATTTTAGAAATGAAAAATTATAATACCTAAGAAAAAAATAACGTTTATTGTAACATTTATTACATAAATACATATTATTAAATATAAATTATAGGTAGGAGCAGCAGTAACAGTTTTGTTGGCAAGTAAGGCTGGTTTACCTGTGTCAACAACTCATTGTAAAGTGGGATCTGTTGTCTGTGTGGGATGGGCTTCGCGAGGTGGTGAGGGA
The DNA here is from genome assembly GCA_014737535.1 of Bombus cullumanus. Classification (NCBI taxonomy): domain Eukaryota; kingdom Metazoa; phylum Arthropoda; class Insecta; order Hymenoptera; family Apidae; genus Bombus; species Bombus cullumanus. Next base: position 3,533,781 of record JACXIX010000044.1, on the reverse strand, counting down.
GTTTCGTGGAAGTTATTTCGTAATATTGCATTTGCATGGTTAATTACGGTGCCAGTGGCTGGCTGCTTGTCTGCAGGATGTATGGCTATCTTTAAGGAAATAATTAGTTTGTGACTTTAATGCCAAGGCAACTAATCCATTTTAGTGAAAACCATCCAATGCTACTGTTGTCAATAATTAATGCAAAAATAAAGATCAAATATAAATTGACTTAGTTATTCTTTATCTATAAATATATTATGTATTCAATTATATAATTTTATAGTTAAAATGATAAATAATATAACAATTAAAGTACTGTTAAATCAATATAAAATAACGTTGTTATGGAAACCAATCTAAACAATCTTTTTAACAGCTACAAGTTCAGTAGGTATTCAATAGAGATGCTTCTTGAAAATATATTTTATTAAATAATTTAAAATTTAATATGGAAAATCTACCACTTATACCAGGCTATACATTTCAAGATCCAAATGTAAGTCTGAAAAATTATTTGAATTAATTGTTACAATCATTATATTCAATAAAATTAAGCGAGAACATATCTCTTTTAAAGATCAAAGACTATAGGTTATTACAAAAATTTCATTTTTTAAATGGTTATCGCGTAGTACGTGATAGACACAGTGGTATCGGAGGAAGACCAATAGATATTGCATCTAGTGCTTATGTAAAAGAAGAGGATTCTGTACAGTAAGTGATGAATAAATGCAAAAATATAAAATTCATTTTTGTAAAATCTGATTTGTTCTTTTCTTAATTTTATATCAGTTTTCAATTTTTTTGGTGTAATGACATTAATTAAAATTTAGTTATGATCCATCATTAACATATGGTCGTGTAAAGGAATATGCATATCGACAATTCATTCCACACTATGCGCTATTTGCGCAGAAATGCCTCTGCTTTAAAGCGTTTTTTCGTCAAGGAGTTTTTAATTCTCCAGATGAACATTTTCGTATACGTCATGTTAATATAATATATCATTTGGAGGATGATACTGTATGTGTAATTGAGCCTGCAATTGATAACGTCGGCTTTCAGCAAGGGAAGCTCGTTAGACGTGATAAAATTATAAAAAATATAAATGGCGACACATTTCATTGGAAAGATTTTAATGTTGGAATTGACGTATGTAAGTTATAAAAATGTTTCTGCTATGATTGTACTTTTATTAATAAGAGGCGACAAAGAGTCCAACTTTTATTTAATTTATTTTTTTTAATAAAGAAAAATACATGTGCATTTATCTTTTATAATCTTTTGACATATTAATTATTGTTTCTTATTTTTTATTTAGCTTTATTATGGGTTTGCAGGTATTTATGGTGTAGTCTATCATATTATTGATTGCGATCTATTTACTAGAGAGTATTTAAATAGCCAAGGTATAGATGTTGGAGATAAGGAAGAACCTCCTGTAGATCCTTATACAGAACTGAGATTGAGCAAGCAGAAAACATTAACTTGTATTACAAAAATATCAGATGACGATAGACGACGATTTTTAGAATATGATAAAATGGTATTATTGTTTACTGCAACTTGGGATGACGATATTTATCAGATTATGTATTTCTTGACGGACGATACGATCGCTGTTCGTGAAGTACAAAAACCGAATAGCGGGAAAGATCCGGTACCAATGCTATTAAAAAGAATGAAAGTGCCAAAGGATTGGAAAAATTTACCATCAACTTATCCTGCTACATATATGGAATATGGCGATCCAGAGATCATTGAATACTATACACCAAGTGACTTTTTAGTTAGTCTATAAATAATTTATAAATATACGTGTATATTAATATGTTATAATTTATGTATTTTTCTTTTTAATTGCAGATAGGTGGTACAGTTTTTATATTCAATCGACGATTTTTTTTGCATGATTGTGACTCCTTCACACGAAAATATTATTCAGATATGTTAAGAATAACGCAACCGGAGGCAATTCCATTTCCAACAAAAGATGTTATAGCTGCACCAGAGTATAAACCTCCACCACATATAATCTTCGGTACACCTGAAGATACTTACGTTTCTTGTCTATCATTTATACCGGAACCACCTAAGAAAGATGTCATTCGACAACTTCTTAATTTCCCTAAAAAACTACGTTATTCTATGAAAATAGACATGGTACATCCGGAGGATAAAAGTCGCGACTTTATTTTAGAATACAGTTTAAGTGACGGTACTGTACTCGTACAGGAACTTCAAAAACGTAATTCAGGACGTCGCGAAGGTTGTTTCTTAAAAGCAACATTGGTTGCAAAACCAAAGACTGGAAGAGATAATCCAGAATATTATACCCCTCAAGATTTCTACGTCGGTGCAAAAATTAATATTTTTAATCATTATTTCATAATAACTGGCGCTGATCTCTTTGTGTATCGTTACATTGAGGCGAATCCCGAAAAGTTTCCACAAAAAGTACAAGATAGTATTCGTAATTATTTAGTTAAGCAAAATTTACTTTCCGCCGATATAGGGACAGAAACGAAAAAGATTCAAGATAATGAAGAAGCGAAATTGCAATCGCTTGAACCATCTAGAGAGACCGTTGCAAGAGATATTAATATGAAACAATGTATAAAGGATTTTGAAATTCAAACTAAATGTCAATATGAAGGAGAACATGGTGAATTACGACCACGCACACCACCACCAGAAGAACTTTGTCCAGATTTAATAACAAATAATAAACAATCATCTCATCAAGATCCAAAGACATTTACTGAAAACAAAGCAAAAAAGTAAATAAAATAGGATGATCAGGTTCAATGATGATAAAGAAATATTATTTCTGATCAATAATTACGTTCAACACAATATTTTCAACAAATTTACAAATATACATTAATTTATCACACTTTAAAATATGGTTTTCTCAATTTAAATAATTGCTTTAAGTAAGTTAATATTTGATAACGCATGATCGTAAAACATCGGTATTATACATGTATTACGTTGAACGCAATTACTACTCAATCTTTTATCATTTTTTAATTACAGAACTTCCAATCAAAACTAAATCAAATACATATTTTCTAAAAAATTCATTGCCTGCATACATGATTCTGTAATAGTTCAATTTGAATATTAAATTCATAGTTCAAATCAATATTTAATCAAGTACAATTATACAATGTAAATACTAAACAATGTAGTACATTACAAGTATACTATTTGTATGTCTGCATATTATAATACAATGATAATATACAGATACACAGTCTGTATACATTAGCATGTGCTATATTAACCATAAAATAAAGTTTAGATAAACTTTGGAATCCAAACATTTTTAAGCAGAACTCTAAAATGATTGAAAAAAGCAACTATTTTCAATAATAATTTCCCATAAAATACTTCTTAGTAAATAGTCTAGCAAAATATTTTAGTGCTGTTTAACTAAAATACAGAACTTTAATAAATTTAATTTTTATTCAGTTGTTTTTAGTTATTGGACATTACTACATGTCCATTTTCTGAGCAACTTATTCTACTTGTAAACTATAAATAAGCTAGTGATTCAAAAACATTAGCTACAAATTTTTAATATTGATATATTACTTTAATAAAATGTGTTTGTTTTTTAATCATTTACAATATAAAAACAAGAAAAGAGATTTGCAATGTATATGATTCAGATTCCCTTTCTTGTTGTTTATAATTGAGTATGCAAAAGTAGTTATGATAATATGCATACCTTCATTAAAAAATCTGCATTAAACTACTCTGTGGTTTAATTCATTGATTAATTTTGTACAAACTTTTTAATCAACTCAAAATCTCATGTCATTTGTGATTAATTCTTTGATCATATGAAAAAATGATACTAATTTGCAATGAAAAAGTAATTTAATTTTTATAAAACTTAAAGAACTCAAATTTCCTTATTTTACTGCTTCTTTTACAATTTTCTACAAATTAATTACTATATGTAACTATGTATATGTAAATGTGTGTATATAACTACCAGTAAAATGTAATCAAATCTAAGATGGAATCTATTATTTTATATATTTTAGTTTACTAAATCCACATTAGTTAAGCAATTCTTGTTATATTAGTGTTCAATTTTCTACATATAATTTGTGAAAAATTGTTTAAATTTACTGATATTATTTTTAAAGGAGCCTTTTTCTTAATGGGCATGAAAAGTATACATATTCCTTTTTTTCAATATACAAAAACACAAGGTTTCTATTTCAGTAAAAACAACTGGAATTTATAAAATAATGAAACCATGACAAAAAGTGTATCAAACATTAAAATAAAATAAAGTAACAGTCAATTTTAACAATAAAACTGATATCTCATGAAATTTTCATAAAATAGTACAGTAATCATTATCATATATGTTACTATAGAGTAACTATAATATTATTTTCATATAATGTTTTAGTTCACTTTTGCAGTCCATGAATAATATAATAATATAATAAGAGGTAATATATATATATATAATACACATATATAATTATATTATATATATTTATATATATTATATATAATTAATGTATATATAATATATATAGTGAATATATGTAATATATAATATATATTAGAATAATATATATATATATATTATATATATAATTTGCAATAGATATAGAATATGCATAAAATAATCAGTTGACAATAATTTCTATTATTATCCAATGATCAAGCATAATTGTTACACATAAACTTAAAACGTTGTAATAAGCCCTTGCACCTTTATAACAAAGAAAGGTGAGTCCTTTCAGCCGCAGGCACCAGGTTATATGTCCATCAAAGTTTAAAATGGTAATTGATTTAAATGACACTTGCTTACAATATTGTTCTCGCATAGATCTTTTCATTATCAACAAAAGTTTAAGCATTTTACAAGGGTTAGTCCATATATTACAGTTTTTTCTTCTGTTCCATATTTCATTTTTCTCTCATTTTTAATTTGTACGTTTAAGAAACACCTTTCGATGAATAGCACGCAACACCACACTATATGCTTATAACTGTCAGCAAGGTTACCCAATATCCCTTGAAATTGAATTACGTTCTTCATGGTAGTTATGATCAGATAATATTTATGATGCCGTCGTGACGCTAATTATCATACAAGTTGATTATTTAACAGAAGGAAATAGTCTCAATGATGACAAGTTTTCACAGGAATTAGAAGCCTTTTGTGTATCCAAGAAAGCAAAGGTAAGTAGTAAGACGATAATTAGTCGTAGCATGCTTTCTTTACGATGATTACTATTATGAACAGTATTATATTCTTGTTGTATCCATCGCTACTGGCGTGAACCTCCTCTGCCTCTACCACGACCACCATCCCGATCCTATACAAAGAGATACAATATTTAAAAAAGTACTATCATATAATTAATTTTGAATTTCATTATATTTATAATATCATAATGTTGTCACTTACTTTGCGTTGATGATGTAAATGCGATTGATGAGGATGATGATCCCTTGATAAATCTGAATGTCCTCTATTTCTATGATTGGAAGAATGATGATGTTGTATAGCATTTGATGGAGCCTTACGTTGATCTTCTTCTGCTTGTTTACGTTCATAATGTCCAAAGTCATCAAAAATGCTAGTTGAATGTCGATAAGTATGTAATATACGCAGCACTGTTATGCCTTTTGCATGAGGGACTTCCTGTGCATCCCTTGAATTAGTCACTGGTTTATTTTCATTGTTTTCTAGTCTAATGTGACGAAGTTGCACATTAGGAACATCTTTAACATAAATCCAACGTACGCGAAATTGGCCTTTCCATTTATCTTGAGACCATACAGAGCTATTGCTCTTATAATCAACAGGTGACACCATTTGTGCCATACCACAAAAGTGACCAGATCCATTGACAGAAAAGAACAAATATAAAGGCGCACCTTCACAACTGGCTTCTTTATATGCTTGATCCAATCTTTTATTACCATGCTCAGTACTGCACCAAATCTCATATTTAATGGATCTATGAATATCATCCTCAGAGTAAGACTTGATTACAAAAAACCTAGCTCCAGGAGCAGTTTCATCAAATTCTACAGGATTATAATCATTCTTCACTTTCAGCTTATCTAAGACAGGATGCGACTGTGATTGTGTAATTTGCTGCTGTTGTGGCTGCAGTTGCTGCTGTTGTTGCTGCTGTTGTTGTTGCTGCTGCTGCTGCTGTTGTTGTTGTTGTTGCTGCTGCTGCTGCTGCTGCTGCTGTTGATGTTGGTGCTGTTGTTGTGGGGGCATATGAATCTGCGATTGTGGAGGTGATGGAGGTGTTGTAGGTTGTCTATTCCAACATGGTGGAGGAGGAGGAGGTCTCTGTCTCTGAGTCAATGGCGGAGGTGGTGGAACAGGAGGCTGTACTTGTGGTGGCGGTGGTGCTGTTGGAGGAGGTGCAGAAGATTTACCTTCACCCCATGTTCCAATGTCCATATTGTGCTTCCCTGGCACAATAGGTGGTGGTGGCATTCCAGCCTTTTTCTTCATTCCTTGAGAAGATGAAAGTGGAGGAACAGGCTTTGCAGGTTGACTTGCAACACTGGCCCATGTTATCTTTCTAGGTTCTTTTGCTTCTGGTTTTATCGATTGATTAGATGAAGTTTGTTCTTGACGTGGAACTTCTCCACTTCCTAGTGACAAGCCTTGCACACTTTGTTCAATAGTCTTAATTTCTGCGTTACTAGGTGTTGGATAATTTTCATTTCCACGTGGAGCCTGATAATAATCTTCATAGCGTGTTTTTCTTGGAGTGCCCCAAGCACTAAAATCACCATTTCCATGAAAATAATTAAAAGCAGGCTGACCAAATGTACTAAAACCACCTCCTGCACTAGCAGAAAACATTCCATCCATGCCATATGCATCATGACCTATTTGACCTCCATAGCCAGAAAGAAACGCAACAGGGTCTGTTCCATTTGACCAAGTACCATCCCCAGCACCAAATGTTTGATAAGGGAATGAAGTACCTGCATAGTAAGGACTATATGGATCACCAGTTCCAATTGGATAACTAGAATGATGTGTACTATTGCCTCCTCTCCATGAATCAAATCCAGTATCTTCTCCACCAGCATGTTCTGTCTGTGGTTGCTGCTGGTGTTCTTTAGGACCATTGCTCACTATTAGGATGAAATTTCATTTCATTAATATATAAAATGAACTTTTCTTGATGAAATAGTCTAAAATGAATTCTTTAACAACTTAGTTCAAATGATAATTCTTAAATGAAATTGAATATCCCAGTATATTGTTAGAAATATTTCTATTTAATAATTAAATACTATCAACAAAATATCAATTACAAAACAAAATATTCTTATGATTCAGAATTTAAAACCATATAGAATATATGGTACAATAACTACACATTACTATTAAAAATTAAGAAATTGTCTTTTAGCAAAATTTCTTTAATTTCTTAATTTAGAGAAATTTTTCCAAGTAATTGCTATAAACAATTCTATATTGAAAATTTCAACATATTAAAATTAGTAAAAACTATGTGTGTTACAAAACACATAAGAAAGACTTTATTTTATCTTCTAGTAAAAAAACATAATTTCAATAATGAATAGTTAAAAATGACACCCTGTTACAAGATTTTGTATAGAAATCGAATTTTGAATACAGTGAAATATTAATTATAATATACAGAATAGTAGGTTACTCTGGTTTAATAATTGTATCTTGTATAAGATATTTCATAATATTAACAAATCGATATAAATAAATGATTTTGGTTTTTTTACTAAATTATGTAATATTTTTAATAATTTTACTGTATGACGTAGCCGATATATGAACGTATTATTTTTTAAGATTTTTATGAATATTTCAAATTATCAGTAACATATATATATACGCACATATATATAAGCGAACACGATTCTGAATTCATTAAAAAAAATGCTATAAAATAATGCTATTGATAACCTAACATATCCGATATATACTAAAGCATACAGATAGGTTAATGCACTATGTATATATACCTATATAAAGATCGGCTAAAAATATAGATAACAACACTTCGTATTAGTTAAAAAAAATTGTGTGCATTAACTTACCGTGATACCGACAGGCATTGATAAAATTGCACACAATAGACACAAACTCGGAGTAAATTATACTATTTGGAGTACAAAAATCTATGCACGCATGCAGTAATTTTTATAATGAACAGTTCATCTGTTTTCAGAATTACACATCGGCAAAAGAAATAATGAAAAAAAGAAAAAATCGTAGGAGAATACAAAGTCTCACCTTGACTGTTAGTTTGTCCTTTCATCCGCTGCATTCCGTTGCATGGAAAAATATACAAAATTTAGAATGGCTGTCTTCAGTGAAAGGTATCTGCAGTATAGCGGTGTGGTAGCAAGTCAACACACTGACCTGATTTGAAACAGCACCTGCCAATCCAGTTGACATAACCTATCACACACTCTTGTCCTCTCTTCACAGACGCCAAATAGACGGCTGTGCCTTTAATAAAATAAAGTTTTTCAAACGCAATACCACAATTACATGCGACCAGCGTTATAGCACTCGATGTACCCGGACACTTCTTTCTTACGGGAAGTCTTCAAACTATGAAATTCGCTGAACCTGAGACCTCCGCGTTATTTTCCCGTAATGTCTTACCGCGAGAGAGTCTCAGGAATCTTTTTTCGTTACACTTCCAGACAGATAAATTTCCACAAAATCCTCAACTCTGAATAATAACTACGTGACGTACACTGACCTCTCGTATGTATTAACAGATTGTCTAACATTCGCAAGAATAAGGTCCCTATACGATTATTCCGCCGAACGTGTGTTATCTTATAGTCCGATATAATTGGATTAGATAGATTAAATTAAAAAATATGTTGTTCCTGTTATTTTTATATGTTTCTTACAGATATATTAATATTATTGCATAGTATGAAAATTTCCTTTTTATCTTCGTATTTACTAGTTTTCTACTGATGATTAGAACTAGAAACTAGAGACTCAATGTTGAGTATGGTCGTGTTTTGATGAATTTAGTTCGTGCACATTGTGTAATATAGAATTAATTCACACAATATATGATATGATGCGATATAATATTTGTATACATCATACAGGAAAAATTTCATGTATAAATTTTTATAAAAATTTCATTTATTGTTTCTATGATTATGAAAATCTAATATAGGGTATATACAAACAATTTAGTAATTTTTTGCTATAATAATTATATATAATGCATTAATATAATATCGAAAACATTTTATTAAGCATTATTAAGTAAGAATAAATAATGTTAAAATAATGTCTAATTTTTATTTTTTAGTACATAATAAAATATAATAAAACATTGATTTTTTATAATATGAATTTAGAAGTGTATGATGTTTTCAATTATATATAATGCCAAAAAGAACCACCGTAACATATTTATGAAAATATCAATCAATTTTCAAATCTTTTTGTTTTGATTCATTAACAAATTTGATTGAAATTATATTTAGTAATTGATATCTGAACATAGAAAAATGTAACATTTTGTATATAAGGTTAAAATTTCAATTGTGATATGGTAGTAATAATGATAATAACAATTTAATTATTTAAGACATTAATTTGTTGTGTAATTGTAATTTGTTATACAATAATGCAATATAGTTAGTGACATTCTGTAATGTATAGTAAATAATGCAAGAAATAATATAATATTATTATCATTTCATTTATGCATTTTGATACATTCATTTATTATATCATATATTGATAGATATCTACTGAAAATATGGATTAGTTTCTCATTTGATGGATAAATTGAAAATAGATACTTTAAGAAACTTTTTTTGTTGATGTAAATAAAAAGAAATCGATGTCAAACTTTAATATATTTAAAAATTTCAGATGCTAAATTTGCTATGAATTTAACAATATTTTAAAAGCTAAGGTTTATATTACAGCATATAAAAAATTTTTGAATGTGTAAACTATAATAGTTGCAATAAATTTGTAGCACGTATATTAATAAAAGAAAATTATTACAAGTTTATTATTTATTTATTTTTCATTAATAATATGTTATGTATATTATAAATGTACAATGGTGTAAATATCATGGCCACAAAAAATACGTCGAACCTAGAATTAAATTAAGTATTCATAATAATTAATAATTATAATTTTATCAATGTATTGTGCTATAATATAATATTTTAAATTATATATATAATTAAACAACAGTAAATGAGGAAATAGAAATCAAAATTTCAATTTCAATACCTAGAATCTCATAACATCATTTTCCATACTTTTACAAATTTACAGTTATCTGTCACATACTGTAATTAAGCCTGATATTTATTTATAGTTTATCACTTTTAAACAAGTACAATTATGCGTGTAAAATGGGTTCTTTAATAGATCAAAGGAAATCATGTTCTGCTTATTTGATCATGCAAATTACTTTTTACAAACATACTTAAACATTCAAATTCAATTACTTTAAAAAGATTAGTATCGTATATATTCAATTTTTTTACATATATTAAGTAAGAAAGAGTTTCAATTCATAGTAAACAATAAAAAAGAATGATATAAATATAACAAACATTGAATTTTATAAGATATTTAAAAGTTTAATTATAGTACTTTCATGCAAGTATCAGGAGTAACTTACTTTTGAATATATACGATACATACATTTACTTTGAATATGTTGTAATTTCATATTCAAGATAAAGAGTCTTTGGTTACAAATGTCTTCTTGGAGCAAAGGAGACTCTTGCAGAATATCCTTGTATTTATATGGATAAAGAGCTCCATTTTTTCACACAAGATACAAATATTTTGTTATTTTCTTAACATAAATTCAGTTTCTGGTCAACCATGAAAAAGCTTTAAGAATTAAATATGTTAATGTTAACGCATATAAAATTTTTTCTCTTTGTTGACGTTGCAACATCTCAAGTTCGATTGCCATTACTCGACGATTTAATTTCCCTACTTGCCGACGTAAATGTTGTATCTCTTCACTAGGTGGAAGAGAAACATTAAGTGCACTATATGAGGGTGTCTGTTCTCTAGAAAAATAATTATATATTCTCAAAAAAAAAGTAATATATTTATAGAGTGGACTAATAACATTGATTATTTCATATGTTACCAAATCGAAAGTTTTATGAAATCGGCGATTGCTACGTTACGTCAGTGCAAACATATTTGAGACACCTCTTATGCTACTGATAAATTGCTACTGATACATTATGACTCTCCTCATACTACATACAAGCTTTTTCATATTTTCATATGATTAGTTATTGGTCCACTTTGTATATATAATTTTATGTATATGAATTGAAAAGTATTAGTTATTACCTAGCATACCTAACTATTTGTGTTTCTGTAGAATATTGTCCATGTGATTTAGATGATAATGAATCCTTAGTTTCTGTTGGGTATGAATTTGGTTCTTCTTCATCAACTGCCGGAAAATAATGGTCATCCAATGTCAAAATCCTTGGTGGAGTCTATCAATATAATAAGCAAATTATAGATATTATTGAATTCTAATATAGGAAAATGCTAAACCTTAAAAAATATGAGAAGATCTTTGCTGATTAAATCATATTTAAGAATAAATCTCTAAAGTATATATTTAAATTCATTTAACAATATTAAATATTTACCTGCACTCTAACCATGCCTGCTTCAGGTGGTAAAACAGCATTTTCTAATGTAATTTCTCTTGGTGGTGCTCTAGTTCCAACATGTTGTTCTTGTCCTAGATTTATTTAATTATATCTAACATTAACAAGTTTTACCTTACTTATGTATAATTAATGATTTTGTAAAATATATTTTTAATAAAAAAATTAACTTGGTTATATAACAATTAACATATAAATTTATTAATAAACAGAAGATTATATATTTACCAACAACTAAAATTCTGTCTGGAACATGCATTTCAAATTTATCTCCTGCAACAATCTGATTCCAGCTAGAACCATTGGTATCAGCTATTTCTTCTTCTGTGTAGTCGCCACTCACACGAATACTTTTTGGTACACGCATCCTTTTGTTAATGTCCAAAGTAAAATTTGGGTCATAAAAATTGTCAGCCTCTCCATTAAAAACAGTAGGACTATGTGCTTTTGACATTATAACTAAAATAATTAAAAACAAAATTCAGATCTGTACTTTTTATATTTTTTACTAAATTTGTTACATTGACTTGTAAAATATTACATAAATAAGTCATGGTATTTTATATTTTTATTTTAGGAGATTAAAAATAAAACGTAATAAATGGAGAAAAGATTTCTTTTTTATTCGATACGATAATTTATACTTTATCAAGTAAAACAAAAGTAAGAGAACTTCCTATCTTTGTTAATTAATTGATAAATGAAATAATCTGATGATTATTGTAACAAATTACATGTTTTTAACAATTTCACAGTACAGTATCAGACAATACAATGACGATACAAAAACTATACGATTTAAATCTTCCATAACGGTAACAGAATAAAAATAATTGTGCATCATAAATTACATTTATTAATAGTAACTGTTACAATAAATTTTTATACATGCAAAAAATACTTTTCTTAAATGCTTGAATAATTACCTGTCTGCAACTTTTCGATCGTTGAACACAAACTCTTTGCACGAAGTTGGTAATGTGTTTCATGTACAAAAGTTACAATTGTACCAATCGAGAGTAATCGATATTTAGAAAGGTATCGATTTCAATAAAACTCCCGCCAAAATGACTAAATGTATCTGCCATTAAAACCTTAATCAAGTGCTCTGATTTTCTTCTATGTGTGAATGTTTTTTAATTTTGTTTCCGGTAGTATTAGCTATTTATGATATTTTTTACATTTTGATTTAACAATTTATTTTTGGGAAATATGAGTGACACACAATGTAAGTGTTATAATATTTTAATTCTTTACGAATTTTATTTCTTAATTTTAAAGTTTTACTTACATTTCATTGCTTTTATTGTTTAACTATTTAATTAAATTTAAGAATATTTTGTTCCGTTTTTAAATGTTTATTGAATACGGTAGGTTCATTACTTTAAGATATTCTTATAATAACTAAAGATGAGAAAGATTTTGAATTGAATTTTGATATAGAATTTGAATTTATAAATGTTTATCAAATTATATTATCTATGAATTCAGCAGGCAGAACTAAACGCCAGAAGTTTGATAAAACTGGACGGTTGTCGGCTTTAGAAAAATTGAAACAATTAAAAGGTAGTAAACATAAATATGAAGTTGATGAATTGGAAAATGTTTATGAGGAAGTCGATGAAAAAGAATATAGCAAAACTGTAATAGAAAGGCAAAATGATGATTGGATTATTGATGATGGTAATAACTTTAAAATTATTGTTTTTATTAGAAATAAGAATAAGTATTACAAAATAATTATTTGTTATAAAAGGAGAAAGTGGTTATATTGAAGATGGTAGAGAAATTTTTGATGACGATTTAGATGATGAAAGCATACAAGAAGCAAGAAAGCATAAAGTTGCAGGCCCTAGAAAAAGCAAGAAAGATTATGCCAAAAAGAAAGGAAACATTCAAAATATGTTAATGAATATGTCGTCTAAAAGGAAAACGGATGCTAAATTGGACGATGATAGTATTTTAGGAGATTTAATGTCTGAACTAAAAAAAGATGATATCCCGACACAGTCAAAACCAAAAACTGTTTTGAGGAACAAATTTTGTACTACACCAAAATTAAGTGAAAAGTAATTAACTTTTCTATACATTTGACATTTGTGTTTTAATATATTTAGTATTACTTTTACAATAATATTATGGTTTCTTAGAAATGTAGAAAAAAAGGTAGAATTAATTTCTGAGTATGAGAAAATGCAATGTGATGATAATGATGATGATTTAGTAATGTTTGATAAACCAAAAAAGGTAAACATGCATAAACAAGTAGAATCAATTGCCCAAATAGAAAACTTTACTTCAAATGAAAATAGTAGTCAAACAATTATAGATGATTCTGATAATTCGGAAGTTAGAATATTGAGTATGCAATCAGAAAAAGATCTTAAAGAAACAAGCATCAGTCAAGTAATTGAAACAGAAAGTGAAAATCTTGAAGATGTAAGTTTTATTAGTTAATAATATTTTGAAATGATACTTGGACTACATTTTGTTTATTACAGTTCTCTGCAGATTTTGAAGATGACAGTATAGATCACAATGAAAAGCCAAAGCCATCCATTAATAAAGAAATTATAAAAAATAAATCAACCATTCAAATGAAAAATAAAGATGCTGAAGAAGAAAACTTTGATTTAGAAAATTTTAATAAATCATTAGATATTGAATTTGAAACACAAATATCAAACATTGAAATGCCTACTGATACTACAGAAGTGCCTTTACCGCTTGTAACCAATGCAAACAAAGAAGAAGTATTTAGATTTTATTGGTGGGATGCATATGAAGATCCATATAAACAACCTGGAGTTGTATATTTATTTGGAAAAGTTTTTGTGCCCTCGATAAAAGAATACCGTTCTTGCTGTTTAACAGTAAAGAATATTCCACGAAGAATTTATCTTCTTCCTAGAGTATATGTATGAGTACTCAAGCATCTTTTAAAATATATTTATATATACTATCTATTTTTATTATATTATTAACAATTTTTATATATCATCTATTATATATTGATAATTTTTCTCCTTTAGCTTTAATAAAATAATTATAGGAATGTAAATTTTAGATAAAAACATCGTTGAAAGGAAATAATGATGAAGAACAATTAAATACAATAGAAGATGTGTATAAAGAATTTAATCAATTTGCAAATAAATTAGGAATAAAGGAATTTCGTAGCTGCAAAGTCTCAAAAAATTATGCTTTTGAACAAGAAGGTACTCCAGCGAAGTCTGATTACTTAGAAGTAAGATATTCTGCAAACTACCCACCTGTTCCCTCTGATTATTCTGGACCATCAATAGAAAGTGTTTTTGGAACAACAGTAAATTCTTTAGAGCTATTTCTAATTGAAAGAAATATTAAGGGACCATGTTGGTTAGATGTTAAGTCTCCATTACCTACTGGTGTACAAACCAGTTGGTGTAAAATAAAGGTATATCAGTTTCATTTATTAATCAAATTTATGACCAGTAAATATACATATTAACTAATCAATTATATCATAACTGAATAGGTAAATTGCATGAAGATGGAGAATATATCTGTTTTCTCTGAGTCTCAAACATTACCACCATTAGTAATAACAACTCTAAATATACGAACATCTTTCAATGCAAAATTACAACAAAATGAAATAGTTATGATTACAATACTTATGCATCATAAATATCATATTGATAAAGAACCGCCAAAACCACCATTTCAACGACATTTTTGTTGTATGACTGTTTAATAAATTATTATTCCAAATGTGTATTTTTTCAGTATTTGATATATTTTAACATTATTTCATATAGTGATTACACATCCACGTGATACATCTTGGCCAAGACAAGCACGAGAAGTGCTCTCAAATATTTCATATACTACATTAATGAAATTTGAAACAGAGACGGATTTACTTGAAGAACTGTTAAAAATAATAAATACTGCAGATCCTGATTTGTTAATTGGGTATGATTGTGGCTTCCAATTTGATATCTTAGTGCAAAGAATGATTACATTGAAAGTTTCAAATTGGAGCAGGTTTGGAAGATTAAGACGGTCTATACCTCCTTTAATAAGGGTATGAAATATAGTCATACACATTTATAATGAGCACTGTGTTGATCATAAAGAAGTAAAAATATTTTAGGGAAAAGTAAATTTAAATCAAGCAGCAGCTGGTCGACCTATCTGTGACATACAAATTTCAGCTAAAGAATTAAATCTCAAACTTAGAAGTTATGATTTGCAATCTCTTTGCACAGCGGTAAATATTCAATAATTATTTATATGTGCGACGTTCGTAACTAGAAAAATTAAATCCTAATTATTCTAACAGGTATTGAAGAAAAAAGAAAATGAATGTAAGGAAATAAAATCTGGTGAATGCGCATCATTTTATGATACTCCTAATAAAATAGATAATTTAATTAAAATAACATTAACAGAAGCATTATACATTTTATCTATTGTTTTTGAACTTAGTGTTCTCCCACTTGCTTTACAAATTACATGTATTGCTGGTAAGTATATATAAACATTTCAAATAACATAGATCTTTCAATTAATATATATTTATTTTATTCATGTAGGGAATGTTATGTCAAGAACATTAACAGCAGGACGTGCAGAAAGAAATGAATATTTATTATTGCATGCATTCCATTTGAAAAACTATATAACACCTGATAAACGTGTTACGAAAAAAGGAAAGAATGAAGGTAATAGTATATTTTTTAAACATATGAACAGTTACTACTTCATAGTATATTTATCATTAATATTAATTGTTCTATATGTAGAAAATGCTAGTAAAAAGAAAGCGGCTTATGTTGGTGGCTTAGTTCTTGATCCAAAAAAGGGGTTTTATGATAAACTTATTTTATNAAACTTATTTTATTAATGGATTTTAATTCTTTATACCCTAGTATAATTCAGGAATATAATTTATGTTTTACTACTATACCTGGAGCTGCATATGCTGAGTACGAGGTAAATTTATTTATTATTATGGATTAAAAACTAATTAATACTTTTAACTTTATTTATAAACATGTATGTAGGATTTATCAATTCCTGAATCAAATTTAGAATTTGGAATAATTCCAACTGAAATTTGCAAATTAGTTGAAAGTAGAGGAGAGGTGAAAAAACTGATGAAAACCCCAAATATTTCACCTGAATTGAAGATGCAATACAATATTAGACAACTGGCTTTGAAACTTACAGCAAATTCTATGTATGGTTGTTTGGGTGCAACTCATTGTAGATTTTATGCTAAAGGACTTGCTGCCTTGGTTACAGGTAAAGTATAGAAATGTATTTGTAAATGTATTTATAAAATATTGAATATCATTGCAGCAAAAGGTCGAGAAATTTTGCAACATACAAAAAGCCTTGTTGAAAAGTTGAATTATGAAGTTATATATGGAGATACTGATTCCATAATGATAAATACAGGTTTATTAGAGTATGAAGAAGTGTTTTCTGTCGGAAAAAAGGTACATATTATATCAAAAATATACTTTTTCTTTATTTTGTATCCGAAAAATAATACTAATAGAAACCATGTGTAGATTAAACAAGAGGTGAATAAATTATATAAACGAGTAGAATTAGATATTGATGGTGTTTTCCGTTATTTATTACTTTTACAAAAGAAAAAGTATGCTGCAGTTATAATGACAAAATTACCTAATGGGCAAATAGAGTTAACACAAGAACATAAAGGTCTTGATATTGTGAGAAGAGATTGGTGTCAATTAGCTTGTGATGTTGGAAGGTAAGCAAAATATAGGTAGTTTATTAATATTATGTTATATAGACTAAAATATTATGTTATATTTAATAATGTTTATAACAATGATTGTTTTTAGAAAAATTTTGGACCATCTTCTTTCTGATAAATCATGTGACGATAGAATAGAACAAATTTTTAGTATATTACATGATGTTGCACAAAATGTTCGAGAAAATCAAGTTCCTTTATCTTCTTTAATTATTACGAAACAGTTATCAAAAAATCCAAATGAATATCCGGATACTAAACAAGCTCATGTCCAAGTAGCTTTAAGATTAAATAAAGAAGGTGGTAGAATGTGGAAAGCTGGAGACACCATCCCGTATATTATATGTGACGTTCGTGTTTGTCGATTTCACTACTATTTAATATTTATATATTATTTTTATAAGCACTATTAAACATATAGTCATTTTTCTGTATGTTAGGATGGAACAGAAAAATCTGCAACTGAAAGAGCATATCATATTGATGAATATAAAAAGAGTGATTCTTTAAAAATAGATGTTAATTACTATTTACTGAGTCAAATTTTCCCTATCGTTTTGCGAATTTGCGAACCAATTGAAGGAATTGATGATGTTTTGTTAGCTAAATGTTTAGGTACAATTTTATTTGACATCGATTTTATATGCATTATTGTATTTAAATTTTATTTTATATAAATTTTATAATATAGATTTGTATTATATAAATCAAATTCGTTTTCATAGGCTTGGAAAACACTTATAAATCTAGAAGAATAATACATCAAGAACATGCTGATATACCATTATTAATGGAAGAAGATAGATTTAGGTATTGTCTCCCTTTGAAGTTTAATTGTAGAAGCGAAAAATGTCAGTCAGAAATTATAATTAAAGATGTTGTGAATGAAGAGGTAAGAAATTAATTATAAAAAATATGTTTTTTTTCTTATACATATCTTTCTATTTATTTACTACATGTTGAAAAATTACATAGCTTGGAAATCGATTGTCGCTTGCTTCCTGTTCAAATTCAGAATGTAAAGTACAACCATGGACATATGCTAATACAATACAAAATGTAGTGACACTTTCTATACGAGAATTGATTAACGAGTATTATAACGGATGGTTAGAATGTGAAAATCCATTATGTGGTGATCAAACACAATGGATACCATTAGATTTCGAGTCACTATATCCAATTTGTAGGAAATGTAATGATGGTGATTTACATAGAGTCGTAAGTTAAAAGATTTATCACTGTTTCCAAATATTTTACTTTATATATACTTTATATATTATTTATATTTATTTAAAGTTTACAGATACAAAACTGTATAATCAAATGTGTTTTTATCTGCACCTTTTTGATGTGAATCAGTCAAAGTATAAAAGTAACTATCCACTTTTTTTTCTTTTTTAAATAAGATCTCAGAAAATTATCTAACAGTTGATTCTAAATGAATTTATTGTTAGGTTTATTATCTCAATACCCGCAAGGTATGAGAGAAGCTTATGATTCTCTGAAAGAGGCAGTGGAAAAAATGTTAAGGCGAAATGCATTTTCTGTTGTATGCTTGGATACAATCTTTTCAAACAATGATGAACAAGAAGAAATATCAAGTTTATGTGCAGGTACTTTAGAAATATCAGATGGGTTAGATAATGAAGAAATGGTAAGTAATATATATTAGAAAAAGTATTGTTATATAATTTGTTACTATGTAACAATATAAATTAAAAATATTTGTAATTAATTAACAAATACAAAAACTGAACATATACATTTTAATTTTCCTGTTTCAGTAAACAATAGATAACGAATAGATTTGTTCCTGTAAGTATATTTCATTAAATTGAACGTTTTTTATATCTTAATGTTATTTTCCTATTCTTTCTTACAAAAATTATAATGTAAATATTTTTGATATTATTATATGTAAAAATAAAAGACATGAAATATTAAAATAGCAATATAATCAATTTATTTTCTGATTGTACTCCATAGAAACAATAAATAGGTAGATATCACTAATAGGAGCAAAATAATTTCCAGCATTCATTATTTTTCACTGTTTGCTATTTATATGCAATTATTGTTGTATATAAAAATGTATATTTAACAATAACTTGTTTTCGTGCATTTACATTAAAAATACATCATGAAGATAAATTAACAACATAATATTTTTAACGAATATATAATTTATTATTTTCTGTTTTCTTTTACACATATTTATTAATATTACAGTATCAGTATATCTATTAGGACGTTAATCTATTAATTTTTTTCTTTTTTAATCTCTATTACTATCATAAAACATAAATACCTATGTTACAGTGGATTGAAATAATATTGTTTGTAAGCATGTGTCTGTAAGGAGGAAGATTATAGTTATGTTTTCAAAAAATCACAAGGAAAATTAATTTGTTTCTTTCCTATATGACATTAAAAACAATACAAATTTTATGGAGTGTGTTTGTAAGTATTTGTTTGCCACTGTATATTCAAATCATATACAGGAATACATTTCAGACATTACACACTATATGGTGGTAAACCAAATAATTCAGGTTGAAATTTTTCAAGACTGTTTAGTATCAATGTTGGATTTTTAATATAATTTTTTGGTAACATTGGATCTGGAACCATAACAACTTGCATTCCAGCATTAAGTGCAGCCTTTACACCATTTGGAGCATCCTCAAACACAAGACACTAAAAGTATAACATTCAATTTATTAATAATTATAAAATAAATCTAAATAAATAAAATAAATCCCAACAAACCTTTGAGGGGTCAGGATTATCAGAAAATCGTTTTGCAGCAATCAAAAAAATATCAGGTGCTGGTTTACCATTAGTAACTTCAGAATCAGAACCACCAAGAACTTTGTGGCTAAATAAATCAAATATATGTTTCCATCTTTGAGTTTTTAATTCAAAATTTTCTTTATTAGAACTTGTAGCTAATGCTATTGGAATATTATTTTGTTTCAGATGTTTCAATAATCGTTCAGCACCTGCTTTCAAATAATATATGCTGTACTATGTGTTATACTATGCTATTACTATATATATTTATTCATTTAGCTTTGCAAAAATCAATTTTATTTTTAATACTGATTATACGTTTTTTACACTTCTGAATGGAAACTATAAACTTCTTAAAATTTTAGATTCTTATTTTTTAAAACCCTTATATATTACCTGGCATCATGTTCGCAGATGGAAATAATTCCTGATATAGTTTGACTACCTCATTTTCAAACTCTTCTGCTGTTATTGGTAAAGATAACATTTCAACAACAGCTTGTGCAACATCCTTTGTTTTAAAACCCATAGTTTTTGCTTTATGTTCCCATGTGAATTCCTTTCCATAGCGATTTGTAATATGATTAAAGGCTTTGGTGTAAATTAGTTCTGTATCTATTAAGATTTTAATACAAGATTACTTATATAAATTGATGTACCCTATATAAGATTTATTTAACTTACTGATTTAAACTATGATTCATAATTGAAATATTAATTTGTAGAAACTGTGTTGAAAAGTAGTTTCTCAATACTATGATAAATGAAAAATTGTTCAACAGAAATGTTTGTACATGTCCGCAAGTATGTATGTACGAAATTCTAACACAGCTTCTTAAAAATTAGAAGTAAAGCACATACAAACTCACGCTGTAATGAGTGCTATTTAAACCCTTTCTTTGACAGCAAAATCCGCTCATACAGATGCATGGTGTATTTTAATTTATATCCCTCATATTTCTTAATAATTGCCATTGTGACTTTATTCATTACTACACGTACATAGACAAAACAAAATTACTATATTCATGTAAACAAATACAATCACTTATCTACAGGTTAAGTTTTTGTGTAGAACTCATAAGAGCGCTGACGTCATAAAGTAATAGCAATGTTAAATCCATTTCTATTAGTTATGTTAAGTACGGTTTTTTTTTAATCGAGTCTCTATAAGTAATTCTTTATAGTAATATTATGTAACTTACTGAGCAATAACCCATCCATATCAAAAATACAATGTGTAACATTTTTATACTGATTTTGCGACATTTTTCAATGAATTTTTTAAAATTCTTCTAATTAATAACACCTTGTATAATTGAACTATTAAGATTTCAAACTGATATATCAATTCATTTTTTTTAAAGAATATTTTACGTACGGAACTTTTACCCTTCACTGATAGTGATAAGATAACAATTAACGCCACTACGGCATACTAGATTATGGCGCCAATTATGTAATATATCATGAAAATAAATAAAGTATTTAATTGGCTTTTATATTTATTTTCATAGATGCATGCATACACATATATTCGTATGTAGTAGTGTAAAATGTAATAAAATCTTCTAGAATCTAAAATTAAACTTAAAGTTGAAACATACACAGAATGGTCTAGCTAAATGGGATCATCTAAATATCTGCCTTATTCATTGTAACATGAAAAAATTTCTCAGAACAAAGTTACTGTATCTCAAGGGCTACGAGCAACGATGAAAATGATCTTTTTCATGATTATTTCTTTGCGAAATTTCAAAGTCATTATCACCATTTTAGATACAATCATATATTTATTTATATATGTTTGAATTATACATTTATTAATATTCATATTCAATCGACAAACGACAAAATTAAAAAGTCCAAATTTTTCGGTTCCTAAGAAGAATTTTTTAATTTTCGAGGGCTTAAATGAAATTTTAGAACGTAAGGAATTAATTAGTTTTATCAGAGAGAAAACTTTATATTTGATTCTATCTAAATACTCCCCTGAATTTCTTAGTTATAAGCATATTTGAAAAATCGTCCAATTGGCGGGCCATGAAACACTATACCAATTCTAATAGTCGAAAGGTGAAATTAATCCCTTTATGACGCAATTAAAAGATTAAATTTTTCGACCTATAAGGCGAATTCTTGAACTATTCAAGACTTAATTTAGCACTTTAATTGCCAGAAATCTTATACAATTTTAAATAGAACTACCAAAGAAATGTTAATATATGAAAATCAATCAAATCTAGTGAATGTAACTGATTCAACCTACGCACCTATGCATTATACATGTTTGCCTAAACAGCCGCCTACATGTATTTGTAATTTGTACATTATTTTAGTTTCAAATAAAATTTGTAACAATGTTTTATTTCTATAACATAATATGACATAGAATAATATTTTCATTTACGAAGCGAAGCAACAATCCAATTTTGGTCTCTCCAATTGAAACGAATGATTTCGAAATAACAATCTTTCTACAATTATTTCTTTTGTAGCAAATGCTTGTTGATTACAAGCAACCAATCAGAACGATCCACGAAAAGTTGCATCTGGTTATAAAGAGTGGGGAAACAGAGAGACGGATTGAATTTTACAAGAAAAAGTTGTGTTCGTTTCAATCTTTTATGTGAAAGATTTCTTCGCTGAATGACTTTTTCAAAATAATTGCAAACACATCAGTTCACGTTAGTTCGTTAAGCAAAATGCAAGACTTTTTAGGTGAGTTTTACAAACCAATGTATATTGTAGATCTCACGACCTATTACTATTAAATCTTACCGGTAGGTGTATCTTACCTTTACAATGTAGTGTATAATTATCACTATAATGTATTTTTATTCACTGAATATTCATTTTCTAAAACTCTAATTTTATGAATATTTTAACACTT
This sequence comes from Bombus cullumanus, assembly GCA_014737535.1. Classification (NCBI taxonomy): domain Eukaryota; kingdom Metazoa; phylum Arthropoda; class Insecta; order Hymenoptera; family Apidae; genus Bombus; species Bombus cullumanus. Next base: position 3,510,607 of record JACXIX010000044.1, on the reverse strand, counting down.
ATTTCTATATTATTTACGTGTAATTCAATATCGTTTTATATTTGCTTTGTTTAGGTATTTTGCTGCTAATTACTGGAGCACATTGTTTGTATTCCTCCAATTCAGATGTTATTGAACTAAAACCAAACAATTTTGATAGTTTGGTATTAAATAGTGATAATGTATGGATTGTAGAATTTTTTGCACCATGGTGTGGGCATTGTCAACAATTAACACCTGAATATGGCAAAGCTGCAACTGCTTTAAAAGTAATTTTTATGTTTTATACTTAACATATTATTTATTTTATACCTTATTGTTATCAGAGGCTTTTAATATAAAATTCCACAGGGTATCGTAAAAGTTGGTGCAGTAAATGCAGATGAACATAAATCCCTTGGATCAAGATATGGAATTCAAGGTTTTCCAACAATCAAAATCTTTGGTACAGATAATAAACCAGAAGATTATAATGGGCCAAGAACTGCGACAGGAATTGTTGATGCTGCTTTAAATGCGGCTAGCCAAAAAGCACGTAGAGCTTTAGGAGGTAAAAGGAGTGGCGGAGATTCTAAGGTAAATATAATGTCAATGTAATGAAATATAGATTCAGTAAAAGATAAGGAAAAAGTAGGTAATTAATAATTGAAAATCTTTTATTATTATTATAGTCCAAAGATTCCAAGGATGTAATTGAATTAACTGACGATAACTTTGATAAGATGGTAATGAATTCGGAAGATATGTGGTTAGTTGAGTTTTATGCACCATGGTGTGGTCATTGTAAAAATTTGGCCCCTATTTGGGCATCTGCAGCAACAGAACTTAAAGGTAAAGTGAAATTGGGAGCCATTGATGCTACTGTAAATAGAGTTAAAGTAAGTAATTATTTTTTAATTAACTTTTATTTATAAGTATATGATTTATTTGTATTTTTAAGTTAATATAAATATAATCAAATCATAATGTTGCCAGGCTAGCCAATATGAAATAAAAGGATATCCTACTATCAAATATTTTGCACCTGGGAAGAAATCTTTCGATTCTGTGCAAGAATATGATGGTGGTCGCACAAGTAGTGATATAGTAAATTGGTCACTAGAAAAAGTAGCAGAAAATGTTCCAGCACCAGAAGTAGTTCAAATTATAAATGAAAAGACTTTAAGAGAAGTCTGTGAGGACAAACCATTATGTGTTGTATCCGTTTTACCGCATATTTTAGATTGTCAATCAGATTGTAGAAATGGATATTTAAAAGTTTTAAATGACCTCGGAGAAAAATATAAACAAAAAATGTGGGGGTAAGTTCTATTTACTGCTTACTAATAAGGTGAATAAATAATATCTTAAATTATATAATGCACATATATAAATATGTTTTAACAGCTGGCTTTGGGCTGAAGCTGGTGCTCAACCTCATATTGAAGAGGCATTAGAAATTGGAGGATTCGGATATCCAGCATTAGCAGCTGTAAATATAAAGAAAATGAAATACTCTCTATTAAAGGGTAGTTTTTCGTATGATGGTATAAATGAATTTTTACGAGACTTAAGTTACGGTCGAGGAGGTACAGCTCCTTTAAAAGGAGCTCAGCTACCTACAATTCTTGAAACAAAACCATGGGATGGCAAAGATGCTGAACTTCCACAAGAAGAAGATATCGATCTTAGTGATATAGATCTCGATGAGAAGGACGAACTGTAATTATAAAACTTAGTGTTTCTCAGGAACATATGCACCTTCATATTCATGTATTAGTAAAACAATTCGATACTTATTTTTATATAACATTATTCTCAGTTGACATAACTACATATTAATGTACATTGATAATATGACATCATTATCAAAGTATCATGAATATCTTTTCCTTTCAACTGAAGTAAATTTCACAGGTAGTTTAATATGTTAAATTATAAGTGCATAGTCAACAACTCTTCCATTGAGAACTTTCACAAAATTTGATCTATGCACTTTGACAAAATCATGCTTAATTTATGTGTACATTTTTAAACTGATAGTCAGATAAACATCATAGTAAAGATAAAATATGTATTCAATATGTAAACAAAAACTTTTTTATGGAAATATTGTGAACTTAAAATAGTTGCTGATGATACATAATGTTAATATGCATTCCATAAGATGTTTTTGGTTTTCCCTAATATGGGACCAAAATAAATGCAGTTAAATGAATTTATATTTACAGAATGTATTATGATCCTTATGTTGATTGAGATCTCATTGTTTGACTGGGTTATATCAGGTCTTCCATCATGATTACAGAAACATAATATGAAATATGTTTATATGTATATGCAAATGTAAATCTTTGCCTCATTTATACTTAACTAATTGTAATCCTTTTTTAGTTTACGTTTTTATTAAATAAATTATGCTAAAAAATGTATAATAATTGTATATTGTTCATTTATTTTACTCAATTATTTGACTATTTTACAATTTTCATTCAACAACTTTATTATCGAGGTTTCCTTCAGAAAAATGCTCAGGCATACTAAACGCGTTCCATACTGCGCTTTTGCGTTAATTGTGCATCTTATTACATACTTGTTTTACTTCATTTGAAATGAAAATCCAGCCATGTACTGAAAACAGTGAACGTGGTACAAAAATTAAATAATGACAAAGAATAATTCAGTATGTTAATTTCTTTTTTTGAATAAAAGAGTTGAAATACTGTGTTGAAAGCTTATTTTAAAATTATTTTCATAGTGCTAATAAGATAATGAATTTTTATAGAGGAAATAATTTCATATCTTTGTTGCATTCATTTAATTTACGTTACGGATGCTTATGGATAAGAATTTCGGTATCTATTTAAAAATGGAGTCTAATATTTGGGAAGTGTCATGCGCATATTATTTAATCGGGGTACATTTTGCTTTAGAAGAAATTAAAAATTGATGTTGTTTTAATGAAATGAGTATTTTTATATAATTGTTATGGAACTAAAATTGTATATAAATGAAATTTCAAGATTACATAATCTTTTTGTTTATGTACGAAATTAAGTATAGAGCACTAAAGGGTTAGATTTTTAATTATTTTCTTCTCAAAATAACTGTTTCTTTATTTTATTTTTACCTTTATATTTTATTCTCAGCACAAAATTATTACTTTGCCCCAATTTTCTACTTTTCTTTAAACAAGAATGGGTACAAAAATATTAAATGACATTCACAATGACATGAAGCAGTTAATAACAGCAATTACATCTTTTGAGGTAAAAAAGATATATGTTTAAAAATATGTATATAAATTAGAATTATAGATATAAACTTTGGTAAATATATGTGTATTATTTTTTATGTAATGCCTAGGAAAATGAAGAGGGATTTCGAATTTGTGAACGATTCTGTATGACAAATATTAAACATCATCGATATCTATCTGTCAATAGTAACAGTACAAAAGAAGCTATTAAAGCACTAATTACAAAATTTTCGATCCATGGAAAATATGATGTAGCAAAAAAGTTTGAGGAACTTGTAGATGCATTTCTGTCAAGTTTTAATTTTGAACAACATCCACAGTATGATCTGCAATGGTATCTATTAACATTGCTATTGGAATTAGCTAAAGAAACCTGTAAATCTGATTTGGAATCTTTGGCATTAACACGCGGAGAATACGCTTTCAATGTAACAGGTGAAGAAGAAAATGAGGTTGCAGAAGAAATTGATTGGGCTGAATATTTAAAAGAAGGCCAAGAAAACTTTTTCAATGATTATAAAAGTGACACAGACAGTGTGAGTAATGCTATAGATACCTTTACACGTAATATTTGATTAATCAATGAAAAATACTTATAAAATATATTTGAATTCATGTAAATGTTTAATTTTTAATAGGAATGGTCTAATGATACAGAAGATAATGTGGATATAGGTTCAAATTTTGAAGTACCAATAGATATCTCAGATTCAAATAAAGCAATATGCATACCATCTGTTGAAAAAGAATTAAATAACTTATCTTTAGCTCTGAATGAAGAACTTAAATCTAAAAATTGGTTATTATCAAATGTTCAAAATACTTGGTGGAATGAGTTAGATTGGAGAAAATATCCAGTTAAAAGCAGATTTTCTGATGCCCATCTTTGTGAAATTTGGTGATTATTCTTATGAAAATTATATTCTTCATATTTTATACAAAATATTTCCAATATATTAATATTAAATATATAGGCATAAAGCAAATGGCAGAGATCTTTATACACTTGGAACTCTTAGCGAATATCTAGTATGTAGAGAATTGTTATGGATGTTCTATGCTCCAATGCAAATGGTAGTGTTTCAACAAAATGAAGAAACAGGGTTTTTTATTCGTCCTGATATATCAATACCTAGTTTAACTACTGTGAGTATATAATAAACAATCTGCATTAATATATATTTAATATATGTATGAGTTTTAATTATTTAGGAGTATTAGTAGTAATGTATTTCAGGCCGCATTTAATAGTATTCTTTTACCATTTTGTAAGTATTTTTCGATGATACGTGATTTAGAACAATTTGGAATTAGATTGTATTCCATGCAAGATGATTTTTGTAAAAAGCCACCTTTAACATATGAAACTTACAATGCAATTCTGAGACAACATTTGATGAAATTTAGAAAGAAAATAATTGCTATAGAAAAATCTCTTATGAAACAAGGTAAAAGTTTTTTTATATTTAATAGATTTATAAATATTTTTGTTATATTTTCTATTTTGTATTTATATTGGATTTTAGATGGCAATTTAACGTTTCTGTCTTTATCATCAATCCTTAAAAAAAATTTATATAGTATACAAATTTTACATGAAGTTCATAAAAGGTCAGTATCAAATTGGAAACTTCATCCAAATTGGAAGTGTGCATCTAAATTACTATCATCTTTGTATTTTGAAATACAAAACTCACACAATATAGAAAGAACAAATATTTGTACTAGTTTATATTTATCTAGCCTTACTGTTTATTTAAATATAATTGATACATGGTTAAGTGATGGACGATTTGAAGATTGGAGGGAAGAATTTATAATTGCAAGGTAAAACTATTTGAATATATGATAAAATGATTACAAATGATAAGTTATTTATTCATATTAGGTTATCAAGCAATGCAGTTTCAGAAAGTAGCACACAGTATGAAACATTGTTTTTGAGACCTTTGGATAGTATATGTTTAAGAGATCCAATCATGCAATTCTTGATAAAAAAGATACAACATATAGGACAAAGTATTGAATTGTTAGTATCTCTAGATCGAATTACAGATATATGGAGGATTAATGTTGGAGGAAATGGTAATTAGTATAATTTTAATTACCTATTTTTCCTACTATTATAACTTTACTTTTAATTTTATATATCCTTCAGAATTGAAGAGATCTTTGGTGGATGAATTTTATGCCAAATTAGAAGTAGAAATTTCTAAATATAATACAGATGAACAAAAAGAAGAAAAGAAAGTATCTCCATCTCAGAAAAAAGAAGTTACTAAGAATGAATATGATGAGGATATGGAAAAAAACATTATAAAACAATTATCTGAGTTTAATAATCCATTTTTATTAAAAGCTTTAGAAGAATATCTTCCTTCTGAATTGTTAAAGAAAAGTGATATTGATGATGCTGAGGATCCCAAGATCCAAAATATCAAAATGGAAACTAATATTTTCAAAAGGTAATTCTATTATCTACTTCAAATGAATTTTCTTGCATAAGTATTTTTTAAAGTATAAAGTATAATATTTTAGGCTTGAAAGAGAATCAAATTATATATTACCATTCAGAAAAATATTAGAAAATATTTTAGCAGAAATTTTGATTTCACGATATAATGGTGCCAGTAAATTAGTCAAAAATATTATGTGTGAGGAATATAAATTGGAATCACATTTAACATTAATGAGATCTGTCTATATGATGGAAGCAGGTCATATTATGAACAAATTTTACCAAAGATTATTTCATGAGGTAAAGTATATAACATTAGTAATTCTTTAAATTATTAAATTTCCATTATATTTATTTTGTTTAGATTGAAACTAATCAAATGTGGAGCAATTCATATTTTCTATCATGTATACTTGAAGAAGTCCTTTCTCAATGGTGGGCAGATTTAAGTTCACGTTGGTCTATTACAGTTTCTAGCACTCATACAAATCAAGTATTAATGGCTGTTGATAATATAACATTGCATTATACAATTGGCTGGCCTATAAATATTGTATTAAATGAGAAAACCTTCATCAAATATAATGAAATATTTAGATTTCAGTTAAAATTAAAATGGGCTTTATGGACATTAAATAATTTAAGATTTAGCGGTAAGAAAACATATTACAAGATTTTTTTTGCTTTTAATAAAATATTATAAACAAAGATAGTTTTTATAGACTTAGAAGGTTCGAAATCAATGTGTAAAAGGAATAAATTAGAACAGTTTCATATAAGGCGTATTGAAAGCTTACGATTCTGCTTGTTACATGCAATTACTTCAGTACATACTTATTTGTCAGGTCAAGTATTACAAAATTTAAGTCTTATGTTAGAAAAATCTTTAACACAAGCTGAGAGTTTGGACACAATCATATCAGGTACAATTATAGTAATGAAATAATAAGTATAATAAAATTGTAATACACATACGCAATTATATAGGATTAATATATATAATTCTTTTTTTTTTTTTTAATTACAGTTCATAATGAATATTTAAAAAAAGTTCATGAACATTGTTTATTAACTTCAGAGTACGAAGATTTAATGGCAACAATAAATAATGTATGTATACATATTGAACTTTGTTATTTAATACAATGTAGTTCGTACAATTACATAATATATACAAATTTATTTCAGTTAATTGAAATGTGTAATCATATCCGAGTTCGATGGAATTATAAAAAGTTAACATTTGCCAGTGAAGAATTAGATGTGTTAGAAAGCAGCTATAATAAATATCACACATACCTTGCTTTAGCCCTACATAATGCAGTTCAGAATAAGGATGCAAATTATTGTAAGTCTGAAATTCTATTAACAACATTATATAATTCATTTCAAATTGATATTCCCAAAATTGATACAATAATTTTAATATCAAAAGATAAAATATGAAGTTTTAATAGTTACTACTAATAACTCTAAAAGGTATATTAGCATGGTAATTAGTTAATTTAGATAATCATTTAATGTTTTCTTTTTTTTAATTGCTTTGTTCACAGTGACTGGCTTAAGCTCTGCATTTAATTGCAGTATGTCATATACCCAACAGTAAAATATTTTCAAATTTTTTATATCCAATAATATTTCTATAGAAAATAACATTATAACAAATTGCATTATTACAAATCTTCTTTTTAATCTAAATTTTGTGCTAAATCTTTGATTAACAAAAATACTATCAATACATTGCTCTTATACTTTGTAAGTAATTGTGTTAAAATTCTCTTAATAAGAAATATATGTGTATACTTCGCAAATCTTAAATATTTCAAAATATGTATTACAATTTATGTAATTTTATTGAAATATTTGTGAAAATCGTAATATCATATGTTCTGTTACATAATTTGTATATTAAAAATATATTAATTTATATTGTAGAATAAAAGATCTATTTTAAGTTTTTTTATTTGCTTCATAAATTTGTTCCTCCCATTCTAAAATCCTAGCCAATGCCTAAATTCCTTTCAGATGAATTAATGTTACAATATCAAATTAATACAAAAGATATTTATATAAAGAACAATGTTACTACGTGTCCATTTAGTAATCTGAGTCGCAGTTTGCTAATTGAAATAGCTTATCAATATTTACCACCATCAGGTTTGCCTATACCAATTCCAAAGATTATACACAAAGTAGACTGGTATAATAGCAGGTAAGAAATTTGATATTTGAAGAAATATTATTCGTTACATTTGTATATAAAGAAAAAGGTTGTCTTTAAATGCCATCAAGTTACGATGAAGCGTTTAAAAATATTATTAAAAATGTTTAAGATTTTAAAACTTTTATTTTTCAGTGTAAATTCTGAAAATTCTTTACCAAATCATATTATTCTAAATGAATACGAACAAACATTTTCATATATACGTTGGTATCAATTAGAAGAAAGTATTGTTACAGTCAATTTATCTCCATATACCTTACATCGTGAAATGGAAGATTTTATCAATGGCAATAAATTAGAAACAAATTATTGATTAATAATAATAGATTACTATGATAAAAATAAATTATAATCAAGGTTGCTTAAGTATAAGCTATAAAAAATATATTGATAAATATGAGATTTTAAATAGATGTTTATTAAGAATTAATACTTCTATGTCATTTCATGATAAACAATTAAAAAGTAATGTAAGTTTTTATAATAATAATTAGTTAATAAAAATATATGAATTACTATTTTAATAGATGATAATAATTTATTTTAATACACAATTATATATACATTTATGTAACTTCCTGAATTTAATACCATTAAAAAAATTGATAAGAAATAATAAAATAAATACATCTTTCATATTAAGTAAATATTTATAAAATTAAGTTATGAATAACATGATTGAGATATATTATTGCCAGTATGTAAAATAAAAGTGAAAAATTCTCTCTTCTCAAACGTTTAAAGAAAAATTCTGCTCTGCCCAAAGCTTTGTGCCATGACAACAGTACCATTTTGTCCCATTGTTCCACTTTGTGATACTGTAGGTGCATTTGTAGTTTCATTCAAATTAATAGGTGGTGTTGAATGATTGTTAACATTTGCAGTAGTTAAAGCTTTATTACGTAATTCAAAGACCTGTTGTATAGCTTTACGAAAGCAAAGAAAGTTATAATCAATTACACCTAAAAATTGAAAAGAGAGGATTTTAAATATAATATGCGCAATAATTACTAATTATTATTATCTATTTCTTAGTAAATTTACTGAAGTATTATGTTACCTTGTCTGTCAAAATTGTCTTCACGCAAAATACAGACTAAAGCCAAGAATTTATTAACTTCACGTAAATATAAAATTGTTCCATTATTTAACTTGATTAAGCTAGAACTTTGATTATCAAATGCTGCAGCCTCTAAATCCTCCCTCAAACTAAAGTAAATATGTGATGTAATTATTTCTATTATGTAGACAGATAAAAGCTTTTATGTAGAAATTTTTGTAAAACATACCCATATATGCAAGAGACATCAATAACAACATCAATCATATCACAACAAAGTTCATAACTTTGCATGTCTACAGGAGAACTATCAGTTGCGATATAAATTTTAGATACTACATCAAATAAAAATGCTTTCTCAATTGCAGAATTCTGAAAAACAAATTACAATTTATTTTGTACAACTATGTGACAAAAATTTATATATTCATATTTTTTCTTACCGATATGAGTATATTAAGTAAATTTTCTAAAGTTGGTAATTGTGGTATCAATTTTTGTACAACTTTACTAAATGCTTCAAATATACTATGATCATATATGGATGTTAAATGGAAACTCAGATGTATTTGGTCACATCCTGCAATGTATACATAATTATTTCTAAGTGTTGTTAATAAAAAAGCTTCTTAATTATTTGTGTTATTTACCAGAATCTGCAAGATCATCATTTGCTCTAGTGTGTATATCTCTTTGTGTTTCCATTTTACAATCATCAGATAAACCATCAACTTTATGTATAAACACTTCAAATTTTATTGCTTGATTAACCTTGTATGCTTTTGTAACTGTCAAATGAAGTTTATTAAGCGCTTCCATATAATCATCTTGAGCGTCGATAACAAAAACTAGTGCTCCACAACCACCAAATATCATATCGCTATCAAAAGTAGGATCAAAGAAGTCAATTTGTCCTGGGAAGTCCCAAATTTGAAATTGAACAAAACTAGAGTTGCTTATATCATCTTTAATAATTTTATTTGTGCTTTCCAAAAACAATGTTTCATTTGGTGACATTTTATGAAAAACTACTTTTTGTATTGATGACTTTCCACTCCTAAAATTAATATTAATTTCGTATAATCAATAAAAATATTATTAATAACATGATTAATAATATTAAAATAAAAATATGTTAAACACTTGGATACCTGCGGAGACCCATTAATAATATTCTAGGTTTTTGTTCTCCTGCTAAAGGATCCATAGATCCTTCTGTTTCCCCATCAAATGGAGCATATCCAAAATCTTTAGGAAAAGATCCTACATCATAACCAGCTTGATACTGATCATCATCATCCTACGATAATAATGTTATTATTAATATGTAAATATTATCTTAGTATTAATATATACATATTATCATAAATGATACGTATTTGAAGCTATTTAAAAAATGGTTTATTATAAACTACTATTTTTTATTTTATTCTATTTTACATATATATGTAAAAAACATTTAATTACTTAAAATACATTAGATTTCCAAACATTTTAATAAAGATTCAATTTAAGAATAAAATAAAAGACAAAATCTGATGATTTGAAATAAAAGTGTTTATTTAAGTATTGGGATACTTGTCACAAATATTTAATTAGTTCACAATTAACAATATCATTATTAAGTAAGTACCAATATGTATATAAAATACGGTATTAAATTCTTCCGAATAATTTATTTACAAATGATATAAATTATCAACATAGCAAATTGTATCATTGGTGACACTTACCATATTCGTACTTTGTATCTTTTATTTATTTGATATTCCTTTTAAGTTAAAATAGACTTTGGATTCACAAAATTTACAATGTTATCGCGCAACTACACATTTATGACACTATGTATGCATTAATTGTAATTTAATATCAATACAAATTGTATACATATATACAATTATGTGAAACTGCAATAAATCATACACAACAGTTTGATGCAATATCAATGCAAATTGGACTAAAATATGACCAAATAGACACAAAAAAATAAATATTCATTTTCAATTACATATTTAAACCCTCGAAACAAAGAATTGTGCATAAAGTTCATACAATACATTCGAATAACATTCATAGATACTTTAACGTGCTATTTCTTTTAACTCTATCACAATTTTATTTCCGTGCCAAATATATTTTTATAACAGTACATACAAAAATGTATTACAATAAGATTTACAATTTCATCATATACAGAACAAAGTATTTCGTGTAGCTGTGTAACTATCGTACAATATCAATATCGAATAAACGATGCAATGAAAATAGACATAAATACGAATTACCAACTATGCAACTATACACTACCGATACTGTCGCCATTTTCTTTGCTATATCTGTGACAAACTTCATACACCTAATATGTTTCTGTTTGTGCGAAAAACGTGTACAGCGAAATGGAATAAATGTAAATTATAAAGAGAATTTCCAAAGAAAGAATCACGTAAAATATTATTCTTAAACATGAAAATAATTGCTACTATTGCATAATTATCTTTTATAATCTAAGGAGCTAGAAAATTTTGGATATGGCAGAAATTTCGAATTCCACTGTGTTTACAAACGATACATCTTCTACTGGTGCTTCCGATCTTCTTCAACAAGCGTTCCAGCAAGTTGTTGATGATGACGATCATGATAATGAGTTCGTCGCGTTTTTACAAAACGACGACAATGATTCTCAAACTATACACTTGACTCCAGAACAAGCGGTAGCCTTAGGACTAACCTTCGAGGTAAACTCGAATGAAGAGGTTATATATCAACAGGAACAAGATAACACCACTTCAAATATACCAGAGAATGTTTCTGCAAAAGATAACATTAATGTACAGGACCAAAATTCATTATCTTCTCAGGAATCTATAACAATTGATCAGTTAAATTATCAACCTGAGGAAGTACAAAAGTCCAATGATACTGAATTGATTAAAACAGAGTGCATTGATTTCCAAGAATGGCATATGCAAAAAGTTTCCCACACGGAACAACTTCAAGATCAAATAGTCGAGAACAATATATCATTAGAAGAAATAAGTTTAAATAGTCAAAATCATGAAGCTCAACAGATAATTGAACATCAGAATAATATAATTCAACAAAGTTCGGGTACACAGACGATAGTTCTGGAGCAGCCTAAAGTACATGGAATAAAAGCAGATGTTACACATGTAAAAAATATTCATGAAAACAATTTGCAATATACTATTGAAGAAAATATAGCACAAAATCAACTTAATACAATACCCAATACCCAAGCGCAAATCTTACAGAAACTACCAGTGATTTTGCCATCTTCACAATTTATCATAAAACCTGCACAAACTATACTGAAACCAGCTAAGAACATTAGATTACTTCAGAGTTCAAACAAATTAAGTAACACAACTGTAAATTCCATTAATGCAGTACATTCACTTAATACTAATTCAAACGCTAATTCTGTATTACTTTCAAAGGCTACAATATTAAACAATTTGTCACCACAGATAATAAAAGCTACACCTATAACAGCTCAATTGTTAAATACTAGTGGTATATCTGCACAATTATTAAACACTCAGCTGTTAACTAGTGCTTGTGAAATACAGAACCAATCTATTGGTACACCACATATTTCAAATACCACTGTAAACACTACATCTGGAGCAACACAAAATATTGTTACTTCACAAATACGTTTGTCTCCAATTGTAAAAACATCACAATCTCTACAAAGGGGAAATGTTCAACAACTTTTAACTCCAGTGCTAAAAAGTGCATCGACTGTGCTTCCAAAAGCTAATTATATTCTTAACAATACCAACGTGACTACAGCTATTCCAGCACAATTTTTAAAATCAGTTCAAATTCCCCCTCAGTTACTTAAAACAAGAGCCGCAATTGGTAAGAAAACTACAGGAACAATTGGAACATCAAAAACTACACCTAATCCTGATACACCAGTTTTGCTTCGGACAGCATCAATTGTTAAAGCTCAAGATTTGAAAACAGCAACAACAAATTCTGCATCTATTTTAAAATCAACCCAAATTTCTTCAACACCAGTATCAATTTTAAAACCTCAAGCAAAAATTGCATTTAACAACACAACGAAGCAAAATGTTACTATTGCAACTCAAAATGTTGCCAGTATTTCAAATAATTCGCAAAATAATTCACAAAAAACACCTATAACACAACAAAGTAGTACATTTGAATCTGCTAAGTCAGTTCAAAGTGAAGCTACCAAACAAAAACTTAATCTTGTAGTAAATGGCACAAATCTTAAAGTTAATAAAAAAGCTAAAGGTACTGTTAAATCTACAACAATAGTAAATGAATCTACAGATACATCTAAGCCATTAGGTTCTAGTGAAAACCCCATACAAATAGTTCAGCAAGGTCAAACGTTTCATAGGTATACAAATAATATTAGAATAATAATACATACAATGCAATATATTTATCAAGTTTTTTCATTTAATAACAATAATATTTATTCTAGTATACAACGTTTAACACCAACACAATTAAAACAAATTGCTCATGTCCTGCAACAACGTAGTCAAGAAGCAGCTACATCAAATGAAAGAGTAGTATACAGGTAAATATATGAAGTTATTTTGATATTACGAAATTTTATATCTAAATTAAATAAATGTATGTACAGAGTTGTATTTCCTGAAGAACTGGATTTACAAATTAGAAATCCAGGAAATATATTAAAAAATCGTGGTGGAAAAAGAGGTAGACCAAAAAAAAGTGCTATCAGACCTTCTTTACTACCATCTAAACCACCACCAATTCCTGATGAAGAACAGGAAGAATTGAAGGTTTACTTTACTTAATTTGCTGTATTTTGAAATTGTTTTATGATCCTAACATATTAAATATAATATTTTTTTAGGATGAAAGAAAGAAAGTTGTAGCTAGAACACGATCTGGCAGACTTTCTCGACCTCCTAGACATATGGTACGGGATTATAAACATTTGCATCATTCAGATTTTCTACAACCTGACTTAGATGATTCAGATGGTGGTTATAGCGATTATAACACCAATAATGATAAACTTGAGGAAGAGGAATCACCTAAAGAATTATTAACAGGGCTAGAAGTACCAAAAAGAAAAATATCAGATCATTTTAGGTGTCCTACATGTAATAAAATATATTTAGGCCGTACTCGTATGGCGAGACATTTTGAGATGCATCCTGACCATGGAAGTCCTGAACAACTACCTCCACCAACGCCTGAACCTGAATTAAAACAAAATGGGGGTCAAGATCCTTTAAAACGAAAAGGAAAAAAGCGAGGTCCTTGGGCTTATGTTACACCAGAGGCTAAGTCAGAAAGACGTCAAATAAAGTTACGCGAAGCAATTTCTGTATGTGAAGATCTCGAAATAATAAAAATAGCTGCAAAACCGGTACTTAACGCACAATCATTATTTGATTTATTAGTACTGAAGTCCGAAAATAATGTAAGGAACTTTTTGGGCGAATTAAAACAATTAATGGATAAAATACGAGAAAAAACTAAAACAATGTTGACTATTATAAATAATGATGAAGAAACAAACAAAGATTTGATTGATATCAGTGAAGAATCACTTTGTGATGCTTTAGGTCTCAATCCAGGTTTATATAAGATTAATAATGAAGCTCTAAAAAAGGTTGATACTTCTATTTGCACTACCTATGAGAATGAAGAGCCACCCCTTAAACGTCAGAAAACAGATAATTCTGAAGATGGTAAAGAAAATATGGAAGAACGAATGTCTAGCGGATTTTCTGAAAGTTCAGATCTCAGTGTCTCAGACTTTTTAAGTGAAAGAAGGGGTGACTCTGTGACAAATCCTACTTGCCCAGAAGTGTTATCAGCTTTAACATTAATGCGAAGAAATCCTAGTCCTGTGAATAATGCAGATAGTAACAAATCTAGCAATGTATCAAAACTTTTAATATCAAATCCAGAGATTCAGAATCAAATTTCAGATAATCCTGGATTCCAAAAAGTGGATATCACTTCGCCAAAAATTTCAAGTTATCAAAAAACGGATTCTCACAAAGAGAATTTTACTAAATTAGGGAACGGTTTAGGATCGTCAAACTTTTGTAACATTGAAGATAATTATGACCAATCGAAAATAGAACATATAGAGCAGGCTTTTATAAAATTAGAACCAACAGAACAGGGCTTTGTCAAATTAGAAAATGGATCTATGGAAACTTATGTAAAACAAGAGGCTCAGAACTTTGAGAAAATACAAAATGGTTTGAATAGCATGGAGAATGGATCTCAAAACTTTATTAAAGGATTCCAAAAACTAGTTTCTAAAATAATTCCTATGACTGTACCGGATACAAATTGTGTTAAAACACAATCTGCACCATTAGACACAAATTCTTGCAAAATAATGCCTGCTACTTCCAGTTGTAAGATTTCAGATAATCTACCTATACTTCAAGATACAGTACCAATAATTTCTAGTAATTGTGATACTAGTATATTTGAAAGTTCAGAAAATTTAGATATATCAAAAATAGCTCAGTATGATCACATGGCACATTTAGACATTCTAAATACAAGTGGAGTAATAGATAAAAACTTATTAATTGATGAAAAATTAGTAGAGCAACTGCATCTAGTAGATCAGTCAAATCTAGTTGATGAGCTTGTATCTGAACGATTAAAAAATATTATGCCAGATAATATTTTAGAGAACAATTTGATATCAAATAATTCAAATTTAGATACTGATCTTGATTTTGAAGCATTAAGTGAAGAATTTAATAGAAATACCAGAAGTTGATTCTTGAATGATTACATGCAAGATGTTCCTAAACAAATTGAAGTAATATGTATAGTGTATAATAATATCAAACATATAATTGAAATGTATATGTATGATTACACAATTGTGTAGATATTTTTTTATAGAATTTCTGACAGTATCACACAATCAATATATTATAACTTCCATATTTGAATGAAGAGTATCAATAGTAAAGTAATATAATGTCTTATACTCTAATATGTGTATGTAAATAAGACTGTTTCTGTTATATTTATTGTGTATAATGTATATTTCACATGAAAAAAGATAGTGTCATGTTGTATTGACAATGTTAAAAAATGCATTGATGTTATACAAAGAAATTTTACTTTGTTGTATTGTCTTCTACAAATTTTTACTACAACATATAGATACATTTTATTTTTAGTAAACGGTCTTTATAATCATACACATAGTGCAACTAATACTTTCAGTTTAAGTTTACTTTCTTGAAAGAAGATAATCCAGATAAGAAATTAAAATTACCTGGGTAACAGGTAATTTTAACAATATTAAACAACGTGAAGCAAATATAAAAATTTTGTGTACATATAATTTCTCATAGTTGTTGGTTGTACAGTCCGACAGACATATATTGTAATTTCTTTTTAGTTATAACATTATCATAAACATAAAACAAAAATGTTTATGCACAAATTATTTTACGATTTAATTTTAACTTTCCATATCTATTATTAAATATTTAATAGGATAATACCTGTATTGATAAACTGATGAGTAAAATAAAAATCGTATTTATATTATATCAATAATTTCATTGTAACGACAAAAAAAATATTACAGATTATAAGTAGTAATGAATTAATGTGAATTATTTACAGCTTTTGTATGAAATACTAAATCATTGAAAATACTTAAAACATCAAAAAAGTAATTCCATCCACATTGTTATAGCATTTATGTACAGTGAAAATTATTAATTTTCTATTTATCTGTAAATAATGTATTATACATATATAAGAAGTTATTGATATAATTAAAAATTAATGGCACTAACATTATAAATACTAATCAGAATATAATTAATCATAAAATGTATTAATTTTGCGGGTTTAATTCCCTGTATCTATAGATATATATTCTAGAATCTGCATTTTTAAGCAAATTTCTAGTATATTTATATTTATCTATATTCATATTAATTCTTTGTGATCTCAGGTACCAATTGTAAACAGAATTTCATAATTCACTTTAGATTTGGACTATATATTTCAATTTGATATATTTTGTTTTGTGAAATTATACAAATGGTATTTGGAAAGCCACAAATAAATGATCATTCTGTTAATCTTTGTTTTATTTCAATAGTTGTAACTTATGACATAATACAAAAAATAATTATTGTAAACATTGAATTGTTTTTGAAATAGAAAAATACTTACCAAAATTTATATCACCAATAATTAATTACCTATGTCCACTCTCTATTAACATTGATTCTAAGACCGTTGTTAGATTTTCTGGTAATAAAGGTTGATGCACCCAACTAGCAAGGAACAACATTTTCCAAGATTCTGTATAATAATGCGCTGTATCTTCCAAAATTGCACGCTTCACTTTTGCTTCATTAGAATATATACTAAATATTGATTCTGCAACTTGTCCTAAAATCAATCATAATCTTATAAGATAGATTAATTATAAAAATATACTAATTTTTATAGATAAAATATAATTGTGTATTTTTACCAAATTTTGAACTGGGCCATGTTGTAAATAACTTGTCCTTGCTAGTTTCTAAAGAAGCTATTATTTTCATCTGTTGTTTAATCTGAGCAAAATTTTTTACAATGTCGTCCTAGAAAATAATATTATAATAAAAATATCTTTATGACAATAATATTAAATAAAAAATAATCATGTAGAAAGCGCATTACCAATCCATCACAAACAATTTCCAATTTATCACATTGTTCTTGCAAAATTTCAGAATAAGATTCATCTTGTTTCGCCTGAGTTATGTTATTTAGTAATGTCACTCCTTCTAAATGAAGTGTATTCCAAATTTGTATATTTTTATGAATATCTGCAATTAAATCTCGTATATGGCGAGCAGAACCTGTTAAATTTCTTCCTTGTGTTGATTTTGTATGTGTAAGTTCTGTAATATACATTCAATAAAACATGTTTTGTACTCTATGTGCATTATATGCATTGCTTAAAAATTAATATATTAAAAATATTGAACTGCTTACTATTAACTGGGGAGAATTGTCCTTTACTCATTATTTGTATATGACACTCTTTCTTGGTACAGTCCATTACAATGGAACTTTTATGCAAATATACATTAATAAAATAAGTCGAAAAATGGTGAATACTTAATAACTATATATTTAAATGAAAAATATATTTATATGCATTTATATGTAATTAAAAATATAATATAATAATAAATTTGTTCATTTATTGATTAATTTAAAATACGTAATTCTTACAGGTATAAAATCTCATGCAACAGCAGAGAATGTTTGTACTGATTGTACTTATTTACATATGTAAGTATATATGATCATTTCTCAAATTATATGAATACTCGTCAAATGTAAAACATAAAAATCACACACTCTTTATTGGCAAAACTTAATGTGTAAGAATTTCAAACATTATCTCATTGGTTATTATTGTAAAATAGAATATTTTAAAAGGGAAATATCCAATGGCAATAACGTTTCCGTTGTATTCCTAACGGACCATTTACAAAAAACATGTATGTGATAAGTAAAAATTAAAGCTTTTTAATAACATTTTAGATATAATACAATCTTATTAATTTTATGAAATATTACATAAACTCATTAATCATATTTGCTCCTAAATCTGTTACAAAAATTATATATAATTCGCCTTGAATTTAAAAAATGTGAAACCAAAGGATACAGATGGCGCGCGCGATATAGCATACGGTAAATTATGCGGTAAAATCAAATTTAAAACAGTTTGTGTAATCTTCTATCAACACAAAAATACCTTTATATCGCAATGTTATTATTATTTGTGCCTATTGTAGTGAGGTTTAAAGCCTACTACAATTTTTGGTTACATAAGTGTACGTTTACTACAATTGTAGTTGCCTTTTAACATATTACAAATATTATGATTCAATTGTAATTTTTATATTTCAATGTAAGGGAAAAAGACTAATACCAGTTTAAATTCCACCAAGATTTAATCTCAAATACCCTGCATGCTATACTATATCTCATATACTGTTAAAAAGGAATTGAAGATTCAATTGTTATAAACATGTAAAACTTTATTTAAACAAAATTGAAAATTATGTGTGTAATCATGTAAGTATACATAAATTTTACTGAATAATAACGCGATACTTCCTTTAATTGAACAAACAATTACCCAATCATTTACATTAGAAAAGTAATTATCATTATTATTCATTATATTCGTCATATTTCTAGGAAAAATACCTGTACGACGTAAAAATAAACACCCGGTTATAACATTTTAGTTGTTTCAGATAAAACCAGGAAAAATAAGAAAGGAAATAAAAACGACATCGTATGGTGGATAGAATGGAAATTGCGAAAGTGTATATTTACGCACGTGATAAGCCGAAAAGTGATTTGTATCAGATGCAGCGCGGTTCGACTCTGTTGCTTTTGTTCGGAGAACGGGTCGGGGAACAAGGTCACGCAGGTAAAATGGCAGTCGCCGAACGGAGTTCAGCCGTGTTTCAATCATAAGCTCGCGGTCTCGAAAATTACAGGATCAACCGGGTAAAGAAGAAGAATGGAACGTGCTCGAAAAATTAGTTTCGAAAGCAAAGTATAGCGAGTGTCGTTGTCGCGTCTCGCAATAATATACACCGGCTTCTTGTCGTGTTTCCCCTCGACCAATCTGGTTAGCTGTACTCTGAGAGTCTCGAGTCGCCGTGGCAAACGCGATTCACGCTCTCGCATCTCATAGATTACGCGAGATCCTCTTCAGTTGTCGAGTTGGAAATTATCTGAAGGGAGTCGATCGAGCACGACGAAGCTTTTGAGTTACGGTTCCACGCCACGGATCGAAGAGAATTCGGCTTGGTGCGGTGATCGTAGTCGAAGCCGGATCAACTCTCAAAAGCAGTCGTCAACGGAGAAGAGATCGGTTCGATTTTTTCGGAATTGAAGAAATTTCAATCCAGCAGATCCCCTTGCAACTTTTACACTTTCATCGGTGGGTACACGGTGAAAAGAAAAAAGAAAAAAGAGATCCGACGATGTGACGTAACTGCGCGGCATGATAATAGATACGAACGTAAACCACCTGCGTCCACGATCAGATAAACGGACCGAATTCGAGTTCGGCAAGCAGAAAGGACACGTCCGACAAAGGATTTAGTGTTTGACCTTCGTTGAGAAATCCTGTCGGCAGCAACAATGAAAATGGAGGTAAGTTTAATGTACACGCGTATGAATAAGAAATTGAGCGTGAAAGAGCAAAATCTTACTGTCATACTATCGTACTACGTATCTTGCTATCAAAACGTACTATTTATATCGCCAGTCGTATAAGTATTAGGACACCTGCTCGTTACATTTATTGGGACAGTCTAACGAATTGTACTTCATTTAGTGCTTATTGTAAAACTTTATTGTAATATTTATAAAAAAAGTAACTGGAAAATAAAAATAGTGAAATATCAGAAAATGGTAATTCTAACACTTATGGCCGGTAGTGTACGTGAGAATCAACGGTGTAAAATTGACCTTTTTCCATTGTGTCAGAACAGATTAACATCTGACGCGTAGATGCTATTGTATCGATATTTTTCTATGGTAGAAGTTACCGTACGAATTGATCAACACAGCGGTACTTTTAAACGACGATCGAGCAGGGAAACGTCAATGGGATTCCCGATTTCTCTCGCGAGCGCTGATATATACGACTCATTACCGATAGCAAAGTGTCGCTTATTCCAAATGAGTCAATGAATTAATTGTTCGAGAAAGTATCTTGGAAAAGATGTCACGATACTCGATGTCGTTTAGTCGGGCAATTTTAACAGAATCGTTCCATGTCGCTCGAAAGCGGTTTATCCAAATGAAAAATGCGTGAATTCACACGTGTCAGCGTGTTGCTCTCGAAAGACTGGTTGGACGACTATTCAAATCAGCTCGTGCGCGATTTTTGAACGTGAGTAGCTCGATTCACGCTTTCTCACTGGAAACTCGATTTTCTTCATTCGGATAACTTAAATGTGAAATGATCGCTTCGATATCATCCAATCTGTGAAATATTTTAAAAGTATAATTAAATTCAAAGCCGTTATTCTATTCAGGTTCGTTTAGATTGAAATACCCTTGGTTACTCGTGGAACACAGTAACGGAAAAATTTAGCCTAATCTTTTTATTCTTATTTTCATGTTTCGCTTTTTTAGCGTCTTTTATTTTATATTTGTAAAGAAATATTCATATATCGAATTAAGCAATAAAGTTGATAGCATAAATGTAACCATTTGAGATAAGGTAGAACAATAGTAATTACAAACTATTCATTAAGCAAACGTTAAAATAGAATTCAATTCAATTCTTTCGTCATTTCATTATATTCCCTTCTTTATTTTCTTTATTCATTATTCTTTCATTATTTTTCACTCTATACGTTCTTAAGATTACGTAGTACTGGATTCTACGAGAAGTTTTTAATGTTTTTATTATGACTTTTTACCAACTAATGAAATATTTCAGATGTTTCTAACGCGTTATCGGATATCGTGAAAGAAGCTTTCAGTCGAGGACGGTGGTTAACACCGGTGACGAGATTGTGGACAAATGTAATACAAATGCAAACTGTCGAGAGATAGTTGGCAACTCGCGGTTGCACGCGGTTTCACGGAGGAACCGGTATCGTGCATCTTTCGACGTGCATATATAATGGTATGGCTCACGAAAATATTTGTACACTTATTGTAAAAATCCTTTATGTGTATGCATTACATGCGTTATATAAAACATTAAAAAATTTCATGAGTACTTTAATAAGGCACAATTGGCACGAAGCCAAAAGAATAATTATGTTGGTAAAATTTGGAGCAGATCTGGTATAATATGAGGATCACAAAAAAAAAAAAAGATGTGATAAGTACATTTCTGTTGGCTTCCTGATTTTAGCGCTACTTTATGATTAGACAGTAGGACTCTAATGACATACAATGGCAATAAAAAGTATTTATACGTATCTTTTTTCTAACGAAACTTTTTTTTGTCGACTTTTATATATATATATATATTTCATTTGTGCATAGTATCATATTTTTTTTAGTCATACGATATTACTATTAAACGATACAAAATTTTAAATACTTGGACTTAATTAATTACTATGTAAAATAATAATGAATATAATGGTGTACAATGCTTTTTGTTATATTGGCAATTCAAATAAAAACAACTTGACAGGTTCAAAGATATAGATATGTAAGTCTTTTAAAAATAGATGATAAGCTGATGGAGTTTTGTAGAAACTAAAAGTATAATTATTAAAACAAGCATTATTTCAATACTACGATGAGTAATGCTTTGGAAGAACATATTGTTTAACTTCAGAACCGAACAAAAGGATAAGGTTGTTAATACGAGACTCGTTGAATTTTAAAAAATAAAAAATGTAGATATTTTTGTCCCGTAGTATGTCGTCTTCGTATTTAATAATGATTGAATTTCTACCAGTGTTCGAATACTTTCGTGAGCTATTGTATGCACGATTTTTTACACGCGACGAATCATGTAGCCCGCGATCGAACACGAGACAAGAACATTCCACGTTGTTCCCGTAAATTGGTCGCGCTTTGAATGCTTATTAATTTTCGCGGGGCGTAATTATCACGCACGAGAAGTATCGTACGGTGTCCGTTGCGTTTCTCAACGGCATCGATGCTGTTTAATTTAATTACATATAAGGTATGTGGGTCGTCGTTGGACGTAGCACGGTTAGTCTCGTTTCTAAAGCGGTTCGACAGATGTTTCAACGTCAGGTATATGAAAAATTGAAACAGCTGTTGCGCTTTCAGCGATCTTGATGATAATACCATTAATACTATTCGAGAAACGCGATGGTGCAACCTCATGCATTTGTTCTCTGTCGCATGTCGTTCACGTTTTTGAAGTCTATTCAGCGTTAGAAACTTTCAGAATGTTGTAGGTTTACACACGCATACGTGTACGGTGCATATTAGCGAGAGTACATAAGAAGTGTATAACGACGATTATTAGACATTCTTAGATTTATGCTGACGATCGTAGAATGAAAAATACCCTTTAATCTATAATTCAAGAGAACTCTACAGATTGACTTCCTAACTACAAATTTCGCAGCGATAAATCATAGGAGCAATCGTCCGCAGACACTTCAGTTAATTATGTATTCCGAATGAGAATCACGGAGTCAGTAGGGTCAGTGAGAGATTTTCACCAGCAAAATAAGATCCGCGTACGCCGGCAATTTATTAACGGGTTATCCTCGATCTTGTATCGACCTCGAAATTTATTATCCTTCGACGAAATCGAGCGTGCATCAGCAGAGAGGAATTTTAAGTCGGCCAATCGATACGGATGAAAACGACGACGGGGGGTTACGTCGCCGAGAAGGAAGGAGAGGCAGGAAGATGATCGGTGGCCCATTTTTTTAGAAAGGAAACAGGCACGGGTTACAGTTAAGCAGCCGTGCTAGCCGCCGCTGTTCAGTTTTCAATGAGCAGCATTCCAGACGGCCGGCCAAGCTACAGCTGCTCACCTGGAAACCCTTCAACAAACTCGTTTCAGTAATATTCGGTTCCTACGCGGAAGTGCGGGCGAAACACCTGAGCGAGCTTGCTTCCTTCTGCGAGCCGCGAAAGAGCCGACCCTCTATCCTTCCGTTCTCGGACAGAAGGACATGGCAATAAGTCGCGCGTAATCCGCAGCAAGAGCAGCTAGATTCGAAGGATCTGGCCGATCGCGACGATCCAGTGATTGATTGGCCGAGTTCCATTGTCCCGGAGGCTGGGATGAAACTGTGAAATCGTACGTTACGACCGACGAAAAGGTTCCTTTCGTTTCTAATTGCGAACGCGCGTTTTCCCTTGCGATCTGCATTCAAGGAGATCGTTCCTCCACGCGTGGGATCTGTCGAAACGATAAAAACGATGGAGGGAAATTCTCTAAATTTCTAGAATGAAGCACTGGCTTTGATTTTTGTCTACCGTTTGAACGATCGTTCATTGATTGATTTAATCTCTTGACAGTGTGATGAAATGACGAAGAATTTGAAATGAACGATTTTGAGACACCCTTCCAATCTTTCTATTGGAAACAAATATTAATAAGCGGGTTACGTGTAACGATTAACATTGTTACGGTTTTTATACATTTATAGAAAATTCAAAGGTACAAGAGCGTATAGAATGCACATGATACGCAAAAATATGTAAAAATATCCAAAGTATACTATACATTATTATATTTAGTTTGTAAGCGAAAGAAATCTTCGCGCGTTTCTTCGCGTGTGTTCATAAAAATATAAATTTACATAAACATCCGCAGTTTAACGATATGTCATTCAGATCTGAAATTTATAATACTGTATTGTTGCCTAAGATTTTCTTATAGTGCACCGTGAATGAATCTAAAACAATATACGAAATAAGTATACATACCAATATTTAGGTAGTATATTCAACATATAACAGTAACGAAAAACTCATTGAAAGTTTGTCTAATCGCTATATTACATCTGTGCCTTTTTTTTCTAAAGGTAATTATTTGTTGTACTAAGCGAAATTCCGATATGTCATAAAGAGAAATCTACAATATAAATTGTACACATATAACTTTCTGTTATATCAAATATGATATCTTTAGATATATGGATATTGTTATCGCCGCATTATCGGGGTGTCTGAGTCACAGAAAATGGTCATCAAAGTAACATCCGCTTCGCGTTGTCATCGAACGATCTGTCGATCGGCAACAAAATCGACCTTGGCTTCGATCCGAGGATCTCCATTTAAAGGGTCACGATGTTTCCAATTAAAATCCACGTCCGCCCATTAAAGTCGATTGTAAACGCGTGGACGAAGCTTTTGTTTCGTGGTGGCCGCAGTGTAGAATCAAAGGGCAGTTATCGGTCGCGATACCAATTGATAAAATCTGGTTAAGTATAGTTAGATAAAGTATTGAATTCCTCAGGCGTGAGCTGCAACAAAATCGTTAGACTATTCGCATTGTTTCGCGTTATCGTCGAACATCGCGAGATTCAGTAAGCTGGAAAAGCGATTCTGGTTTTATAACGCGTTAAATAACATGGGAAAGAACTAGGTAATACAGTGCCACGCGTTGTACATTGATTATGATTTGATTAAGGAATTGATTAACGAACACGAGAAATGTGTTTTCTACTTTTTCTTATTTAGCCGAGTGAAGTGAGTGTAAAAAAAGAGATGCTGAATAAGGAAAAACGTTCGCTTGTTTTTCTTTCATTCTTTTTAAGAAAGTATAAAACGTGTCTGAAACATACTTGTTTGTTGAAACCGATCTTGTTCTTTATAAAATCACTGTATGCGTAATAATGTGATAAAATTGATCTTGGAAAGCGAACGGGTCCGTGCAATTTTATATTTCTGTGAACGTAATTAAGAAGGTGGAATTTAAATAGAGATTACGAATGCTTTGCATATCTTATAGATCTTTGTATATGATATCCATTCTGTGCATTCTTAAACCACTAAATTTTCTGATGAACGAAATAAATACATAAAAATCCGTATCCTAGCAATAATAAATTAAAACTCATAATTATCAAACTTTATGGAACTGTATTGTTATATGAGCATCTGGAATAATGAGAGAGATACAAATTTTTCTAAACTGCTAATCCAAGCAGTAATATCTAAGATTAGCCGTTATATAATTGAATCGTGCATCTAATTCTAATCTGTAGACTGCACATACTTAAACAGAAATTTATTTCACCCACTAAATATTATAACGATAAATCTACTTTGAATGTCTTATATATTATATATTAGTGCATTCTATGCATCTTTATACTTTTAAAATCCGCGGTCTACCTCAAGCTTGTTAATTGATGATTTAAATTTATAGCCCGCTGATTCGATTCCACGAAGACCACCGTGTGCACAGCAAGTTCTGCTACTAGCCATTAATTTGCCATTACATGGCACGCTTTGCTAAAATTCACGTACTGTTATTTACAAATTGACAAAAGTGCCTGAATACTTATTCAATATATGTTTAAAATATTACGAAAGCACGAGTAACGCGGAAACAATAACAGCCCGTTAAATAGCGTACGTAAAAGAAGATCAATCCATTTCGTTCGATGTAGCTTGTGCAAACAAGCCACGTTAGTGGTGCACGTTCGTTCTCGTACAGAAAACCTGATTAGCTTCTCTAAGAGCATACTGTAAAAATTTTGATGGATCGTACCGACGAAGTGAAGAGAGCAGAACGGGTTAATCGTATGGCAGTCGTGTTCAGCTAGTTTTCTGGAATTCGCTTCCCGTTAGCGAGACGATCGACACGAGGTAGTCTGGAACTTGATTCGTCTCGTGGTTTGTATTCTTTTTTTTTTCCTGCTTCTCATTGGCTTTTTCTCGTATCCTTCGCCCGCATGAAAATCGAGGATCGCGACTAGTGCAATAGGAAGGTTCGTAAACCGCGGAGGCGTTCAGAGACCGGTGTTTAAACTGGTCACACGGTTCATGTTGAAATTGGAATCGAGGGTCAAGTTGCGCCATCATTAATTTAACAATCTGAAAACACCGGTTACTATAATTACGCGAGCCTGCATGAATGCAATCGCGTCCGTCGTGAGGTAGAATTAAAGAGAATCCTCGACTGGAAAAATGTGGAAACGCGGAGGATTCCACGACTTGCTCATCCATCAAAGTCTGCCTCGCGCTTGACATTACGGAAACATGCGTCGAATCGAGTTAAATCAACGGAAGAGAGAACAATTTTAAAAAACGTCTTTCTTTATTTTTTTGGCGATTTTAAAATTCTTGTGATTCTTCGGGTTAGTACGTCGTTAGTTCTTAGTACGTCGCGCTTCGTTCCGATGAAAATTTTGCGTCTTGGTGTCATTATTTGCAATAGCGAGATCTTCATTTTCAGTCCTGAAAAAGCGAACAACGGACTAATAAAAACACAATTGGAACTCAAAGAATCACAAATGTATCATTATTCGATCTTTTAACTTTCGATTTGTAATCTTTCTGCTTTTCTTTTTATTTAAAAGACACAGTTTTTTTTTGTCAATTTGTTTTAAATTCTCTATCGTTTCATCTATAAAAGATGGAATTGAACGTGATACCATTTCGTTGCAGGCGGAGCATAGGTTGGAGCAGCTGAAGAAGGCGACGGACAGAATACAGAAGGAGATCGAAGAGGTCACGGAGAGGGAGCACGAGCTGAGAAACGTGGGTAGCATTAAAACCACGTCCCACGAGACGGTGGATTCCAAGGTATGCTTAAAACTCCAGGTATATGTATATACGTGTATGTTACGTGTACATATGTACATTCGTGTCGACCATGCTCAAGGTCGTTGAACGAAAGAAAGAAAGAGTAAATGCCTGCGTAGTCCTTATAGGGACGAAACGCATCGGACGGCTGTGATGTCCGTGAGCGACGAGGACGATTATACACGCACTTACTGATTTAATGATTCATCACGTAACGCACTGTTTCAATCTTGTTACGGACGTGATGGGAATTCATCGATGAAAAATTAGATCTTGCGCCGCGAACCTAGAGGAAATACTGTTTCAATGAAAATTTTTGTTAAAACAAGTTCTACGTTGCAAAAATATTATACAGTGGCTCGCGAAAGTATTTGAACATTTACCATGGAAAATTTTAGTATGTTTCTCTTACTATTATTTTTATGTACAAAATTTATATACATATATTGTCAGTGTTATATAGAACACTTTGGAATTTCATTAATATTTAATATTGTAATGACACGACTGTCCTGATTATATTGATAAAATTTGAAACAAACTTGGAGATGTATATAGACTTTATGAGATATTTAGTGCAAACATGTATTTAGTAAAAAATTAATATACAAATTGGATATTCATTTTAAACATATAATAAGTGTAAAAAGTGATCCCACTAGGTATCGAGGCTCATTGTATAGCTATTCAATATTTTAATTGTATTACATATCTTCATGATCTCTACGAAATATATATTTACTTCAATACATATAGATATACTGTTGGTAGAATTTTAAAATACAGAAAGTAGAAATACTGATAAGCGATCAAAGTTACACATTTGTTTAATGACTTACACAGTTAACCCGAAACGGGTCAATAGTTTCTGCCTTTTATCTGCAGAAGATAAAGATAAACCATGATAGAAATTAGTAAGTGACATTTATATACTATTGTACATTATATACTGCCAATGTTTATGAGTCGAATAAATTCTAATTTTATCATTAATTAGATTTGCTAAGTGCCTGAGATTAAATATAGCGAGTTCTTGAAGTAACTTTATATGCAAAATATTCTGTGGACAGAGCAGAGTCGATCAAGTGAGCCAACGTCATACTCTTTCGTTCGTCAAAATCGTGGCACGCTTTCGATAATGGAAACAGACGCGCGATCGCCAGATTAATAATCTCGGCATGATCGCGCGATTTTCTATACTTTACGCTAATTAATTAGCAGCAAGCGTGCGAAGTAATTGCTACAGGACGCGAGAGTGTGCACATTTATTTCGCAAACAGCCGGTTGCGTTCGGTTTTCGTAACGCTGCCAGGCCACGATTTCGATGAAAATATCTTATCTGCTGATATGTTAAAGTTAATGTAATGCCATTTTCCATGAAACAGCCATTTTTTTTGCTCTTGACGTGACTATTGTGTGTCGTGCTGATAATAATGATTGAAAATGTAGCTCTCGTATAATTTGCGCTTGCTAAATAATCTACAGTGTATTACAAAGGTCGCTATACTTTTGTTCTTAAAGATAATGCGAAGTTATTTTGAATACACTCGTTCTCTATCTGCAAATAGATTGTCGCGTGACTAAATTTTTACAACGTTACCATTACTCCTTCTTTCTTTTAATTAGAATTATCTTCATTTCGAATTGCAAGAAATTCAAAACGAATGTAATAACAATTTCTTGCAATAATGTATAACAGGTGCGTCGCATGCCACAAGCTTTGGCCTCGGGAAAATTGAAGAGGACAACGTCCACGCCACAAATTCTGGAAGCAGTCAACCTTACACCGTCTACGCCTACCTTAACGCCAAAGATGACGAATGGAGTCATATCCAGTCGCACCACTCCGACACCTTTGCGTTTTGCAACGGCACCTAGTCAGAAAGGGCTGATGCACAGGTTTCTGGCGACTAGGGGGAAAATATACAAACCAAAATCTGCAGGTAACGACCCGCTAACACCACCCATGGCACCAAGTATCACGCTCAATCCGCTGAGCATCAAGGCTTTCAATAGAAGTCTGGAAATTCAACTGGAACCAGACGATGAGCCCAAGAAACCTCCCGTTAGAAAGGGATACGTCCCTGTGGAAGAAAAAATTCAAAAGGAATTACATGAGATGAAAGAGCGAGAAAACGAGCTTAGGTAACATGTTTATTTTTAATTTTATTTTACTTTTATAATGGTTAATGTATTCATAGCTATCATTTAAGCTGTTCAGAGGCTACGTTGGTCAACCCTATAAATTGAAAAGTACACAAAAATGATGATGTTACAAATATTGTTTTTCATTTTTTTTTAAATTAGAATTTAGAATTAGAATTTACATTATTTACGTCATCTTCTTGCGATGAATGAAGTTATTTGTACCTTGACAATTGAATATTAATCGCGTACTTGTATAGTAAAATTAAAAAACGAATAGAAGATGGAGTTGATAAATGACAAGATATAGACATCTTAAATGTTATTTTTTTAAGAACTGTAACTAATATGATTGATAATTTAATATCATTTTCAATCATACATTATTATCGGATTAAGTGTAATTTTGAGGTAAATTATTATGATTAATAGTAATAATTTATACGTTTTTCATTTCACGATGTAACAAACAATTACGTACATTTTTAGATTAATGCGGTCTCAAATGTTGGCCAAGTCTCAACCAAATCTTTTGGACATTGGAAATGATAACGATTCCGATATCTATGATGGTTCAAGTTCGTTAAGAAGCGGTACCTCGACAAATACTTTAAATGAGGATGAAATAGAAAAAGAAGCTAAAGGAAAACATAAGGTATTGCTAGTTCTTTTAAAAAGTCCGAATATGTTAATTATTATTAATCAAATGTATATAGCATATTTAATATATGTGTTTGTCGATGATTAATTATTTGTTTTCATCAAGTATTGCAATGAATTATTACGTATAGATGCATGTGTTCAAATTTTCAAACGATGATGAATTACTAATCTTTATTTAATTCTATAGCCAAATCCACGACGTAGGAGCACTCTCATCGCACAATGGGAAAATTTGATAGCTGCAAAAAAGGAGTCTAATGACAATAACAACGAGAGCGATCTAAATTTTTAAAAAATTTCACCACCTTGTAAAAAATAAGTAATCAACGTTTATCCTCGTCTTAACATTATCCCTTTTAAGTACTCAAATCATTTAAGTGAATGGTATGAGCCTTAAAGTGTGCTGCAACACTTTTAGTATTTCAAGCACACATATGTATATTTCAGGCTAATATATATTGCTGGTTTTATTCACTTTTTCAGTTTTCAAATTAATTTATTTAATGTTACGATAAATATTTATTCAAAAGTAAAACATTTACCTGATTAAACATATATTATATTTAATGTCTTTTTTGTTTCTTTTTTTTTAATGTTTTCAGTATTAAGAAAAAAAATTATCAGTAATGAAAAGAAAATTATCTTCCCTTTGTACGGGTCAACAAATATTATTAAGTATTACAAGCATATATTTAATATATCCGCTTGTTAATTGTAATATATATGCCTATTATTATATTATATAGACACATAAAAATGACTGAGAATTCCTAATTCTAAAGATTACCTTTAACATGTGCTATATAATCGTTATTATAGATCATATAAGCAAGATAATATGTATTATGTACTTAATCAATTGTAAAAAATAATTGTATTCAATTTACTTGCATATGTGATAGTATCGTTCCGATATAGTAATAATAAAAAAATAGTTTGTGCAACTATGTAATTAATAAGATACATGTTTCAAAACTTTTTCTTGTATTTTTTTAATTATAAACAAAACACCTAAAATGTATCAAAAATATTTGTTTTGAACCACAATAAAAAATATAATAAATTTACATTTTTTTATATAGACATATTAAATTGTAAATATAGATAGTTCTTGATGAATGAATATTAATAAAAAACTTAACATACCTACAATAAGTATAACCATAACCTGGTCTGTACATTCATAAGATATAAATAAAAATAGTTATATTTTTATATGTTTATTTACTATAACATATATTTATTGATTTTTTATTTTTTAGATACATCGTAGATAATTATATTTTATTTGCTATGTCCAAGAATTGACAGAAGTAACTTTTTTATTATTTTTCATAATATTAATTTACAAACAATTAATTACATGTATGGAATACAATACATTAATAAATAACTTCTTTACAATGTATTATAACATGTAATATAAAATGTATAAAACCTCTGTATTAAATATTTTTCTTATATTGTGAATATCTGTGTCAGTATTGACTTCCGATTGTGAATAATATACAAGCTTTACCACGTGTCG
The DNA here is from genome assembly GCA_014737535.1 of Bombus cullumanus. Taxonomy (NCBI): domain Eukaryota; kingdom Metazoa; phylum Arthropoda; class Insecta; order Hymenoptera; family Apidae; genus Bombus; species Bombus cullumanus. Next base: position 3,479,006 of record JACXIX010000044.1, on the reverse strand, counting down.
TCAAGTAACACGTCGTAATAATGAATCTTCCAAATGCAAAAAAAACAATAAATGAAGAAATCGAAATTTCATTATTAATAAATGTCGTTAACAATGAAGGTAAATGAATGATTTTGGAATATACATATATGTTTATATATCGTATTAGGTTATATTGTCGGTCAATATATTTTGCTATAATCAAATTTTATTTTATATTTTATGTTACTTGTTTCAGGTCATAACCTGCCTATTTGTGTGCAACATATATTAAATGGAAATTATAAAAATGTCATAAATAATAAGTTATCTTCAAATCTAATTCAAGAGTTGAATAATAGCAATAATGTCTCCAAATTAATACATGACAATATAGAAAAAACAGACTCGTATGATTCTTGGCTATGCACAGGCATAGCTTCTTTACTATATTTTATTCAACAGAATTGGACAGGTCCACAAATTGAAAAAGATATTGAATGGCAAAAAATTAATGAAGAAAATATACTTAGAAATTTATCATTACATGATGAATGTAATGCAAATGTTAAAATGTCAGATCTTCTTTACTTTTCTAAGATGATATTCTCAAATGAAATTCTACAAAATGCTTATAAAAGTTGTATATGGTGGTTATTTAGAGCAAATCTTTTACATCAACTTATACTAAATGAAAGTTCCGGTACAATATTTGATGAGACTGAACAGTTGATTCAGAAAATCGATGATTTGCAAATGTTGAAAGAAAATTTGTGTTGCAAAACATTATTTTATATTGAAGCTGCACAACTTTATTTTTATTATAGGAGAATTCAAAATTCAGAAAAATATGTTAAACTTGCTCAAGAAGGAGCTAAATTAAGCTTAAATCTTGAAGGTGCATTAGGTAAACGTACAAAATATCAAGAAGACAAGGCACAACTATTTTTAAGAATAACTTTAGAAAAGGAACAGTTTCCTTCTAGATATTGTGAAAATTTACCAAAATCTTTGGATTTGAATGATGATATTAGATTAGAACATATTCAATTTTCAACAAATATAGAAAATACACAATTAGGAGCAGTAGAAGAAGCTATTGTATTAGCAAAATAGTAAGAATATATTTTACATTTTTGTTATACACATTTTTGTTTTATTTATAAAGCAAAACTCATATTTTATTTTAAATTTTACTTCTAATAGCATTCAATTACAGTTATCACAACCAAAGGATAAATTAACAGATGAAGAAGTAACACCTTATTTAACTGTAAGTATTTTTGGTTTTTATATTTTTTATTTTCTTACCAAAGATTATTTTTTAATAGGTTGTGGTAAATAATACAAGAAATTGGTCCTTAAAAATGGCATCTCTATATCATCGATGTTCTTTAGAATCTGAGGATAAACGAACTGTTGAACGATCAATGATACAAATGGAATATTTAATACATGAACTAAACAAGTCAAAAATCTGTGTTGCAAACAGAATGGACCTATTCTTTGCCAGTGGTATTAAGCCAGTTTGGGCTTTAGAACAAATGTGGGCACAATTGATGCTAAGTGTTGGATTAGTAAAAGGTGCTTTGGATATTTTTTTGAAGAACAAACTATGGGAAGAAGCTATTGCCTGTTACAACATGTTAGAGCTAAGACATAAAGTATATATTTCAGTTTATGTAATTTCTTCTTAGCATACGTGAAACAAGTAAATTTATATTTTATTTTTAATTTTAGGCAGCAGAAATTATTCAGCAAGAAATATCTAAAAAACCATCAGTTCAATTATGGTGCTTATTAGGTGATGCAACTCAAGAACCTAGTTGTTATGAAACAGCATGGGAACTATCTAATAAAAAAAGTAGTCGAGCTCAAAGACATTGGGGATTTTTTTATTTTGCCAGAAAAAATGTGCGTACATAAATATAAGCTTGAAAAGTTTCCCTTTTCTTAGTAATTTAATTAAATACATATATTATTTTTTATTTTTAAGTATGAGGAAGCTATACCACATTTAAAATTATCAGTTGAATTAAATAACATTCAAGAAAATGTTTGGATTAGACTTGGATTTGCTGCTTTACAAGTGGAAGATTGGAAATTGGCAGCAACAGCATATAAACGTTATTGTGCACTAGAGCAAACGGTTTGTATTAATGTTTTCAATTATTAATTTGTTATGTAATAATATATATTAAAAAATTTGGCGATTTGATTATAGACATTCGAGGCTTGGAATAATTTAGCAAAAGCTTATATAAACCTAGGCGATAAAGTAAAAGCTTGGAAATCTCTTCAAGATGCTTTAAAGTGCAACTATGATCAGTGGCAAGTTTGGGATAATTTAATGGTTGTTAGCATTGACTTAGGACATTTTTCAGAAGTACGAATACATAATATCAATAAAAATAAAATTTAACTCTTCCCGAAAATCATATATCTTTTAACGATTTATGTCTTTTACACATTTTTCTAGGTAATTCGATGTTATCATCGTATTTTAGACTTGAAAAATCACCATTTAGATGTTCAAATTCTTGATATACTTACTGATGCTGTATTAAACAATGTAAATGATTCAGATGGAAAGTCTGCACAAAAATTACTTTCAAAAGTTTTAGAATTATTTGGAAGAATTACTTCATTTATACCTAATAATTCTGATGTTTGGAGAATGTATGGACAACTTACTTTTCTTAAAAAAACTGATATTGATAATGACAAAGCACTACACTATTTACACCAAGCACATCGTATTGCCGTATCAGATCCCAAATGGCTTTTACAAGAAGAATCAGTTCAGAAAGTATTACAATTGTGTTGTATGTTAGCAGAAATGTATTTGCAATGTGTTTCCAATTGTGAACCTAAGAAAAAAAGAACACTGTTAGCAAGTGCAAAATTATCTCTTCAGGGAATTGTGAAAAAAGTTAAAGATAAAGAGTGGAATATTGAAAAGATTTGTATATCTGTAGAAAAAGTTGAAAAATATTTAAATATTGTAATAATTGAATTAGAAAAAATAAAATTGACAAATTGAAGAATATATTTTATTTTTATTATATGCAAAATGGCCGCATTAATTAATTTTTACGGAAATATAATTTAATAAATTTTGTTCAAAGTATTTTATGATTATTTCAAAAAATTACATATAGTCATATGTTAAGTTAAGTATTACGTTTGCTCTTATCACTGTTTTTTCACAGTTTGAATAAATTATAAGTTTACATACATTTAGGTTCATGGATATTAAATCATAATTTTACATTGGAAATGTAAACTTTAAGATAGTCAAGTTTATGAGCGTGTGATAGTATCCATGGTTGTAATTTATCTATAGTCGATTCGTAAAAATTCTACGTTAGGTTAATATCAAACGATGGCATGGCAACTATTTAGTCTTACTTCAATTACGATCACGAAAACGTAACTCTGAGCAATATAAATAAATTATATAAATCAGTAAGATTTTATAAAAAAAAAAACCTTATAATATATTAAATACATTTTACATATCAAAAAAGTTAAGTAATTATGGTAGTATTAAAAATTTTTATGTAAAAATATATAAAGTTTATGAATTACAGAAACTTCAGAGCCTATAAGAATATTAATTTTTTAAAATACAATTTACTTAATTGTAATTCATTACTTTTTTCAGATGGCATTTGTTGGAAAAGTTGTATTAATAACTGGAGCTAGTTCTGGCATTGGAGCAGCAACTGCTGTACAGTTTTCACAACTTGGTGCATTATTATCATTAACAGGTCGTAATATACAGAAATTAAATGAAGTCGCTGAACAATGTAAGTCTGGCAAACCATTAATTGTAACTGGAGAACTAACTAATGAAAGTGATGTTGAAAATATTGTCAAATCCACTATTAAACATTACGGTAAACTGGATGTCCTAGTTAATAACGCTGGTATATTAGAAAATGGAGGCATAGAGAACACTTCATTAGAACAATATGACAGGTATAAGTCTATCTTTTGTATATCTAGCTTAAATTAATAAAATTTAATCTTAATTTTATACAACATATTAAACATGTAAATATTTTAGAGTTTTCAACATAAATGTACGTTCAATATATCATTTAACAATGTTGGCTGTTCCATATCTAATAGAATCTAAAGGTAATATTGTGAATGTATCAAGTGTAGTTGGAATAAGATCCTTCTCAGGAGTTTTAGCATACAGTATGAGTAAATCAGCAATTGATCAATTCACACGATGTGTAGCTCTTGATCTTGCACCAAAACAAGTATGTTTGATTTGAAAACTTATTAATTACAATAGTAACTTTTATATTTAATCTTTAATTTATAGGTGAGGGTTAATGCCGTAAATCCTGGTGTAATAGTAACAAATCTTCATAGAAGTAGTGGAATGTCAGAAGATCAATTAAAAGCATTCTTTGCTAAGAGTAAAGAAACTCATGCACTTGGCAGAACAGGAGATCCTAGCGAAGTTGCAAAAGCAATTACATATTTGGCAAGTGACGATGCCAGCTTCACTACAGGTGTAACCTTATCTGTTGATGGAGGAAGACATCTCATGTGTCCTCGCTAAATTATATTTTATATATGGTGGAAATAATAATTTTATACCTTCTTAATTAAAAATATGATAAAAGTTACATTCAACATTAATATATTGTATTCTTTTTAGAAATATTTCTCATGTTAAAAAAAGTAACGTTTCTCAATAAATAAATAGTTTAAATTTGATTTCTTATTATATAATGCTCACAATGTATTAACCTATACTAATTTACCACATTATTTGCTGACTTATAAATATAGAACTATTAACTACTCATTTAAATTGTGTTGTAATACCATAATAAAAAAACATAGCAAAATACTTTACTTTAATTATATTAAGACAAAAAATGATTTCAATATTGCTCAAATTGAAATAAGAAGATAATTGAATTTAAACGCAAATAAAAGATTTTATTTTATAAATCTGCTTATATTTCTTTTAATGTTGAAATTTTTGTTACTAACAAGCTAAAAATAAACAACTTTCAATAATTTATTGTTGTCAGAGGAAATTGTAAGAACTAATTTATGTTATGATAATACAGGAGTAAACAAAGTTAAGCATAGATAACCCGTAACATACGATAATTATCAGTTTAAACAGAATTAAAAATATAAGGACAAATTTTCCATAAGTATATTCACAATGTTATATTTCATTCTTATTTTATATAAATATAAAATTATTTGTATAACATATTAAATAATTTGTTTTAAAAATAGTCCATTCACTTCATCAACATGAATTTATACAACACTCAATAGCGTGTAAATATGCTACGTCATATAACGAACGCTTTATCTTCTTTCAAGATAATATATTATGAAGCATTAAAGTAACATTCATTTACGTTACTAGTTACTAGTTACGTTACTAGCCTGACAGTCTGACGCGAAATCAAGATTCGTTATGTCTACCAAAAGTATACCATACTTTTTATCAGGGTCGGTAGTCAGGGGGTTTGGCAGAGGTTCCAAAGCCTTGGGAATACCTACAGGTAACACAGCAATTTCATTTTTGTTTGATAGATTCGAAAATTTTGAAATTAATCATAAACAATTTAAAATTACGTTAATGTTGCAGACAATAGTTTAGAATTGTATGCAATTGAAAAACGTAATCGCTATATTGTATACATACTTAATGGCGGGAATATATGAAATATGTTAAAAAAGTTATTTAATATTATGTATTGTATTAATCGCTGTTTTATTTTGTGTTTTATTCGATATTTTAATCGCTTTTTATTAAGAAATATTTTGATGTAAAAACTTGCAAAAGTTGAACTAATTATATTGTATAAATAAAAGAAAAATTTTTTTTCAGTAATATTTTGTTAATATTGTATGTAGTTATAAAATTATGTTTCTATAGCAAATCTTGAAGACAAGGTAGTAAATAATTTACCTGGTGATCTTAGTACTGGAATTTATTATGGATGGGCTTCTATAGACGGACAAACTTATAAAATGGTTGCCAGTATTGGTTGGAATCCGTTTTATAAAAACGAAAAAAAGACAGTGGTACGAATGTAAATTATAATTAATTGAATACTTGATAACATGAAAATTTGAAACCATTTTTTAATAACGTATCATTGTTGTAGGAGATACATTTAATGCACAAATTTGAGAACGATTTTTATGGGAAACAAATTAAAGCTGTTTTTACGGGATATGTACGACCAGAAAAAGATTTTACTTCTGAAGGTAAATAGTAACTGTATCAAAATTTGTTCCATCTTTATTATATTAATCATTATCATTTCAGAGGAATTAATTCGAGCGATAAAAGATGATATTACAATTGCCGAAGAACAATTACAGAAATCAGATATGGCGGTTTATAAAGATAATTCATTCTTTAAGGAATAATCTGATTATATAAGAGTATTATAATTTGTACTGCAAACGATATATCATGTTATGGCAATATTTCCTCACTATATGCGGAAATAATATTAACTCATACTTTACTATAGTTCATAGTTTACTCCAATTAGGGATAATGTCTATAATATAAATACCTTTAATTATTAATTTCATATTATATATATGTATAACTTGCATTATATAATTTCTATTATTTTTAATATACATACAATTATATATATAATATATAACTATATACACACACACACACACACATATATATATAACTAAATTAAAAATATAATTCATAAGTAATCAATATTAACTATGTTGAAGCAGTATCTGATGGTGATGAAGTTGGTGGTGGAGGTGGAGGTGGTGGTATAGGTATCCATGGCAATTTCATTCGAATAGGAACTTGTGACACTTGTGGTAGCCAAGGCATATTTGCAGCTTGAAATCTTACATTTGTAGATGAATTTGGATGATTTTGTGGTGTTATGTATCCTGGAGGAACTCTTGGACACGTATTGAAAGGAATTCTAGGATTTAGATATGTTGAGCTACTATCTTCACTATAGTAATTGTGTGAGCCATAAAAGTTTTGATTAAGACCACTAACATTATGGTTCATATATTGCACAGGTTGCAATGAACACATTCCATATCCATAAGGTTCACTATTAGTTTGATAGGATTGTGGCCATAAATTCTGAGAATGATTTTCAGGTTGCATAGAAGGAAATCGTCTATCTCCTCGTGCATAAAATCCTTTCCTTTGATTCTGCATATTTCTATTCCACGGATGATTGGACTGCCATCCAGTAGTAGGTTCTAAAATTATAAATGTTAATAGAAAATATAAATATTAACAAAAAAAAGATATAAATATTATATAAGAAACTTACTAGAAATACGCTTTCGTTTAGACGGATTTTCAGCTTCATTAACACTATTTACTTGTTTTGCTTTTAGTTGTTCATAATAAGCCCGTTCTTCCTCATCATCTGAAAATTCTGGAGGATCATCTGCATTTGCATCAGTACCCCTGATTCTGTAATAATCATAAATTGCTTACTATATGTTTAATTTCTTATAGATTAATGTAATAAATATAAATAAGAATAGTATGTATAATTCTATACATATTTAAATATATAAACTCACTTTAATAATTCATGTAGAAATACTAAAGAAGTATATTCCGTATTTGGACAGTAATAAACAGTCATTCCTGCTGTAATGTTATATTCTTTTATGTGCTCAGAACTATTGAATCGCACACAATAATGAGGTTCATTCACTTGTCCAAAAACATCAAATATTTTTCCTAACGTCCTTTGTCCTTTCTCAATAAATAAAACTGTATCTAAGTTCAATGTCGGTTTGCCAGGTTTTGGTTTTACAACTACTAGCTGTTCAACCATCCATGCAACCTGTAATTTAATATTATCTTACGAAGATATTATTCTATTTTCAAGATTATCCATATATGTATTAATTTAATATTTATAAATACCTCTCCTAATGGATCACATAATACTTCAGGTACACTAATTTTTAAGTCTTCAATAGGAGGTAAATCATCTAATTCAGTTCTCATTTCATTATTCTTTTTTCTTCTTACATTATTTTCCTTGCCTTTCCTAAATGTACAAGAAATTGCTTTAAAACTTCATATAAAATTAATTTAATGTATAAAAATTTACAAAAATGAATAGCATACTTGCTTGAACTATCATCACTATCTGAATCATCTGATTCAACTATCACTGAAGCATCACTGCTACTAGTAGAATCATCGCTATCACTTTCTTCACTTGATGATACTTCTTTATTTTGCCTATAAGTTTGCATCTGTACTTCTTTTAAAGATTGATTTTGATTGCTATCACTTTTTGTTTCATCAATATTAAATTCTATTTCTGAATCTGAATTGCCGTATTCTATAGCAATACTGGTAAGAGAAGATACTTTATCACTTTCTATTAAAAAGGAAACATAAATTGCAATTGTTAATTTAATATCAAAATTATTTATAATGTATAATATAATATATATATATAACAAAATTATTTATAATTTTGATTATGATAATAAGTATATCCCTATATCCTTACTTTGAGCCAGAGATACTGTATTTATTTCACGTATAATACAAATATCATCATCACTTTTTTGTTCCAAGTTTTCAAATGTTACATCTTCATTTGTATTCTGATTTTTGTCAGTATCGTTGATAAGTATTTCATTTTGTTTAGTATTTGGCAGTGTGACTGATTTGTTTTGTTCGACTTGTTCATTCATGTCACCTTTCTTATTAGAATTTTGTTTAATTTCAGCATTATCAGTTATAATTACCACACAGTCATTTGTAAATTGACTTGTCTTATTAACATTGATTTGTGTAGCTTTTTTGTGCATTGAATAGTCTTCAACAATTACTTTGTTTGGAGCACAACTATTTTCTTCAACATTTGATATAAGGTCCATAAATTCATTATTTGAATTTCTGTTTTCTATTACTTCTTCTATTATAACCTCTTCCGCATTCATCATAATTTTACTTTAAATTGCAGGTTATGATCAATAACAATAAGCAGACTTCACTTTAAGATCTGTTATAACCATTAACAAATACGCAAGAAAATATATTTCTCGTATAAAATTTCATAAACTTCACATAAATATATTTATTTCTATCAACCACAGTTCAGTTGTTGAACTGTACAGACGTGTGTCTAATGCTCTGTGAAGTTCGTAAAACAACACGTGACGCCCATACGTCGAAAGTGAATCGAAACAGACTTAACCAAGTGTTCTCAAAACTTACTAGTGGAAAACCCAACCAACGCGCCTAATCTCTGACCCGAATCATAGCCTCTCGACTAGTTATTTCAAATTAAATTAACTAACTCGATGATGGCCCAAACATCTCTTCCCCCTCCCCCGCCCGTGACAAAGGGACAATGTATCCTCAGGTCCTGCCCTCAGGTGACCATTAACAACATTAATAAGGACTAATAAGGACTCAGTCAGATATCTGGGCATGACTTTGGATAGGAGACTGACAAGGTAACAACATATTATAGACAAATCGAAGCAACTCAAGGCTAAACTCAAAAAATTCTACTGGCTCATTGACCGCCGCTCCAACTTAAGCACACAGAGCAAAATATTGCTATAAGCCATACTAAAACCTGTCTGGACCTATGGGATCCAAATATGGGGAACTGCGAGTAACTCCAACATAGAAATCCTTCAACGATTCCAATCAAAAACACTAAGATCCTTAATAAATGCACCTTGGTATGTCACCAACGAAACAATCCACCGCGACCTCAAGATACCCACAGTCAAAGAAGAAATATACAAGTTCAAAAGCAGATATAACACAAGAATCAACAACCACCACAACCCATTAGTCACCCAACTACTTGACATGACGGATCAGACCCGCAGACTAAAAAGAAAATGCCCTTTAGATTGAAGCATTAAATTCACCTAGAATCAACATAATATAAATTATTATAATCCAAGTTACTTAAAATTCTCAAGGAGAATTGATTGATTGTAAATAAACTACCAAATAAAAAAAAAAATTTCTATCAATCGCGTATACCTAATACCATATGTTTCGTATTAAGATACTACTGTACTGTAGTGTAGGTACTCATGTACAGGACATGTATATATAAGTAAACATGGCTACATGACGATTATATATTTTAAAAAATAATTATTTTCTTTATAATAAAATATTTAATAATTTTTTATATTTTTAAGTTTGTCTAAAATTATACACATAAAAAAGGATAAAATCTTATATGGTTCTTAAATATTAAAAGAAAAATTTGCAAAAATGTTCTAATCGTTAAAAATATTTCAAATATTATTATATATATCAATTACACACAATTATTTTGTATAGCATAATATATGAATTACAATATTTTTTTTACTAATTTATAATTTATGTTTAAAAAATTCACGACATAATATTTTATTCTCTCGTGACTACATTTACAATTGTTTGGATAATCTTTTTTCCGTTTTGATGATGTAATAGATTCAGAAGGGGTTCCCTCATCTTTTGTTCTAATAATTTGGCTAATTCCATTCTCATTCCTTGCAAAAGTTGAGCCACCTAAGTAATATTAAAAGTATATTTAACATACAATTATCATCCTTTTTGTTTTAATTTCAACAAACGCTAATAAATATTCTTACCCTATGAGATTCAACATCAAATAACATCCAGCCATCTTCTAATGATACAATAAACATTCCATCATGCACTTCTATTTTTAATTCGTAATCAGAGAATAATATTAGTGGTAAAATTGGTACCATTGATACCTCTTTAATAAATATTTTACTTGTTTTCACTTTTTCTTGAAATACTAGATATGGACTAGAAAAATAACCAACGTGAAAGTTTGCCGAGGATGGATGCATACTAACGAAACTATCATTTTTAGTTTGGAATGAAAGATCTTCGGGTCTCGGCGGTAGTACAATTCTCCCAGTAGGGAGATTTTGATATACTTTTTCTGCAACAACCTTTACTACATTAGGGTATAGAGCTGCACAAAGTAGACCTTGGAGAAGTTTATAATTATCATTATTGATGTTCAGTTCATATCCAGTAATTTCTATAATCTTGTCAACATTTGGTTGTCGTTTAGGTAAATTAACGGGGACAAAACCGATTGAAACTAACAATTCTAATAACTGATACTTTATATCTGCCAAGGAATATAGCGTACGCACAGACAGATAGTTTTCTCTTGCAAAAGCATGGCCTGCACTAGTATTGCGTGTATATACTTCTAACCATTTCTGTCAAAAGAAAAAATATCTTTTTATATTCTAATTATATATTATATACATTTTTATATACTTTTATACATTTACCTTATATGCTTTGAGAACAGTTAGTTGATCAGAATTGGCAGTAAAAAATTTCTTTTTTGGATCAATCTCATGTCTTTTTTCAAAAGGTATATGAAATGGATTTTTATGAGATAAACATGCTGCTATAGTAAGTGCGGAATCAAGACAGCAGAAGATTGCTCCAAACAATATTAATTTTCCGATTCGTACATTTACAGGCAATGCCGCAAGATGGTGACCTAGTGGGGTTAATGTACATTCGGAATTAAATGCTCCCACATCTTGTAAACGTTTGATTGCACTACTGATATTTTCTTCTGTTGGTGGTTCCAACATTTTGCCTAAATAGAATATTATAATGGATATTAAAAAGTTAATTAATGATATAAAACTAAAAATATATTTTTATTACCTAAAACTTCACGTAAGTCAACTTTTGTTCCATTATGTAGAAGTTGAATACGTAATAACAGTGCTTCTAACGGAATTCGTAATATCTCAGGTACTGGCTGTGCTGGAATATGGTATTTGAACCTGAAACAATTGTTTAAATTGAATAAATATTGGTAAACTTTACTATAAGATTTAATGTTTTAATGAACAATAATTATACATACCTGTTCGAGGTATATAAATGAATACATAGTCCAGGCATTACACGCCCGGCGCGTCCTTTTCTTTGTAATGCATTTGCTCGTGATACCCAACACATTTCTAAACTTTCCATGTTTTGGTTTGAATTAAATCTAGTTTCTTTCATTTTTCCACTGTCAATTACAAAGACACAATCATCTATAGTAATAGACGTTTCAGCTAAATTTGTGCTTAATACAATTTTTCTAGCGACAGATTTTTTAAAAACTAAACTTTGCTCTTCATTAGATAAAGTTGAATGTAATAATATAATAATAAACTTTCCAGTCTTTGGCGAAAAATACTCATTCTTATACAATCGATCTTTCAGTGCAATAATTTCAGCAAATCCAGGTAAGAATACCTACAAATGTAATATTAATTTAACTACATATTGTATATTTTTGGTATAATAAGAAAACTTGGTAAAAATACTTACTAAAATGGAACCTGTTTTAGGATAATTGTGTTTTCCATAAATAATCCACTGCAATGTTGCCTCTATAAGTTCATAATTAATTGCATCATTATCCACATAATATAAATTTTTGTGTGTCTGGCTATTATAACCCATATATCTTCTGATAATATCTTCCAAGCATAATTCATCATCGGCTATAGATTCTTTAACTTCATAAGAACTACTGTAAGCTGCAGACTGTGCTGCGGAAGCATAGCTACTTTCTATTCTGTCCAAATCACCTCTACATTTTTTATATGTAACACTTGAATGTTCTTTTGGAACAAAATTCATTCTTTCATATATATCTTCCAAAAAGATTTGTTCTACAGGAAACGTTCTTCCTGGTATACATAAAATGGGAGCTCCATTAAAGTATGTGGAAAAGATCTCACTTCTAAGAGTGGCACTCATAAGTATTACTTTCAGATTTGATCTTCTGCACAGTAATTCTCTTAATAGCATCAAAAGGAAGTCACTAAAAAGGATAAAACAGTTAAATAAAATTAAACAAATAAGTATAATAGATAACTTACCTTTCTGCACTTCTTTCATGAACTTCGTCTACAATAACATGTGTAACATCTGATAATTCTGGATTCACAGCAAATCTTTGCATCAAAATTCCGGTTGTACAAAATGTTAATCTAGTTCTATTAGAAATTTTACTTTCTAATCGTATTTGATATCCTACTGTGTCACCTATGCGTTCATTTCTTTCTGTTGCAACCCTTTCTGCTACTCCTATTGTACTTATCCTTCGTGGCTGTGTACATATTATATTAATATGTTCTTTGGTTGCAGATCTATTAATAATCCAATCATCTAATAAAAATTGTGGCACCTGTGTACTTTTACCACATCCTGTTTCACCAGAAATTATGGTTACTTGATTTTTGTGTATTAAATCTAAAATTTCATACATCTTTGACCATGCAGGTAATCTTTCCCTAATTTCTATCATCTTGTTATATCTGGGATTTGTTAGTTTCTCTTTAAAACTTTTTTCAATTAGATCATCTTCTTCCAATATTTTTTCCCAAGTAATACTATTTCTGTTTTTCCTATGTATAGACCCTAATTCGTAATGAGTAACTACATTTGTTTCATCTTCATTTTCTATGTGCTTTTGAAATAGTAATTCACTTTGATCTAGAAATTGTTCTCTATTTTCTGCTAAATATCTTTTCATATCATATTCATTTTCCAAAAGAGATATTATTGAAAAAATAGAAGGTGTTCCATATGCAGATATCGATAATGCCTCTTCATACAATCTTCTTGCTACTCTTAAACAATTTATACTTGGAAATGTGCCATCATTTTTATACAAATAAAAATAAGGCGGTTCATAAGGATAGTTACAACCTAATAAAATATTTAAAAAGATTAAGTATAAAGTCTGCACATAATTTATATATTAATTACATAACATATTTTATATTATGTAAATAATTATAATACCTTCAGGAAATCTTATTTCTAGGGTAAAACTCGGATTCTCTCTTTCAGGCATGCTTAATACTTGTGGTTGTTGATGTAAAAATTTACATCTATTTCCAAATCTACATCTTTTATGAATAAATAATCTGCAAACTTCTCTTTCCCTTCCCCTTCCTTGTTTGCGCCTAATCCTTGGAATTTCCTGTTCTGTTTCATCATTTCTTACTAAATAATCCAATTTAACTTGTACAATCCAAATTTGATTTTTTATTTTTTCAGTAAACATATTCCCATAAATAGATTCGAGTGCTTCTTTTTCCTCATTCCTTTTCTCCAATAAATCTATTGTATCAATGTCATTATGTATCTTGCTTCTTGCTATATTTTCCAATCCATAATATTTATAAAACAATATTTCTAAAGCTTTCCCTACATCACCCTCTGTATATAATAGTGCTTCATTGCAATGCGATTGATGAAAACTTAAAACAATATAAAAGCTCATTTATAATTGTCCGTTATTTAAAATTTAACAAACTTACCCATAACTTTCAAGTTTGGATGTTGCAAATTGCCTAGCAATTTGTTCTTCAGCTTTTGGTGTACTATCCTTAGAAGAATAATCAACTATTCCTTTAATGACCAAATTGCCCCTTTCCACCCAATGCTGCTTGTCTAAATTCGACTTTTTATTTTCAAATGTTGATGCATCAGAAAGTTTGAAACTCTGTTAAAACAATATGTTACTTCCCAATAATACATTTTAAGAGACATGTATACAATAATAAATTTATAATAATGTCTATGAATACATACAGGACCATAAATATGCTTTAAAGCATCGTACAGCTGACGTTCAGATTCTTCAGATATTCTTAAGGTTTGCAATTCTAATTTCAGTAAGGACTTACTTTTCTTTACCATTGGCACATTTCTATCGGATAAACATAAGTAATTTTATAAATTATTTACAAAAGTAATTTTAAAACATGCAAGAATTACTATTCTTCGTACGATATTCTTCGTACGTATTTCGTACGACAATCTAATTATATTTAATATTAGTTCTTAGATTATCGTACGATTATATTTAATATTAGTTCTTGCGTTAAAAAGATATGCTTTTAATAATACATTCTAATTATTTTTATTTTATTACATTATTTTTGTAACATATAAAAGGTTATGTTATTTACTTACGTGTTATTTCTATCCACATCTTGTCCGTCTAAGGAGAAATCATGATCGATGTCAAGGGGATTCATTTTGATAATATATAAATAATTTTATAAATTAACTTGAAAGATATTTTTAAATCTGTATCTTAATGATCGCGAAAATGCAGGTTGCGAGGTAGTTAATGTACAAATAATGGCAGTTAGAGATCTATAAATGAATTTATATGCCTCTCCCCCACGTAGTGCCAACCATTCTATCTAACTAGAAAATACGTTAAAATCGAAATATTTTGAATTTTATTTTTTGTTTTATTTTTTCAAATGTTACTAACAAGTAAAAAGACAAATATACATTTATTTATTATATTCGAATGTTATTCGAATAGTTCATCATTTATTTTCAATTTGATAAATAATCGCCTTATTATAACCACAAAGCAACAAGGAATTTCCCCCAGGATGCCATCGTGCATCTAATACCGTAATATTTCGTGAAGTTGATATACAACTCGCATTATGTGGTGTCCATTCAAATATATGCGCACACTCGCAAAATATTAAAAGGTGAGCGCGTGTAGGATTCCATCTTGCAGCTAAATTAAATTTTTAATATAATTTGATATTGCACAGAGAAAATATATATTGTTGAAATACTCACCTACGATAGTATTTTCAAGAAGTAAATAATCAAGATAATCATCAATAACATTCCATATCCACAATGTTGTAGGATAAAGTTGATGTTTCACGGCCAAGTATTGCCCGCAAAAACTAAATTTTAAAATATCAAATTTTGCAATTGACAATCTCTCAATAATATTCTTCCTTCCTATTTTTATATTTACTGGTCGTTCCGATTTCTCTTCCACTATAAAAATCGACTTTCTTAAATATCAATTATATTTATACAAATGTCTATAAAAAATTACTTACAAACATGTCTATCGTAATAACTTGTATTTTTATTCGAAAATTTTGGTTGAATTATACGTTCTTCATATACCTTATTCAAATAATTTTCTTGAATTACGGGTTCAAGATATAATTGCAAAAGTGGTTTCCATGTCACGTGATTTAACAGTAAGATCTACAATACAAATACTTTTACTGAAATATTACTATAAATATTTGCAGTAATATAAAAGTGCAGTTTAATCTATCAAGATATATAAAATTATAAACCATTTCATTAAATCCTATTACAGCTAATAACTGTCCACTGGGCATCCACGTTACATTTTCGATTCCTTTTAAACACGTATAATTTGCACATTCCACTTGAGATAAATTTACAGTTTGTGTAGGAGAGAATACTGCGATATCTCTTTCGAATATACTCGAATAAATAATTAATTTTGCTTCGTCGCTAAAGGAAGACCAAATACATAATAATTCGCTATTTGGAGACCAGCATAACCCATCAATGCTACTTAAACGACCACATATTAATTTCTAAAATTAAAAGATTTCAATGTCATGTAGAAAACTCTAGATATCATTATAAAACTTCTATAATTTTTTTTATAAATCTTATTATAAAAATCTAATTAATTCTTTTACATTAAATTTTAATAGCATCAAATTGTATTTACGGACTTTTTAAAAAATTCTTCCTTACTTTGTAAATATAAATAAAAATACAATATTGTTTCAGCTAAATTCGCCTAATGTTTAAAATTTACTAAAAAGGTAGAGTAGGTAGGAGTCACATTAGATTTATGTTAAGTTGAAAAAGCATTGGATCTTTTAAATGTTTCCTTATTTTCTGACAAAAAAGACAAAAGCTAAATAATCAAAACTAAAGAAAGTCATTAAACTACATAATTATCAAGTTAAAAAAACGCAAGATATAAGAAAAATATAAGCAATAGAAATTGGTGATAAAAATATAGACGAAATTCATATCTATAGTAGTAGTAATATAATAACCTTTCATGGTTTGAAATGAACGAAGACAGTGCGCATAGTGCACTTGTGTATGACTTTTGAGGTTAAGTTAATGTTTTGAAAATTAATTTATTTATTAAAAGCAAGATATGACAACGAGTTATATATCGTGTGCCTGCAATAGAGTTCCACATTCGGCTGATTGGGGAAAAAATGGACTCATTTGCTTTGCAGCATGTTATGCAGTTGCAATTTATGATCCGTATATTTCAAAAATTGGAAAAATAACGCACACTCTTCACCGACACAAAGATCGTATTAATACTGTACGATGGCTTAAACGAAGAGATGCGAAGCCCGAATCAGAGCTATTATCAAGCTCAGTAGATGGAACAGCTATTATTTGGAGCAAAATAAATGAATCATTTAAATGTAAGTCTATCATAGGAGTTGATAATACTCTAATCTTTTGCAACTCATTATACATTTCTGATCATGACTCCGTAAATAAGGAAACATCTGCAAAATTGATAATATGTACTGGGTCTGTTAAAGGAGATCTAAGAATATGGTTAAGAGATACGGATGATAATGTAAAATGTTTACAAACACTTACATTTGATAAGAAATTACCAATAGAAGCTTGTTTTTCTTTCCTGCCAAATAAGCATTTACCACTTCTGGCTATTGCAATAGAAAATTTTACAATTGAATTGTATGTAACTAATTGTGATATCATAGAAGAATCATATTTTGGAAAAGTTCAAGTTTTAGTTGGGCATGAAGATTGGGTACGATGTATGGACTTTAATTGCGATACAAATAACAGTATTTTACTTGCAAGTGGATCTCAAGATGCCATGATACGATTATGGAAAATTTCTACAAATAGTACAGAATTTTCAAATGATGAGTTACATCAGAAAGAACAAGTGTTTATGGCTAATGGCATAAAATATAATATTACTTTAGAATCTATCCTTTATGGTCATGAAGGATGGGTTTATGGCGTACATTGGTATCCGTCACAGGTTGATAATAAGAATAGAATTTTAAGATTATTATCTTGCTCATTAGATAAATCTATGATTATATGGGAGCCAGATGAAGTAACTGGGATTTGGTCCGAAAAAGTAAGAGTGGGTGAAGTTGGTGGCAATTTAATGGGTTTTTATGGTTGTAAATTTAGTGATAATGGACTAAATATATTAGCACATGGTTACCAAGGATCGTTTCATATTTGGGAATACTCAAATATTATAAAAAATTGGATTCCAAAGTCTAAACCAAGCGGTCACTTTAGTGAAGTGATTGATCTTTGCTGGGATCCAAATGGAAGGTTTGCATTCAAAATTATATATATTAAAAATATATATACATATAATTTATCAAAACAATATACAATTACACATTGCATTATAGGTTTCTAATTACTGCAAGTACAGATCAGACAACAAGAATTCATGCAGCTTTGAAAAATGAAACAGAATTTTGGCATGAAATTGGACGTCCACAAGTTCATGGATATGATATGTCTTGTTTGGTTATGCTAACCCCTTATATGTTTGCTTCAGGAGCAGAAGAAAAGGTTGTACGTATATTTACAGCACCAACAACATTTAGGAACTGTTTAATGAAGATTGCCAATGTTGATGATTTCAAAAATATGGTGGCTGATAGTGCATCAGTACCTGCTCTTGGACTAACAAATAAGGCAACATTTAATGATAATATCACAATTGAAGATATAGAAGTTAATAAGTTTAGAAATGAGGATTATACTCCTCCAACAGAAGAAGAGTTAATGCAAAATACACTATGGCCAGAGTTACAAAAGCTTTATGGCCATGGATATGAAATATTCTCTATAGCTGCCAGACATGATGGATCATTATTGGCAACTGCATGTAAATCAACATCACCAGAACATTCTGCAATACTATTGTGGAGTACAAATACATGGGCCCAAGTTCAGAAACTTATGTCTCATCAATTAACTATAACACAAATGGAATTTTCACCCAATAACAAATATCTACTATCTGTTTCCAGAGACAGAAGATGGTCATTGTTTGAATGTAAAGACAATATGTATACCTTAATTGCAGCTAGTCTAAAAAAAGATAGTCTTCATACTCGTATAATATGGTGTTGTTCATGGACACATGATTCATCTTTCTTTGCAACAGGTTCCAGGGATGGAAAAATTGGGATTTGGAATCCAAACTTTACAGATGATAAAATTGTTCCAATTACATCCTTGGATGTAAAAGTTTCAGTTACAGCAATTGCATTTTCATTACAGAGTATTTCTCAAGATTTTTACATTTTAGCAATAGGATTTGAAACTGGATGCATAGAAATACAGAAATTAAAAATGTTCTCTAATAATTTTGAATGGGAAAAATACATAATGTATGATACTTCTCAAGCACATCACTTAACTGTGAGAAGGCTTAAATTTCGACCTCAAAAGAAAGATTTTAATATTTTACAACTAGCAAGTTGTGGATCTGATCATATTATTAAGATATATGACATAGACATTTTGAAGTGAAACAATTTGTAAAAAATATTTGTTATTTTTATATATTAAAACCTGAATTATTTGAATTAAACTATTTACCTTGCTTAGTTTCCATGTGTCAGTTTTATAAATTTCTATATTGTCATTACCCTCAATTGAAACTACCACTGCTAGTTTATTACCATCTGGACTAAAATATAATTTATGGAAAGAAGATTTCATATTTTGTATATGAGTTACACTTTGATCGTCCAGAGACCACACAGATATCTGAATCTGAGTATTTTAATAATCTTAATATATTGAAGCATGAGTTCATTTAATATCAATCAAATTTATTACTTACATTAAAATCTGACAACGTCAAAATGTATTTACTATCAGGAGACCAACTAACACTTTCTAAACCAGCACTGCCTTCAATCAATTTGTATTTCCATTCAGGATAACGAATGGAATATACTTGAATAATAGCTTTCTTTATATTTGCACATAGTATGTATTCAGTATTTCTAGACCACTCCAAATACTGTGATAAAAAAAAATGAATGTAATAAAAAACGAATTCTGATATTATAAACACTTTATTTCTTTTACAGTATATAATTCACATTTCACAGTATTAAATATATAATAACAAAAATTAAAATAATAGTTGTCTATATATTATCTGTTTAATTATATACACTAACCTCGATTATATCAGGAAATACGAATGAATGAATAGTGTCGAATTTCTTGTAACTTTTTATTGTTAAATTTGTTTGATATGCAGTTGCAAAAAATCTTCCATCCTTAGAAAAATCACATAATTGATTATTTACTCGTATTAAATCATTTTCTACTTCTAATGACATCGCGTCACTGTTAAATTATAACGTATTGTTTTAAAAATTCAGCTTCGCCAACACAAACAACTGCGATATGATCTGGAAGAAAATGCGTAAGGATTTATTAAATCAATTTAATAAAGAACAAAATAGTTTCAATATCTAAGATAAAAATCTAAAGAATATTTAACGTGCAATATTTTCCTATTATGTATATAATCCGATATAATATATAAATATGTAAATAGAGAAAAATATAAATTTATATTTAATATGTTGGTTATAATGAATTTGAAAATGATGGTTGCAAACAGTCGCAATATACGTGCGTTCGTGTATATGGTGTCTGATTACAAATATTATTATAATTCGTATTTTTATAAAATATTATACAAACTCCTAAATTTTCAGATTTATAAATGAAGTAGTAATTTTTCAAAAAGCTATATATTAATAATCAATTAAAATGATCAAAGACTTTATTATTCCTGTAAATAAAGATGAACTTTTACAAAGTCGGAGTGGACAATATTTTGTTAAAGAAATCGTTCCAATACGATTGTTACCACAAGCTCTAGATGGTATTCCATAAATTTTATATATCTCTATACATTACTTTCAGTATTTGTTACAGTAATTTTAATCTTACTGCAGAGATTCGATCAGCACTCCAAGCAAATGGAGCCAGTTTCATTTTAGACCATTTTAATACATTTTTCTCTATAATTGTTCATGGAAATAAAGTTGAATTAGCAATTATTATGCGCGCCTTTACCAGAATTCAAAAAGGTAACAAAATTCTTTTATTGTGGTTACTATATATTATAATTATTTAAATTATTACATTGCATATAACTGGTAATATCAACTTCAATTATTATTTCATGAAGGTATTGAAATGTTAGTACTTGATATGGAAAGTATATTCGAAAGAGGAAATGAGTTGGAAGAGGAACATAGATTGAGTTTGTTAAATATAAATAAAATGCTGGCATATTTATTTTCTTGGTTTATTTGCCATATAGATGATGAGGTTTTTAAAGATGTATATGATAAATTAATAGGCAAGGTATGATATTTATAATTTAATTGTACTAATTATGTTAATAATTCCTTTTTATAAATCATATTTTCATGTTAATATTGTTTCATTCACAGCGTAAAAAATCTATAAAGTCGGATGTGGAAGATGAATGGGAAAATAGTAGAGAGAAAGCATTAGAGTACATCTATAGATGGTTACAATTACCATTATCAAAACTTTGGCAACCTCCTATCGTAGAAGACTCATTTATTGTGTATGTTTATACGCATCAATCATCAAAAAATATTTGTTTACATTAGTTATAATTTGAGCAATTATTTTAATATATATATAAGATAAATATATGATTTCTTATAATTTAGATTATTCACTAAGGTGTGTTATAAAATTTTGGAACAATGTAAAGATTCAAAACAGAAATCCCTGAGGCAAACTATTTTCGAGGTACAGTTTTACATATTCCATCAAGTTATTTTTAATTAAATTTGATTTTAATTGTTTTGATATTTAATTATTAATTTTTTTAAAAAAGATTTTAGGTACTTCAATTAAAAAGTATAATCATGGTATAAGTTGTGTGATAAGAATTATTCAGGTATGTATATCAATAATTGAAAGTATTGTTTCAATATAGAAATATACTAAGTGACTAAATTTCAATATTATAGTTAGTGAAAATACATGATGCATTAGCATCTCACATGGCTGTTGGAGTTATTCATATGATTAATGATTGTGGTTGTAATGGTTTAGTGAAAGAAATAATGAAAGAGATTGAACAAAGCGAATTATCTGAACTTGACAGTCGTAATATATCAATATTCTTAGAGACTATTGCTGCTTCAGCACCAAATCTCATAATTCCTATTCTTGATGACGTAATGGATTATTTGGGTAGTGAGGTAGCCCATTTTACATTAGTTCAACTATAAAAGTACATATTACATTTATTTTATATTTATTACTACTATGTTTAGCATTATGCTATGAGAAACTGTACCATTAGTATTATACGTGAGGTTGTGCAAAAAGCATTGACTGGAGATGATCTTACACAAGAACAGAAGGATCAACGTGACGAGTGCCTTAATAACTTAGAAGAACATATTCTTGATAATAATGCTTATGTCAGATCAAAAGTTTTACAAGTTTGGCAACATTTATGTTGTGAAGGAGCTATTCCACTAGCAAGGCAAGGAAGACTTTTAGCTACTATTGCATTACGTTTAGAAGATAAAAGTGCAAATGTACGAAAACATGCGTTACAACTAATGCGTGCTTTATTACAAAGCAACCCATTTGCAGGAAAAGTAATTGGAAAAAATTATGTTTTATATAATTGTCTTGAGTTAGAAGTATAATTATATGTAATGTGAAATATATTTACAGTTAAATAAAGTAGAAATTTCTAAATCGTTAGAAAAGGAAGAAATAAAATTAAGAAAGTTGCAAACTGAAAGAGTTAGTAAAAGTGCTCGTGGTGACAAACAAAGATTAGAATTATGGAATACTTTACTTCCAGAAATAAGAAAAGCATTAAAAGAAGTTACTGATGATGGGAAGAAAATGGACAAAAGCCAAGGTGCATATAGAATCTGTATGTTTTGTTTCATTATGACAAATATATCTAATCTAAACGTATATTTTTATTTTACAAATCAGATGATGAAGTTGAAGAAGAAGAAGATATTAATTCTGATACAGCGTTTGAACATGTAAGACAATTAATATTAAAAGAAAAAATTCTCGAAGCAGTAACATATTTGTGGAAAGTTTGTATAAAATTAAAACAAAGTCCAGATATAGAAGTTCTTTCTCCTGAAGCAAAAGAAGAATGTCTGTTTTTACTTCTATTGAAAACATTTATGGAATCTGAAAGTAATTTAGATAACATAGGAGAAAATACAGATGCAGTACATTCAACAGATAAAAACAAAGAGGAAGAAGAAATAATATCAAAACGAGTTGTAAATTATTTAAAAGTATGTTTCCAAGCATTTTATGTTAATCATAATAAATTACTTGTTTAAAAATTATATACATAATAATATACCTTTCTAGAATTGTTTGGAATTTGCAACTGAATTAGAGGTTGCTATACCTATGGCGGAAAAATTACTTTTTTCTACTACAGCAACCGATGCTATCGAAGCATGTACTTTACTTGGAATTGCTCATCAATTTGGTGTAGCTGGAGCTGGAGCTGCTATACGTGATGCTTTATTTCAAGTATTTCATCGTGATCAATCAGTACGAAACAATATAGCATTAGTGTATAAAGATATTTACTTAAATAATCATAAAAATCAGAAATCAAAACGACAAGAGGCTCTTACATGTGTTAAATCATTAATTGATTTATTAAAAGGACTTCAACCAGGTCAAAGTCAAGCTTTAACTCAGCTTATATTAACATGGTATAATAATAAAGATATAGGCAATGACGTATTACAGGTAATGATATAAATATATTATGGTTTTTAATTTTATATGTTTATGTTATAAGCAAGTTACGTATATTTGTAATTTATTTAATAGGTTCTATGGGAAAAATTTTCGATGAAATCATCAGACACAGATTTATTAGATAGCAGATCTGCTTTAATGTTAATAACAATGATAGCTCAAGCTCAAAGCAGTATTATAATTGATAATTTAGAGGTATTAATAAAGGTAGGGTTTGGACCACGAGCAAAGACTGATCTTTTATTAGCCAGAGATACATGTAGAGCATTACTAACTATAAAACATATGAGTGATGATATTGAAAAGACACCTGTTAGGTATGTTAAATAATAAGAATTAAATAATTGTTCAAATGCATTCAATAATTATAGTAATGATTATTGCGTTATTCATAGGTATCCCAATGATCATGAAATGTTTAAAGAAATTCTTACTTTATTAATAGAAAATTTTGCAAATTTAGAAAATGATGGATATATTTCATTTGCAACTGATGCGATTAATGCGATTTATCATGCAAGTATTTTAATAATATAATCCAAATTTTATATTTAAGCTTCACTAAAATTATGTTTTAACATTTCAGTTAGCAAATCAGCCCGATCGCTTAATGAAGCAGTTATTATTACAAATCTGTATTCAGGAAAAATTTAATACTGATTCATCTGAAAATACTGTTCCGTTCTTTTTGTTATCTAAATTATTATATTTAGTTGGACATATTTCAATTAAACAAATGGTACATTTAGATACATCAGTCTACAAAGAATTAAAACGAAGAGATACTATACGAAAATTAAGAGAAGAGAAGAATTCAAATAAAAATAATAAAAATTTGGATAGATCTCGAAGATCAGTTACTCCCAATTGTGCAAGACAAATACTTCGCAATAAGGAGGTATATAATATTGTTTATAATATATATTTATTTTAAAATTTGTTCAATTATTAATTTTTGTTCTTAGATAAGCATCTTAGAAGATAATGGAGAGGATGCTGTGGAAGGTGCGGCAGAAGATGCAGATGCAGAGTTTATAAATGACATTCTTGAAAATCATATTGTAACTGGAGATGGACTTTTAGTAAAATTTGTGTACGTTTTTAATGTCCATACTTTTTACCATACTAAAATTATTTGTCTGAGTAAATGTCCATACCAAAATTCTTACAGTCCATTAGTACTAGATGTATGCCAATATCATGATAAGTATAACGATGAAGATGTACAAGCTGCTGGAGCTCTTGCTCTCAGTAAAATGATGACAGTGAGTTCCAGGTTTTGTGAAAAATCATTACAACTTTTAATTACAATACTAGAACGTTCACCATATCCTAATATTCGGGCCAATGTTCTTATTGGGATTAGTGATCTTACAACTAGATTTCCAAATCAAATTGAACCATGGATGAAACATGTTTATGGCAGGTATTTAAAAACAGAGCTTAATCAATTTCATTAGCCTATTCTACTATCTAGGTTATCTGCCTAAAGTATAATTAATTTACAGACTTCGTGATGAAGATATGAATGTAAGAAGTACTTGTGTTCGAGTTTTATCAAGTCTTATAATGAGAGAAATGGTGCGTGTGAGAGGTCAGATATCAGAACTAGCTCTCTGTATAATTGACAAAGATCCTCAAATTCGACAAGATGCAAAGCAATTTTTCAAAGCACTTTCACAAAAAGGCAATGCTCTCTACAACGTGATGCCTGATATATTGTCTCGCTTAACTGATCCTGATTTAGATATAAGGGAATCAGATTTTCAGGAAATTCTGAAGTATGTATATTAGTAAAGGGAAATCATAAAAATACGATAATTTACTGCAATTAATTTATTGTTCAAAATATTTCCAGGTATATTTTGAATTTATTACAAAAAGAAAAACAAGTTGATGCCATTATTGATAAGATTTGTGCTAGATTTAAATTGGCTACGACAGAAAGACAATGGCGTGACTTCGCGTATTGCCTTTCACTTTTACAATTTAGTGCGAAAAGTATAAATAAGAATATATATTTATTTAAAAAGTTAAAAATGCGTTTAAAATTTTATGAAATATCATTTTTTTTATATAATTAATGAATTTTATTTAGGTATACATCGTCTCATTGAAAGTTTACCTTTACTGAAAGACAAAATTCATCATAAACAAGTTTTAAAAGCATTACAGTCTGTTATTGAACAAACAAAGAAAAAACCAAATACAAAAGTAGCATGTATAGAATTGGAAGAAAAAATAGAAGAACTTCTTAAAGGAAAAGACAAGTCAAATGAAGATGATAGTGAAGTAATGCCACCACCACCAGTGCCAAAATTAAGAAAGCGCAATAGTAGACGCAGAAAACGTAGTAGTAGCGAGGAAGAAGAGGATGATAATATTGATAGTGATCCTGATTCAGCACCCGTAACAAAAAGTACATTTCTTCCTATATGAAAATAGTTACTTAAAGTTACATATTTATTACCTAACATGTGATTGTTTTAGCAAAAAGTTCTAGAAAACCAAAATCGCCTGAACATAAATCGAGTTCCGATTCAGATTCAGATAATGGTGTATCAATGAAAACTTCTAGAAAACAATGTATGTATTATCTTGCTAAATGAATAATCTTTTCATTATATTTAATAATTATTTCTTTCATATTAGCTACAGTGAATACTCCTACAATAAGTGTTTCAAGATTAAGTCGAAAGAAGCGTGTTAGTTCAGTTTCAACCGCACCATCAACGTCGCCATCACGAAAAAAAAATAAACAAATTACAACGTCAATGCGTTCTTCACAAAGATATTCACTACGTTTATCTCAATCAAAAAAAAACCATTAAAATTTGCATATATGTGTAGATATATCTCATTTTGTAATTTTTTATGTAGCTTAAGTTCAGGAAGTAAAGCAAATGAAAAAAATATAATTTTATATCTTGATCATTTTAATAAAAACCGAATAAAATATAAAAATGCTTTTTATAATTGTACTTCTTTTTCTTAATAACATCAAATATAAAATGAAATTAATGTAAATTAATTTGCTTCATAAAAATCTTTTTAATGTTAAAATATTACCTCTATCTTAATTTTTAATCTCTTCTTCATTTAGAAAATGTTACGAAAAGTTATAGCAGTTTTATATAAAATGTAAAATATTATAGAAAAATTTATTTTAATAAAAATTATGAACACTTGATGCAACACTTAGATGATTAATGATAATAGTATATATCACAACAAAAGGATTAAACAGAAAATAATGTATTACATACATCAAATTACTTAATACGGAAAGTTTTATACATCTGCAGCTACTACATTTTCCAGTAGTAAGTGGAACACTGGATTTTATTATGCATTTGTGTATAATAAGATACACTATGTGATATTGTATGTCGTGAGAAAGACTAGTGTAAAAACCTTATATGTTAATACAGTTTCAACATATATATCACTGATGTTAAGAAAAGATTTAGCGATTGTTATACCAAATCACGACTAATACTACGTTTAAACGTCATAGATCGCACTTCAGTTCCAGGTTTTCCTGATTTACAAAGATTATTAGAATTGGGGTTTGGAGTAGGACTTTGCGAAAGCGATGCTCTTTCATCGTTAGTATTAGATTTTTCTCGTTCTAATCTTTGTTTGCTAAATTTTCCCATTCCAGGCCGATAGATCTCCATGGTAGGACGATCCTATTATTTTATAATAAACAATATTTTTATAAATAATTAATTGAAGTTAAATAAAAATTAAATAACATTTTTAATATTTTAAGGAAGAAAAAATACACACTTTGTTTCTAATTCGACGTTCTAATCGTGGATCCTTTTTATCTTTTTCTTTATCTTCATTTTCAGTCTTTTGTAAGTTATTTTGATCTCCTCCATCTAAAGACTTGTGCCTCCTTAAACAGTTTCCATCTCCTGTACCACCTTCCCCTCCACTTTCAAGTGAACTCCGCCTTTTTGTGACTTTTGAATCCTTCTTTTCTTCAGATTCATCATCTTCATTAATTTCTTTATTAATATCTTCATTGGACTTTGATTTCTCAATGTCTTTGTTACTTTCAACAGCTGTTTCTATAAGTAATAACATATTAGTATTTTACAAGTAAGACATTTATATGTACTAGAATCTTCTATTTCATTTAATTTTAATATGATGGGATTTCTACCTGTCCTTTTCTGGTCCCTTGTCCCAAAATCACGCACAGGATCTTCTATTAGAACCTTTCTTTCGTTAGTTTCTTGTTTCTCTTTTCCTTTATTATATTTAGCATCCTCCTTATCACCCATAGCTTCGTCATTTTCTTTAATATTTTCATATA
Source organism: Bombus cullumanus (assembly GCA_014737535.1). Lineage (NCBI taxonomy): Eukaryota > Metazoa > Arthropoda > Insecta > Hymenoptera > Apidae > Bombus > Bombus cullumanus. The sequence goes on along the minus strand of JACXIX010000044.1, from coordinate 3,450,927 downwards.
AATCAACTGGTGGTTCTTTCTTTTGGAATTCTTCATCTTCATTTCTTAATTTCGCACTATTTTCTGTATCAACACTAAATTCTACATTCTGTTTTTTGGTTTCTGCAAGCCTTTTTTTTTCTTGTCTCATTTTTTCGTAACTTTTACCTCGTTTTTCCTCAATCTTTCGTTCCCTAGAATCTTTAATATCTTCTTTAAAATCAAATCTTCTATCATCTTTTATACCATCTCTTTCATCACGTCTTCCATATATCTTTTTATCTTCATGCCGTCTTTGATGTTTTATATCTCTATCCTTATTTCTATCTTCAATTCTTTCCCTATATCCTTTTGTTATTGATTTGGAATCTCGATCACGCGGTACCTTGTCACGTAATTTATCCTCTTTCTTAATACGATTTTTTATATCTTTGGGTGAAAGTTTATCCTTTTCCTCCCTATTTTCTTTATTATCTTTACACATTTCTTTATCAAGATCTGGATTTTTCAATACCTACAACAAAGTTAAATATTTATTTTAAGTAAAATTCTTTTACTGATCTTAATATTAATAAATTTTAATGGAGTTCGACATATGATAATTGAAATAATAAAAATTACAATAAAGTAACACAGAATTTTCGCATTTTTTTCTAAAAACAGTTTCTTTTACAAAATTTAATGTATACAAATTAAACAATAATAAATTAATTACATCTTAATAAATGTATATAAATTTAGAATACAATATTAAACAGAAACAATACATAGCATTGAACTAGGTCGCATAAGTGTGATAAATAGTTCTTTAATCCTCATGACTTTTTAACATGCAATAAATAAATACATAAAACATGAATTTCCCTGCTAACCACTTGCAGTTCCTATTTCATGAAGTTTTACGATATGCTGGGAATGCTGTTTCACAAGTTTTAAAAGGGTAAAGTTTATGATAATCAAACACAGCACTACAACTTCTTGACTTTGATACCTCCATTGGTATTTGCATTTTCCAAGTTTTGTGTAAATTAGTAAATTGAGATTTTGATAAGACAGAAAAATAATTTTTATTATTAATATAATGAGATGTGCACTTAGTATTATTATAAATATAATTATTTTTAATATTACTCCAGTGGTTGTAATTATTTTTTCTGCAATTAGAATCTTTTTCTTTATAATTGTTTTCGTAAATATAAAATAATTTTCGTTGTTTATTAGTGTATTGCCAACGTTCATTAACATGAGGCATACTTCTAACGCAATTTATATATACTTCTGTATTCTCGTTTCTGTAAAATTGTTGTTGTATATTTAACAAAGTTTTGTTAGCTCGTGTCATATTTGCAGTGCCACTACTGCAAATTTCTTCTTTACATTCATGAGATACATTTAGATTTTCAGTAGGATGATCAAAAAATATATCTTCTGACTTGACAGTTGGGGAAGTGCAAAGGTAGGAATACTTGGTCTGATTATCTTCAATATTACATGCAGACTGTAGGTTGAAAAGATTAGTATCAGCAAATACAGTAGAGAATATAATACTTAAAATTTAAATTTAATATGTTGCTAAAAACAATTTCCATTATATATCTGATTAATAATTCCTTTATTCTATACTGTATTTGTCATATTTAGAATTAGTCTATTTAGTAAGTCAAGAGTAATAAATGAATACATTATAAAATATAGTGTCACCTTAGATATAATAGGATCTTCCTTTGTCCGCCTCCTTTCTAGATCTCTTCGTCGTCTTTCTTCACGTTTTTCATCTCTGAGACGTTGTTTCTCCTGCTTACGTTGTTTCACATATTCTAAGAGAGGTGTGGTTGTAACTTTTTTTGGTGTATCTATAACGACAAAACAAATATAAATTCATAAATATACATTTCATACATAAGAGTATGTAATATTTCAGCATGTCAGTTGTTAAAAAATAACTTACTATCAGGTGGTTGATATGAGTACTCTGTTTTTGGCTGTGATACATTAGATTCAGCTTCTTGATTTTTAAGACTTTCTAAGAAACTTATATAATATGGATCTGACTCTATTGTACCACATTTCAAATCTTTTTTTTTCCCTATTCTTTTCTTTGGTAACCTTTGGAAAGGTGCAAATTCTACTACTGCTGGATATTCTGTTCCTTTAGAGTCGACAAATACATAATTATCAAATTTCTCTCTGAACATAAAAATATCCTGTTGCTCAACAAAGTTAATATATGCACGGGAAAAAGCATATTGTCCCAAAGACATATCAGCTTTTACGAAATAAAGATAATCATGTTCTGGCAATGGAGAAACTTGCTCTAGAAATTGTTCTTGAGTCATAGTTGGAGGTAATCTCCGTATTACTACCTATAAATATATTTTATTTCTTTCATTATGTATATATATATATATATGTATTGGTTAAAGTTGAATTAAAATATATAATATGTTATGGTTTTTATAATGATTACAAAAATTTATACGAGTTATCATTAACATATTAGTTAAATATTTTTTACTTTTTATTCAAAAAATAAGATAGTAAAGAATGTCACATGACATGTAATTGTGTCTTTTTCATTTCCTATAATAATGTTATATTTACTGTCATATAAAATGTACGATTTGTTGTTTTATATCTGTGAGAGTATTTTATCTGCAATGTATCAAATAAATAGCATCTTTTTACAGAATTATGTTATAAATGTTTCAAAAATCGAAAGTTTAACTTCGATCTTTGTTCCATTAAATATATCATGTTTGCGTGGTTGAAAAGTATTTTATGGAGGCTCGTAAATTTTCAGCATCATTTTAACCAAATATACCTTAGTCATAGGTCGGCATTTTTCTTTTTTACTATCTTTAACTTTTCCAACATCTGGAGAACTAGTTTGTGCCTCATTTTGTGCGGCTGTCTCAGATTGTTGTGTTTCCTCAGTCATTGTCATCTACATTTATTTAATTTCTTGGCAAGTCAGGTCTATTTTGTGTCAATCCGATACACTCTAATCAAAAATAATATTCAAAGCATGCAATTTTTCTTCGAGTCATCAAATTAAACGTTTCCGTTTACAAAGTTTTCGCGGCCATCTTGTTTTACTAAATCGTAAAAATATTATTGGATGGATAGAGGAAAAGCAAACTTCCATTCATTAGGGAATTTTTCAATGTACATGTATTTTACATCTAGGGAATAAAATCAAAACGGATATTTATTTCTTGTAAATTATAATATTCAAAATTTCGCAGAATAATATTGCATATTATAAGATTTTCAGTTAAGGATAAGAAAAGGTTATTACTGAAATAACCTAATTCATAAAATTATACAAAGGTATTTAACGTTTACAAAATAATTTATTGCCTACATTTTAGATATTTGTAACTATTAATGACATTTCTATAATATAACAGTTTACAATACGATTGATGAAATTTAGTAAGACTAGATATAATGACATTTTTTGTTAGATCACACAAAATAAGCACACTGAAGTATAATAAAAAGGAGAATATATGTTAATATATTTACATAAGTAAAATTTAATTATTTAATAAAAATTCATAGCCTTCTATAATTATCACGGTTTTGAGATTGAGATGCTGATGTTAATGTTGAATAAATAAATGGTAAAATTGATGCTAATGCTAGGCAAAGACCTATTACTGGTCGATACCAAACCCAAGCAAAACCAATTACTAGTAAACTAATAGACATTGATACAGACATTGTTAAAGATTCAACTGCAATAATTCCACATAAGAATGTTGAATTCAGAATTACTGTCCTTAATATATTTGCTAAACATGTTGCTGCTAAAAATAGGACTAACCATCCAAGCCCTCTGAAATAATTAGGAACATTATAATAATAAATTTTAAGATTTCGAGGAATATTGGAAATTATGTTACCTAATACTCCACGTACGCCAGTAATTATGCACATGTTCTAAATGAAACATCTGATCTACTGATATTTTGTGCTTTCGTTGAAGTAAAATTTCTTCTCCATGTGTTGTAATATATGGCACGATAGTTCCTTTTTGCAACATGCCAACTATGGAATATATATCTCCTCCTTTTCCTGCGTAGGAAAATTGTATACGTATGTCACCTACCTATAAACAAATAGGTCAATTATTTAGTATATTGTTTTAAGTTCATAATAGATTCAAAGGTATACTTGTATACCTCAGGTTCCCATAAATTAGAGCTATGATAGTATAAACCCGAGTGCATTTTAATATCTCTACTTTCAGGTCTTTCATCACTGGTAACTTCTACAAAATCATTAAAATTCTTTTTCAATTCAGTTCCAAGAGTAAATGCACCAATCTTAACTTCATCTGCAATCTGCACTTGGCTTTTAATAGGCATTTCTTTTGGATTATGATGACCAGTTCTAATATAAAAATGATCTGAATCAACAAGTTTATCTTTCCATTCTGTTGTGTAATAATAATGCTTTTCTTCTTCTGCTACTCCTCCAAAGCTAAATTACATAAATGATTATACAAATTAAATTATACAAATTTATTTACAATGAAAAGAAACTTGTTTTATAACATACCTTCTCTCTTCTTCTATCTCAACCCATTGGTACATCTGAACTCTGCGTTTCAGTTTCACACTTGATACAATCACGCCATAATCAGGTTCAGTTAATGGTTCTGATATCTTTAATGGACCTGATAAATGTATCAAACGACCTTCATATTCAGGTAATAATTTCAATGTATTTGGAAGCACTGCTACATTATGTAAAGCTTCGTCTAAAGAATGTGCTACTTTCACTGCTCTTCCCTATAATATTATGGATATAGTATACTATATAGTAAACTACATAATAAATGTAGTTTTAAAATACAAACTTTTTTGTTTAATTAATTCACAAACCTCATTCCAAAATAAAAGGCACATGCCAGTTGCAAACATAATAAGTCCAATAATAGCAGTTAACCATGATTCTCTAAATTGCTCCGAAACTGTTATTGGAATATTTATAGGAGGAGGTTGCCTTCCTCCATTTGTTCGATTTTGATGAATGGGTTCAGTATTTGCCCTTTGGGGTTGCCCATTTTGCTATAAAAGATAATTTTTTGTAAATTATGTTATGATGACATGAAGTATATAATACATGAAATACTGCATGAAAATATCATATATGTTATATTAATTAAAAATAAAAGTTAGAACTAAAAGAAGGTAAGCAGTAGTGGTTGTTATGCTTACATTTGTACGATACATTTTAACAGATTACATTATATGGCTGTAAGAACTTCTGACTTATTTATTGTGATTAAATCATCTAAAATAACATTTTATATATAATTTCAGACGAGTGTTAGTTCAAAGTGCGTACATGCAAAGTGCATTTGTCATAAATCGGTCTGTTCAAAATTAGACTGGTGAATATTGCTCAATGTATTTTACGCATTGTACAATGTTACATTTGGATTCGTGTAACTGCATACAAATCGATTTGTTGTAACTGTTCGATGATACCATAAATCACGTGCGTGCGCTCGAAGAATTCTAATAGCATTTAATCAAAATTTATTTTATTGTATACACATATACGCCACTTGATGCCAGCTTAATTCGATAAAATCTTCCCTTCCTTTAACTTTTTATTGTATGATAAGGATAAGATCGACGCGCCCTCATCGTGTTCGATTTTACAATTTGGGTTAGTGAATGTACAGTTGGTCGGGACTGTCAGTATCGTTTAAGTTGTGAGTTGTATACTACGACGTTTTAAATGATAAAGTTATTTGTGACTATAATACATGAATAAAATCAAAATTAATATCCAACGTAGACAGTAAGTTTTTAAATTATTGCTTGTTTGGGTATTATAAGAAAGAATTAAAATTTTATAAAATTTGGTTATAATTGTAATATTATTGGCAACAATATTAAAGCAACAATATTGAATGTTAACAAAATTAACATTATAGGAAAATAATTCTTAGAAATTGATTAAATGTAAAAGAAAGTTTTAGTGCCAGTGAAATAGAAAGTTCAAAATTACATATATTTGAAAAGCTAATGTAAAGTTAGAATGATCATGATTTGAGTGATGACATAGAATGATCAAATCAATTTTGTAAATTGGTAATGTATGTGTTTTTTAGATACTCTGAATGAAATATGAATGACATGTGACATAAAAAGTTGTTGAAAGGATATTGTACAATATAATTTAAGAAATCAAATCAGAGCAAAGCAGAAGTATGTTATTAGTATGAAGTGGATAATAATTTCATGTATTTTGTGTGTATTTGGTTGCTTTAAAGAGTTTAGGCCTTCAGAGTCTTTTGTGACTGATTATTTAACAGGACCATGGAAAAATTTTACAGATGTTCAAGTAAATAAACTATATACATAATAACTAATATTAATAATTAATACTGTAGTTATAGAAATTAATGAATAATTTTGAAAATGTTGTGAATTTTATATGTATGCTTTTTGTTGAATTTTTTCTTTATTTTGAACAGTTGTTACATAATACATTTGTAATAAAAAATTTTGTAAGATTGTCATTATTTTTCAGGTAAACCAGAAAATATTTCCCGTTTCCACATATTCATATTTTGCAACGTTAATTATTCTATTTTTAATAACCGACTTTGCACGATATAAGCCAATTATTATTTTATGTGGTCTTTCTGGAACTATTACATTTCTTTTAATAATAATTGGACAAGATGTTTTAACTATGCAAGTTTTAGAATTCTTTTATGGCTTGTTTTTATCCACGGAAGTAGCATATTACACATATATCTATGCTAAAGTTGACAGAAAACATTATCAGGAAGTAACTAGTCATACAAAAGCAGCAGCTCTAGTTGGTCGTTGTATGGCTGGTATTATTGCGCAATTAACAGTATCTTTTGATATATTAAATTATCATCAATTAAATTACCTTACAATTGGAGGTACTTATTTTTGTGGATTTATATAAAATAGAAATGATCATTTTCATATTAATGTGAGATAAAAATAATGTTTGTTATATTTTTTTTAATAATAATTTAGATAGTAGTATATGGCAAAAGATCTTTTATATTTGTAAACTTTTAAATTAAATTTTTTAATTTAAAAGAGGAATGAATTGTAATTAACTTGATTGATTTATAAGAGATTTATTTTATTGTAGGTTATTGTATTTTTAGTAACACATATTCTATTAAAAAATTCAATTCGTCATATGAAATAATTTCTGTCTTTCAGCTGTTACATTTGCAACAATATGGGCATTCTTTATACCTTCAGTTGGCCAGTCTATTTACTTTCATAGAAAAAATGAAAATAATTTCTCAACTCATAATGGAACAATTGTATTGCAACAAAATGATTTAAATCAAGTTTTACACAGTTCTGAACAATCTGAGTGTTCTTTTTCTAATATTTCACTGATACATAAAGTTAAAGAAGCTTATGTTCTATTATGGAAAGATTTTTTACAAGCATATTTGAATAGTCATGTTGTAAAATGGTCAATATGGTGGTCATTTTCAACGTGTGGATATTTGCAAGTTATTAGTTATATACAATTATTGTGGCAAACTGCTGTAGTCCCTGGAGATAAAATTTACAATGGAGCTGTAGATGCTTTATATACAATTATAGGTGAACAAGTCATTTTGCATAATGTATAACTTAATTGATAAAGTAACATAGTATATATATAAATTAATATTTATGATAGTAATACAATATATCTATTTTTATTAATAGGTACAATCACTGTTTTCTGTATTGGGAAGATACCATTTAATTGGTCTTTAATTGGAGACATAGTAGTATCATCTATGTCACTTGTGGAAGGTATTTTATTAGTGGTATCTTCATATAGTTTCAGTATTTGGTTGTTATATGCTATGTACATAATATTCGGAATCATTTATCATACAATGGTTACTGTTGCAAGGTTCAGTTTCATATGAATTTATTTGTTACAAATAAAATAATAGGCCACATATATTTTAATTTTATGTGTATAATTTACAGTTTTGAAGTTGCAAAATGCATATCAGAAGATAGTTATGGTTTAATATTTGGTATAAATACCTTTTTTGCACTACTATTGCAAAGTGTATTAACAGCTATAGTAGTGAATGGAAATTTAAAATTAAATTTGAGATCTCAGGTAAGATTATTATTTAAATACTATTAGAGCTAATAAAACTCATAAAAATGCGTCGAAAAAATTTTAATAACTATTGGTTAAAGAATTATTTACACCGATGTTCTACATTGAGAATGAATATATACCTGGTATTGCTTATTTTGTCTGTATAGTATAGCAACGCCTATTATACATAGGCATATACATACAAATTCCTAGAACTGAAAAATAAGAAAAATAATGTTAATCAAATCGGTGAGGTTCTAAAATGATATTGAACATGGTATTGAAACGAACTTTAATTGTACGAATAAGCACGATCGTGCGATATATTGTATTTCACTTACGCTCGATGTTTCTTACAATTAGTTCCTGTCCCGCTTAAGAAACAAGCAAATTCGAAAAATATAGTAGCCTATAATTTCCAGTATACCTATCTTTTTAGATAATTTTGAAAGTCAGAATGTAACAATTAAACAGGCATTAGTGTACTTATTTTATTAATGATTAGTTATTATATTAACTTAAAATGGTTTTTCACCTATTAGTAATTTTGGACTCTATAACTTAGTAATTATATTTTATTTATTAATGACATTTGATGTGGTGTGACATGTGTGATACATATTTGGTATTAACAATTTGCGATGGTACTTTTATATTGTAATAACGATTTTAAATTAGTACATGATTATTAATAGGATTGTACGTTTTGATGTACATTCAACGTTGGAAAAAATAACTTTTATAGCTGGAATTATTAGAAAGTAAAAATTCTTCAATAATATATAACTATAGATAGTAAGGATGTTACAATATCAGTTCAATTTATTACAAGTACTAAACAATACTTACATATATATAAAATCTTTAATATTTCAATTACATAATAATATTTTATCATATTAACTGCAGAAATAGTTATTTTACTTTTTATTTTCAAGTTATGCAAAATTTTAACTTATTGAAACTTTCCTAATGTAAATATATTAAAGATACGAGGAATGTGATAAATGATATAAGACATAAAAAATCCATATTTGTGACATATAACGTTTAATAATTTTTAATTATTTTAAATGAAATATAAGAGCATAACATGAATAAACAGACTTAAAAATTACTTGTTTTTATCTCTTTTTATGAGTTCTATTAGTTGTTTAGATTTCTATTTGATACTGACATTCATATTGATATTGATATTGATATTGATATTGTTATTGAAATGCTTTACATTGTACTTTTTTTCCAGTATTTTGTTTATGGTGGTTATTATATTGCTATATCAATACTTTACATGATAATCGGTATTTTAAACATTATACGACATTGTAAAAAAGGTGCTGGATTTAAAATATGGGTACAGAATAATTGAGAATATGAAATAGTCTCCAAAATGACTAGGTTCTAGTTACTGGTATAGTTTTTAGAAATTGAATTAATAAACATTCATTTGAAAATGGTGATATTAGGTATATACATAGTAATGAAGGATAGTTTATCAAATAGACTTTTAGTTTTGTTACTATTATTTTATTTTTCGGTTCAATAGCTTTAGAAAAGGAACTTGATTGGTTTAGCTCACAGAAAATTAAAATTAAAGCTGAACTAATGTAGAACTATTGCCTATTGATTTCTTGTTCTACTTGTTTTCTTCTGCTTGCTTGCCTTCCCTTTTAACCCCACTAACATCAGCTCTTGTCCAACCTTGCGGACAACCGTTGTCCGCAATTGACTCGCACATCTCTGTCCTCTTCTTCCTTTCTCTATCCAACATCCCTAGCCATTTTGTCCCTTCTCTTGAGCCTTTATTGCTCAAAATCTCCTCAATTTTTACACTTCCTTTTTCAATCCCATTGTACAGTCTTAGAAAGTGTTATATCATTCCCCATATCATACATACTCTGTGTTTGTCATCATATCAATTTCCTAATATTATCTCTGTTTCCTTTAAATTATCATATCTCGCCCTAGATACCGATCAATTTGGCTTCCTTTAATCCTCTTATTAACTAAGTAAGTACTTTGGTATCCCATCTGTTATTAGATCCTTATATCTAGTTAAACCTAGAATTTATTATCCTATTGAATCGTTCTTGAAGTTGTACATCCTCATCCCTTTTTCTAAGAACGCATTCTCTCTTGTTTATATTTTTCTGTTTCTTCCTTTTTCTCTCTTAACGATTATATGTAATTATTATATATTCTATTTAATTCATTTCTTCTCTCCCATCTCCAGATTTCTGCTCCGTACGATATCACATTGTTTACTAAACTGTCAAATAAATTTATTTCCAATAAGTCAAACAAACTCCAATTCTGCACATTTGCCTTAATGCCAGATTACCTTTCCTTATCAACCCTTTCAACTGCTCTGTATTTTTCTCGCTTTTACTAAAAATATGTGCTAAATATTTAAGATATTGTATTATCTGCTGCAATTCTTTTTCTTTCCATTCCTATTTTCTCTTCTTACTTTTACCGCCTCCTTTTCCGGAAAGAAGAATCTTTGGTTTATCGATATTTAATGTTAACTTCTTCCTTTTCTAAATATCTTACTAATCTTTTATTTTACTAATATCAATTAAGTTCCTCGATAAAACGCTATTATGTATTATAGATATAATACGTCTGTGTTGATAAAACATGTAGCATACAGTATTATATTTTTAATAATATGTATTAAGTGTTATGAAACCATGGTGCTGCGAAATCAATTTGTACAACAGGGGACACAAATACCTACGAATTATATAATTTTGCGTAAAATGTAGAAGATATTAGTATTAGGGATTCCTATAAAAACAGTGTTCTGAATGTATAATTGTTATATTTGAGAAATATATTAAAGTTCTATTTCTTAATAAACAATCTTTTTACAAAAAGATTTTAATATTCCTCTTCCAATGTTCAATTATTCTGATGCTGTGATCCACACTAATATCACCTTCATTTTTCTTTCGTGTTAAATAAGAGTAATCTTACTTTATCCAAAACGGGTTCTCTACATTTCTACAAACACAAAATAATGCGTTTTAATTGAAGATTCTTTTTATCTAATTTATTTCATTCTCTCTCATAAACGTATTGCTCTTTTTTTCACCATTGTTCGAATCATTGCTTACGAATGAAAACGTTTGAAACAAGCATCTCCCTAACTCACGACGAGCACTTGCATTCTTATTGAAACGTTTGAATAATTTCCACCAAACTGTACAGTCTTGTATATTTTGTTTGAACTCCTTACCGATGACATCGTCTATTGTATCATTTCGTATTATGGATACAACGGATTTCATCGACTCGTTTTCAATGATTTTTGAAAACATACAGGGGTAATTGCTGCAATCGCTTATGTGCGAGTGTAATTTATCTAATAACGAAGTTTCTTTCAAACAAATTTGTAATATCTGCATATAAAAGTCAATAGTTAGTATTTGTAAAAAAAAAAAAGAGAGAATTTTGAAGATTTTGTATATACATATGTCATTTTATACCCGTACTTGTATTTATAAATGTTTCATCCGTTATAACAAGAATCATATATGTACTTTTATATATGTATGATGTATTTCATATTTAATAAAGAATTTATACAATCAGTGATAATGTTACATAAAGTCTTTGTACATCTTATAAAAAGACAATTTTTTAAAATAGAAGGTAATTTGAAATATTGGTTTTTTATTATTATTATATGAAGGAAAAATATAAAATAGCTCTTAGCCGAGTAAGAATTCTTCTTGTTTGAAGTTCTTCTTAAAGTAGAATCCACTAACTTTGCAATGATATTTTATACCTTTATTTTAATAAAAATTCTGACTTTTTATTGGTGTACGGAGACTTTTGTCAATGGTTTCATATTTTTACCCAGTTTGGTGGAATCAATACGGGATATACTTCGAACAGACTGATATTTAATTTATCAAAATATATATCCGTGTTGGTATCTTGTGCCATGACCGCATTCGATATTACAGAGGTACCGTCGTTTAGCGCTATCATTAATGACCATATCAGTTACACAATGTTACGATAAATTATTCAAACGGTATTTTGAAGGTTATTTAATACACCGAAGATTGACTTACTGTGACAGTATAAAAGAATCATGCTTGCTAATATCGTTATTAACATTGTAAAAATATCTTTGAAGTATCTTTGAATAATTGATGAAGAAACGACAATAATTGTAACCCGATGGAATATCGCTTTTTGATTATAAACAATTTTGATACAGTTCGATCGTATTTGTGATCCGATTGCACGTATTTGAGTATTCAAATGGAAAGAAACACGTAAGATAGCATCGTTAAGTATTTCATATGTAGAATGATAATAGATGAATCTCTCGTGTCGAACTGAAAATACACATTCCAGCAATTATTAGAGCTATAAAATGTTGGTATAGCGATAAATACTCCTCAATCGTTAAGATAAATATAATATACTTTGCTTATTAGATGCGTAGTATTACTATTTTATCTTGCACCTAAGAAATTTAATTTAGATTAATTTGATCTAAGATTAGTGTTGTAGTGGAGAAGGCGTGAGGACTTGATAAACAAATCAGTTCTACTAAATAGTCAATATATTTAAAAATAAATAAACTGTTGATTACAGGTCGATTTCGTCACCGGTATAACTCGCTCGCTGAAAACCGTAAAGAAAAGTCGCACACGCACTCGTACTCGTACTCGCACTCGAATTTAAGATCGTATCTATCTGCCCTGATTTCGGTCGCGTTCGACTATTTATTATTGTCGGGGAGGGGGGGGGGGAAGCCAAGAAATTCGGACGGCTTCCTACGACGGTTGGTGTAGCGGCGTCCTTGTTTGTGTCCGGAGGTTATTTGTTTCTCGATGTGTTTTGTGTCTTAGCGGTCTTACCTCTCCGGGACAAAACAACGACATGATTTGAATTGTCCTTCAAACCATGTGCCGCCACAGTGTTTTGACTTAGAGGCAAATGTTCGTTATATATATCGACAAAGCCACATTTATCGTACATATAATGTATATGGAATCAGAAGAGTAAAAAGCAATGGTATTAATTCAAAGATGATTTAAAGTGTATGAAACAGAAAAATTATATTTAATTACGCGTGTTTGCAAGTATCGAATTAATACAACTAGATAGAATGTGATATGAATGTCTGTAGTCTTTCGTTATTTGTTGACTATGTTCATAGATATTTATCGCTGTCGTGCTTTTATCAATTCTTTTCGTTTTTATCTTTATTATATTCACATGTATACTTGTCTTTATTATAGCAGAGAAATGGTCAGAGAATAGGCAAATAACGTGTGTAATCTAAGCTTTAAGGCTTATTGTAGTTGAATGATAGGTATCGTCGAAAAATACGAGGTTTTATTATATTAATTTTTGGATTGCATCAAGTACAGTGGATTCACAAGCTTTTGCAGCCTGTTGCGTCAAGCATAAACCTATTTCTTGAAGACGAGATAATTCTGCTCGAGCACTCCCTAGAGAATATTCTTCTAAATTGTCAGGAGGTCTTCTCGCCACTGTTAAACGCAATCGATTAAGCTCGGTTTCTTCTTCTGGATTTAATGTTTCTAGAAAATTGATTTATTACATATAATTTAAGATTTTCTTTTTTAATGCTTCCAATTAGAAAAGAATCAGTTTACTTTCCTTTTTACGTAAAATTTTTCTACCGTTGGACATCCTTATGTACGATTACAATTAAAAACTAATATGACGAAAATATCATTAAAATTGTTATTAAACTTGAAAAGTGCAGTTATAGATTGGATTAGAATCTTTCGAATGAAATTTTTCTAAATTGTTTTGTCTGTTATAGCTATCGTAAAATTATTTATTACTATACGTATCAGGTATTTTTAGTACTATCTATATTATCATTATTTCCTACTGTTGTCGTTATGATACTGTTATTTTTTTACCAATATTTATTCTGATGCTATTTATTTGCCTTTAGTTTCAAGTTCCGTAATCTTGTTTGACAAGTTCCTTCGAATGGCTTGCATTTTCTTGGCAGCTCGTCTCCTTTTCTTTACATCCTCGTCACGATCCTCCGCCTTTTTCTTTCTTAAATATTTTTCTCTTGTTCCCGAGCCTCGGAAACTCCTATTTCTTTTCGAAAATCTTTTTTCTCTGTTCGTTGCCTTCGATGGGAATAAATATTAAACAAACAAATCACACGATTTTTACGAATTTATCGATTAACTCACGTGAACGTTCAATCGCATACGAATTAATCTTTTATCTTGAATTTGTTTGTAGCTCTGCCAGAGTTTCCCACAAATTTCGGCTGCACGAAGCAGTTTTAATCTCAATCCACGATTAGAAAGATTGTGAAATAATGAGACGATTTTTCCAATGTTAAAGTCGTTTTGTCCTCCACCCTGGTTATCAATTGAACGAAGTTATACCAACTTTACGAAATACTTATCGAGATTAATGGTTTTTCGTTGTCATTTAAATTTTTACTAACTTCAGTGAACATTTTTTTCTTAAAGCTGTTTTTAGATTATATAGGAAGATACGAATAGATCGAACTAACTATAGGAATGGTTTAAAATAGTTATTTAAAATTTAAAATAATTAAGAAGATTATTCACCTTAACAGAGAAATCAATATTTTTCGTAGGTTAAAATAATGACAGAATCGTTTAATTTAATTAATCCGATATTTTAGATTCTAAAAGTAAGATCATCACGAGTCAAATTCGAGTTTTGTAAAATACTTTCACAGTTAACGTTTGCTTGAAATTGCCAATAATAACCAATTGTATTAAGCAATTGTATTAAGTAATCGTATTAAGTAATTGTATTAAGCAATTGTATGTAATGAATCATAGTGTGTGTAAAATGTCAAGGTAAATGTCACTTCCTTGCCGAAGTATACAGAATTGGCAACATAAATTTAATGTGGTGGAACATTAAACATCCACGACATTGTGCCACAATATAAATTTTGTCTCTTGTTTGAATTTATTTCTGGTAAACTTTTGATTTATTCACAGTATGTGCCAACGAAAATCGCTAAACAAGAATCTTAGCTAAGACTAGGAAACTGCCAGAGTTATCGGCTTTTCGTTTTTACTGATACATTTAATCGTTCATGTTTTACGTATTTACGTTCTTAGCTATTATAACAGACAAGAGTTAAAAGAAAAACATTTTGGGTTATTGAAAATTACAACGGACAGAAGCGAAAAGAAAAGCGATATACAATTCTGACAATCATGCATTCTCAGTAATCGGTTTAAAGATGCAAACATGTTCGGAATGCAGATGATATGGAAACGTATATGCAAAGTAAAGTATTCGTTGTAATATTTAACGAGTGAAACGAATCTCATTCCAGATCCTAGCCTTTTAATCATGTTTATAAAGATCTGAATTTGCATTACAAATTTTCGAAGCCTATTTATAAATTACGAGTACGAATCTTGAATTATAAGCTTTTACCAACTCGATGAACGTGCAATCCCAGTCCGTTCCGTCGTATTGGCACTGTATCGTTGCTTTCTCAACATCTTCAGAAATCTCAGTGTATTTCACACAATAAGTAAGTATCCAACTTCGAGGTATGCTAATCACAGGCAAGGTCCTCCAAACTTTGGCTGTGATATCTTCCAACATCTTCAATGAGGTGCTATCGCTGAAGGTAGGTACTTCCGTGATCGATGAATCCATATTCGGAAATTCTATCGTTCTATTTTCATGACGCTGAAGCAAGATATCACATTTTAACAAGCTTTTCGATTTTATTACAATTTGATCGTTGCAGTATGTAAAGTAGATCAACTTGTGATTTCTTCGAATGCTTGTTACTTTTGATGGATTTGGCAAACGCAAATGTACAGATGACGATACATCCGATTACTATTACGTGTCTTAGCATGGAACGGTAAGGTTTTTGTAAAACGATTCTCCTCGAACGTGACTTAGACAGATCATTGTAATATTAAAATTTTTCTCACGATTAAATTTCATTTGTTAAATTCTCTATATCGTGATTGAAATATCGCTGTTCACATTAAATCATTAAAATATTCGAGAAATAATTTCGATTTTCAAATACCACGTCGAAGTATTAATCCGCTATTACACAAGAATCTGTTACATCGGTTTTAATTCAGCTTTTCTAACATCATATCGCTGCAATGGGTTACGCGTTATTTGTTTTTCTCTCTAAAGGTCTCTAATTGAGCTACGAATTTAGCTAATTATCGATAATAATTCGGACGGTGTTAAGTTATCTTAATAGCCTTATCGCAATAAAAAATGGATATAGGTAAAGCCAGGAAAAAGGGACTTTGCACAGGGAGGAAAATATAGACTACAGAAATTACCATCCTATTTATTGATGATTGCGTTAAGATAATCTCTATTGCTGCTTCCGGCGTAATTCATAGGCTATTAATTGGCCAGCAATTTAGAGCCTACAAATCAAGAAAGATGACAAGATTGTAAGAAAATTGAAGGAATTGATTCCTTTAATTATTTACTTTATGGTTGCTTATTCGAATCGGACTAAAATGCTACTTAAACATATGTGCTAAATATATATTTTATCGCTTCTGCTTAAATTCTGATATATTGGGTTGGCAACTAATTACCATCTAATGACAAAACCACGCAATCACTTAGTTGCCAATCCAATATCTTGTCCTAAATTTACGCCTAAGCTCTATCTTTCCAAGAAGTTTTCAGTTTTACGATCCATTTTCCACAAATGGGCCATTAAGTGATTTTCTTTCAAACCGTCGAAGCAATGTCGATCATATTTTCATTGAGATGCCAAAACGGTAAAAAAAAGTTATACGAAATTACTCGGAATTGATGATAAAATAAATTATATTTTCAGAACTGAAGGTAAAAATGCTCTTTCTGAGTTTTCTTCCGAGATCAAGAGTCCGCTTAAAAAAAAGAAAGTAAATTCAGTAGCACGTAATTTCGTCTACACAAGATAAATTGTTTCGCAATCCTTCGTTTGCTTTTGAAGCATTTCACTGGAACTGTCATTTAAAAAAAGGAAAATCAACTTGTGTATTTGCATACATGATAAATGAGTATATTATAATGATGAAGTACAATAAAATAATCGTCTGTGAATGGAATATTGATGGAATTTCCAATGTCGTATAAATTGACGTCTATTTTTGTTCTCCGCCTGTATTCAATATTAATGTAAATGCATGATTGACAATATTGCCAGTGATTCCGATGCAGTATTTCAATTACAACGATTAACATAAATAACTCTATGACTTAGTATTACTTTACCGATATTCTACGAATATTCTATAAATAAATATTGCAGAAAATAGTATAAATGAATAAAAGGCACACATTCTATCATCAAGATTACAAAAAACCCAATTATTTTACCGGATGTCTTACCTCTTTGTCTCGGCAGTTTTTTAAGATCGCTCCATGTCCATGATTCACTGTTATCTTCATAATTCATCGTCGTATTTGCAAAATTAACACAGACTTGCTCGATTTTCGTCGAAAGGATCAGAGCAACGAAAATTACGAATAATTGCGGAGATCCACGTGTGGAAATTAATGGTGTCGTTGATAAGTGGGAGTTTCCGGGAACATTGCGGCCGTCGACCGTACAAAATCAACATGTTTACAAAAAGACGATTGTCACGAAAAAAGTGGATAATCGTTAACTTCGCTGGGATTTCCCTGCGTCCTACGCGTCTTTTGCCGCCCGCCTCTCTGTATAAGGTATAAATGCATACGAAAGAGAAAACTGAAACTGCGTCTTCGTCGATGATTATTCTTGAGAACGTTCAGTTACGTGCGAACAGATTATCCTAATATATCGTAGCGAGAATACTTACCTTTTTCATTAGCACCAACGATTCGTAACGTAACACTAGCGAGTGAATGTAGCTCCAATCAATTTTAGTTAAAAAAGAAGAAAAAAAAAGATAGGAAAGAAGACTAAAGTCGTTGAAGAAACTTTTGACCATCGTGAAAGATGTTGGTGAGAAATTTACAGGTAAGTCGTTGTCATATACGATCATTTGTATCTCGTGAAGTAATGTAGATGTTGGATATGTAGATTTGTGTTTTGTGTTTGTGGTATATTGCCTTATGAAACTATTCGTATACTTGTTACAGAAAATTTTTATAGGGTAATATAAGTTGTTTTTCGGGGGACTATGGTACAAATTCTAGTTTCAATAATAAATATATAATAAAATTTGTATTTTATGCCTTTATATAATGGAACCTTATGAAAGAGTGTAAATTGTAATACGCAGGTGAAGCGTACATGAAATGTGCTACATATGGAAAAAAATATTCGCGTTTCGAGTTCTTACGAAACGTTCTTATGTTCGGTATAAGAGAATTTAAAATCAACTAAATCATTTAAAATAAAAATATTTCGGTTTACTTATTTATTCAGTATCTTAACAAGTAATTAATTTACTTAATACTTTGATATTTAACAGTCAAACAATTAATTTGGATATTTCGTACTTTAATAAAATATACTTACGCGTAAATTCCATTTTGCAAATTTCACGTATATATGTATAACGAACTCTAGAGTGGTTGAAAGTTTAATTAAATAATTTGATATCTCTTATCGTGTTTGACAGTCCCCAAAGTGTAATAACCGTGCCTATGTATATCTGAATTTTTGTAGCTATGGACTTCGTATCATCAAATAACATTGACACTACGATAACATGTATTGATTCTTCTGACATATGAGAAGGCAATTTAAAGCAATCATAAACCATAGATAGCATGCGCCGTAATATTGTCCTTTCTCTCGTCAAACTTTTCCAGACAGTTCAAATATTAAAGATATTACTTACTATCCTATTATTAGTCGGAGATCGTAAAGCAAATAAAATGTATTAACATAACTCTTTCTATAGCCTTTTTAATATTTAAAAATGTTTAATATTTAAAAGAGGAAGTTTATTCTGTAAATTACCATGAATTTGTTAACTTAATGGACTTTTAAGTACCTCTGAATATTTAGACACTTGTTTTTCTAGAGATAGAAGAAATAATATTAAAAATATTGCAGACAAAAAAGAAATATCATATATTTAATATATAATGATATTTTCATAGAAATTCTGGTAGTATACCAGGAATCTTTGAAAATTTTTGATTATTTTAAATTTTAAATAATTTTAATTAATTTTTACACAAATTAAATTTTTATCAAGTTTTATTACTCTACTTTCAAATTTTATATTATACGATACAATTGTACAATTTTAAAGATACTTTAGAAAAGTGTCTCGCATAGTGATGTCTTTCAATCGTTGCTGTCACAATAACAACGAGGGCTTTTCATTCTGACGGTGTCTTTATACGTAATCATATTGTATTGCGTAATACGATACGGAGCTTCACTTTTCAGCTTGTTACGGTTAATCAACGGTAAAAGCAATGCGTTGTAAGTAAAGCTGTGGAATTTCCAGGTTCCTCATTAACATCTATGCGTAATTAACAACTGGTCGCTCTCAAGTATGACTGAGATGAGGCAGAACAATGGAATGGAATTGTTCTTTCGTAATAACAGATGAAATATAGCGAAGGAAAACATATCTTGCTATTCTTATGCAAGATCAATTAAAGAATCTAATAGCATCTTTTCCTTCCTTGAATGACTAAGATGAGTTCGTCTTGATTAAATAAAAAATAAAAGGAAAGGATATTCGAACAATATTTAAACGAGATCGAAGTTTGAGTAGTTAAAAATTGTTAAAGTTTATATCGTAGAAAATTCGAGCTCATACGAGAAGAAAAATGTACTACAAGCGATGAAATGATAATAAAAATAGCGAAAATATTAATTAGAAGACATTGAAGAGTTTACAAAGATATATAGAAGATTATTATAATATTCTAAGAATGTAGGAAATGATTCGATTTTTCGAGTGATAAAAGGATCATAAGAGTAACGATTCGAAGAAAATTATATTAATTTGCTCGTAAAAATGCAGAAAGTAATAGGTGTAGAAATGAATTATTTCCGACATATTGAATTCCCATTTTACGCAAAAATCGAAAAGAATTCATTTCTATAGTTAATAGCTTGATTTCTTTTTCAATTGGAAAGATTCAATTATACAATAGGAGTCAATGTCGCTTAATTATCTCTAACAAATCTTGTGACAGATTTGTTGATCGCTCTTGTTATAGCCGTTTAAACGATCTCGACTCGGTAACGATTTTCGAGAACTCATAAAGGCACTAACACTCCTTTCGAGTTACTTTCTCTGGCTATTGGCCAACGCTTTGAAATGGAGCTTGCTTTATTCACTGAATAAATTCTGGAAGAGAGAGAAGCGAGGAGAAAATTCCAAAGAACGCTTTCTGAAAACGCAAGGAACTGTGATTCATTTCCAACTCTCGTGCTTTAATCTGACTGGATTAAAAATATTCAATTTCAAGAAACATGAAACACAGACTATAATAAATATAAAGTATGAAAATTACAATGAAATATTCATTTAATGCAACGAATAGATGCAATTTTTGTATTTTTATGAACATATTTAAACAAATAGAAACTAAATAGAAATTTGTTTCATACACCAAATATCAATAATACTTAGGTTGCTCTACTTTAAATATCTCATATATTTTTGCATATTATATGCATTTATATGCAATATAAATTATTAAAATCTCAAGGTTTCTAAAAATGCGTGAACATCCGCAGTCTAAGATTAAATTTAGAAAATTGTGAGTTAACGTCGTTGAGGTGAAAGAATTAATCTAGCGAAGATCGTTACTCGTAAAATTAGCGTTAATTTGCGATTCTAAGAAGTCAAATAGAACTACATTCTTGATGTCGATCGCCTTAAATGGCGTCGAAGGAGGAAGTTATTACTGGTGAAGACAAAAAGGGTGAACGTTCTTGCAGTGAATCTAGTTTTTGCTTCAGCTTGAGTTGATGGAACGAAGACATCTTTCTTGTGACACTTGACATCTTTCTTATCTTCTTGTAGTTATAAAATAAATAAATAGCGATTATCTATATCATTTATATATACGCGCGATACAATTATCGTACTTGTTATTATCGTTTCGTAATTGCATTGTTATTTATAAACGTTTTATGTTTTATTTATATGCGTATAAAAGTGAGAATATTACTTTGTATCTGGAATATCATTATTTCCTATATCTATACTTTTGTGTTTTATATATTTATATATTAATTCGAACATCGGTTAGACTTCGTGCCAGTGACTGTCACTGAGAAAAATTATTTAAAATGTCGCATAATTAAATGCAATCAAACAAGTTCAATAACCTTGTGTCACCCGCACAGAGTATCGAGGGAAATGTAATTTGAGAAGCCAAACCCACCAAGCTGGTGGATTATCTCTGGTTTACATACGTTAGCCTCGATTTATATGCTAATTACAATTACGAGCTTACGGGTTTTGTACGAGTACTCGTAAGTAGACTAATTTATGCCGCAGGTATGACGAAATATTTTCTAAAGACACTTAGGTATCAGTTTATCAACCCTAACATCCGCTTTCATTGGAAGAACTAACTATGTATTGAAAGTGTACGCATAGGTACGCGTACATAATGAATTGTATCGACGATTTCCGATTATGACGTAGTTTCCCCACCGACTTCATATGGGATTTCCTGGCAATGAAGTCATTAGTATCGGGCATTTCCAATATCGCAGAAGTAACGACCTATCGGCTTTGTGAACGTTGGTTCATGCTGTTGCGCTGGAAAGGATTCGTGTCCGATGAATAAACGTGACTCCACTCGCGAGCAAAACTCGTGGTGGGGAAGTGGTCGAGGAGCCAGTTACTTACTCACGGGCATCTCGGTGACTCTGCTTTTCCTTCTCCGCACTCAGTTCAGTTTCGTAGCGAGCAACAATCGGACGTTTTTTTGTATCTAAGCCGATAGTTTACAATTTGAGAATCTAGAAAGCAAGAAGGCGCAGATCGGCGAAATGTTTTTCAAACCGGTGAGTGGTGACGCTTCGATGAAGTCTCGATTTAGAACTCAGTAGAAACGACGTAGAATTAACGTAGATCTTCATCGTCTCAGTCGCATTAAGATTTGATCTTTGTAATGGGAAGCTAAGTTGTCGGTGGAGATCCTATTAGTCTGATGAAAATTGTATCGATGCATCGATTGTTGCATGTATTGACGCTTTAGAAGTTGTTAGTTGTTCCTAAAATGAAATTGTTTTTTAATCTTATATTTAATTTAAGTTAAAAGATGTTTAAGTAACGAGTTCGTTAGTTATCAGAGATTTTACGTAAATACTCCCCATTAAATCTAGAAGGATGATATTTTATACATGACTCTTGTTGTTTTCGTAATGAAAAGTTCAACTATGATAACTTATCTCGTTGTATACACTTTTTGCGCTTTCTATCGTTTTCTTCCATACTTCGTATCGATCCGATATTAAGTTAATAATATTCTATCGTGTGTGCTTCAAATATTCTGTTTCAATCGAATACTTTTATTTCCGTAAGTTTATATATCTTTCAAATTGGTTGTTTATCATTGTAACAACTGCTGTAGTAGATAATTGACAACTCGGTTGAGGTCACAAGTTGCATTTTATGATTTTTGAGAAATATTTATTCATGGTTTTTCGTAATCAAAAACATTTCCGTCATCGATGATGGTTACCGGTATCCAGACAAATTTTAATTATTTATAATAATTATTCGTAACTTACGGAATACTTAAAAATTGATATTTCTTAATTACTTAATTTATTTTAAAAATCTTTTTCACATTTACTGACCACTTTCTTCCATTCAAATAAAAATGAACTTTTCCCCAATCACCTGTTTCGTAAGAATTTAAAAAATATGTGTCATTTTTTTTGGTATCTGACTAATTTTCTGTAACCTACATATTTTGATTCCCATTAATATTTTCACGCTGTTAAGTTTCTCATGTAGAAGTGAAAATGTTCGTTGCTTTGTTTTACGATCAGCCTTCCTCGAACCATGAAGGACAGTCTTTAACTCACATTTTTACTCATTCGTATTACATCAAGGAGGAATCATAATCACAAGAATTTAATTGACTAGAACGTTTACAAAGAACGCTGGCACAGTCATTTTTGTATTATTTTTTAATTGATGAATTGCGTTAATTCGATTTTACGCTAGGCTGCGGTTGATTACACGCGCGATACGTGCTTCATTTGTTAAGTTGGACACGTATATGTTCGAAGAATTCACTTGTTATTCGCCGATTGTCTCTGTTGGCATTGCCAGATTTTAAATGTCTTCGTGAATGCTGGTACTGTTAAAAATTACTATTGTCTGTGCTATACTGTACAGTCGCAGTAAAATTTTACAAGTTACCAGTTACCAACATCGATAAATAATTCCCGTACAACATTAATAAGTTTGATAATAAAATCTTCTGCTAGTAAATTATACAAATTATCTGATCATCTCATTTGAGTTTCTAGATTTCATATTTCATATTATTTTTAAGCTGTTGAAAAATTTCGTATTATGCGCATCCTGTGGATTTTTGAATCTTTATACTTGCTATAAATTCATAAACATTCGCAGTATCGTAATAAATTATTTCCGCTTTTGTTTCCAACATAAGATGAAACATTTTTATAAAAAGGGTACAAATTTCGAAGATAATAAATTCAAGTGATAGACACATAATGAAAAAGAAGAATACAGCAAGTCAAATAGAAAATGGCAATGAATATTTAAGTACTGAAACAAGTAAAAGTACCCTGTGGAAATAGGAGAAAATCTTGAAAGGTGTAAAATAGAAATTACACGATGCCATTCTCATAAATCAAGGAGCGTTTCGTTCCGAAGAACGTATAATGAAATAGTAAACAGTGGAATGGGATGAAATTGAAGGTTGTCAAACGAGGAACTGGAAAGTCGCATACGAAATTACGTAAATTCTGTATTAGTATTTGCATAAGGCGAAATTAAAGTGGAATAATTCATGCAAGTTTCCCACGTGCCACAAGTAGTATGCTATCAGGAACAAACTGTACAGGCGTGGTTGTGTTTTCTCTTGCTTTCGTCATACGAGGCTCGTCATACTTCAATTTCAACCAAGAAAGCCGGACACTATGATGTCACGGTTTGTTCGTTGCTTTCACTCGCCTCAAAGTTTATCTTGCTTTCGTCCCAGATCCTGTAATTTTCACTAATTTTACCATTACGTTCGGAACCCTTCGAGGAAACATTTTCATATTTATCTTACGTTTTTATCGAAGTTAGCCCTAATCATTAACAGAATACTTTACTTATTTTATACCGTCCTTTAGTAATTCTTTCGAAGACCGATGAATTTTTCGCGGAGAAAAATATCGGCAATGAAAACATTTCTAGAAGAAAACTATGAATTTAAAACTTTCCGAATGGGTCAATATTTTGTTGATGTTTCTTAAAAAAATGATGGCGGTATTTCCAAGTATATAATTGACTAATGTCGTAATTTTAAAAATATAGTATCCTTCGCTAAGATGGTAGTTGTTTTGTTGATAATACGATAGATAAAATACAGATTAGGGCAGAGAGATAATAAATGTTTAAACTTTATGTTAAATTATATGAAATTTTCTGTAAAATCGATGTCAAATATATTTTTATACTTGTACGAATATAATTTTAACAATGGATTGAAAAATTAATAATAGATAAGTAAAATATTAGTATCAGTTTATTCTATAGCAAGTAGTACAAATTTAATTCAAACGTTGTGCAATTGTGAACTATTTTTAACATAAAATAATCTAACATAACAAACTATTTTAACATAAATTTACTCCTTCACAAAAGAAATTAAAAAATTCCAAACTTGTATTTTGACGAACAATAGATACTGATTTCGTCATAATCTACGATTATCATCGTGGGCACAAAACCACTTCTGCCCTAAATAAGTGTATCTGATACCATTAAAATTGCAAAGTATGTTATTGTGCTTAACTAGAGCGTGACTCCTATACGAAACTCTTCCCCTGCTTGACATAAAAGTGTCGTAGATATGGATGACGTGTGTGACGATTTATTTGTTGACCTTCGTGATTGACGATCGTGATCTCAGAACTTGTATAAATTACGATTAGAGGTCACGGATACCGAAATGTGAAGGGGTTGTGAAACGTCTAGCTGCAGCATTGAAAATACTTTCCTCATCTTATTTGTTTTCTTTAATGTTTCCGGTAAGATACCTTCGCTTTTTTCTACACTATAGAGAAAGTCAATTGTACGAATCGTTTTAAGCAATTTTCACTGAATCATGGATACTCTTCAATCATGGAACATCTTCGAATTTCTGCTATATTGTTCGTTCATAGCGAAGTTGTAATTGTGCGATAATGAAGGCTAGTAACAACGATGACACAATGATAAAATGGAAATGTCGTTCACTCGGAGTTTTATAATGATACAGGAAATTACTCGAACGTTCGTAGACGTTTTCGAAGGGTGCAATTTAACTTTGCGTAAGCTACGCATGTATTTCGTTTCAATTTCCTAGTTTCTGGTCTTTCGTATTTTCCTTTACGTTCTTTGTTTTACTTCACCATGGTTATATAATTGTATATACGATTTTTTACTTCTAAGTATTGATATTAAAAAAATATTTTGCTTTCAACTTAAAATATACAAACGCTCCAGCACCCATTCATATTCTTTCTATAAAAAGCTGCAAGTGTACCGTGCTCGTTAAACAAATCCTAACAAATAAATAGTAATATTTATTCCAAACTGCTTTATACCTAAAATCCCCCCTATTATACTTTAAAAACTTCATATTTTCTTATTATCAATAATTCAACTCCTTTGAAGAAGAAACCTCTTCAGAGATTTTTAGAATATTATTTTCTCAACAATCATTCTTTCTTTCAGGCAACGTCGGTGTTACCAGTACTACTGCTGGTAACTTACGTATCAGCACAATGTCTCACCGGAAACGACAGTCCTCCGACGATGAGCGCTGGCTCAAAGAAAGGTGTGGTCAACTCGAGATTCGAATTCGCTCTCGATACTCTTAAGAAGATGTCTTTGATCGAATCACGCGACAACGTCTTCTACAGTCCGCATAGTCTTCATCAGGCTCTGACCTTGGCGTACTTTGGTGCTCGAGGCACCACTGAGGACTCCTTAAAAAAAGCCTTGCACTTACCCAACGAT
The DNA here is from genome assembly GCA_014737535.1 of Bombus cullumanus. NCBI lineage: Eukaryota > Metazoa > Arthropoda > Insecta > Hymenoptera > Apidae > Bombus > Bombus cullumanus. The sequence goes on along the minus strand of JACXIX010000044.1, from coordinate 3,424,633 downwards.
CTGTCCAAGGTCGACGTGCAACGATATTATGCTTACGAGAATTCCCTCAAAAATCAAGGTGACCAAGAGGTGAGGATTTAACTGGAGTTGTTGCATAATTTATCGTCTGTGTTTGCAAGTATTCCAAGGCGAGCCACATAATAGCAACATCAGGACCCCTTTGCGCAATAGTAACATCAATAAATTCTGCTTTTTTAAATTATAATTATGAAAGCAATCTATAAGGATTTGTCCAATACTCTTTCTCGTCTTTAAAGTTTACTTGAAATCACCTTTTCTTATTAGTAAGTTTGACTATTTAAATGCTATATATTATTTTAATATATTTTTTTGTACTTTAATAAAGTAATATGTACGCCAGTAACGTTACGTAATTTTTAGGTATTGTTTCGCTTCTTAACGGATTAGACTTGGCAGTCTGTATAGTTAGATACTTTGAGGTAGTTGAACTTATAGAAATTCAAGTAGGAAGCGTTTTTGACCTCATAGCTCTATAGAATTTCTTAATCAAAAGTTATGAATGTAACGCTTGAATAATGTTTGTTTCCTCGACGTGGACGGATGACATAAAGTAAATGATTTTATTTGATCAGTTATATAATTCTTGCCTTTGTTCGTGACGAGTTGGTGCGACTATAATGAAGCTAGATAATTTTGTAAAATTATGTTTGGAAATAATGAAATTTATGACGATTGTAAGTAAACAATAGTTTCTGTACTACTGCCAACGAATTTTGATGCAGTAATAATTAATATAATACTTAATATTATTGTAAAATAGGTAAGGGGTATAAATAGGAAATGTAATCCCAAAATACCAGAATTTTTTTATAGTATTAAAATTACAGCATCGAAGTATTTAGAGAATGAATCATTAAATTAGTTTTCTTCCTCTATTCAGAATTCATCACGAGGTTACGAGTACAACTCAGCGAATCGATTATGGGTATCGAGCACGAGAAAAGTACGAGACTGTATGTTGGACTTATTTGGAGATCAACTGGAAAAGACTGATTTTCATACTAATCCAAACGCGGTTCGTGATCACATTAATCAATGGGTGAGCAACATGACCAAAGGACATATCCGCGATCTTCTTCCTGTTAACAGTATTGGAGAAGATACTGATTTGGTCCTGGCTAACGCAGTATACTTCAAAGGTCTTTGGGAAAGTCGTTTCAATCCAACTAATTCTAAGAAAGATATTTTCTACATTTCGAACTCTCAACATTCCATGACTACATTTATGAAGCAGTCAGGACATTTCAATCATCGTAAGTTACACATCTTAAATTTATGAAAGACTAAAATTTATCTAAAGAAATCTGTGGTGGGCAAAAAGAGTATAATTCAAATTTTTAATCAAAATAGGATAAGTATGCTAATATATTCTACATTAATCTTTTTACATATGCTTCTAATTGGTTGCAAAACGTTTTAATTGTTACAAACTCTGCTTGATCAAATAAATAAAAGTCAAACTAAAAATTTTAGTCAGAATAAACCATCAGTTTCGAAAGAAAAAGAATGTTTCTAAATCGAGTATACTATATATGATATGGTTTATCACAAATACCACGTCGGTCACTTCTCTTCCTTTTCTAAATCAGAATTCGTTCTCTTTCAAAGTATACTGTATATATTTTGTAAGTAAAATGGGACAAGACATTGTATGTTATAAACTTTCATATCCAAAATCTAACCACCTGATCTTACATTGCAGTTCAAATGCTGTAAGTGCGTCTCTACAAGACTAATAATTCTGAGTTATATTCTTTTGCCCGCCTAGAAAAGCTATAATCATATTATATCATTGCAAATATATATAAATAGAAATAAATACAAATAATCTTTCCTTACAGTCGTCTCCGAAGTACTTGGCGCGCACGTGCTAGAACTGCCGTACAAAGGCAACGAAATCTCAATGTTCGTCCTTCTTCCACCATCTGTTTCCGTCGCAAAATCCGCCGCTGACGTTGAGCAAAACGGGGAAAGAGACAGTGTTCGTCAACTGATAGAACGCATTTCCACCGAATTAGGATCCACAGAACTCCGCGATCTCTTGGATTCCGGAATACCACCTCAACAAGTCGATGTTATCTTACCGCGATTTGAAGTCGAAAAGGATCTTCCAATAAGCACGCTGCTTCATGCTATTGGCGCAGGCGAATTGGTAATGCCTGATGCTGCCAATCTTCAAGGTTTCGTTGAGGATGGTGAAAAACCATTGCATTTGGGCGACGCTGTTCATCGTGCGCGAATCGAAGTCACTGAAGAGGGCACCACTGCAGCCGCAGCTACTGCTCTCTATACTTTCCGATCTGGACGACCATTGCAACCGGCAATTTTTAATGCGAATCATCCTTTCTTGTATTTCATCTATGAGAAACCAACTCGTACTATTTTATTCAGTGGAATTTATCGTACACCTAATACTCCACAAAATACCGCGGAGACATCAGCTTGAAACGTTTAAAGAATGAATGTGATTGTCGTCGTTATTCTCTGTTTATTTTTGAAGAATGTGGTGCGAGGAATAAGAAGTTTTATATGTGTTTGTAACATATACAGGTATGAATGTTTGGTAAGATGTGTTTGCATGTATATATTTTAAGATGAGTATAATCGATAGTTATTTACAGAGCACTTAATATTTATACTAAATTTATAGTATACTAAAATATTTTGATGGATATTGTATAATTTCGTATAAATCATACATGTATTTCAAAAATGTCACAATAAATGTCATCGTATCAAAATAATTTAGTCACGTGATCGAAGAACATCAAAACAGTCAAAGAAGGATTTTCAGGATTGAAAATGGAGAATTACACATTCTATTTAAGCTTGCACATACTGTTTCGTTTTTCCTGAAAAATTTGTGTTGAATTGTGTCACTTTTGACATACATGTGTGAAATGTATCGAATAATGGGTGGAAATTTGTAATCGGATTCTATTATAATATTTTGCTGCGTTAGATATAGTAAAAATTAAATTATTAGACTAAAGGACATTAAGCTGAGATGTATCAAATTATAATCAAATTCGATTTATTATACGTATAACGTATATACATGCACAGTATTCGAATTTACTAACTAAAACGAAGAAAATAATACGTATTGAATATCCTTTATAATCCGGTACGAAAAATTGATGTTATATGAGTTGTGTTATGTTTGTAATTGTGTTTGTAATTGTGGAGCGTTGTTAAAGGTTTTACAATTTTTTCGACAATTAAAAATGATGATTGCAATTTCTGTTTCTAATATGAATTTCAATCTATACATGTTATATTGAAAATATAAATTTAATATAATTTTACTTATTTATATAATATGTAAATTATAATTATCGAAATGGTAAATCTTTCACATTTATCAATTAAACAAATATTTTTCAATCCTGATATGAGAGCCTAAAAAGCAGGTATAATATTTTACAAGAAGAACTTCAGATTTGATAATATTTAAAAACATGTGCAAATGTGTTACTTGTGAATGCTTGTACTTATATTTTATATACGTGTATTGGAAAATTGTAAATTAAAAATGGAGAATATTTTATCCATGAATGTAGTTTTATTCTTTATCTTTAACAATTTTTTCAGTATAGTAGTTTGTACTGTTTAAGTTAAGAAATGATAAATGAAGAAATAAAATAAAAAACCATAAATTCCGTTCGTTCAAATTATACGTATTAGCTCAGACGTTCTATTGAAATAGGTATTACTACCCGAAATGTCCTTTGCAGAAATTTGACAACTCTGTTCATACGTGATCGACTTGCCGGGGGGTTTCCCCACTCCTCGCCAACCGAAATTCGTAGGGCAAATACGTCACAGGGGTTCAGTCTAATGTCAAATTTCGAAGCGATTAGATGTGTATCGGTGTCACTCCGTGGCAGGTGCCGATTTCTATAATACGTAGTATGTATTTTCATAATTATTCTTTTATCACTTACGGTCTTATAACTTCGTTTACTTATCATACGTTTTTTAATTGAATAATTTATAGTAAATAATTTATTATTTGCTTATCTATTTTTCCTCGATCGTCTTGTTGATTATTACATTTGTCGGTAGATCGTATAATGAGCCTTCAAAACGCAATTTGAGCTTGATTATTGTTTCATTTTGTACATAATTTGCTTTTTATTCATTTATTATAATGTTTTGGCTTTTTTTTTGTGCAGATTATTGTTCGACTACGCGGGAAATTTGGAGATGTTAGGGAGATGCAACGAAATTACAAATGGCGTCATAAAATTCAAAAGGGCGCCATGATGATTAATGGTAACATTCGATTTATTTTAATAAAGTCAAACGTATTTATATGTTTATTTTCTTTTTATATTGGTTAATTGCTGACATTTATTTAATATTCAATCGATATACATTCTTAACCAATCATCATATTTTTTAGAAGGAATTATTCATATATATGAATTCAAATTTTGTTAAAGGTTTCTCATTCCTTCCTTTTCTTCCTGTTTCCTGGAAAGGACTTAGTGATGCTTAAAAACCCAAGAATGTAAGTAACTTTGTATTTTGTACTTCACTTAATTCCTTGTATTTTATGTCAACTATAATTAATTAAAAAATGGAATCTAATTGAAAATTTGACAAGTTAAAATTTTTCATTCTTAAATTGGTTATTATTATTAAAATTTTATGTTTTATAAAGATCAATCTTCTATTATTTCAAACTTTCAAAATAATTAACACTGTCTTTAAGGACGAATTATACAATAATATTCTATGCTTTGTTATAGATTTCTTCCAGTCTTTGCTTTTTCCATGGGATTCAACGATTCCTGTCTAATGATAGGCTTCACGATGACGTTCCATAGGGCACAATACATCGATGACAACGTTCTTCGCAACTAATCGTGAGTCGCATGCATTTTTGTTCCTCTGGTCATTCAATCATGTCGTAGGATGAAAGGTCCGAATCGACACGGGTGACTGGTTGTATTACGTAGAATTTTTAACGAGCATAGTGACTGCGGGTATTTATTATACTCGTGGGTAGTAACATCTTTTTGTATGTGTTTTATTTATCAGTTCAGGATAGGTTTTCTTGCACACCGCGTTTACGAATGTTGATAATAACACATTAAGAATTAATAGACGAGAGTATCATATTGACATGATTAATATTATATAAAAAATTGATATAAATACCTCAGTGTTGATAATTAATGTATATTTCTGTGATTGAAAATCACGGAGTGTATTGATAATAATTATCTATAAAATCAAAGTATATTGAGGATGATTTTATATTTGCAAATATTAAATACTCAAAAAACAAATATTTGAGTAAACAACGAGTATGAAAATAGCTTCGTTTAAGTATTCTGTAGTGGAGAAATCGGATATCCTCCGATTTCATTATGAAATTTGCAATTATGATTGAAATTATTATAACTACTGTTGATACTATTATTGATTTTTATTATAAATGATATTTAATTTTATCTTCTGTTTTACGGTAATGTGGAACAATTTTATTGTTTGAGTTCCATAGACAGTAAAATTTCGGTAAAATTTTAAATGTGAAATATAAAGGTATGTAGTCTAATTTTGTCCGTCCAAGAATGTATCAAATTTTACGTGCAAGAAAACACTTCGCGACAGGCAGATTTCGGTATCAAAACAAGTTTTGAATGCTTCTTAGTTTCCAAAGATGCGTTTTGATGAAGGAATTGCCTGAGGATATTTTTATTAATATTTCATGTAGAGTTCATTATTATTATTTATTCATATAAATATTATTTGCATTATTTTGAAGCTCAGTTTATTTTCTGAAATATAATAAAAACCAAGCGAATAAATATTAACTCTTTTCATTCAAATTTAGCATTTCAGTAATTCATTAAATTAATAGAATAAAGTATAAAGTAGACTTTAATTAACGAATATTAGCCCGTTATTAGATACAAAACGTAATAGATACGCTTATCATATTTTTAGCCTAGGATTTTCAGGTTTAACCCCTTCCATGTCCATTGCTAGGATCTCACTCACGTGCTCAGGTGCTACTTGGGTGGGAGAAAAGCAGTGGGCATGATGACTATAGTTTATATGTTTAACATTATCTCAGCGACTGACATTGCGTTAGTGTATCGTGCACGACGTATTTCTACATTGTGTGTGTGTGTGGTTAGGTCGTGGAACTACGTCGTTTCCTTATTATTCCAACCCATATAATTCTGAAATATTAATGAGTTTCACAAGTGTTATTAATGCAGATCATCAATATTAATTAAAGTTACCATTGAAATATATTAAAAACATAATTAAAATTTCGATATACACGTATTTATATTACATTTTACGCAATGGTCGCTAGCCATCGTCAGTCGATTTCAGGAAAATGGTACGTAAAAGTTAGAGTATGAAAGTTGAGTGTGAAACTCGGGTGTCGGAGGCGTCCCGGGACGTCTCTCTAGTGTAGGTTCTTGCGCCCGGGTGGTACGTGAGAGAATCGTGGAGTGAATGTGTTGGTGTGCCTGTTTTGCCATTTTTAAATATAGGGCTAGGTAGGATAGGTAGCTTACTTTCTGGTGTGAATGTTAATTATAAGTAGGTAGGGCCGGGCAGGTTGGCACAGTCTCTGGTCGGGTAGGCGCGTTTTCGCGTGTCCAACCTGTTTCAGGAAATTTAATTTGAAAAGTCGACGGTAAAGCTGGTACGGGCGGAGAAACTCGCCTCTGGCTTTATCCATCGATTTTTCGAATATCGTGGTCGCGATCGCGAGTGGGTCTCGAAGCGAACGTTTATTTATTGCTCGAGCATGCACATGCGAACGGGCAACGATCATTATGATCCTTGTTCATCCATGTGCACGGGGAATAGTATCCGCGATTTATATTTTTATTTCACCTTTATAAGTTTTTTTTTTGTTTGCGACTTAGAAGACTCGAGCTTAGATTTAAGTTTCAGCGGGCATTGCGCCCGAAGAAAGAAGAGGCTACGAGCCGAAGAGGCTCGGCAAACTGCCATTCAAGAGAGCAACTACTAATGGCTTTCCATCCTCTGGATTACCCAGAGCATGGAAAGTCATTCGTTACTACTTTGTCACTATGCTCGCTTTTAGTAGTTGTAGTTGTAGTATTTTTTTTTCTGGCCGATATATATGTCGGTCCTCAAGCACATTGGGTAAATCGCGATTTTTTTTATCAGTGTTTGCGAGAAATTAATTACGGTTTGAATTAGAGTTGCGGAAAAATTTCGTGGCTTTTATTAGTGTCACGACAGAATGATTACGGTTTGGATTAGAGTTGCGAAAGAATGATAATCGCGTTTGATTATCTTTAGTGATTTTGACTATGAATTGCTAGAATTTCTTGGAGATTAATATATATTAAAGTTTATCTTTTTTCCGGTCATTTAATGTTAGATTTAAAAGTTTTAATTAACTTTATAATATTGTAATTTGTAGTATAACATTTTTATTAAATTTATGTTAAGAATTAATGTTACGGTCCTCCATTTCTATTGTTTTAATTAATTTTCTAGTTAGAGTTGCGTTGATGAATGATCGCGTTTTTTGAAGTAGTGTTGCGCTTATATTATGCCCAATTATGCCCAATTCCACTGGACTGTGGATGCACGCTCCTCCTGTTCCTGAATCATCTGATGCAGTTACACCGGTAGCCTACCATATGGCTGCACTGGACATTTCGTTATTAGTGTTGCGAATATTTAAATATGAGTGCATAGATTTGTATTTATAATTAAAATATTCTACTTTTGCTTTCGAGAGTTTTCTCATCTTTTTTTTTTTGCTTTTTTTTATTTCTAATAGTTAATTAATTAGTATTACAAGTATTGTATGAAGCACTCTTCGCGATTTATATTGAGAATGTTCTATTTTATATTTAAATTTAGTAAATTAGTGTTGCGAAAAAGGTAATCCACTCACGGTTTATTTTTCGGCATTATATGGAGTGGATAATGATTTTCTTTTGATTTAAATTCCAGTTTATTTCAGAAACCCCTACAGAACCAAGGAAAAGAGGTAACACAAAATATTTCAAGCAACATGGGTAGTATGCAAGGCTTTGAAGAAACTATTTCATGCAATATTCTTCCCATTCTTTCTCTTTATTATATTCAGATGTTTATATGGGTAAAATTCATGGAAACCTTTAGATTTTTACTAAGTAAGGTAAATTAGATTTCCAATTAGAGTTTTTGGAATTAGTAAATGATGCTTTCAATGTTTTGTTTAAAACTGCTGCTTCCTAGGAATATTTAATACTACTAAAAAATATTGCTTTCTAGAAGCACTAATCTATTCCTGAAAGTACCCGAATAAGTACTTGAATACTTAAATAAGATATAAGTAATAGTAATTAAGAGTATGCAAAATTAAGGGTGATATTTTAAATAAAGTATTATTAGGTAGATAAGTAGCATAATTCTTTATGAGATGAATTTCGCTTTTTCTTGATACTTTCAAGTGTCATATTTTACATTTCTATAACAATGAACAAAATACTTTTTCATAGAGAGAGTTATAGTAGAGAGTGTTTATATCGTTTTCGATCGAGTTGAATACTTGCCTTGCATACTTCCCTTGCTGCTTGAAAATATATCTCCCATGTTGGTCGTACGAAGTCGCAGAGGGCGTTAAGAAACACTTCGGCTTTTTTCAATGTCGGTATTTCAGTATGTGAGATACGAAGTCCCATTATTTAGTCAATGACCAGTGCAACTACATATATCATAATTTACCGATAGTCGATCTTCCCTGATCGACAGATAACGCGTTAAAAAAATCCATTCACGGCAAACACGTAATTTATCGAAACATCGATGTTTCATCGACAAAGGATGGTAAAAAAGCTTCCCTCGGAGAACAACGACGATATTAATCGCCTGTCGCCGGCAATAGAAGTACTCGGCTCTGAAATATCCATTGAATGTTGTTGATCGATGTACAATAAATCAAAACTCTCCGACAAGTCGCGCCTCCATCGGTCGCGTTTCCAACCACCGTTCGTTCCATTCACTGACGCTGACGTCACCAAAAAGCCACGGAGGTCCCGGTAAACGTGTGCACAGGCGACCGTTAGCCGGTAGCATCCGCAAAACTCGATCCTCCGGCAGAATCTGGCATCTGGTTGCGTCACGCGCCGATACAAGCGAACGGGCGCACGGACGTTCGTCTCGAAGTCTGGCAGTCCTTGACGCAGGCCTCGATCCCGGCGAAAGATGAGCAAACTCGAGATCCGTGAGAGATTTGCCGTACTTCCTCGAAGGAACGACTCCTCCGACCAGTTTGCTCGCACGAACGGTATTGCGCTTACTACGGAATCTTCTTCGATCGATCTCTGCGCCTAACCTTTTTTTTTCTTCCAATCCAGCCGATATAAGGCTGCGAACACGTGAATTTTCTCGCTGTCAGGGAAGCCTGTATGGAGGTCATCTTTGATCGATCGTATTTCCGTGTAGTTCGACGGGGCCTATCTTTGAACCCGTCAAACCATTGCACATACTCTTTTCTTCGTTTTCGCGTGAGATAGGGTTTTGACTGGCGCTGTCTGAACATACAGTATACGGACACTGCGTTGAGTAGGTTAGTAATTTTTGAGTCTGTCGAGGGAACGAGAATTGAATAGATGGTGATGCGAATGTTCTTCTTTTGTGGATAATAGTTCAGTTATTTATTTATTTTATTTTGTTTACGGGTAGATAACTCTGCACTATATATAAGGATATGTATAAGTATTATCAAGAATATGATACTGAAAATTAGTAATACGTTAATGCATTAATTGTTCGAAAAAAGGAATGGGCTAGGTTTTAAGAATCTTTTACTTTCAGAATTATTAATTCTTCTGCATGTAAGGTCATGAAACTACATAGTTAGCTGTCGGTAAAAAATTCTCAATCTCTAATTTCTTACGATATATAACGTAACTTGATTTGAAGTATGTCTAGCAAACAGCAAGCCTAAAGAAGCTGTTTCAATATCATAAGATTAGTAGCGCAATTAAATTCGTCAGCTAACTGGTGAACGGTTAATCGCGATTATCTTATCGGCAATTACACCGGCGTTACTTCGATATGGCGTGCAGTATTGTCGCGGGAACATTGTCCATTTATTGCTGGCGGTAAATCGCATTAATAAAAGTTCTGTACAAACGCTCGTTCTCGTTGATTCAATACGTTCCGTTGTGTTATCCTTTTTGCGTTTGAATTACAAATTCCCTCGTGTAGAACAGCGTGCCATATGCGGCAATGGTGCCGCAACGCGCGTGCGCGATAACGATTCTATCTTCGTCGTCCTTGCGCAGAATCGTACGATTCCCGCGCAAAGACACGTGACACCATTCCACGCGTTTTTCGTAGCGCTGATGTCAAAGTAGGTTATCGATCCCTTCGAACGAGGATCTATAGATCGTTGAGATACAGTAGATCGTGAAGGTATTTGAATATTGGTAAGAACTTTTTATGGATACAAAGACTGTAGGAGGAAAATGCTACAAGTCATATTTTCTATTTTTCTGAGACAGGCAGTTTTTAAATTTAGTATTCTTATTAAATTTAGTGCTCTTTCATCTTTCTAAGAATTTCCAAAGTAGTACTCATCATAATATTAAAATATTGAAGATATTAGAATATTGCTTACTAATTAAAATCTGTAATCTGTTACTTGTATTTAAAAGATTCGCATCTTTGAACATCATAGGTTCTTTTCATCCTTCAATTGTCGCACTAAAATTGTACCGTTTTGTTGCAAGTATCCTGTAACATTTAATATCAGATTGCTTTCAAATTTCACCAATATAATCATGACAATCGTATTTCGTTGCAGTGTTAATGAAATGTCAATATGTTTTATAGGTTATAAATATAACAATTTTCTATGATAACTGTTCAAGTACTTTGGTGAGTCATTGTACGATCTTTGCAAATGTCTCCTTACGTTTATGAGTAATTTCGCGCGATCCGCGATGCTGATAATAACAGACACGATTTGAAAAAGCATCCGCTCAAACGATCGGCAGATAAAATTCTAACAGAGTCTCGGCGTTGATCGAGCAACCTTGACAATCTCGGTAAACGTGGAAACATTGTTAAGGTTTCCCTCGATACTTTCACTTTCCTTCCTCCTTTTTCGCGGCAAGTGCACAAGCCCGTTGCAAAGATCGCCGCGAACACGTGGTTTTACGCTTTGACGCTTAACGGTAAATCTCGATGGGTTTCTCGTTTCTTCGCTCGAAATCCTTTTCGAACGAACGTTGACCGCGTTGCTGACCCCATTTTTTCCCCTTTTCCTTTATTTTATTTCCGTTTGTTATTCGCTGTTTCAGATTGAACGCGCAGCGTTGTTCTCGTATGGTTGAACCATTAATCCTTTAAGTGTTATAGCCGCGCTCGTATGTGTCCGGTGAATGCCATCTACATATACACACGGACTATGGTGTGCGTTATTGTTGGAAAGTGTGGGAACTTTGACGATTGAGTGGAAAAAAATACGAGTGGATGTTTGAGCTCTTATATTGGAAATATTAGATTATATTGAAATTATTAGAACATATTGGAAAGGTTGGATGATTTTTAATTGTTATCTTTATTTAAGTGTTTTTCCGATTCGATTTATAAATTATAAATGTTAGGGGAAATGTTAATTATTTGTCGAGGACACGGAGTATTATGACTCCCTATGGTATAATTAACATCTTGAATAGAAAGTGAATATATTCACATCGCAATTGTACGACAGGTTGAGGAGATTTATCTGTAACAAAAGTATCAAGTAAATAATCGTATATGTTCATTGAGGAGTAGTTGTTTCCCTATGGAGTTGTTTCGCTCTTACGCGGGTTTCCTTCAATTCCTTGGCGAGCCTCGAAATTCTAGCGTGTCGGGGTATCGTATTCATAAGGCACGTATATTAATGGACGCACGGTGCTACACCGGTGCACGTGCAACACATAAACCACTTCCTTGACAAGACCCAGTTTCGATGTCTCTCGCGTATGTCGGTGCTTAATTATGCCAAGGGAGCACTTACACGGGTGCAGTTCGCTGGTAGAAAAAGAACGTACTTCCTTTTTGGCTTGTTTATCGATCGTTGATTATTTATGCGCCAAATTTTTTGCGACGGTCAGGTATCTTTTTATTCCTTCCTTTTCCTCTTTCTTTTACAAACCGGACAGCATTTCATGCATTACGAAAATGTTAAAGGGTGACTGGAGTTTCACATTGTAATTATAATAAATTTAGGTTGTTTCAATAAATTTGAAAGTACTCCATATATATCTGGGTAGTTAATATATGTGTTTGTGTTGTTTATTGGTTACGTGGAAAGATAATTGGCGTAAAGAAATTTCACGAAGAAACTTCTATATTGACAGTTAATAACATTAATATCAATTTTGTAAGAGCATTATCGTGTAAGAAAATTCTGTTATTTTACCAAGTTATGCCAATAGCAAATCTTTATTGCTTTTCTCGCGGCATTCCCAGAGGGTTTATAAACTTTTACCAAATTATGCTATTACATTAATATACAATGTAAAAATAGTAAAAATAGAAAAAGTAAAAATAGCTCGGTAGAAAATTGTTTGACCTGTCAAGTATTACAGAAAGCTTCACTATACTTTTGCCCTTTTAATTTTGTTCTTTCAAATTTTTCTAGGAATGCATAAAAATCCACGGTCTGTTTGTGATATAGGAAATAATATATAAAGTACTTGCGATTTGATAAATAGCTGTACTACGAATACGTTTACATTAGTGCTTGAGCTCCAAGTGGACTCGCTTTTCACAAAGGCGGCGCTTAAAGTCCCACGTGAATGTCCAATAAAAGGCGATAAAAGCCCAAAAACCACGGCAATAAATCACCGGGCAGGACCGTTTTCTCGCAACCTGCAATTTAAGCTCGCTCTTTAAACTGTTCATTACTCGTCCCATTCAGTTGATTTCAATATCCCTCTGCGGCCCTGTCGGCCCTGTCGGTTCGACGTACCTATAATACGCGTACTTCACGACCAAGTGTTTACAACTTTTATTAACGCCCGCGAAAATTCTGGACAACACGTCGAAGGTTCATCCAACAAAGAAATTTGCCTTCTCACACATATTCACTTTTTACTCGTGGTTATTATGATAATATTGAAGAAGATTCTTAAGATTCTCCGCTGGAACCAATCTTTTCACTCACGTTGCGTATATCGTACGTGTTTAACGTTATCTAACTATGAGATCAAGACCAATGTGTATTTATTAATTCAATTTTAATACGCGAGTTTATGTTTATTTCATATTCAAATAAAATTCGAAAAGTCTGTCACTATCGTCAAGAGCTAGAGATCTTTTAATTTAAAACCTCAGTTTCACATGCAACAAATTTTAATCGCGACATTCCTTTGTCAGGGAGGTGTTTCAAAGGAGATTCAGCCTGTTCCGCCACGTCGTTCTTCATTGTTCATTCGGTTGGTTGGTCGAGCGGTAACTCGATTCGAAAACCTGTCGACGGGCCTGTTTTTACGGTAGCGGAGATATTATACGGGCGTCGGTCACTTTCTTTCCATCGGTCCCAGGACACGCGTTTTTTCGCACACACTCTCGTTCCACATCCTTTGTTCGCCGCTAATTATACACCATCCGGTCGCGGTAGCGAAACTACGGTGGCTCATGAAAATACTCGAACACTTACAGAAACCTTTTATGAATTCCTTATGTATCATTCCTCGGAACTGTTTTAGTTTCAGCTACTAAATATTTAATGAATTATTCATTGAAACCTGTGTGCACGAGACTCTGTATTTCTACCGCAGCTGTTTTAATATTGATATATTAATAAAATCAGAAACTAGTTGAGAAATTACTAAAGAAAAAGAATTTATTGACAAAATATCATTTGCCTGTCCAGACAGCTCAGTGCAAAATTATTTTAAAATGACACCTTTACAAATAGACGATACGCTATTTATTATACATTATTTAATCATTTTTCAAATATTTTATTTAAGCAACCCTATAACGAACCAGAGATAAACGTTTCTTAGATAACAGGAAAATGATTGAAACGAAAGCAAGGATATTGATATGGAAAGATAATTCGATTGACAAGGAACGTAGAAATGTCTCGTAGAAACGTAGGCGCGAGCGTTGCAACGATAAGTAAATGCACGCCTTTAACAGCTGTTTCGCTAATGGTAGCCGGTGAACGAGCCGGTTGAAAATATAAATCCGCTCGTTTTTCTAATTACACCTTGGTTCACGAACGCTCTCGCGCTTGTTCTGCGATCCGATGAGCCCGATAAAGTGTTCAGCGAGCGCCGCGGGATCTCCATTCGCTTTGTTCCTGTCCCGACGCGCCAGCAAACACATATTTACTCTCAGTCGTCATCCGCTGATTTCATAAACTTCCACCTCTTGTACCGCCGCGTTCTCACCTGTTCTTGGTCGGATATGAATATCGAATTAGCACGATCAATAATTTTTCTTATTGGATTGTCACAGTTCAAAGTACTTGGGTACTTTTTTTCCCTTAATAAAAAGCCACGTTGGCGTCGTCAGCACTCGACGCGTTAAGAAACAAAATTTCGGTCACACTAAGCGGTCGTGCAACTTCGGTTCCGCAATCAACGCGTCGATTAAAAGATTGTGGATAAATAGAACTACGATGAGATTATTTTTTTCTTAATCAATATGCAACGAAGGAACTGGCGTTTATAATTCTTCAAGCAGGAGATTCAGTGCGAATATTAATAAAAGAGAGATCATTGTACATCGTAGCAGGTATCGATTTTGATCATTAATTTCTCTTAATTCATTCGTACTAGCAACGTTTATCTACTTGTCAATACAAATCGACCAGAGCATCCACATATTTATACGCAACAGCATAACTCAAACTCTCACAATCGTTCGTAGACTCGACAATATCAATTAAGGCTTTAACTTGACATTTTTACTTAACAGATTAGATAAACGGGTATAAAACCAAGCATTTTTCATCTCCTCTCTGGAGTCGCATTCTGATTTGCATTCGGAACAGAGAAACCGTGATACGCTGCGACAAGCTGTTGGCTTTTGCTGGCCGTTTATCGGACTGGCCACGCGAGACCGCATGTTCCAGCTATCTATGTGTGTACTGTTGCACCGGTGCACCCGTGTAATTACGTTTACAGCGGCGTTCCCGTGTATACGTACGTACGTACGTGGCGGTTGTAAATTTTTAACGTTTCATAATTATACGCCTGTAGCCGAGCACACCAGCCCGATCTAATGTTACATTTAGCATGGCAGCCTTCCTCTCGCGAGCGCGCCAAGCATGGACAAGCCTGCACGTCCGTGGAAAACCTTGATCCGATATCGCAACGATTTTATATTAGGCGCGAGCGGATTTTATCTGCTTCGAATTAGTTTGATAATTGGATTGCAGATTGTTACGCGTTTATTGGAAATCCGAAGATACAAAAATCGAGTATTTCGATTTTAAACTCTCACCATGATTGCATTATATATTTGTGGTTCTTCGAGTTTTAATCGGATCTTTATTGGTACGTTGCGCTGCCTTTTTTCTTTATTAAATTAAAAAAAAAAAATTCCTCACGATGAGTTATATGATCTGACATTAGTCGTTACGTAAGATCCTTACATGATAAATTTACTATTTCTAGAGATACGTGAGAAATTAAAACGCAAATTGTAGGAACGGTATTATGTATGAGAACATCTTGAAATATCTACATTTAATATACATGCGAATATATTATAAATAGTTAAGTAGAATTAGAGCAGTGTGATGAAAGAAAATAAGTAAGTATGCGATCGTGTTTCTGCCTGAATAAAGGTAAACAATAGTATTAGCAAAAACATTCGCGTGGATCAATTGATTCGATAGTTGCTGGCGATAAAAACACGTTTTGATTGAATCCATTTAAAAGCAGTTAAAACGTATAAAAGCGTATAAGAATTTGAGAAAAGAAGTTGACATGGTTTAATATTACGCTTCCTCGTTCATTTGTTTGCCTTTTATCGAGAAAGTTGGATTCCTGAGTTGATGGTAATCTGTAGAAGTCTAGCAAGACGGATGAGGAACGATGAAGGAACCGAGTAGCTCTATTGTTGAAATCTTTTTGGTCTACATTGTGACTTGAATTTATTCATGTTCATATCGTGAAACGGAATTAATTTATGATTTCATTCCTTATCACTGGCCTTCATAAATCACTTAATTTTTGTCGAATAAGTGCTATTTAATAGCGTCTTTAGTGTACAGTAATGGTGTTTGAGTAATTAACACGTACTAACCATTCTCCCTCGTATTTCACTTTATCATCCTTGCTCCGTCTAAAAAGGAGAAGGAAATAAAATCAGACTAAAAAGAACGCAGATTAAGATCAAAGATTAAAAGAAAGGGTGATTTAACAGAGCAGCGTATGGTCGCTGTTTGTAATAATAATAATAATTCGAGAAACGAGATGAAGGTTCGCGTGATTATTCGTGCGAGGTACCTGCAGAGATACGTAACGAAGAGAACTTCCGAGATGCAACAGTTCTACTTACAATTAGGCACACACCAGTTGAGAAGTGATTGTTTCCGTGTTGAACTTCGCAGTGATCTCCTTGATTCATTGGACCACCGTTATTCCGGATATTATCTTACTAATAAAGAAGCGCGCAGCCAGTAATTACAATCGCAAGAAGTCGAAGAAAGAGATAGATGAGGAGAGACGAACAGTGGTAAAAACCGAAAGACCTTGGTCGTTCGACGTCGGTAGACGTTTATTTAAATGCACGCTTTTACAAAGCACTCTTGTAATTAAATTGCGGAAAATGCAAAAATGTTTAAAAATATATAAAATATTTAGCTGTCAGATGAGACAATGACGGTGCATTATAAAACTATGTAAGTAAATAATAGTGTCTACGAGGAAAATGGAATTTAATTCCGTCTAATCCAGGATGACGATTTTACTACGTAACCCGTGATTAGTTTAACGGTAATCCATCACAATGCCTGGAGAACAAGTTATTATAGCGTAGATGGCGATTGGATCACGTGTACGTAGGATAGTTGACAATTAGAAGAATATTTTTTCCCTTCTACGTGTACTATATGTTAATCAAGTACGGTTCAGCGTGATTTATTCGTTACATGTCGTATAATTATTGAAGGTACTATAAACAAACTTATCGAGAGAGAGAGAGAGGGAGAGAGGACCGTAAACTAGTCGATCGTGAAGATGAGTATCTCGTGGATGTCGAACGTGTCGAAGTTTCTTGGAAATTTGTCAAGATTTTCATCGAAGATCGATGGAAAAAAGAAAAGGAAAAGGAGGAAAAGAAGATATGGACTTGTCGTTGGAATCTGTTTAGAGTCATCGATTTCTATCGAATGTTTCGTACGGACACGAGATATTACGTGTACATAGAGTTTCACGAGTTATGGGCTAATTCAGAGAGAAACAGACGATAAGGATGAGAGAAAGAAATGATCGCATAAAATGGAATGTCTTATGACGTATGACTACTATTTTGACTAAATAAATCGAAATTATTTTGGAGGAACTACATATAGTTCAGACTTTATTCTACAGAGCGACGTTTCCTATGCTCGAGTCAAACGCAAAGACACTGTGACGATTATCTGAAAACGTAACGACGAGCAAATAACATAGTTGCAACTTGGAAATCAACCTTGCTTTTCGTATCACTATAGCGTATCTGGAAGATGGGTTGCGCGTTATAACTCAGCCGTCAAACGAATGATATCCGTTCTTCCATCATGTCGGATCAGCCGCGAAACGCCTCTTACCTGTAATTTGACTTGCAACTTTTCTTTATTTTCCTTCCTTTCTTTTTGACCGTCTGGAATTTGCATTGTCTGTATGAAAGTGCGAGAAAGTACCGGCTATGATTTCAAATCTTTTTTGCGAATTGAAGATCATAGGTTGGTACGTAATAGGAAATGATTTTGCAATGAATTGTCTGTAACACGAGATTTATAGCGAATGTTTGATAGAGAGAACGAGATACTGTAGAAAATTTGATACTTTGGGTTCGCGTGCAAGATGTTGCGAAGTATACTGATTATTTAACGGGAACTATTTATGGACTTTAGAGAAAAGTTTTGGGTAATAGAAGTGAATAGCGTCTTTATATTGGCAAATTATTATTATTATTATTATTATTATTATAACTCTTTAGAGGCTCTGAAAATTTATATAATAGATGCTAAAGATTTCCATAGAAAATTACGATAGGTATAGATAGCAGTGTATATGACTGCTGAAGGATACAGTAAACTTAATTTATGCCGCAATGTTAACATTTACATAAAACCTGAGAATATACGAGACGCATGGAAATTGTTTGATTTTATTAAAACACATCAGGATCAAGGAACGATGAATTTAATATATAAATTACATTTTTTAAAATTACACGGTCACATATATAAATTTTTCTTCTTCTTATCAGCATCATTACGTCATGTTTTCAATAGAAGAAATATCTTTCTTATTCCTCGAGTACTTTCTGTGTCTAGCTTATAATTTAATTTCGAAACTCCTGCCAACGATCAAATATTTATTCTTCTTTCATAATTGTGGCTGTTCGTTGAAATTCGTGGAAGTTACGTGGACGGCCGATAGGAAAAAGAACGAAAAATTGGTCTGTTATGGCTTCGAGAACTGCGACAAAGTCTTTTTGACGCGCATGGCTGATTCCTAGACCGAGTCGTAATTGTTTTTTTCATACGTACCTGCCGGTCTACCTGGCAAATGTCTGGTATTTTCAGTCGGCGTAGTTGAAAAGTATCCCATAGACAGTTCTTTAGTTCGATCGAATCGAAACTTCCACGTCGTTAGAATGATACGACAAACTATTTCGATGGGGGATTATTTTGTTTGAAACAAGAAAGTATAATAGACAATAAAGTAAGAGATATTCGAATACTTGGTGGTAAAAAAGGAACGATTAAACTAGGACGATTAATGTTGCTGCTAGTTTAAAGGGATCTGCGAGCCTTAACTTTCTCTTTCTTCTTTCTCTTAATTTTGTTGATTCAAGTATAACATTTGTCTGTTGTAACTATATATATGGTAGTTCTTTTCCTTACTATGTATATCCATTGTGTGGTATCGTGGACGAGGGGCCTGGAGGGTGTTGTGCGGATTATAAACAAGCGGTTGCTGAGTATGTAGTGTAGTGAAGACAAGGAGTTGCTAGGGGACAATAAACGAATTAACAGCAGTACGAGTTGGGAAGTCAGAGAGTGCGGATTGCGTTGACGAGAATCGTTAATTAATCACATCTGTTTAATCTACTTATCATTAATAAACTAATTATAGTAGTTACTACTACACTACTAGTAGTATCAATAAATAATATTAAATACATGTTTGAATTTGAAACAAAATCCTATATGTTTTGAAAGGTCTTGTAATCGTCCGTCTTTCGATGATTTATTCGCTTCATAAAACCAGTTTCGATATCGACTTATCGCCGACAGACCATCTCCCACGATAATGTAATAACACCTGAACGTCTATGATAATCCAGTGTAACGTCATTTTTCACTACTGATCACCCATGGTGTCTTCTGCGGAAATTCATTCGATAATCCAGGCACGCATTCTCCGATCTGTTCCAGCTTGATCGTTCACTCGCGATTAATTGCTCGTTGCTAGTCTACTGGTTACCTATTATTACTTGAACCACCAGTTTCGTTCGTGATACCGTTAGAGGAACGTCTTCGTCCATTTAAAAAATTTCACGCGTCCATCAACACTATCGATCTATAAAAATGTATAAAAAAATCTATAAATCTATAAAATTTCCGTGAGAAACGATGATTTGGCTATTTCGACTACTCTCGATAGTTTTGGCGTTAAAGCGAACAACTCTAAATTAAATAATCTTACTGAAATCTATAAAATTGATTAAAATTTATTAAATTAGAGAATTATAAATTGATCATTTTGATATTAAGATAAAGTTGCTTAAATTAAGTAAAACGTAACTTAGGCGTGATTCAAACTGTTATTATGATCGACGATATCACCTGAGAGATAAAAATTCAAAATTTAATTCCTCGAATTCAGCAAACCTTTCTCAAGCCACACCATCTCACGGTTCCGGTTCCCTCACTCAGGCGTGTTTTGGTCACGGTACGTTCGATCCAAGAAAAACGAACAGAATGACGCTGTGTTTTTATTCGATCCACCGTGTGTGTCGAGTATCTAATTGAAACCGGCTTGGTATGACCACCGAGGCAGGAAGCGATCGTCGAAAAGCGAAATGAAATTAGGGGGTCCGGCAAAAAGTCGACTGTTATTTCTCAATTAAAGTCGCCAAGGTATCTCGATGGAATAACGTCGTGTACGAGTGTTGTTCTTAGCGTTTATCTTTTACAATTATTATCTGTTATCGAGCGTATAATCTACGACCGGATTTTCAACTTGCAGGTCATTACACCTAAAAGGGTCGTAACTGTTTCTCGAGGGGTCATCGCGGTTATTTTTCAGGATTATATAACATTTTTTTTAGCGTTATTCTTAATTCTACGGGGATAAGGTATAGCAGATTATCGGATTATTTCAAGGCGATATGGCTGTGAAAAAGGTTGGGAAACACTGATCGACGCCGATCGAATAAACGCGCGTTTATCGTAAATTCTGCGCCAACCTATAATGGCCGGTGATTTGTTGTCTATTTTACAATTATGTTAGAATTTATACCTGTCTGGTTCCGTATACGTAGGTTTCGTTCTATGCGAGTCAGTTTCATCGTAAAACACGAGCGTGTTTATGTGTCGCGCGATTTCGCATGTTGCCACTGTGTTAAGTTTATGCGATCCAGTGGTTCGAGACCGTTTGATTGTGCAGGCTATTAGGTTCGATATTATACGTAGATACGTGTTTTCGGTTCTATTTGATGGCATTGCGAATGACTAAGCTTTGTCTCGAGTGAAAATGTTCAAGGTCCGGTGGTCGAGACTGACGCGCGGAATTTTGTCTGGAATGCTTGAGAATTTTGATTGTCTGGCTGATAGTGGGTTTAAGTAGGTCAAATTCAAGATGATAGTGATTTAAATGTAATGTAAATTAGCTTTGATGTCTGATGTAATCTTTTCCTGAAATATACTGATATAAATATATACATAGATGTTTTCGAACTTGAAATCGACAAACAAATATAATAAATTTGTGTTGTAAAAACTTATTATTATGGAGGAATTATACTTTTATCCATTTTTAATCTCACTAGTTTGTGCTTCGCAGCGTTTATTATGCAATAAATTGTGGAGTTTTAATTCAGGTAAACGTTTTACGGTTCAAATTACTTTTCGTTTATTTGTGCTTTTTAACGAAGTGTATGTACATTACACGAGTCTAAATACGCAACTGCGAATTATCCTTTGGTTTTTGCGCGTCTCAAGGATCGAGTACACCCGAATGATTTATTGAAACGGGATACGTTATTACACATTAACCATCGTAACTTAAGTCAGCTGTCGTCGCTTCAATTTGTGGTTGTTCTTAATGGGCATTCGATATAATACAACACATCCGAAATAGTAATATTATTGTAATATACACATGCATTAAACGAAGCCAGCATTAAACTACGTCCTGTTTGTTATAGGTAAAAGATCGTAAAATCAATACTAAATTTCACGAAGGATTTAATCGAAACTATAAATCTAAATTGTTTTCAACAATTGCGAAACTTGTCGGCATACGATTACATATCGTTATATACCATAAAAAATTCAATCTTATTATTTATGAGATTCTTATTATATCTAACATAGAATATACGGACTTTTCGCGACCTATAATTCCGAACTAGACGATAATCATAAAGTTTTTAACAAGTCTCTAACGATCTTTCGAGTTTATTCTCGTTTCTATAAGTGTCGAATAATACTTATAAACGAAGGGTATACAGACATATAGCGTTTAAGCTCCCAATCACGGATTTCAGCATCCAACATCGTAGAAACAAGCGACACAGGACCCGAACACGAATTATTGCGAAACAAGGCGCGACTCTACTTCTTACATTCCACCCTCTCCGTGGAACAGATTGACAGACCGGTGACCCAGCTATTACGCTACCAACAGATTATTCCGTATTTTTCTCTCTCGCTTCTCAATTAAGTCCGCCGCCGCTGTTGTCCACCGTTCCGATCGAAACCCGCCTTTCCATATAGCGCACGACGCACACGCCCATCGTTCGCGAGAGTATTTCTCTCTGGTTTCGTTCTCATTTATTGCCATTATCGTTATTACGGCCATAATCTCTGTCCAGTCAACGACATATCGTCATAGGGACAGTTCTCCGCAGACGCTGTGTCAGTAGATAATGGTCTGTGACTTCTCGTACTCCTTATAATGCAAATTGCACAAATTCTCTATGTCTGTGCCTCGCTAAAACATTTTCCATCTATATCCACCATCTTTCTCTAACCTTTCTGTCTGACAGATATTCCATCTCTATTAACCTGCCTTTTCTTTCTCTTGAGACCTTTTGTCTCTCTTTTACATTCTGCCCGATTTCTTACCTCTTTTCCCGTCTGATTCCGTGACCACGTACGATCGAGCCCGCGAAACGAAAGAAACTGCCCGATCGTAATGGAAAAAAACGCACGTCATGCAATGGTCGATCTCGTATCTGTCAGCAGATAACATCGAATTCCTATGGCGGGCTCACCCACTCTCCCGTGCTAAGACCGACCAACCTACGAACTACAAATAAACGCCGCCGTTAACGTTTACCCATAAATCAATTTAATCGTGCGTACAGGAACGATAGCCATCGGTCGAGCTAATGTAATCGTCCGAAGCGGAGCTGTCGTTGCGCGTGCGCGGTTGCGTTTGCGCATGCGCACCTGCACTTTTATTGCTTGGCGCGAGAGTAGCATCCGCGCGTACGCGCTGAAAAATGTAATCGAGATCGACGTTTTTGCGCATTAACCCTCGGAAGGCTAAGATTGGATCAACTTTGACTCGCGCAGATATCCCGTTTACTATATTTTAACTAATTCGAAGACACGATCGAGTTAAATTCATTTTACGTTGGTTTATAAATTTGGTTTCTTATGGAAATTTAGTTATCACACAAAGGTAACATACGTTACTTCTCGTTTGATTCTTTGTTTTATCTTTGTTTCTGATTCTTTCTAGATTAGGTGGATATGTGCATGCGAGATTATGAGAAAAAATGATTAATAAGTAACGCTAGTTGGCGCTTTGTAATGTCGAAATCGGGATGATACATATACGTTTCGTACGAGTCGTTGGTTTCATAATGTACTTAGCGAGGAAGAAACGGAGAAGCTGAACAGTTTTTGCCACCGCGAATATTACTCTTCGTGCAATTTACAAAGAAATACACGCTGATGAATCATTCACAGCGGTGTACACTAATTTTATACTGGAACTTAATAATACTCCAGTGTACTTATCGATGATCCTTTTTTTTTTTTAATATGTTTAAATCAATATTTAAAATATAATCAACGAAATAATATAATAAATTCTGCGCAGTGTAATGATACATGTAGAGACTGTGAATAATTCTTAACAAAACCGTAATTTGCATATATGATTATATAGGATGTTAAAAACATAACGATGCAAGACCTTTATGGTTAATGTTACAAAATTACATTTTATGTCGAAAGTATTTATTTCAGAAGCAATGCCAATTATATATTTTTTCTTCTTCCTACCTAATATCAGGAACTCTGATAATCGTAAATCTATTTTTATATACAACGTGTTAATGGTAAAATTCTGCGATAATTTCGAATATTTCCAAGTTTCTATGAACGTAATTCAGCCAAGAAAGTACAATAAGACCGCGATTACGTTGCAACGTATCGGGTATTAGTTTCCCATTAATTTTTTGCTGGCAGTGGCTCGGGACCATGATGCAAGTTGCAGAATATGACATATTACACAGCAACGCGGTAATTCATTTCGTTTTAAAAACGTCGTGGAATTATTAACAGCCGACTAATCAATCGTGTTTTGCGATTACGCAACGTTCGTACGTATTTCACCATCTGTTGCAATGACAATGGGAAATCTTTGACAATTAAGAACGGATCTGGTTTGTATTCTCCGTTACTTGTGCGGCGTATGAATCCATAATGCGGCGATAACAGGCGACACCTCGTACCAGATCATAAATAATCACGACGATAAATCCGCAAGGCATTTTGCTGAATTGTCACATCGATGAAAAATGTCGGCTTTTACGCTACCCTTATCGCGTATCGTGTTTTTCTTTAGCCGTGTGTTCTATGTTTAATCGAGCTACGAAAGCCTTGTTACGTATCGCCGTTACGTTATCCATTTCACTTCGCTGTCGTATCTATGACGATAATTACTGGCAAGAGCCACCAGGTAAAGCAGAAAATGGAAATGACGAAAGATTTTTAAGAATCCGCTTCCCGCGAAACAACGGTGGAATTCGATCAGCAAAACGACGACTTTAATCGATTATAAATTTCTTTTTCTTGGAAGTACCTTGTCGAATATCTTATGTATTTCCTCGTTTATCGTTTTTTTTACTTTTCCTCCTTTTTTTTTCTTTTTTTGTCGATGATCGATATCGCATTGACCACAAGGTTGCTAGCAGTACCGTGTAAAAATACAAGTGTAATTACTAGAGTGTGGGTGTTCGTGTAATTCTGGGAGATTTAATTCTGGGAGAAAACATGAGAAAGAACATTTAACGTTGGTACTCGTGTGTTACGAGTTTTACTCATTTTTACACGTAGTAGACATTTTTCTATCAAGCTGGTATCATTTATTCTAAGATATACTGTATATTATTGCATCATATCTGTTTATTGTTCTTGCTCGATAAATACAGGCAGCCATTTGTAGTTTGTATAAAATTACGATTTATATTCAATACGAATTCCACGTGATCTAGAAAAATTGTTGAAAAGTGGGGAATAAATGAAAAATAACAAGTTGGTTACGTCACTGCGACGAAGTAAATTGAAATCGTAACTGAAGTCTGTATAGTAACGACTAGTTAATGAGGATAACGTCGGTCATTAAAGAAGAGATAAAGGAAGTACCATGGAATCCGTCTCGTTGTCACGTTGAAAGAAATTGGGTCTCCTTTCGTTAATCTTGCACACAAGTTCTGGGTCGAAGCGTTGGAAAGAAATCTCCGCTTTCGATACGAGCTCCCGTGTCGGCCAATTATTTTTGCCGCCTTCACGTTGACAGCATGATAAACGTTTTTAACTTTCGTAACTTCGATGTTTGTGATACAAAATGAAGGGATGATTTTAATGCGACTACGAAAGCTACACAGAGTTGTAGAAACTTTCGTAAAATTTATTAAGAATTTAATTTTTATGAGTCTCGAGTTAAGAAACTCGCTGTTGACAATAAAATTGTTCGTGCCAATTTTCATGTTCTGCCATCTACGAAACTTATTTTCTTCTTTAACGGAATAAAAATCTTCCAATAATCCGATATGCTTGGGACTTCGATCAATGCTTGCGTATCAAACAATGGTTGACGAGGTTAAAATTTGAGGAATAATATCGATCGTTTTAGTTCATTAAAATACTCGAGCAGCATGACAGAGAAACTTTAATACAAAGTTCATTTTATTGCAATTTCTTAGACAGATATTAAACTTCTTCTCGACAGCGTTCGTTCACCGTGTTTCATTCACCCCAACGAATAACTGCACACGATTGCTTTCTATCAGAAAATACCGATAATTAGACGCGTTGTTCGTAACCGCGTTCAATGATCCACCATGTAAAAAGCAAACGGTGAGTTTGCAGGCAGGCGTTCTCTTTTAAACGGCCATTCATCATCATCGCCCGACAAGTGCAAAGAGAAAAGAAGAAACGACGAAATCTTCGATCTCGTGTGTCGAGCACGCACGTTACAATGTAATAATTCGGTAAACACGAGAAGCGTGCAGAGTCGCTGTTAATTGCGCATGCCCGGTTGCCACGGCACGGCGCATACGCGCTACTGAAATGTCGCGTTACACGCTTTAAACACTTCGATGTACCGTAGAGAAATAGATTTTAATTGTTCGTGCGACGCGACAGGGGAGCATTGGTATACTACACGATGTACTTGCCGGTCTAACGGCCCATTAACAAGGGCACGATATGTATGTTCTAAGACGATTTTTAGGAATTCATATGACTAGATTGTTATGACTTTAGATTACACTATCGAGATCCTTGGGTCAGGACGGTAGAACTATACATGCACCATATTTTAAATGTTACGATTAACTCACAATATTTCAAGTCGGAATGTGTTATAGTCCATGCTATTACGTGTCATCGTTAAAAGGAAAAATTCATCTCGACAGGGTTAAAATATCGTCTAAATTTTCTTCGTTTTTAATGGCCAGAATCAATAAAATCCACACTTTGCTGTAAAATCTGATAGATAGTAAAATTGGATAAAATCGAGTATTTACATAAAATTGTCATAATAAAGCGATCAACTAAGATGTTTTTGCATCTCGTACAGTGTCTAATATACCCGTGATCGCCGCGAGGATATCGCGTTGATCGTGTTTTTTAAAATTCTGTGGTAATCCACGTGGCTAGCGTTCATAACTACAAGCATCTCTGCTTTTCGTGCTACGATTCGTGAGATAGATAGAAAGAGAGGAAGAAAGAGGAGACCATGCACCGTGGAGTATATGCCGGATTGTCGTAATTATTCGCTGCAAAAACAGAATACAAGATGAAGGCGGCGATAAGCAGCGTGTTTTTGCGGCTGGTCTCGGAACGAGGTACCACGAACCAGCCGGACTTTCTTATTCCTGTCATCCATTAGTTTTGCTACGTCTATTAAAGTAACGCGACTCGAGTCTGTACCTGACTCCTCTTCTTCGTTGGCTATATGCATTAATGAGTAGGTGCACCAAGAACGGCCTAATCAGCCTGGGATCAACCTACGAGAGTCGCTGTCGTATCAAATTGAAGGCCTTTTATTTTAGGACCGGTTCCTCCTTTCAAAAGTATATCTTCTTTTGTTAATTCGTCTTCTTCTGTTTTTAATTCTTTTTTTTCCGGGGGGGGGAGGCGGCGGGGATGGGAGGTACATGATATTGGAATACACTGAATTCGTTGGACATGCGAAACGATTGAACATTCTCAGAAACGTACGTGAGATGTCAGACCGCGGAACATAAAGGTGGATTAAGTTCGAGTGAGAAATTTCGCTTGAAGGTGGAATTATGAACATTTAATTTATGAATATTATTTATGATGTGACACGTCAAGCACGTCGCGGACGATGAGAGATTCAGCAAACGGCGAATCCGACGTGTCGGCACGAAAGCGTTAAAACCTGTAGAATGTAGGAAATTTCGTTCATAAAGATATCCCTGTCCAGGGGACAAGAACATTGCCGGCTTTCTTTTCCGTGGGCTCGTGCCTGGACATCGTCGCATTAAAATATTAGATGTCCATGTTAATTACACGCTGAAGCGTCGCAGTATTAACATACTGACATGTATCAAGACGGTACAGGAAGCGGAAATTCGTTGCGGTTACATAATTATCGAGCATGCGGCGAGATTATTTACCACCCTCGGAGAGAAACCGAGGAGGAAGCACGGAGATTCTAATTAACGAGTTATTGATGCCTCTGAGCGAAAAGAATGCTTGACTACATAAATACAAGTTCTGTTGGAGTTACGGTGTCAATTCTGCAACAGTGAAACTTGTATCCTTCTGTTTCTTTTTTCTTTTCATTTTTTCATACGAGATATCCAAATTTGCAAATTTTTTCGATTATCTCTTTTACAGATTAAAGATTCTAAGGGGAGAAACGTGATAAGCGTCATCTAGTATTTATTTATCTATCTTAAATTGATTATTTAGCATTATTAATTTTCTCCAAAAATTTCAAAACCGTATAAATCTTCCATCATTCACAGAAATTCGTATGCATCAATAACACTATCTTTCGCAATATCTGGCATAAACAACATCCGTAGTATAATTATGCATGACATACCTGTGCTCTACAAGGGAAAAAGACGTCGTATCCAGGCACATCTATTTGCCTAGTAGATCCAGAAGAAGTGACGCACAGTTCATCATTTAATGCTACTTTCATCCGTGTAATTAACCGATAGCAAAATTCAAAGCGAGGGCCGTTTCAATTACAGGGAAATGGGACACGGTCGATCGCGAATTAATGGGGAAAAAGATTCAAAAGAAAATACGGCGACGTTCAGTTTGCCAAGATTTGAACGGCGTGTGGGTTTCGCGGTGAAAAAGCCAATCTCTAGCCGCTATAAATCTTCTCTCGTTCCTGGCCGGAAGGTGGGGAAATGGGGAAAAGAAGGAAGGTTTTACGGCGGTTTTATCGTCGACGCTACAGGAACCGAATGGCCACTTAGATTCACGGCTGATTTATCGTCGATTTTACTTAAGATACTCGCGTGCATCGCGACCTGGTGTTAAATATTTAGCGTACTGCTCTCGTACCGTACGATCGTAACGTTGTGTTACGCAATTATGGCAAATTTCTAGCGTGAGAACATGTCTGTCCTTTTTCCTCTTTCCAAATAAATGCTATTACCAGACTGTGAACTTTTATATATCTATGGGCAATTCGAAGATGCAAGAATGCACCGATAATTTGCATATAATTTGAATATTTATTCCACGAAACGCACGTATTTCTACAGATATATATATATGAAATATTCGAAGTGGAACACTTGTTATAATTTTCAATGGGTAAAAAGGATTTCTATTTAATTTCCATATTTTAATTGCACTCTCGCTGAAAAGTCTTGAAGCGT
The DNA here is from genome assembly GCA_014737535.1 of Bombus cullumanus. Lineage (NCBI taxonomy): Eukaryota > Metazoa > Arthropoda > Insecta > Hymenoptera > Apidae > Bombus > Bombus cullumanus. The sequence continues at coordinate 3,395,809 of JACXIX010000044.1, read as the reverse complement.
TTATTGTATTATTTGCTTAAAAAATGCAAAATACGAGGAAACAATTAGGAAATCTAACTTACGAGAATATTGAAAAGAAGATAAGAAGATCTGATCTTGGTTTGGAACAAATAACTATATATGTAATAAAAAATTCTCGTTCTCCTCCTAGTCTGTCGTAGATAATCAGGAAAACATAGTTAGAAAGTCGTAAGCGATATTAGAAACTTTTAAGGAAAGACGGAGATTACCAACCGCGAAGATGAAAACGCAACGATTAACCGTACAACGATTCCTCGATTGTAATTCTTTTTTTTTTTTGTCCATTATTGAGATTTATTAGCTCGTCGCGTATCGATACGCGTATTTATTTATAGAGACTTATGCGAATCGCGATAAAATTTTTATAACCTGTCCTGGAAAATACCTGAGATCTTGTCGGTTTAGGTTCAAGGTTCGTGCGAACCGCGGAGACAATAACTGTAAACAGAAAACACGATAGCCGGTTATCCAGGATAAAAAGAAAGACGAGTCATTAAGCAAATCATTCTTTGGAACTATGCACGCATGAATTATTCATGCACCGCTCTTCTCGATAATTCTTCGAAACGGGAGGAAAGTGAAACCTTCAAACCATCAAGTTCATCGACGTTACCTCGTGGAGTATGCAAATATCGATGAATTTTTGAAAGTGCACTGTTAGCCGTTGGAATTTTGTATTCTAAAAGTCTTCCTTTACAGCATTATCCTAAACGGGGACTACTACTTTTTAGTATTAGAACGTAGAACGTTTTCCGTAGTCATTCCGTATAACATTCTCTAGTCATTGCTATATATAAATAGGTTGATCTGTGTCAGGAGAGTGGCATATTAATAAAGCACAACGTTAATGAGATAAAGTAAGATTTGAGAAACGTAGATAGATGCATAGGTATGTAACTTGCGTAATAACGTTATAGAAAATTGATCGAATCTCCTTGACTTCTATATTTCTATGTTTCGTACACGCAACGTTGTACTTTTAAAAATTATTAATTAACTAAACTAAAGTAAATAAATTTCCGATAAGACTAGCTTCTCGATTCTTTCTTCTTTACGAAATTGTCCGAAAATGTGCGTTCCTACTATTGATGATTAATAGGAACTAACTTATCTCGCACGTTGAAAAAGTTCGGTCTTAAGAGAGTCGAATCGAAAAATTCAAATTTCTCTACACAAATGGAAAAATATTTCATACGAAGGACTACCGAATCGCTAAAAATGCGTTTAAATAAATTATTCTCGGCAAGATATCGCCTTTGTACGATAAAGGACGCCACGTATGACGTCAAAGGATGCGAATAACATTCATGAAAACGAGTCTACGGGTCTTCCTTTCTTTTTTGCATTCCTTCCAATGTGCTCATTCTTTCTTCAGGAATCGAGAAACTCGTTCGCCGCTTGCACAAGCTTTTGTATCCCTCCCCCCCTCCCATAAGCGAGCGACTCCATCGAACTCCTACAATCGTTGAAGCAATGGCTCACGCGAGCGACTTAACTAAATCGCGCAACCGTGAAATTACGCCGACTCACGCGTTTATTTTTAATCACGCACACACACCGTGCACCGGTATCGCTCTAATTTGAATATCACCGATACGATTACTCCACCGTTTGCTCGGGAACATTGTGTTCACTTCACGGTAAGACGTCTTAATCGTCCAAGATACGAGTTTAATAGAACTCGTGTCTTTTGCTATTTTATCCACGGTAATTTGATGTAATTTCCATTTAACGAGTAGCTATTGAAAACGATTCGTAAAATTATGAGATATATTTAGCGCTGGGGTCAGATAGAAACACTGTTTCGGAGAATTGTTTAGGAAAAATTCTCAAGCGTTGTTTTCTTCGTAGAATTCACGAATTTCTTTTTAGAATTTTTCTTCCTGATAAATCGGTCCAGTCAGAATGTTCGTCGCGTTGTACTATTTTTCTTCTTCCTCTTCTCTTTTCTTCGAAGCTCCGAAAAGACACCGGAGACAGAGGATACCACAATGTCTGGCCGTGTGATCGAACATTTGAAAAAATTCGTCACATTGCTGTCGCCTTATCGTTGCAGTTTCCAACAAGTTAGTATAAATTGATCAAACGCAAAGTAGATCAACGATGTGATCATACGGTCTTAATCCTGCTATGTTCTTTCGGTCATTTTCGGTCTAATTATATTTTTCTAACGTTGAAACATATCTTCGCAGTTCGAGTCAAAAGATCGGACCTTCAATTATTACAAATAGCTTTTGTTTGCTAAAATAAGAGCAAAATTGAAATATAACGATTCGATGGTATTCTAATTTAGATATGCATATTGTAGACATTTTATACGTAATTTTCCGAGCAATCTAAATGATATGTTTCATTCAGTTAAATCGGCCACTCGTTAAACCGCGCTTTAGTCGCATTTTCACGGTAAATCAGTTCGCCCGACGCAACCAAGATAAATTAAATGGGCCGATACGATTGCCGATCGGCGTGGACCCCGACGACGACTATCTTCCCTCTCTTCGCTTCCCCTTGGGAACGCGTCTCGTGGAAAATCCTCGCGTCTGCGCCTGGGAAGCAGAGCCGCACGGTGATTTACGACGCATTATCCACGGCCGATAGGGGATCGCGTAACGATGGCTGCGGCGAAATTAATCGCGAGCGGTAATTATTTTCATTCGATTCGATTTCTTGGAACGACCGCGTTGCTGATGGGAGAGCGTCCTGCTGCTCTTTGCGTCCACGATCGGTATCCTGTGCGGCGCGTATGTATTGTACGTGCATCGCTAATGACTTAGACGGCGGAGGATGGACAAAGAATCGCGAGGAACGGCGAAATTTCGACGAGTTTCAGTGCGTCTTTCGACTCGTTAACGATGTTGGCTGGCTGTCGTAAATGAGTTATGGGTGAACCCTCGCGAACCACTTAGTTGGAACGTTGGCAAATAATGGCGAGAAGGTTTTAAGTCGAACTATTTGGGGGTCTCAGAGGAGCGCCGAACCTGGTTGATTTAAAACGAAAACAGTTTCTCTTTGGAATATATGTCGGTCACGAAATATACGAACCTTGGTAGAAATCTTTTTACGAATATATTAGATTGTCCCAAAAGTTGCTTTCGTTTTATAAGGAAATAATAGATGCACAACATTTTTTCTTTTATATTATTTTAGCTAATTATTCTGTTCCAATATTACTAGAAAATGTTGCGCGTATATTATTTCCTTATAAAACGAAAGAAACTTTTCGGACAACCTAATATTATGCGTACGTAGTATATTTTTTCACTAACATCGAAACGAAATAACACTGTCGCGGTTGTATCGGTAAAGTTTGAAAGAAAACTGTAAACGTAGCGTAATATATCTGTGAATATTTTCTGTGATAAATGTCGGAATATTTTGGCGAATACATTGTATGCTTTTTAAGATACGATACAACTATTTTATTTATGCACGCTAGCCAATAGTATTCTTTTCTTGGACCGTCGAAGCCAAAACTATATAAACGATTTTACGTTGCGTCGATCTCCGCATTTCACGTACGGCGACTGGTGTAACGTATTTGGCATGGAGGCTCGTTCCATCGACGATTTGCACTACCGTAACCTATTACTCGCTCCCTTCTCCCTTCTCTCTACTCAAAGAGCAGGACACAGGGATAGAAAAGACAGGAGACGGACGTCTAAGTCGGATTTTCTCACAGACATCGACAGGCTAGCGTCAATAACCCTTATCGTTTTTACACGCTGTCCACGACGACTATGTTACACCGACGTGTAATTTATTCCGAGATGTAAATAGGCGAATGCAACGGCCGAGCGTGGCTGTCAGGGTTTCGCTTCTAAAATGGACAACACGAGAAAAATGGATGGAAAACGCGCTTAGACGAAGATCGAGACTTTTGCTCGACCTTCTCTCGATCTTTCCGTCTCTTTCCCCCTTTTTTTCTTCGATTCTTTTGCGACTCGCGATTCTTTAATAGATGCGCGTGTGCTGATTCCGCTAATCGTCGAGATAAATTCGCGTCGCGAGATTTTATTGCATAATACACGCGTTGATAAAAGTGAGTATCTATAAAGGAACTATAGAAGAGTGAAAATAATATGAATATAATAACGAATACAAGGAACGAAGAAAGAAAATGATGTCGTGCACGGCTGTTAAAGCGGCGTCGATGTGCGCTTGTTCTCGGCTACTTCCAGAGAAAAGTGTTTAGAAATCGTGTCGTTAATTTGATTCTGCTCGCACAGTTGGGCACCGGCTATTCGAAAGCGGCGATATCGGCCGCACTATCGTAAATTCGATTTCAGGAACAATGCGAGAAACCTGGAGGAGATGCACCTTCCACTTGTCCTACTTCTCCCTCGTCCACTCCCTCGTCATTGTCTTTTTAAACATAACGTAGCCTTTATGCCGCAGCGAGATCGTAAAATCGTAAAATCCCCGAAGCTTTTATCGTCGATGCGATGGAAGGGTGAAATATCGAAAAAATTGACAATTTTCATCTACGTAATACTATCGTTCGTAAGTGTATTTGGACTACAATTATATTTCTCCCTCTCCGTAACGAAAGGTCGATATTTATTTTTATTAAAAATATCCACATACATCTAGCGAAAAATCTGATGACGAAATTGAAATATTTTAAAAGCTACAGAAAACGATGACTTTGTTCGTTTCAGCGTGAGAAAAGTTTAACACGTTCGTTGAACAGATTCTCATCTCACGTGCGAATAAATATCCCCATTTATCGTCTCTAATTGTAAATTCCACTTAATCCGCCGTTAAAGAACGCCGTATATCTCTTCGTGTCCTTAAAATAGCGGCTTTAATCGGCGATTTTACCTGCGGTCTTCCCCCTCCCCCCTCATCTCCTCCGCCTTTCTTCTCCTTTTCTTGGTCTTATTGTTACTCCTACTTATTTTTTTTCCCCTTTCGTTGGTTTTCGCCTCGTATAGGAGCGTGGCTAAGCACGTTGTTTATTCAACGTTTGACTCGTTGCATTCTCTTTTAGCCGTGGACTGCGTGCTGGATAGGAATAATGGCGGAAAAAGTTATGGTACACGGGGAAATGCGAGGGGAATGGTGAAATATTGACGCACCGTTTAAATATACCAATAAAGGCGCGAGCAAACCACGTATAAATGTAACTGTACAATGGCAGTAAACGCATTGGCTGTGTGTTTTTCATTCTGTTTTTTCCTTTTTCCCTGGTTCGTTTATGACGCGCGGAGGATACCGCACGAATCGACGACGAAGTAGATCGTGCATTATGGCCGGACGCTTCGAGCTACGGCTTGACAGGGTGCAATATGCTCCCTTAATTTTCGAAATTTATTACGGCAATAAATATCTGTGTACGTTAGAATCGAGAATTCGTTTGATAACGTGGAAATATCAGACGCGTATCGGGTCGAATGTTTATTGTTGAATTTTTCAGTTGCTCGCTGTGCATATTAGTCTTGTTCATTTTTGTGCCATGCTAATCTTAAAAATGGACAATCTGAAATGAACAGATGAACAAATGAACAGATCTGCAAAATGTTATAGAATTGTATCTCATTGAAAATTTGATTTAGAAAACAGTTTCATATCAGAAACATGGCGCGATATTTTGATGGAAAAAGCATGAGGTTGTGGCGAAACTAAGCGCGTTATTAAACTTAATAATCCAATACACGTTGTACACTATACACAACTCGAATCGTAATCCAAGCGTTCTTGCTTTCAATCACTTCTCAGAATATCTCTTGTATCACTTTGTGAAAGGGTTAATTAACAAAGGAAAAAAGGTAGAAAATATAATGGAAACGTTGGACTTTATGTCAGCCTGGTTTGAAAATTCTTATTTTTCTCAATTACCTAAAGAATTCTTCTCGCTCCACCTTTCCCTGGCGTCGATAATAATTATTGCCTTCGAATGCATCGACACCGTGACACATGTCGCTAATTAGAACACTATAGTTGGCGATACTCTCCTTAGTGCTCTTATCTATCTACAAGCTGCTTTATCGCGCTCTGTCGAAAACACTGTACCGCCTCGTATTTTATCACCGACAATGTCTCGCCCTCGCTTCTAATGGTTCTTTGTTGTTAGTTGGCGTGATTTTTATAGTTCATACACCGTTACTTTCCTCGGATAATTTATCTTAGAAACGTACGATCTTTTCTGGGTTCACGGTTTTCTCGTTTCGGATACGATTGCGGACATTGTTCGAAGAAAATATTTGCAAAATAATTATTTCATGTATATACATATGCATATATTTGTTTGCAGTAATTTGGTTGTAGTAATTAATTTGGAACAATCATGTGTTAGCAAACTTATTTCTTATTTTTATTTCTTATTTTTTAACGTAGTTGATATTTACTCACCAAGTTGAAACATGGGAAAAACATTTCATATGCATGTCATTCTAGTTCTAGTAGTTAGAACGAATTGTTATTTCAAATTGTATTGGTTAGTTTCATTTTCAAGGAAAAATTTAGCTCGATCTGGCTTCGGAATAATTTGAAGCAATTTCGAATTAATTTCACAGTAGTTCCATATAGGTACGCGAGATCGATTCAGGCGACTTTGTTTTACGTGTCAAACGATTTCACGCGCGCGGGGATCGGTCGCGTAATGGGCTGGTAATTACGCGATAACTCAAACTAGCAGCTCGTTTAATAATGTGTTTATTAAACGCGTTGGCCGCGTAATTTACGATGTCGTTTGGCGCTGTGGTACTTTGATTTGTGGCACAGTTGTTTGCGATACGGCGGTTTTTCGGTGAAGGTACGTATTTGTAAATTACTCGATTTAATTTGCGGTTAAAGCACCGTTGTGTACACACACGCGTACGTGTTTACCTTTTTGATAGTTAGACAGATTTATCGAGCTTCTCTCATCTCCTTAATTTCTAAACCGTCTTTTCTTAAATGCTCATCATTTAGTTGATACGTAAATTGATAATTAAAATTAAACAAAAATTATATCGATCGTGGAAAAGGCTTCTATTCTGATAAAAAAAATTGGTTCGCCAAGACGAAACTGAAATTGAGAGTAGAGTAAGTAAGCTCTCGTAAGTGAAATAAAATTTCAGTCATGGACAGTTAAGAAAAAGATGTAGTTTTCGCGTTAACACTTCAGTAAAATATGCTCGATTACTTTCCTCAAGGAGAAACCGCTATTTTCCTCTTGTTTTGCGTTATATTTGCAGATGGTCAAATAATGACGCGTGTTTTTCACAGAGAATTGCGGCCGATAGAAATAAAGAAATGGTGGGATATCTTTTACCCGTTGCTTAATGAAAAAGATTTCAGTATCGTTCGTTCAAGACGAATTGCTTCAGGAAACCTACGAGTCTGCATTTTATGGCAACACTTTGGGTGTCTCAGAATCACTGACCTCCGAATGACTTTACACGGTAATTCGACTTTCTCTCTTATAGAGTCTCGTAAAATCACGAGTTTTATTTAAACTTGCCCCGTTTCGCTGCCTTGCACGATCTCCTGAATCGGTTTCTTGATCAGTTTTTAGAACTTGGAAAATGTGTCTTTATTATGCAAATGAAAAACCTTGCTATTGATTTATAATATCTCAATTTTTCTTTAGTCGATTGAAATCCCGTTATTTGACGTCTAATTTGTTAGATCGATTTATTAGGTTGGTTTATCGAGTCAATTTATCGAATTGATTCGTCAGATTGCTCGGAAAACTCTGTCGTTTCTGTTCCTCGAGATTCTTTCAACTGAAATTACCAGTGTACGATTAATTAATATTCGATAACGATATTCCCAAAGTTTCTTTCGTTTTATAAGGAAATTTTCTATTATTTCTATTATTTCTATTATTTCTATTATTTCATCGAATTACGTATGATCCACTTTATAGGAATAAAACAAATTATATATACAAAATACTATGAATTTGCACAAAAATTCGGAAATTGCACAACAGTCCATCGTTTCGTTTTTGATAAAAATCATCTGGATGGTCGCATACGATGAGTCGCGATGAAGGAAGGTAGACGCACGAAGGAGGCAAAAAGACACGGCGAAGATCACCGCAGAACGCTTGCCGGGAGTCCCCTGCCGGGCGATGATCGCCGGCGACGCGACACGATGCGATGCGATGCGACGTGTCAAATTTCCTGGCCATTGCTGAAACCTCGTCCCAGCAACGGGACGAGAAACTCTGTTTGCATCGGGAGGGATCGAGAGAACCGAGGCTCGATGCACACGCGACGTGCGAATCGCCGATCGACGAACGCGCGATAGTGTCACCATCGTTGGGAACGTGTCTTGCTCATTTCCGGTTCGATTGAACCGTAAAATTCGATCTGACGCTTGATGATTTAGCCGTAACCGGAGAACGTGCAATTACTCGCGGAGAGGATCGCTTTTGGACCGTTGGCTTTTTCGGTCAGCAATTACGGCCACCGCAAGGTATAAATTTTCGAACGCGATTATGGCCACTTTACGCGCGTAGATTCCACCAACAGATGCATTCGAAGTACAGAGGAACTTAACATCGTTCTTTCGGCCATTTTCCAGCCAATTATATTTTTCTAACGTTAAAAGATGTCTTCGTTAAAAGAAATGTCCAGTTTGGACAAAATATGAAAATAAAAGGCTTACTGGCTTTGCGTTAAAAATCTTCCTAAAGCGTTATACGGTCTTTCTTCTTCGCTTTGCGACAAAATAAGGGCAAGATCGAGATATAAAAATTCTTTTTGCAAGATGACGATCATCTCTCTGGAATTTAATTGTTTCAAAGCTTTCAAGTTCTCAATTCTGGTCGCAAGTAATAACAACGAGACCGTCTTTCGTTACTTTGACGTTGCTTCGATCGCCACGAAAGAAAGGCTTAAAAATCGAGCATTCTCTTTCAAATCTATAGATCTCGCTAAAGCGACTCCTTTCTTCACCTCCTTATCCATCTTTCCGGAACAATCTCCTCGGTGATTCTCGAATTCCATCACGAGACCGCAAACATATACAAAGTATTGAAAAATCGGCCAGAGGAAAACATCTTCCGGGCGTGCAATCGGAGTTTCCAATTTCGCAGATACGATCGGTCGTCCTTAATCGTCTCGTATATCAAACAAGAGCATCGGACCGATCGAACCCGAGAATTCGGCACGAACGCTCGTAAAATTATCATTCGATACCTGATAAGCCGCAATTTGCCCTCGTTTACCGGTTTTGTATCCTCTTCCGTGAAAATGCACCGTTGCCCGGTGACATCGTCAGCCTGAAATCTCGCATCGAAATCTCGATTGATATCCGAGATTGATCCGCAGGTACTGGATACCAGAAGATATGACGATGGGATCGGATCGATTCTAGGCACGAAAATAAGGAAAAAGTTGTCGATGTGCGGAACGATGTCGTTCGACGCTGCTTATTTTACAAGTTAGAGACGATAATATTTTAGAACGTTGCGACGTTACGTTCTCGTTACGTGCTCGAACCCATCGATAATTATAGTACAAGTTCTCTCCGCAGAATTTTGAGAAATCAAACGATTCTTCTATATGTATTTTTGTCGAAAGTGAAGATCGAAGAACGAACGTGGCGCGATCGTTGGATGTATTTCGATGATGAATGGTTAGACGGTCGGGATCGGTTCGACTCTCACGGATGGACGAACGTGCAAAAAATCAAATCGATGGCTGGATCGTAATTGCAACCCAAGACGTTGTCTGTGGTTATGCACAGCCGCTGCAATGGGTGCAGCCGTGGTCGCTCCTCTGACTAACGTCTTTTGCAACCTTGTATCTGGGGCGTTGTAGTACATCCCCGAGTAAACCTTGTGCAACATTGCATCCATTTACCAGAGTCGGATAGTGTATAAAAATGTTTCCTTTAAACGCGTTTACCTTCGAAACGATGTAACGTTGCAAACCATTCAATCCTCGATTGGGTTCTCCGAATGTAATAGCGCAGCGGTTCTTAATTCTTCGCTTTAAGATCACCGGCTCTCCTTAAAAATCATTTCTTCTTCGTCTCCAACATCTCCAAGATTCAATCGAAAATATCCGATAAACCGAAAAACAACGGTTTGGACTGATACAGCGCAAACACGATATGTGTCAAAGGATAAAATCTTTTGGGATAGACGAGGACGATTATTCGCGAATCTTTTATTATTTGTCTAACAGTCCAATAAACGATCAGTTTCCTTTGATTCTCGACGAAATCCCATAAAGCAGAACACGACGAACGGCGCAGGATCACCGAGAACAGCTCTGGCAACTATTAAATGTACCGTCGATAACTCGTGGAACCGCGGTCAAGAGACTTTATCGTAAACCAGTGATCGTTCAACCCTTGACCTTTCGGTAATTTAGCTGCTCAACGTGTAACATAATTTACGCGACAGCTTGCTAAATACGCGGAGTGCCGCTTATTACAGCTTGTAGCCGCTGGAAGTCGACATTCCGTACAATTATTGCGACATCGGTTGTTCTTGGAACCCGCAGCGCGTTAGTAATAAGTAGATTGCGGATTTTTATGCGATTATTAGAAATTTGAAGGCACACAGATACACGAAATACGTATAACCAGCAGAAGCGAACCAAAAATATAGCGTAACTCGTAACATTTAGCAAACAGGACAATTGTCTGTCATTGTTTCGATCGTATTCGCAAAAATACGATTTTCTATAAAAATGATTGATTGAAAAACTATCTACCGTCGCTGTATTTAGGCGAGTGTTTAATCAGCTAGACGTTGCGAACTCTACCTAAAACTAAAAGTATGTACCTAAAATGTACCGCGATAAAATTAAGCGACGACGAATATACTCGTCAAACGCGGATTATGCGTGGCTGTTGTAATATACAATTAAGTTGCAACGAAACGACTGTTTTATCTTTCTTTTAAATCTTATTATCGACAGGGCTGGTCGTGACGTTGATGTCGTTCGATTTGCGATGCGTCTGGTATTTATAATTTCGCGGAATATCCTACGCTATTCTAATGATAACTGGAAGGAGTCTCGGAGATGAAAGAGTCGCAACAGCTGTTCCTTGTACCCAGAAATCGTTCACCAGTAGCAGCAAGCACACCACTGTATTCCGACACCTTTCATCCAGTTGCACGTATCAGTGGAGCGTATTTAGCTGTAAAATAAACGGTGCTCGCGTTGTCAGGGATTAGCATAATATTTTATCAGGAGCCGGTGTTCCGTGGAATATCGTTAATAACGCAGTCACGGCAACCGTATGCAGTAGTTTAGTATGTACCCTTTCGGCGTGTTGTCCTTCTGCTGACGCGGGACGTGCATAAAGCACGCGTGTCTCGTTCGCCTCGCGATTGGTCCACGCCACGTTCGAGCCCCGTTTCAGATCGTTCGCACTGGTCGACATGCATCACGCTAGCCGATTTTTCCGCCGACAGGATATTTATGCGCTCCGCGACGCCTGTTGCCACCTAAAGTAGGTAGGTGGATAATTGCGTTTACGTCGAGATCGAGAATAGCCGCGTGGAAGCGGCGCAAAAAGTTAATCATGCGTTGCCCACCGTTGGTTCTTTTACGATCGCGTTTTTCTCGCGCTCTATCGACTCTTGTTTTTCCCCTCGAATGCGCCCGAGAAGTTGGCGATACAATGAAGTTTGGGATTGACGAGGAATCGCCGTGGAGCCGTGTCTTTTATTGATCAGTAAAGTTGGCTTTGTATTGGAAGGAGGAAAGAGAGAGATTTCGCGTATAGGTAGACGAGGACTGTGAATGCATACCGACTGGAATTACAAGTTGTTGATAGAAACAAGGCTGACAAGCGGTATAAATTATGTCCGCTAAGGTATGAATGTTCACGGATTGCTCCGTATCTCTGATTGATTATGATCGAACCTATTTAAGTTTCTTTCTTTGCTTCGGCGCGTGAGCGAAGCTTTTTACCAACGTTTTCTGATCGTAACGATACGATAAATACAGGACTGTGTAACTTCGAAGAACATGGAAAATTCAAGAAAACCGATATATTATATATATTTTTGGACAGTAATCGAAATTTATAAGTAGCTGCTATGAGTAGTAGTAGGGCTAAATCTTCTATATCTCTCAGTATTTGACTGCTGGAACTGAAACCCTAACATTTTCTATCCCGATTTGCTTCAGAATGACCCGTCAAATATCTCGTAAATATTTTCTACTTATTCAGAAACACCCTGCGTATCTAGGATCAGAGAAACGTTACATCGTTACAATATCCAGCCGGCTAGCCGTGCAATTACTCGAGCTGTGTTATCGTATCCCGAATCGAAGTTGGAAGCTATCGGTTTTTAATCTAAAGGAAAACTTGGACCGAGAAATTAAGGTCGATTCTATGCATACTAGCGTATAAGACATAGAAGCAACGACATAAATCTCAGAATCAGGGATTTAATTCTAATTGATTTACAGATTGATTTCCCCTGTTTATACGTAAGCTAAGGAGAGAGATATTCTAGAAACGGGAAGGTGCCCGTTTCGGTGTTGCATGTTTGCCAGGAATAATGAGCACGGTCTCTGTTCACGCATACACGCAGCTTGGACGAAACGAGCCTCGAGCCTCAAGAGCCTTAAAGAACGAAGCGAATAACATAGCTGAGTGAGTCTAAAACACCCACCATTCTTTCTTACGCCGTTTCTTTCGATTTATGAGAGCCTATTTGCGGTTTTCTTTATTGCACTGCGTGGGGTAGGCTTGTTAACTTGTTCATCTTGTTAGCTGCAACTTGTACTTTTACTTTGTTGGACCGTCGGCCGCGATAGAAAGTTTCGTCGTTTCCTCGTTTCCTCGTTTCTGTTTGCAAATGTCAGATATTTCTATCGCGTGGCTTGAAACTTTGAAAAATCGGCAAAAGAGAAAATACGACGGAAAGATACGAAGAAGAGTATGGGATGTTTTGTTTCGTTGCTTTTCTTTATATTCGAATTTTTAGTACATATTTTTTGGTTGAACGTGAGAAACCTGTAAGAAAAGTATTATTAAACGTATTATAGTTTTGTATCGTTTTATAGCGAGTGGTAAAATTATAACGATCACTTTGCAATGATCAAATCGTCTCTGTTATCTCACGATAGATAATTTTGTTTGCAAAGTGATCTCTCGATCGAAATTTTTCATCAGACAGATTGCAGGTAGTTTTACTCAGGAGAAAAGAAACGCTTTTATCGTCGTATTACGTTCGAATTATTATCGATCGCTTCAAAATTACCGCAAATAAATTATCACTTGTTCGATGTTCGAATAAAACTTGGAAAACTCTATTAAATATCGTATTTCAATTAAATATCGACGTTGAGTGTCTGCCCGTTTCTCAATGCTCGTTAACAACAAAAATATGGCAAGAAAGTCGATTACGTTGTCAAGATAAACGAAGTTAACGAGCGTATTCATTCGCCCCCTCTTCTTCCATTCTCGTATCTGTTTATTTTATCTGAATACCAAGTAGATCGAATAGTAATGTCCAATCACTTTCTTAAAAAGGGAGTGTTTCGTTTTTAACCAATATCGCTTAGTCATCGATGATGGTTGAATTTCACCTACTTACTGACAGTTGCCAGCGTCACGAAGAAATACGAGATTCTACAAGTTCATCGCCAACTATAAAGCGTTTATTGTTTAGCACGTGCCTTAATTGCCAGTTGTTCGTGCCTCTTCATCCAGCCTCTTATTTCCTCGTTATAAATTCTTCTTTCTATTTTGTCCCACTCTATTTTCTATTTTTCTTTTCGCTTATTCTTCAAAATCGACATTCCCTCCGTAAGAGAAGGCATACCGGCCGACAAATATTATTAACAACGACCGAAAAATCACACCGACAATCTGCTCACGAGTCTCCTGGACATTTTCGAAGAACGTATGGACGTTTTCTGCAACTATCCTTCACAAATTTATCTATATCAGCTGGGCAATGTCACCATTCAGCGTATTCACGTTCAATCCAATCTGAATTGCCATAATCGGAGTATCATTGAACGATAAATCGCATATATAGAGATATTTAAAAAAGAAAAAGAAAGCAAAGAAGAAGAAAAAGCATTAGAAAATCAAGACCGTATGGTAAATGAACGCAGGTTTGGTGTACATCCACCCACTCTCGCCTCAGTAGCAGATCGAACACAGCGCAGCCTTTCGAATCTGGCATCGAACCTTTGTTTCTTTCTGAATATCCACTGAACGAGCGTTTAAGCAACGCCGGTATTGCGATCGAAGACAATTACGCGTATCGATGTAGAGATAAATCGAGGGCTAGCTCGCGAACAGTCTAACGCGTAATCCGATCTACTCGCAGCTTGACACGCACGGGAGGTGGTCCATGTGTGGGATTTCGCAGTGGCTTGAAATTTATCGGGAGCCAGGTATGCTAACGAGTCTCGCAATCGGGACAAATTGGAGGCTCATAACGCGACAGTGTTTGCGTACGCACTCGGTCGACACTCAACGACCAGTCATGTTCGATCGATCGATCGTGCCGTAGTATGGCGTTGTCATAGCGTGAACGGAAATGCCGGACCATGGTGTATGCATACTTATGGGTGCACCGCACATATTTATGCAAATTCGTATTTTTGTAAATGTAGTTTAGAAAATGGGAACTTGGCTAGAAAATTGTTCTATATGCAACACAGTTGTGCGAAGGTTGGCGCGTTACGGACATTTAGGGACGATTCATTAGGTTAAAACAATGGAGCGTAGATCGAAACATACGGAAATGACCATGGCGTTTCGAAATATTGATCGATACTTTGCCAACACCGTGGGTCTCCCAAAAACCGAAAAAAAAAAAGAAAAAGAGATTTTTATAAAATTCCATCACGAAGCCAATCAAGTTGTCTTTGATAAGAATATATTTATATTAACCAGTTAGCTGTCGCTAAAATGTATTGCATTGTTCACGCTATATACTGTTTTTTCATAGTAATTATTTATGTTTTTTTATTTGTTAATTTTATTTCGTCCTGACCATCAAATATTCAAAGTATCTTAAAATCTACGAATATGTTTCAGTTTTCACCAAACTTGCAATTTAAACGGCAAATTGTAACTACTTTTTACTTAATATTTAATAATGTCCATTTTTTGGAGCCTTTTTTGTACTTCCAAAAAGTGGGATGGATAACGCAATGCCTTTATGCGTACATATTGTCATTGTCTTCCGTAGAGAATTTAAAATTGCATCGAATGGTGTACGAGAAAGTGTATATTTTCGTTTAAGAAAACGAAAATCACCTTAAAATGTCAAAGGCTCGTCCACCGAAGTAAGATTCGTCGTGGTCGCAAGAAGTTTCCCTCGAAACAAAACACGTTTCATGTTTTAAAACACTTTCTCGAATAACGTACAGTTTACATATCCCTTCTGAAAGGATATTTCTCCAAATGGATCGATCCGTCTTCGAGACCTACCTAGTACCGTTTTTCTCCATAATACTTGGCCGTGTATTCCCCTTAACCGCACAAATCACGTCTGTTACAAATAAAATTTTCGACGATCGTTACATATCGCGGCTGCGCCTCTTACAAACTTTTGACGGATCCTTACAGATTTATGGCCCGTTATGAGCGTTAATGCGAGTTTCGTGTAGCCCTCGGTACAGCGTGATTTAGTATCTTAATAGGACAGGACGGTGAAATCTGGCTCGATCATTCCTCGCCCTGCCGCGATAATTAATTCAATTGTGCGAACCAACCCATCGTGCACGCCTTCGTTTTCGTTCCATCCTTCTTCATCCAAAGCGGCCGAGGGATCATTTGTCAGTCGATCCTTTCGCAACCACTCGCCTCTTAATTCTTTTTTCAACATCGCGGCACACACGGCTTTGGTCAACTTGTGCCTGTGTTCCTTTCCCACTAACGAGATCGTCGTTAAACTTTATTACACGGTCATTTTGCGTTCAATACGTCGTCGTTCATTTTACGTCAGGATCGGCACGGGTTATTGAATCGATGCCAGGTTACCGCGGGCTGTTTCGCTATTTTTTATCGCTGTCGGAGATACGTGTGCGCGTAATTGGCGAGATGGTTGAAACGGGCGTAATTGGCTGGGATTAATCAACATTTTTGTCGATTGCTCCGATTTGAATGTTACGGTGTCAATGGACGCGTATCAGAGGGTTTCTACGACGAAACCGGGATCAGCGATTTATCGAGAGAGATTGGTCGAACGTGGACGCCTCGCTTCTGCAATTAGATCTATAATTTTCATCGCAATTTCTTCTAGACAGGTGCGCCTGATAGTAATTGAGACGAGGGGCGCGTCAAATAGACGTATCGATCTTAGCTTTATAAAAAGACGTAGAGCATCGTATTTCGACAGAATCCTCGTCGCTGTCTTCTTTCGGGGAATCAACCGAATTCCATTATTCGCTCGTCACCGAGCTGCGTTACAACAAGCCCGGTCCATTCATTACGGGTGCCGACAGCAGCGTAAAATTTTCGCAATTACAGGGCGTAAACAGCGGTTCGTACAAGCCGCTTTACTTATCTACCGCCGCTTGTCAAACATTATAAATAGCCACGAGACGTTGCTTGTCTTGTTCCTCGAACTTCTAATCCCGGTGTCGAAATATATGTTAAGTCTGTTAACGCGGTGACAGTACAGTATGCGTGTACTATTAACGTATCTCGACATTTTTCTTCACAACCTGTTACTTTCTTACTTTGGGGGAATCTGTTGTCCAGGAAAATTGTTTTCTTTATTTTCGACCCAATTACACCTTTAATGGAAGAATAGATAATGGCGAAATAAGTGAAATCGATCTTAGGAATTACGAGCAGCGCTTCATCTTACTCTCCAAGTCGTGTGAAATATAACAATGGCCTCATAAAAGGTGAAATTATCGCAAGGAAAATTTCCTTGCCCTTTTTCGTCGAGATGGTTACGTGATCAATTAAAATTTATATCGTGGAAGTTGGTTTATCGTTGACCTATGACCGGTAGAAAATTAGTGGCTGGTTGACTCGTGATTAGTTCGTCAGTTTTACGCGCGAAAGATAAATTACGATCGTCGTAAAGGATTTTGTATCATATTCGAAGATGCGGATAATTGTTCGAAAGTGGATAGAAATAACAAAGTTCGATACTACGGTTTCTACTGACAAGATGATTAGAATAGATAATTACAAATATATATATATACTTTTGTGAAAGGTATTGATATTCTTTTCATGGATATATGTCTTATCGTAAATTATAAGAGCATCGTAAAGTATCGTGACGTTATAATTTTTCAAGCTAATTTTGTAACTTACGTTATCCTCTTAATAATACGTGTTAGAATTTAATCTTAAAAGTTAAGAAAATAAATCTGTGGAAGACACAATGGTTATGTTGAAATAATCTTAGGTGATGTTTATTAAACAATATTACAGAACTGAATGTATATAAGTGATATGGATTGTCGACAGTTGGCTAGTTATTCTCAGACTGACTGTAGGTAGTGACCCATGGTCCCTTGAAGATTTTAAACCCCACTCTCTATACAGTATTGAGTATGACCTGCGTAAGTGTCCTTTTCAAGTGCCTGTATAGGTGTCTGTATGAGTAATATCGTTGTATTCCAACAATACGTAATAACAGAGTCCAATAATGTTAAATATGTAAACTTATTTTGGAATATATACTAATTGCCAGAGATACCAATATAAAGGGAAACAGGTAAATGTTCAGATAGACTTCAACCTCTCCGATTTCGATCTTATCTTCCGCTTCTAAAGTCGAGAGTGGGCCGAGCTTAAAGAACCCGCGCACAACTGTATACGCAAGCCCGCAAGCAACGTCTGTTACAACTCAATTTAATGTGAATGTCATCGATGTATTTATTAGGTTTCGGGTTTGGTGGTAGATAGAGCTCGGCCACTGTTTAGGTTTACCGTAATTGATGACTGGACCGAGGGCTCGATAAAGACCTCGACAAAGCGCTTGAGCGAATGTTTGGAAAGTCGAGGCGACCTGGAGTCGCCGAGCTACGAGGTGTCGATGATACAATCGAGATAGTTTACTTAGGGCAAGCGACTCGACGTCGCATTGCCAAAGAACAGAAACATCGTGCAAACTGTCTACGGCTGCACGGCATTTAGCCCAGAATCTCGAAAGAGTACAGTCTTTCCGGAGAAGATTGTAACATATGTTACATTTGCGATTATAATTATAATTATAATATTTATATGTAATTAGTTAAGTTGTTAAATTAGATAAGTTGTACTCTAAGAAATGAAAAATAAATAACTCTCCAATTTAATTCGTTCTTTGGTGTGAAATCGATACAGTGATAAATATATATGATAAAATGTACTTATCAATGTGAGCGTTCAAAGTTTATACAAGAGCGTTTATTCCATGATCGTTAGATTAGGAGCTTTAATTTTTGTACAAACAGATTTCTAACCGACAAGACAAACACCGTCAAGAGTACACGAACAGTTTTCAGACGAGAATCGACGCTTTCTACGTGGCAGTGTCGATACCTTTCAAGATAATGCACACGTCAGAAGTTGGAACAAGGTGTAGCAAGACGCAGTACGATTGACTGGAAGGAACGAAGCGTTCGGAAGGAAAAGACGGGTAGAGCGCATAAGGGAAAGCGGAACGTCCATTGTCAGACGAATTTGCACGGACTTGTCAGGGATTACTTCCACTTGTAGTTGCACCAACGAAAGAAATATCGTTGATTAAGACGGAGAAACGCGAAATAGAATTACACACGCTAGATTTTAGTAATCTAAGACGAATTGTTAGAGTCGTCCGTCGATCCAAGCGATCGAACGGTCTCGAACAAGACCGACGATCACACCACGTGTCACACAGAAAGCAACGCTCGCACCTTTTCCTACGCTTCTGATTCACAGTCGGAAAAACTTTCTTTCTTCCACGAACGAACGGCTTTGAAGCGAGTGTAGCCAGGTTGCAAGACCATGCGCAGGAAGACAGTGGTAAAAAAGGAAAATCTCGAGCGACCGAACGAAAGAACGATCCTGTTACAGAAGCTTCCCACGACCGACATTTTCATTCGTGTCTAGCACGGTCCGTGTCCCCAACCGTCGAATGAATATTCAAGGTTTACAGCGGGGGAGCAGGATCCTGGTATCTGCTTTGGAAATCGATTACGTCTCGGCCACGCATTGCGTCTCGTTCGATGCTCGTTACCGTTGAAACAAGCAGCGCTATTAATCACCTGTTCCACCGTGTGTGCAACGCTCGCTGCGAAAAATCTTCGGCAGAGAATTGAAACGTACACCACTGACACACTTTCTAAGAGGCATTGTGCGGCCATCGATATCTCGCCGAGCGTGTACAAGCCACGGACCAGTGGATCTTAGGAAAAGAAAAGGGGAAGAAAAAGGAAGGAAGAGAGAAGAAAGAGGATGGACAGGCATGTCGGAGGTTGATCGATTAGTTCGATGGTAGACGACGCGTGCCCTTAGACGTTTTTATGGGTCGCGACGCATCGCACCGATGAAAATGTAAGAGCCACGCGACTGCTCCTCGTGCTGAGATTTATCGTCGAAGCTAGGATTTTTTCGCGAAGTAAAAGTGAAAGCGAAGGTTTTAAAAGGTAAATAATCGGTAAATAATCCCCTAAAATTAGGTGATCCTTGCGGTTTTTGTTTTAAGGAAACGGAGGCTTCGTGAAATATTCCGAAACTTTTTAACCTATTTTCGTTTACATTTGGAAATATAGAAAAGTTTTCTTCTATTTTAATACGCCCGTCTTACTAACTAGACGGCTATTGTGGTGGCAGGTTGTTCTGTAATATTTATGAATCATTTCTCGTATCAATAATGTTATCGTTTTATTTGGCATTTTGAATTTCTAAGGCAAAGTGCAAGTGGTAGGCTAATGGTAGAAACATTACAAACAGCATTCTTGCAGTTACAATGCAATTAGTGTCGCGTTAAAGCTTTGCGTCGATCAATCAAGTTTTATAATTAAACGTCGTATTTAAACAATCCAGTAGAAAGATATTAAATATCGCATAAAGAATATAAAATCCTCCAAACATCCGTGTGATCATCCGGTTAGTCCGTGTAATCAAACTTGTACTATAGCTGGCGATGATTTCCCGTCACCGACTATCATCTGAACAACCAAAACCGCGCGATAATTAAAATTAATATAATAGCCGTGACGTTGCGAAACGCTTTGGTTCGCGTAAAAGTTGGCGATTTCTCGGTCGCGGATTGATTTTCGTCTGATCGGTAGCATGAGAACGAGAGAACCGGTGTCAGTCAAAATAGAACGCGTGTACAACGCGGCTCACCGGCGTTACGTAAAGACGTTAACGTTTATTCGATAACGATCGCCGGGGACCGGAACGAGACCGGTTACACAGGACACCCGGTATAAGCGTAAGGTGGACGGCCTTCGGGATTGGGTGTATTTTACAGTTGTCTACCGGCTCCTCTGTGTGCCGAGCGTGTACTGTTCATAAGTATCCGGACACTTTGGTCCATTTGCACTAATACTGTTTGGTCGGTCACATTTTTTGATCGATGTGTAGGAACGGTATTCAGATCGGATCTGGATGTACAAATTAACGGGGACTTATTGACCGAGAGCAGAATTTTCTGCCTTCCTTAATAAGGAGTCTATGAATTTAAACTACCTGTTAGACGAAGAATATTTTAATTTGACCAGAGGGTACGAATTAATAATGAATTATCGATTAGAAAGTTGAACTTGCTGTGTTTGAATTTGTTATGGAATAAATAGATCAAGCGTGTACACATTTTTCGTAAATCGTCTTTCGTATAAAATCTTTCTCGATTTTATTTTGTAGTTTGACGGTTGTACAGATTCTGGTTTTAGTAGAAAAACAATTTCGGTTTGGAATTTATGAAATTTCTCTGAAAATAAAGAATGACAAATTTGAATCATCGTGTTCTTCCGCTATATTCTTCGCGCTTCGTTCTACAATGTACTTTAAAGTAGCTTTTCCACTAATTCATGCAGCGTGCCAGTTCCGACAGGGCAGAGTTAAGGTATTTACGCGGGAGAAAAATAAAGGAGAAAAAAGAAATTACTTTTAAACATGCAAAACAGTGTACATTAAGAGCATACACTTTGGTGAAACGTGTAATTATGTTAATAGATTTGTATCTACTTGTGTACCGCATGTGAGTAAGTTAATCTTGCCTCGTGATATTTTTCCGCAATTGCCAATCGTTCAAAAGGCTCGGACTGGCCCATTTATGTGTACTCGGCAATTAATCAACGTTTTAATTGCTCTTTTACCAATAGATACAAAGTCGCACACGTTTCTTTGACAAGTTGTCATACGTTTTGCATTCTAGTTGGAAATGTCTACGATGTTATTAAGTGTACGATTTTCTCTTCACATTTTGAAACGTTAATTACTTCCGTAAGAAACGTTACAGTATTATCCGCCTGTCAACTAACTCTATATGGTTAGTTTGTCGAAATAGTGACACACTTTGAAAATTGTCAATTTTGAAATTACTCGAATATCTTATCCTGTACGCGTGAAATTATCGTACTCTCCACGGTACCACGATCTTTGCACAGTCCTGTATAATCAACCTCCCTCGACTATGTACGTATTTGGTAGTTTCGAGATCGAAGAAAAGAAATTCAGTGAATTTCGAGACTAGACAGCGAGATAACGCAAATACCGATATAAAAATCAAATACCAGAACCAGCCACGATACGATTGGAATCGAAGCAGCACGAGCACGAATCTCGATATTCCGATATCGGGTTTTTAAACAATAGATGGAGAAAATTCACACGAACTCTAATCATTCCGCGTGTTCACTGTCGCGAGACAAAATTAACCGGGTAGAACGTGAAATAATAAAGGCGCGCGTACAACTAAGCGGATTCGTTTCTCGACCGACGAAGAGAATCAACGAACCACCAGGCAAAACGAATTTCGGTGTAACAATAAGTTTCGATCTAAATTGCAAATAGCGTTCTTCAAATCGTTTCGTCGAATTTGCGAACCAAAAGAAAGGGTTTATTATGTGTTATTAAAGTATCGTTCTAATAGCTCGCGTCATGCAAGAAAGTTGAATAGTCGATCAGTTGAAACGCGAAGCGAAGAAGATAGGATAATATGAATAATATATATGGTGTGTAAAGGAAATGGCTTAGGATGGATATCGATGCTTTCGTTCCTCGGAAAGGTAATTATGATGCGAGAATGATGTTTTAAATTGTTTCATAATAAATTTTGGTATAAAGTTTGTTTCGAAATTGAAGTGTCTAGTCAATAAAAAGAGATAAGTAATATATGGAAATAACGATCTTATAACGATTTTGTTCGCGGATATTAAATTTCAGAGAAGTTCAATGAAATACTTTGTTCTATCTGATACCGGAATCTTTACTTTCGATAATATCACTCGCTTAAAAATAGTTGCAACAGTTAAAGGTAACGATGTAAAAAGAGGGAAATTTAAAAATTCGCGTATTTTAATTTTACACACCTTGTATAGCAGAACTTTGCGTGGCGAATATAAAAAGCGGAAGGATTAACGCGAGTTTCACTGTGTATCCAATTACATACGGCGTCACTTGGTTCTGAAACGGATATTGTAGACGTAGAATTATGTAAAACGTTCGATGGTAGAGAATTTAGATTATTATCTGGAAATTTAGCTATGCCAAATGTGGAACAATGAGGAGCATGCATACGTATCTATGCGTGGAATTTCACGGAGAACTAAATTATGAAGGAAACTCGAAGCGGTTTACTCTTCCCTCGAGAAAGAACGAAGGAAATTTTCCCGCAAATTTATCTCATTTTTCCAGAAGCGTGCCGATTCCTGGTACATATTTTAATTACGAATAAAAGTACACGCATAACTGTAGTGCTCTTTTAATTTAATTCACGTTACATCTTGCCGTTAGAACAATGCCGTCTTCTTACGGATGCAAGATCGAGATTTTGACCTTTCGATCGAGCACTTGCGTCATGAAATACCTCGCGAATCCCTGCATCACCATTAATTATAGCCAATTATTGAACTCGATAGGAATTCGTCGATGAAACTTTGTAGCAAGTGGATGATTTAACGTCGTATCTCGATCGTGAATGTATATTACAGGTACTTTGGAAATGAAACGACGATCATCGGATCGCGATCGATGTACAGGGCGATTCTAAAGTTTAGGACAAGTCGCAACGAGCTTTACCGATTTTGAGGTGTTACGATCAAATCGGTCGTGTCGATGTTTAAACATTTTTGGAAAATTTCAACGCGTTTTAACATAGAGAAATATAGAAAATATGCAAAATGTGTAATGGTCGAATAGAATATTTATGAACATCTAAGAATAGTAGTAATCCTGTATTATTACCGTGTAGCGAAGAAATTGAATCTGCTGAAATGTAACACGAGAATCAGCGTGCGATTATTATCGTAGACAGTGTCTGGATCTGGATATTCCGACCACTAGACGCTGATTCTTCGGGTGGTCATCTTTTAAAACCACCTGTGAGAGTAGGTCAACTTTAGAATAATATCGGATTTTAAAAGGTCGTTCAAACGTACCTGTATCCGGTGAAACGGCACGTTTGAAAATTTGTATATTTTTATTCGACGGCGAAGAATTGGAAAATAATGTCGCAACATATTCTTATTCTTTGACAAAGTGATCGTTGGATAAGATTAATTTTTCATATTTTATTTCCATTCGGTGAATTATTTTTCCATTCGCGGCAAATTAATTCTCGGTGTTCTATTCACATTCAGGGAACGAAAACTTTTGCATCTAATCGCAGGCAAACCTCTATCGCGATCGCAATTGTTACGCTCGATGTAAAACGAGGAATTAATCGAGGAAGTAATCTCTATCTTACGATAGTAAAATTCAAACGAATTCTTCGAGCAGTTACGTCTCTCTCACAATATGGAATTTGTATCTTTTACCATTAGAAGAATCGTTTTTCATTTTTCTGAAGTCTTTGGATCATTTCAGCTGTTCGATTTCTTTGGTACAGCAAGAACCGTATCGTGAACGATAGCGACACGCGACTCCCGATCGTTTCGATCCCTCGAGGTGTTAGATGTATCTCGGGACCTAGATCAGGATTACAGATAACGTAATGGGATGATTTATGTATAACTGCACCGGTATTCTTATAGCATCGAATACCGTGAGCACGAGGATGCTTCTAGTTTGACGAGAAAGCTGTTGGTAATGCCTCATTGTTGCCAGCAGATTTATAACCCTTTTTTTGCGAAACAGAACCCTTCATCTCAAGACGTTTTCGCTATAAAACATATAGTGGAACGTAGCTAGTACGTTGTTTCTTTGCAAGGATCACGAGACCTAATCGATTAAGGCAAGGGGGCTAAGAGTTCTTTTGTGATTTTTTCCCCATCAGTTTACATTATCAAATTGTGTTCAATAACTGCAACACGAAACACGTTCCGTTCCTTGATCGGTTTTTGATGAGGATAGATCCTTCGAAAAGTATGGTTGAAAGTATAACGAAGGTGCAAAAATCTGGCTCGATGTGTATCATTGAAACGGATATTTCGTCCCGCGAACATCTCGTGCGGACGTTCCGACAGAAAAGAGAACGAGGAAGCGCAGAAACGGGACCCCAGAGAAAAAACGGGATACCTGAATTCATAGACGACTCGTTGACGTCTCTCGAACTGGTTCGAGAAGGGCATCGAACCATCCTCCGCCTTCTACCGCCGTCTTGGCGGACACCCGAGCACGCGTTGGTGTCGAGATGAATGCTCGGAATAGAAGCGCGTTTGACCGAGTTCACGACGTGGTTATCCTAACCACATTTCCTTCGATAGCTCCACGGATCGTATACTACTGGATGAAAGTTAGCAAAGGTCGATGATTATACTATACATCCCTCGCGTGTTCGCGTTTCAAGATCATAGGAGGATGATAGGCACACTTTTTTGATTTTCTAATTTTTATTTAGATTTTATTATCGCTCTGTGGTTCAACCGGAGAATTATAAAACATCTTGAAATTTCATTAACAGAGCATTAATATTATATCGATCAAATGTCAGACTAATCCGAAAGTGTGTGCAAAAATTACAAGATATTTGTCGTAAATTGTAATTTAATATTAACAAAGAAGCGTACATTTTGATATAATTGACAGAATGATTCGGATTAAAAAATTTCAAACCCCGTTTCGTGCTATTTAACGTATCTCCATTTGATGTTTACGAAAGAACATGACATTCGCACGATGAATAGAATTTTTCCGAATAAAAATTGCTTTAACGAAAAAATTCATCGAGGTTGTTCGATCGATATATCTTTCATTCTTTCTTTTTCGTTTCTTTTTTTGTCGCGTGAATAACGTCGAATCGAAGATAATAAGGTTCACAGTTACGAAGTGTAAGTAGATTAAAAATTTAACAGTTTGAATATTATTATAGACATTAACGGTAATGCCCCGCGTTACCTCAGAGTGCATTCCTTCCGCTACAAAATGCTCATACGCGCGGACTATAATTTTCAATTATAGCGTAGACGTTGATGGCTGACTGGTGGTACTGCGGCGAGTCATTTTAGCCGATTTGTTTGAACTTCAACCTTATACATTCAAGGAACCATTCGAGCAGAATAACTCATGCCTCGCTGTAAATAGTTCTTCGAAATTATCAATGCGCCGCAGGGAATGTAGCAATAATCTGCTCTTATGTAATTTAGAAGCTTAACGCGTTGAAAATTAAACAAATTGAAAATATAGAGCAGAGATTTTTATTTGTTCTCTCTCTTTCTCTCTCTCTCTCTCTCTCTCTCTCTCTCTATATATATATATATATATATATATATATATATATATATATATATATATATATATATGTTAATTAATTTTGATGTAATTTTTATTTTAAATGTTATACAGAATATTAGTATAATATACGTATTTGTCGAAGGCATAATCTGTTTCAGAAAATTTCTTCTTATTAAAAATTCTATATTTGGAGAGAGTTAATGGTATAGGATTTAGCCTAAATGTGTCTATCATATTTTTGAGAGGATGATTGCCGGGTACTTCCTGAGTTTATTTTACGATTTTTCAAAGCTGCTCGGGATGTCCAGTAACTTTCTGCAAGGATCATTACTTCTCGGAACATCGGCTAACAGTAATAAAAAATTTAATCGGCAAGTTCAATTTAGGCTTTTTTATAGCACCTTTTTTTAGAGATTTTTAGAGTTCCTTAAATTGATTGTTTATAGCAACATCAACCAATATATTAACAACTCGGTTGAAATTATAGCCTATGTAGTGTATAATTTATGGAAAAAAATCTATTTGCTTTTGGTAGCTGTGGTGTTTAATTAAAATTTGTCAAATTTTCCCTTCTTTTTTATAGGCGTGGAATTTTTTGGGATCGTACGGAAGATTGATTCGTTTCAAAAATATCAAGAATTTTACCTTTACTCGTAATGCTCGGTTAAAATTGTTTAAATTTCGCTACTTTTTCAACAGTTCGACGGATTAAGTGAATTTAATTATTCAATGATCCGATGATGATTTGCCGATAATGCCAAGATAAGTGGCAAATTATCGAAATTCTACTGACGTTTAAATAATTGCTGCAACCCTCGTCTCGACTGCAGAAACAAAGCGAAAACGACACACACGTTCGTCTCTCGTACGTTCCTTAATATTCCTCGTTCACAATATTTGACCGCGAGAGCTTTGTAAGTTTCTCCGGGTTTCACGAGTTGAATGGGTTAGACCCGGCCGCTGCTGACAGGACGCGAATAGGCGTGTTCCATGCACGAATAGCTTCCATTGACTCCCTTTATTTATGAGCATGCGTCTGGTTTCGCCCGTTGTGACATTACGATGAAATATTATCATACACATCACGGCTGGCGGACCGTGTGGGCGGTTTCAACGCGAATTCATACGAGGTTACGGTCTTTTGACGTGTCCCATTTCGTTCTGACAGAAGGACCTTCGATTCGTAGTTTGGTTGACACGTTGTCAAGACCTTTCGGATTTGAACTTTCGAAGGGAAGAAAAAGATCATCCGGTTATCCCGGTAATTTATCTAGTTGACCGTTTAATGTTTCTATATAACGTGGGTGATCGATTAAGCTTGACGTATTAATATTCTACGTACAGCGTATATTATACGCATTCGATAAAGAATACTGGAGATACGAACTTGATACAAACGAACATAAAATGTATAATTAAGTAAAACGTAAACGTTGCTTTTGATAAAAAAGCGTCGATGAAGATATATGTAAATGTTAAGACAGTTGAACGTCAGTTTGTGAAATACACGACTGGTTGGTTTGCGAAATACACGGCTGGCAATTTTTCACCATAAAACGAACCAAGATGAAGGTCGGAAAATGCCATCGATAATAACGTTGGAAGAGAAATTACGGAAAATAATCAACGACAAATAGCGAGAGAAATGGCGTTTCAAATGCGAGTAAGCCATTCTACCATTATTTGTCATTTCACTTAAATAAGAAGCAGTAAAGGAAATATACAAATGGGTTCCGCATGAATTAAACGATATATCGGAGCTTAGACAAATGAAGATAGGCAATAAAATCAATCGAAACATACAAACGGTATTAATTCCGTCGTTGTGTTACTCGAACTAGAAAGGAATCGTAGAAACTATCCTGACCATGATTCTACTGATATTACAGCAAATAAAATATTACGATATTTATAGGCTATCATAGATTAGTGAAATTTAGTTGAATTTGGCATAAGGACTTTCTCTATTTATATGCTCGCTATTCAGTATCCTACATAATCCCCTAAAACCAATACAGAAGAAATCTACCTGCTGAAATTTCTTTCATAATGGGACTTCAATCTCCACTAACTTAATAATACAAAGCTTGTCAGCGAACAACGATTCAAAGCGTAAAAGCTATTCGTTGCTTGGAATTCTCATCAAACGATGATTATTCATACGATCCACGAATCTACTCTACACAATTTCAAGTACAATTTCATCGCCAACACAGGCCCCATCCATAGAATTCGTCCAGATGGACGAAATTGTTTCTATTCGCGAGCGAACGTCTGAAAACGACATGTTCTAGTCGTCTTTCAGTAGAAGGTCTTCCTTGTTGGCGGCGTCCCGTTATCAATGGACGAATCGCTGAAACCTGACAGTGATTTATCGATCTGACCTCGTGGCGGCGGTCTCGGGTCACGGAAATTACGGCGGAAAGGTTCCTTCTTTCCTGAGCGGATCGACCGCGAGAGACGAGTCTCTTCTCTCTGGATGTTCGCGCTGTAGAGTAGATGGAATCGATACTGCAAGCTTGTCAAATAGAGCTTTAAAATCGGGTACAGATTGATCTAAATATACATGTATATACATGTACATATTTCTGTTGACAAGTGTAGGTAGTGTTACGGAAGAAATTTTACCACTTTGTGTACGTAGTTTTCTGAAATTTATCGAACCGTTCTAATTATGTTTGAGATACGATACGAGTCCCAGTAGACACTTCTGATTGCAATGATATCTTCCGTAATATTCTCACGCCTGTCTTTCCTGTTATTTATCGAATTTCTTGTCGAATATTGATCTCTTTCGATCTGTCGGTCATCTACAAGTCTCCTCTCGTAAAGGAATTTTCTAAAAGCGAGAATAGAGCAAAAATTAGCTCATCCAGCGCGTGTTGGCGACCGAAAACTCGTAAGTCTACGGATTATTGTTGTAAGTCCTTCAAACGTGTACTGTCGTAATCGCTGACCGATTTTATATTCTCGCTATGTGTATCGTTTCTGCTTGCCATACCTGCATCAGCCTCGCCTCTTAACATCGCCATTACATGGAATCGACGAGGCTTTATTTCAACGTCAATGAGAATTTTCAACGTTCGATCGTCTCGTTAGTTTGACAAATTGCACCGCAGTCTGATTAGCGGGAACGAATGATTTATCGTTTGGTCCACACGAGAGAGGTTTTGGCCGATCGAGGCTCGAGCCGATGGATCTCTTGAGATAGCCGAGGAGATCGAAGATGTGACGAGGATCGTAGGCACTTGGAAATGAGAGGATAGCTGGTACAGAGAGCGACAAAGGAAGGCTTAGAGGAATACGAGACGATAAGGGTAATAACACGATTGATATACGAGCGAACGATACAATGTACGGAGCGTACAAGACATTTTTCTAGCATGAAATTTTCCATCTATCTCTTGATCAAAAAGATTCAGATAAAAATTAAGATCGTTGAGGTTTTATAAGCTCCTAGGTTCGTGAAACGTCGGAACGAAACGTACACCGTTAAGAACAATGGATCGAAAGGACCCGGAGAAGCACAAACATAGAAGAAACAGCAGGAGAAACTACACATCCATCGATCACTTAAATACGCGTATAATGTCGAAGATATCCACCGAACGTTTCGTCACGATTCCACCCAAACCAATTCATCGCGGAACCGAACAAAAGAACACCGATACATCAGTCCGAAACATCCGAAGTGATCAACCTCGTGTGCCAGTCGACAAAAACCCTCCGACAATCCCATACACGAAAAACAGAGCAAATCGTGGCCGGCGAAAGACACAGAAGCACCGAACCATTCAGGAAGCCGGTAACCATACTCCGTCCAATTACCACCAGGTAACTCGCTGGTAGCCTCATCCTGATTTATCACCGACATGGTTAATCGCATCTCGCCGCGGAGGCCCAATTAAAACGATCAAACAAACCGATCAAAAAAAGAAAAAAGAAACAAGAAGAAAAAGCAAACAAATGGAGAAAAAAGCAAGAGAAAGACTATAAAACCAGAACGAACCAAGTACACACATAGGGTACATTCCTTTCGGCAGAGCACACTGGCTACTGGTACAGATCAACTGGTTTAACCGTGACATTCTTTGAATTTAGTGATGCCTATGATCGTAGAATTAAAGCTTTAATTTCGGTATAGATACACGTGCGTGAACGCAATATACAGGGCGATTTTCAACGATCTCTTTCTTACAGTTCTGCATCTTCGATGATCCTGTACTTTAAAGAGGATAGTACAGAGGAAGCTTAGATTAGGTACGAGGAACGAGGTATAACGTAAATCTGTAATATTATCTTTTAATCATCGATGGATTCTCCAAGTGAATCGTCTATTTTTGCTAAATCAATGAAATTTTTCGTACATCAGGCTCCGTTGAATTACTTTACAGAGGTTCCCTGATTAGGGAAAGTGGACGAAAGTCGCGCGAAAAACCAAGCGCGCAACTATCGTGTTTACGACGCAATGGCCATCATATCGCGTTATTCCACGTAATTATACTTTGGACGGAAAGTGGCCGGGTGTAAGAGGCGGCCATCTACTTTCTCATGAAATTCATGGTTACCCTGTTGGCGCTTAGTAGGACAAAATATATCGGAGACGGTTAAGAGGAGCACGAATGGTTTGGAGATGGTGTACGCCCCTGGTCATTGGGTTCCTCCTCTGCCAGGGCCTCGTTTCACAGGTGAGAGAGGAAACGATCCAAGAGAGTATAGCCTCTCTCGATCCTCGGCTAAGTAGGTCTCGGGAGCGAAGGAAGCGAGCAGGATGAAAGAGGACGGTGAGATAAAGCGAGATGAAAGGGGGAAAAAAGGACAAAAACCGGGCCGAGTAAAAATCGCGGAAACGTATGTGAGATGGTTGAGAGGAAGAGAGGAAGATACGGGAGGAAATGGAAGAAGAGAGAAAGGAAGAGGCCCACTCCTGCGGGCGCTTCTTCTTCGTCGAACCGTGACCAATAACTATAGCAATCGTCCTGGAGATTAACAAGCGTTGTTGGCTACTCTCGAGCATCTTGGCTCACCTGTGTGCGCTTCAGCTGCCGTGCGATCGATTCCATGGATTCGATCGATTCGATGGAATGAATTCGACCAGGGAAACGCGCCTACGTACGGGGATATGTATGTGTTGCCTCTTGCGAGTAGAGAGTCGTTGAGTCAAGTTCGTGTGCGTGTACCGACACAGAGATGGCAAGAACTGCGAAATTTCGAATGAGTTGGCTGTCGTGTGTTGGGCATTCGATGCCTTAGGTTGATGGCAAAACAGCTCTAAAAGGATTTCAGGGCGTGTCCCTTTGTTTTCGAGAAATCAATAAGCTTTCTTTGTTATATTTTAATATTAAATTCGTACAATTTATTGTGATAAATTTTTCACTGTTACTGTTGGGTTGGCAATTGAGTGATTGCGGATTTTGTCATTAGGATATACGCATATTCTTGCAACTTGTCGGGTGAAAGTTGCGATAAAAACATTTAAAACATAGAATTTTTAGCGAGAATTTTTCTCACTGTATAAATTGTATGGAGATTTCAAAATTTCTATAAGTCAAAATGAATTGAATAAGTCAAATTGAATTTCGTAATCTTTGTAAAGATTACGAAAAAGAGATTCAATGGAATCGCGATCAAACGAGAAGCATTTCTTGCGTAATAAAAATGATGAAAATGAAAATTGAAATTCAAATTTTCGAGATAGTTATCAATTTTTTTAAATTTCAGTAAAGTTATACTGTACGACTAGCGATCGAATCAATTATCGCATAATTAATTGTCAAATAATCAACCGTTGACATGAATAATCGCTATAAAGTAAAACATCGATAAAAATAATTACCGTGTAATTGATCATCGGTACGTGTAACCTTCATGGGATTAACTATCGACAAAAGAAGTTACTATCCAATTAATCATCAACGAGAGTAATCTGAAGGAAGTTATCGATGAACGAAATCACTGCACGATGAACGATCGACGTAAGTAATAATTATACAATTTACTATGAACGAAAATATACTTATTATCCGGTTAATCGTTCGGTAATACATAGTAATACTCGAAATAATTATTGCACAGATAACATCATTATACAGCCGAACTAATTATTATACAATTAACCACTAATACAACCTTAATGACACCGAATCAGTCGGTAGTTGCTACAAGTAATCTCCATGGAATCAATCCATTACGCTACAATCATACTATAATTTCGTACGTACAGTTGAAACAGAATATCTAAAGGTAATTAATTTACGTGAAACAGAAATCGTTTTTCAAGACGAGATCACACTCGACCATTGGTAAATCTTAAAAGAAAAAATTGCATAGCATTTGTCGTTTCTCCGTGTCATCGTTTGAAACTTTTTAATATCCTTTTACGATCTTCGCATCTACGAAATTCACTGACGCTATTTTGAACTCACGGAAACTAGCCACGTTCCATCAAGTACACCAATTTCTCTGAAACCAAATACCAAAACGTTGAACACGACTTGCCTTGTGACTCGCCTCCTATACATTTTCTTATCAAAGTGCAGCCAGAGTCGTGGATAAATAAATAATAAATAAAGGATAACGTAACAGCGTAAAAAGCTCGCCACGAGATAGCACTCGATGCGTGCGTGGTCATCGCCGTCGCGTTTAATAAACGAATCATTGCTTTCTCCGCGTCGTAAATCGAATTTACGTCGACGGACGGGAACGAAGAGAAACTTGGAAGTCGCGTTTAGATATAAATTCACGACTGTCACGGGTTGGGCCGATGGGATTTTCGGTAAATGTCCCGTTTGCACCGTCTATAAGCGTAGATTTACGGGGCTGGTACAGTCCATAAAGCTTCCAGTTTATGGTGTACTCGCGGTTCCAACGAATGACCGGTGAATGGGAAACGATGAAACGCCGTTAGTCGAGGAAACTGGCGTGAATTGTTGGTGGAAAGCCGTGTTAAAAGTTGCGCGCTACGTCAACTTGATATTTATTGCGGTTTCGGAGCTTGGTGTTTGATTTGCCGCGAAAAATCCATTCAAGTATGCTGTTTATTGCGCCAACTGAGCGCTGGGACATTCTCGTCAAGCATTGAAATATTATAAAATATCATACTCATGGGTAACAGTATCGAAACACATCTATATGATCCAGAAATTATGTTCGCGAATGCAAGCTCTAGTTTAAGGTGTCGATTTAATGTTACTGTATCCCTGTCGATCGCTTTATCGTAACAGAACTGGACGGAACACGAATAAAGCTCTGTTCCTACTACTTTAATTAAAATTCTTTGACACGTTAATAATTCTCATTAGGCGAACACGAACAGAACACGATGCAAACTTTATTTTTACTATTTTAATTAAAATACCTTAACACGATAACAGTTCTCATTAAGTGATAGTAATTGCTAATTTTACTTTAGCTCTGCCATTAATTTTCCCCTGTAATGTACCACTTCAAACCAAAGCGGAAGGAATAAACTTTCTGTCGATCTTTTCACCCTGATGTATCACGGTTGACAGGATACTCGTTCCACGTGAACTGATAAACACGATGCAACTTTGCTTTAATGACAGTGTTTAGAAAAGCTTTAGCAATACGAATGTCCACGATGTTTAATTGGCCAGGATCGACGCGATCGCTAGCGTGTCTAATTATTATTCGATGCGGATCAACGTGCAGCGTCCAGTTTAATAAAGGATGTACGATAAAACTGATTTTGCCATGCAGCTTCAACACCGTCATAAATGTGGTAAAATACAATCGTCAGATATACAGAGAGCACGAAGAGATAAGGAAATAAATGCTGTCGGAATAAATTGCAGATTGGCAAAGTCGAAGCGTAATTCGAGGAATTCGTAGGAATTGGCGTTTACAGATCAGGTAGAATGTAGCATAGGCGAGAGTAACTCGTTTTGACATTCTTCAGATGTTTTTTTAGGGTTCGTCGAATGTTTCGAGTTTTTGGTTTCTTAGCAAACGAATCTGTCGAATTCTCGTGTCGATAAATTCAAATTGTGTTAAAGAATTATTATCCACCTAAAAATGTCATTGAAACTAGTGGAACCTGGATATTTAACTTCCCGTAATATCCAAAATAGCAAACTCCTATTTTCGCACGTATTATCTTGTACGTTGCGATGAAAACGATTAATTTATCGCATCTAATGTATTTATGAGATACACACATGCTGCGTATATTTAATATTATACGAATGTGAAAGGATATAGCAACAATATTACTATCATCGATACCATTTACAAGAGATATACAGAATTGTAGAAGATATCGGAATACGCATTACGTATCATTCGATGCTCTCTTTAACGAAACCGCGTTGAACGTATCGTCTCGTTATCCCGTGTAAACGTGATTCATTAGACGCTTTAAATTCAAACGCTTTAACGAAGCTATAAGTTTGAGCAATTAAACACGTTGGTCTCTTCTCTGCTATGATGCTGTTCTTCTTATCAATTAATTTGCATATTCCGCTCTGCTAGCGATTTTAATCGTCAATCACGTTGCTTGTATTTTACCCCTTAAACGAACCAGTTGCCTGTTGGTATTCGCGAGATCAAGACGCAATGGTATCCTCGCTTTGGTTTCCAAAAAACATATCACCTTTTTCCATCTGTAAAACGAATCGAGAGCTTTATCGGGAGCTTTATTTTTGGCTCATATTTGACAAGGCTTGAATTAGATCTAAATTAAATTTGTTTCGCGCTCGAATCAGATCTCGGTTGCAAACGTTCTCTTCGTCGTATAACAACATCATCAACTACAAAAATTGTATCTCGCCATTGAAAAAGTCGAACGACAAACCGTTTTCAACGGTGCATGAATCTAAATCGTTGAGAGTTGTTATCTCTGAAATCACGTTGCACCGTTCCTTATGTTGCACCGATGAACCGGAAGGAGGTTTGTCTCGGAGACCGCTTATTCCGCATCTCGATGCCCCTTTTGTATTTGCTCAGCCACGCCTGAGAATCGATCCACAAGAACGAGTACTTAGATCTCCTCTAATCCGTTCGTTTCCATAAGCACAGCACGCGATACATTTGATATTGTTGGCTGCATCATCCATTGGCGTCGAGAATTCATCTCTGACCCGTGCTTCCTGGCGTTCCGTAGAAATCGAACTATTTTCCTACCGAGTTAATGTACTCTGGCCGTTTGTTAACGAGCAACGATTAAATTTTGCTGATTACCAGTGTTTTATCAAGCCTTTTCCATGTGCTGGTACAACGTCTGGTATACGCGTTTAGTCTGTTCTCTCGTTTTCAAGCTGGTTAGGTTAATTTGTTTTGGAGAAAAAGGTGGTATCGTACGTCTGGTACGTGGCATCGTAGTTTATCGTAGCCGATAAAGTGGCGTCTAAAGCCTGTTGCGAGGTGCTATCTTGTAGATTAGCAAAGTAGCAAGGCAAAATGATAAAATGTTTTTTTTTCTTTTAGTAAAAGCGCTATTTAGAAGCTAGATCTACTTAACTTTGATAAACTTAACAGGAATTAATAAACTGGAATTCGTTAGTTATATAAAATCATGTTTTAACATTTATGAGAAGGTAGATAGTAGATAGATGGGTAGTTCTTCTACCAGCAGCTACGAGAAAAGTCGGTACAAGGGATAAAAAGTTCAATTTAACAAGAGCGCAGCGAAATTAAATTCTAATAGAGAAATCTGTATGCTTCTAAATAATAAAACTCATTACGTATTGCTGTAAACGTGATAATTTACGACACAATCTTCCAATTGCGAATAAATACCGACGCTGTTCGTTCTATTTTGTTGTACACTTTCATGTAATTGCAAAAATCTGATACTGCGAAATGCAGAGAAAGATGCTTCAGTGGGAAGTAAGTCGTCAAAAGCTATTTCGAACACCGATCCTGTATACCTGTCTGAACCGTCAATCTCAAGAATACGATAAGAAAAATAGTAATTAAAAAGTGATTGAAATTTTCCTTTATAATACTCGAAATTTTACGTTTCAAGCGGTGAAATTTTTGTTCACGATTCCTCCAACGAATCTTTGAACATCATTGTGATTTTTAACATTGCATATCTCGCGGCGAGAACCGATGACGCCAATGGCGGCGACGTGACTCGACGCAGCGCGCCGATTTCGATCGTTAATAGGAACCGCCTCGCAATAACAATAATAACAGTAATAACAAGAATAGCAAACGACGGTAATGGGAGAGTAGCCGCGTCCTGGTAAGGACGGGACACAACGGTGTCCCATTGTACGCGTCCCTGTCCCGATATCAGGCATGAACTGGCCCGAACAATCGGCAGAAACAGCCAGGTGGAATCGATAGAGGCCAAGCCGGTGGTCACACTTTGCTGCCTCAGGATGTGCTGGGTAGCCGGGACATACCCAGTCACCGTATACCTTTTCCTTTTTCCCCTCCATGATCCCGCCTTTTTTCCCATCGTTCGAGTTAGCCCGTCCAAGGAATCACGGTCGCCGACCTGTTAATATTAACCAGCATTCGGACTTGCAAGGAGTTGGCAGGAACTACGAAATCTCGATGCTTCAAGATTGATGGTAAAACAGCCCCAAAAGGATTTCGGTGCACGGTCCCTTCGTTCGCGAGAAACAACGTTCTTCGCACGACATGCAACATTGTAGATTTCTCGCGTTTAAGATGTTTTTGTTACAATTCCCAGGTACGAAAAATCGCGTAAGGAGACGCAGAAGTACTATATATAATAAATAGAAATAATCCAAAATTTGTCAAAATAAATTGTAAAAATTTAACGTCGAAGAAAAACATAATATCGATATTAAAAGAATTTATGAGGTAAGATGTAAAGAGAGCTTAATTTCTTGAAAACAAACGAACATACCCTGCAATCATTTTGGGGCTGATTGACCATGGATCCTGAAGCACGGGACGCGCATATAGCCAACTTTTTCGGGATTTCGCGGTTTTTGCCATCTGCTGGTTAGTATGTATACGGCACGTGCATGTACACTTGAGAAATATGCGTTTAAACGCAAGTAGACTTAGGAATGGTGATTTTAACGCGCAAGTAGAGTACGACTAATTAGATCATTTTTCTCGATGAGTTTCCAATTTTAAAGCTATTGTCCTGCTTTTGGAATTTCTCTTTGGAATTATTGCTTCGGACAGGAAAATGGATAGAGTCATTTGAATAATCGATGATCTGTTGAAGATGTTAAGGCTGCTAGAGTCGAAGGCAGCTCCTTTCTCAGTTTCTTTTTAGTTTTACTTTGAATGCGACAGATAACTGTTGCACTATAGAATTGGTTATTAAATTACAATATTTAAGTGGTATGTATTTTTAATACGCTTTTGTCAGTCGATTTACGCTGAATCTATTTGCATTAATAGATTTCAAGTGGAATATTTCATGCGATTAAGATATCTACCGACGTACATCTCAATTCATCAATAAACCGTCTAAGCTCGTTTCACGTTTCATTCGACGTATCAGAGAGTTAGCTGGAGCGGCTGTGGGAAAAAACGCGATGCCGATCCGCCATTTTTCCTGTGCGGCAAGTCGTGCGTTTCTTCTTTCATTAAGATGTAATCATTGCTTTTAACGAAGCCGAATGTTTCTTTAACGACTCGATCCGTGGCCGGCGCGGCATTAGCGCGCGGTACAAGGAAATCGTCTTCATTACCCCGGTGAAACATTGTAGCAATCCGACTTGAACTTTTTTATCAGGACAACACGCGCAATTTCCATCGGTTATGCTCCCTGAACGCTGTGTTTTAGTGTTAGCAGCCACCGGCCACTAGCGATGGTGCCGATACGACACGTACCGATGTTATACAAACAACTAGGGATACGTAATTCATTGGAATCTTGCGTGTATTCGTTGTATCAGTGTGAAAAGAATATTCAACAATTAGATACTGAATTAGATTTAGATACTAAAAATTGGGTATTTTGCTGTAATTTAAAATGAAAAAAAAAAAGAGAAATACATGAAAGAATGATGTATAATCGGTAATATATATAAACTGAAGGAAAAGAAAATTATGTCGTGTAAGTACAAGTTTGAAGATTGTTATCCGTGTTACTTATATATGTATCAGTTACTCATTAAATGTGGAAACTAGTGTAAAACTCTTTCGTAGATACTCGTGTAAAGTTTGTTGAATTACTTTTAGTTATTTATAGAATTTACCTTACCTGATGCTCTTTTTTCTTTCTATTAAGATAAAACTGGTCATACTATTTATCCATGTTATCGAGTAATCATCCAGTAGAACGTATTTGAGAAATTGTAGTTAACAAGTAAGTACAGGTGCTAGATGCTATTTTAATACCTGCGCTGATTATTCAGTGACTTACTTATCTTAAGATTTTCTTCTATTTCATTTAATTACATGTATTTTTGTTTCATTTATTTCCCATTAATCTTATTAAATCATTTTCTGATCTATTAGAGCGAATCCGTTGAAGTTTACAGAATAAATTCTGATCTTTCGATGACCGAGTGTTTTATCGCCTTAATTAAATTGTATTTAATTATTATTAGACTTGACTGTATCTGGAAACCAATGTTTATTAAGAGAACAAGATACAATATGAATGTAAGTTACATATGTGTACGTACATATTTATATATATGCAAGCTGTGATTACATTTTAGCGAATTTATCTGCGAGAAGTTCTTAAATAATCGTTTTAAAAAATAGGTTGAGGTAATGGAGGATAATAAATCTAAATGCACAAAATAACAAGTCACGACCGTATCATAAACCTAATTCATGTTGCAAATCTTGACATATCTATGATCCAATCGCTTCACGATTTACCCGTGGTCTGATTTATTCTATCCACGACCCCTCCTTCCATTTCTCCGTTATATATATGTATGCTATATCACACACACACTACTCTGGGAATAGTTATATTCTCTCGTCGATGATCAATTTATTTGTATATTTCAGTATCAATTAGAAATAATTAAATTTTAAAATTCGAGCACGTTCTACTTGAAATAAGGACGATGGAAACAAAGAAGACAAATAATTGCTTGAGAAACGAGGATGTACGCGAATAAACTCTAAAATATTGCGTTAAGATAACACGCTATTCCTGTATTTGCTAAAAAGTTCGATTATTTCTACATACTTTGTTACATACGCTTTAGTTCAATAAAAATGACCTTTTTACAAACAGTATGAAATCTTCAGCATTCTCAGTGGACGATGCATAACAGTTCGTGATCGCTAATTCATTGAATTTCGTCGGATAAATTCACACAAAATTTATACGCTAAAAGTCTGATGAAAATTTGCAAGGCAAAAATTATGAAGATTTTCGACTCGATACACCGTGTCCCGTAACGAAAGAAATTAAATATTACGCGATAGCTTTGACTCGATACACTTTGCACAACCCGTTTCTCATAATTCATTTTACTTCCACAATATAAAATTTACCACACGCTTCTACACAATCCATCGACGATTCAAACATCCCGAGGCTGGTTTCTCAGACGTCGGACG
The DNA here is from genome assembly GCA_014737535.1 of Bombus cullumanus. Lineage (NCBI taxonomy): Eukaryota > Metazoa > Arthropoda > Insecta > Hymenoptera > Apidae > Bombus > Bombus cullumanus. Next base: position 3,356,599 of record JACXIX010000044.1, on the reverse strand, counting down.
AGTCGTTTCGCTTCGACCCCGTTGCTCGTAATTCACATAGCCGAGTTGTCCACTTCATCATCGCTTTCATCGCAATTAGACACCGCGGTGAACTGCTATACAAGCCGCGGAGCGGATCAAACGCCATTTAAGGATCATGGATCTCGCCCCGCGGCTGACGCGCGTTTGGATTTCACTCGGCTGGAAATAAGGGCAGCCTGCCGACCGCCTCATTCGCCACATTGTTGCATCGGTTCGTGATATATACGCGTACCGAGTGCTCTTCCTTTTGTTACGCGTTAAACCCGTAGCTCGCAAGCCGAGCAGAAAATACAGCGACGAAAATAAATTCACGCGATCGATTGTCGTTACTGGCGGGGTAAAAAAATGAAGAAAAGCTGTTATTCAGAGACGAAAACATACGAAACCTGTTGCTCGTGTTATTCGTGATCAGAAGCTTAAAAACTGTTATTTAGGACTAAAAACAGGAGGTTGGTATTCATAGAGGGAAAAAAGAAGTTTAGATTACCAGAGGTTTAGGTATAATGTTTGCTTTCGATTCATAGGGTGTCTCAAAGTTTAACAGACGAATTTGGTTAGTGTATTTGCAAAGATATGTAAAGACGAATCGATCTAAAATAAAATCACAGACGACGTCGTAGGGCGAAGTATTCTTCTCTTCGTATTTCGCACCTTTACTGCAACTTGTCGGTGCAACGTCGAACGTTGGTGACGAGACATTTTTCCACCGTGTACCGACGTACAATAACAAAATTGCTTCGAAAGCAGATTATATAGGATTAAACCGGGGCAGACAAGTTCGCTAAGTACGCGTGTAATGACGGGCTTTTCTTCGTTCGCGTATTAGCAGCATCCTAAACCTTGAAAAAGCGACACAGGAAGCCTATCAGCGCTAATTAATGCCAAAGTTCGAAACTGGTTCTCCTTTTTCATCGTCCAGTGTCTTGCCGATCCGCCACAAGTTCCAGGTACAGTTTTCTCCTAATAATCATCGATTAACGATTTGTCAACCGTGATGTGATGTACAGCGTAATAATTGGAACTTGTTTTTGTCGAAGGTAACTATCGGACGTACTGGTCGAAAAGTATTTCGTACAAGTATTTCTCCATTGGAGCAATTAAGACCCGAGTCACTTTACTTACTTTCTAATTTTCATTGCGTCTCGCGGTCGGGAAACAGACGAGAAAAAAGAAGGCTTGTTGCGTCGTTAGGATCCGGCATTATAAATCGAAGATGCTACGGGAGTGAACCGCAACAGCGGGGAAAAAGAATCCAAGTCCATTCGACACTGTCGTCTCGCTAATGATCGGCCGTAGTATGATAAATAGTTCTACTCGGATTTCTAATCTTGAAAAAACTCTTTGAGAATGTGCCACTTTCGCTCGTGTTAAAATAACAGATCACCTACTCACTGTAGTATCGCGTTCGATTTTATTGGTTCGTTCGACGTTAGATTAATGGTTTAAATTAATCAAACGGGAGGATATTTTCTATAAATAAATACGTAAATATATCGCTGTCTAATAATTCTTCATTCTTCTATCCTGCCTGCGTAACTATCGTCGAACAAAGACGAATTTGAATTTTTCGTCTCTCCCTTGATCAGTATAAATAAATAGACGCGATCGCGAGCGAATCAGTATATACCGAGTATCCACGAATTAGCGATCAACATCTACGAGATTGTCCGAGTTATTATCCAGTATTTAGTTATCGAGTTATCTGCGAGCGATCATACACTATCGTCGCGAATACATTGAACGAACGTCTTTCGACAGTATTTATATTTATTTAATTTATTTCAAATATATTTGACGGGTTGCAACAGCGATCTCTCGCTCTTGTTATCATCGATCCTTAACCAATCCTCTACAGATTCTTAACAGCTTTAACAGAAGAAATGCAACGTAACCTACATAATAATTCTGTTTCGCTTCAAAGGAGTTTCTCTTTCCAATAAATATTTATTTACTCTCCTAAAGGAGAAACTATGTTCTTCGTTTTACTGAAACGGCGAAAATGCAATCTCAATTTTATCTATAACAGATTTCCGTTTCGTTTAACCACGAATATTCCCGGAACTACGAATAGTTGTACGTAAAGCTCGATACGAAATTTCTTTTCGTTTCTATCTTCTTTATTCCCAGAAATTATAGTTTGTAATATATTTATGCGCCTGTATACAGAAAAGTTACATCTACTTTTATCCTTTCTACGCTATTACGCTCGAGAAACAAGCTGCGAACAGAGTAAAATAGAGGAACAGGTAAGAATTAATTTCATCGTTTTTCCTAAGCGTAGCAATGTTTGCAATATTTTTCCTTTTAGCTTGGAAACGAGATACCTTGATAATCTCGCTTTATTTATCACATTGTAATGTATGTAATTTCTGAAGCTTACAGATAAGCAAACCGATCGTTGAAGAATCGATAACGATCTACGACAGAACACCTGGTCTACGCGAGCTTATATAAAAAAGAATTGGCGAAAGTGTGATTTCGAAACCACGATCGTTCCCAATTTTCATCGCCGATTTTCTTCGTGCCTTTCGAAAAAATCTGCTCGCAGTTTCACGTACGGTGACTCGTATTAATATTCGAACGATTCTCAGAAACTAATCGATCGCCTCCACTTTTTGCCAGTATTTCAATTTTCTTCCATAAACACACGAGATTGATATTCAATTCTAGAAAAACAAATTACGTACTTCCATCAGATCATTTTTCATAACAGGGTAATGTAAATAATGGAGATTCTAAAATGATTGATTTAAAGAAGGTAGCCTCAACACGTGCCTATAGTAAGCATCCATGCAATGGTATAAATACGAATTTTTATTAAAAATTATATAATAAAATTATACGATATACTCCTATTATTACGAAAAGTAAAAAATCAATATTCCATTAAATTTTAATAAATTACAGATTAAACGTGTTAAATATTAGCAAAAGAAATGCTGCAGGCAAATTTAAGAAACGGTATTTGGTAACATCGTCGCTTCATTCTACTTTTCACTTTATGGAGTGAACTTTTGAGCGTTTCGTTGAATCGTTTCCTCCCTCCCTCGGGTCTAAAAGTCCTCTGCTCTAAACCTCTCTACGTAAACAATGTCGCTCCAAATTCCTATAATAAAAAAAAAAAAAAAAAAAAAAGGAAAGGAACGTAACAACATCAAGGAGGCTTGTTATCGTTTTATCGGCGACCATTTTTCAGCGAGACACTGCCTCTGGACTGTCGAGATAGCATCGTTATCCCAGCTCGTGACCAATTATATTCATAGTCGTCGCGAAAGCAGCCGACATGGAAATCGATCGATGGACACGACGCTACTTTTTATTAACGACGTAACGTCGTCGGTATCGGTCATCGATGGAATTAGCTGCTGGTCGTCGCAACGAAAATTACCTGAAACCCGGTACGAAACTCTTATTTCAACCCGGCCAGGGTAGGCGATCGCGCTCTTGATCACCACGGTTATTGCTTTTTCGCGAAATTGTTATTATTAGACGATAGCGATCTCTCGTCAAAGTCGCGCACACGGCACTTTCTAGGCTAAGAGCTGGCACCGGGTCCTCCCGCAGGAATCCCAGCCAAGAGAGATCGGTACGATCGAAACGCGGTGTAATTAGAGGCCTATCTCTGGTGCAGGTGGACGCGTTAACGAGCTACAGTGATCTGCAGTATGGATTTGAGGAGACACGGCCATTCGGATGATAGACCGATAGAAAGATTACCGTACGGTAGTTTTGTTGTTAAATCGTGGTCTACTTTCGGAGTTGCACCGAGTTCTTTTTATTAGAAATGTCTTTATTTTAGGTGGAACAGTCAGGCGATCGGTTTACAGTGTATCGTGTATCACAGTAAAACTGCACACCGGTTAATTATTTTCATAGTCTGGCAAATGCTCGACTAGGGGAATATCTGTTTAGGAACCAATTTATCATCCGCTTGACAAAGTTAATGGAAATACGAATTTTCTGGGTTGGCAACTAAGGAAATGCGGATTTTGTCAATACCAACTAATGACAAAATCCTCATTTCTTAGCTGCAAAACCATTAAAATGCACATAAAATACATAAAGACGTACGAGGATACGTAAAGATTCGTAAAACGTCGAGTATACTCGTCGAGCATCATTTGCTAGACGAGAGGAATATCTGTTTAAGGACCAATTTATCATCCATTTGGCAAAGTTAATGAAAATACGAATTTTTTGAGTTGGTAAGTAAGCGAATGAGGTTCGCTCGAGCTAGCAACTAAGTGAGTCAATATCGACTAATCCACATAATCGACTAATACTTTTGTAAATGAAATTCGTTTTCCATTAGAAATGTCTCTATCTCGAGTAGAACAGTTTAGCGTATCATATATCAAGTTAAAATGGACCTGGAAATACGATCCGATTACACGTTGCGTTCTGAATTGACAGTCGCGAGACTTTCGTCGATTTCCATTTGCAAACTTTCGATGTAGTAGATAAATTAACCTAAAAGCCACGTGCGTGTACCGTTATGGGTGGAGACCAGCGAGCTTGTCCTTCAGTCTTCTATTTAACCGCATACCTTCTAAAGAAAGGGATATGTACTATGTTTTGCAACAAAACTCGGACGATCACGACGTTTAACTACCGATCGAAGGCAATTTAATGGAATAACGTGGCCATTTTGCGCAGGTGCGAACGATTAAAGTGAAAATGCCAGGTGGCCACCAATTTTCTATTTATTTCGAAGCTGACAGAAGATAGGCGCATGTAGCAAATATTTTCAATAACGTTTCGTTTTTTCGAACCGCGATCAACAGCCGATCGAAAGATAAAGCGATAATTAAGGCGATCGTAAATTATTGGTTTAATTAGTCAGGGCAGAGTATGTGGGCTTTACGATGTGATTTGAGGGATGGTCGATGGGTATTTTCAGTGTGTTATTCGTTCAATAATCGAGATTCATCGCGCTCTGTGTGGCGCAATTAAAGGGAAAATCGCGTTTCTTCGAAGGAGATATTAAAACTGGTCTAACGCGATTTACTTTAATGATTTACTGTACAATTATTCGCAGCTATTAGCAACTCTCAGGTGATGTAAATAATTGTCAAAGTTATGTCGATAGCTGATTAAGGTACATAAGATTATTAAGGGTAAGAGAGAAGAATCGTTGAATAACATTTAGAGTATCTCTGCTGAATTTTAATATTTAAATTTTATTCAACGTTCAAATCGTTTGGTATGCAAGTTGCTGGTGGTTTCATACGAATATTCAATAGTCGAGATTTCCAAATATTTGTACGTAATAAATATTCTCTGACGGACATAGTTAAACAAATATCTGTGTCATTATCATGGGCCGAGGTTGCAATTATTAATTTCAAGTTCTTAAATCAATACGAGAAATTGCAATCAATTACAGTTGCGCGTTTTATATCGAAGCAAAAGGAAATTCTGATTATAGAAGGTTAAAACGCTGAATGCTCATCTTTCACTCATCAAATTCGAAACGTCTTTCAAATAAGCCTTTCAATCATCCCGTCTCCACGTAAAAATCATTTTCCAATCAATCACTTTGCTCAAACACTGTCTCGATTTTTTCCTCCCGAGCGTAAAAGTTCATGGAGGAGGATTCTGCCATAAGCTGTAAGACGTTAAGGTGTAACGATCGACATGGTAAGTCGCGTTCTTTGCTCGTGTCCCACGAACAGATCGTAGGATATGGTCGTGCGATAGTCGTCGTCGAAGCGTGTTTCCCAATTGTCCATCAGTTTCGTTGCAGCGAATCTTCGCGGTTCGAGAAGGCCACGTAAAATTCGGCGAGTTGCTCATCGAACATTCTGTTCTACCACGTATACGCATACTAAACCGCTGTTTCTTAAGTTAAATTTTTCCAGCATATTTCGATGCAAATACAAACAAAAATTGGCGAAGAAAAGAAACGTAAATTGAACGCTAACTACGCTTGGAAGAATTTTTTATTGCAAAGAATTGGCACGATGCAAGTTGTTGCTCCGAAGGTAACGTTGTAAAACAGCATGAAAATGATACGACGATTTATGTACATAAGTGACAAAGAAATTTGCCAAAGTATTACCTGCAAGAATTTCTAACGAAAGAATCGGCGAAGAAGATAATGTACCCGCATAACATTCCTACGCGTTCAAAAGCAAGCATAGGATTAAAGATAGTAGCGAGATGGTACGAAAGACAAAAAGAAAGCAATCCTATGGAATTACTGGAAGAACTTTAAAGAAAATATGCAATTTAGTAGCCGAGTACAGATCGTATTGGGAAAGTATACTAGAAGAAGAAAAAGATGATTGAAACGTATATATGTATGTAATAATACGCAATAAATTACATATTGTTTTTCACATTGAAATTTGATTATAACGCAAATCGTATGATTATCCGAAAAAATTCGATTATCCTCTATCTATGTTTGTTCGAATAACCGAGATGCTATTTTGTTATTAAAATATTCTTCCAACTAATAGCAAGTAACTCATACCGTCACTTTTTGTCTTTTTAACTTTGAAAGTAAAAGAAAAAGAGAATAAATTAATGATAAAATAAGAAGAAAAGAAAATTGTCTACCATATGAAATATGGAGTAATTCCTGCGCGTTTTCTTTAAAACAAACTATCGTGGAAAGGTAGAATTTTCGAGTTATCTGCCAGAAAAAAGCAACAAGAGAGCAATAAAGAACCAGTAAAAGGTAAAATGATGTCAACAGCGTTAATCGATTAGTAACAAACAGACAGTATGTATCTTTACATACGACAATACGACTAACGGATGAGAAATGATAATTGAGATCACTTGCGCAACTCTAGAATATCCAACCGAGTTTGAGCCTTCATTTTCCAATATTTCTATTAAGTCGCTTATCAAGTGGCCTGAAACGTTCGTTGCTTTGACACTTGGTCGAATTTATGAGTCACTTTAGTTCGCTTCCAGCTTTTTAATAGTGTTGCGTATCGTTGCGTAGGCTGTAATAACTCACACGTCACGCGTCAAGTTAATCTTACGTGATGGATCATTGTAAAATATGTACAAAGTAACGATAGCTGTCGATGTTAAGGTACTTAACAGTTACACGGTTGCTACTTATCCTTACTGCTGCTAGAGCTCTTTCCGCGGTTCTTGATCTTTCTTTTGCGTCTCGAGTAACGGAAGTAGCGTCCATCGATATTTATAAGACGGGAAATTTTTCAAGGAAATGTGGAAATTATTCTTCTTAAACGGAGGTTTACAAGCTCTACTTTTTAATTTCAAATATTCGTATCGAAATATGCAAATTTAAACTTCGATAATAGCAGTATGAATTTGTTAATATTAAACTTGGGATTAAAATTCTTTTAAAACATTCTGCAAAGGAATTCTTTCCTGAAAAATTCCACGTTTCCAAAGGATCGAAGATTCGTATCTACCCGCCAGATGCGAACGTCAGAGAGGAACGTCAACAGACCAAACTTAAATAAATAACTGTCAGAAGGTTAAAGAGCCAGAAATAGCCTGTCGAATGCGAACTCTAAAGAAACGACGTTTCGCGTGCAAGATTAAAATAAAATGAGTTCGAATTTCACCAAAAATTCCAATTTACTATCTATTCATCGGAGATCTGAGCTGTAGCGCGTCGCATGTCGTTCTGATCGACGCGTCATAACCAGACGTTGAAATCTCCACGCTCGATCGTACGACGATTGAAGGTGCGTTTAGACCAAACGATCGAATGCTCGTTCTTCCATCGCTTTGGTAAAATCAAAGTACAAACGAGCGCGTTTTCTATCGTCGTCTGTCGATTGTTTGGCGAATCGTTCGCCGAAGCGAGTGTGTGCGAGCAGATTGTGCTCGTTTACGCTAAACGAGTTAACGCTATTCCTCTGACTCTGCGTTCTCGCTCGCTCGGTCTAAACTCACCTTAAACCGGCGGAACACAGGCGCGCACAACTTCATCGCGCACGAAATCGTTCGATTGTACCGTGTTAACGCGTTCATTCATCACCGATCGTTCCTCGTCCCGTGCACGCACACGTTTTCACGTGGCACGCAACGAAATCCATCACGATCCGCGTTACCGCAGCTGGTTGGCGGCGAGAGAATGCGTCACGGTTCATCGAGCTTCGTTATCGCGCCTCTCCGCGCCATTTGACGCGCGTTTTCCCGCGAAACAACTGGATCCACGAGCGATCGAACGACGCGATGAGATCGCGCCAGTGCAGAACGATGCCGCTGTGTGCCGGGCGTTGAACGTTTGTAATTGGTGGCGGCGTGACGGTGAAACGATTTATCGATACCGGCGGACCCACCCGTGGCCAAGAACAAAGCAATAATATATCAGGATAGCCCGTTACGCGCGCATCGTGTACCGTTATCAAGGACAATTACGCGAATAGATGTGTATACCAGCGATGGGATCAAGTACGTCGCAAGTACGTACATCGGTTCGAACATTCACCGATTGGAAATGACGGACATCTGAACGTAAAATAGTTAGAAACGGAGGAAATCTGTTACGTCCAGTCGAAGATATGGATCTTGGAGACGAACAACATTTATTGGATCATAGATGGAAAACAGAAGTTACATTTTCCACCCTTTAAGGAGGAGTAACGTTAAAATTCAATCGTCGAGCGATTCTACATCAAAAATATTTCTTCGTTTGTTTTCGATTGCTTTATTCGGAATAAGTATAGAAAAATGGATTTGTCGTAATATCTTCAATATTATATACGTAATTACGTATGTATTGGGTACATAATTGTGTACGTATTATTAATATTATACAATTAAGATGATCATACATTTAAGGATCAAGAAACATGGAATAAAATTGAACAGATTTTTCTACCTATACTTACAATTTGCAGCCTAATTTGCAGTGCTCCTAATAATACACATACTCGTAAGGAACTACCCGTGGTATGGAAGAATCCGTACATATATACATACACGGTATGCACGTAGCTACATGAAATGAAACGATCGCTTTCGAGGGAAGATCTCGAGCTCGGTGACCTTTCACTGTGCGCGTTCGATATAAGAGGCATGTAATTTTCTCGCGGGCTCGTTTTGTTGCTAATGCAACGGTTAGTGGCGCGAGATTAGCCGGCGATCGTGCCTGTTACACGATCCTGCATCCGACTAGGAGGATGCGATTTCTCGAACCTGTGGACCAACCGATTTTTCCTCGAGCCTACAGTGTCTAATTACTGGGAAAACATTGCCCCGAGCGACAGATAATGGAAAAGATATTAGCGAGATTAATGGTGGAAATGGCCTATTTCGCGTGTTTTTTCTTCCTCTTTTTTTTTTTTTGTCAAGTTCCATGTGTAGGTATACGCGTATGTACATTTTAAATTCCATTATAATAAACTCCCCGAATACAAGAAAATTAGATATACATATAGTTATATAAAAATGATACATTAAAGGCGAATTTGAAAATACAGCGGTGCGCAAATACTTTCTGTAGCCACCTGCACGTAGTTACGCGTATCGAAACATGCATATAATTACCTATATATTAAAGAACACGAATTCGTAATTTCTTGAAACACGTTGCACGTGCTTGGTGTACGTACACGTGTCCGTTTAATACAGGTTCAGAGCCGTGAACTCAGGAATTAGGTGTACTATCGACGTTGTTACCTGCTGGAGTAATCCACGATGAACTTTGAGATTACGCAGGGTGATTCTAGAAAGTGGGTTTGGTTGAATTAGCTTGGTTGCAAATGAAGGTCATTCGTCATCGCTACGAGAATTATTACTAAGCAGTTTTGATTGGTAATTGCAAGTTTGATGTTAGTTTTGTTAATCGCGATGTACTTTCAAACCATCGAATAGTTAACGTAGTAATTCGTTGCGTGTAAGAGTATTGGAATCATACCGGAATTTGCTGCTCGATCGAAGAAGATCGATTTTACAGCGTTATTATAGGATAATTGCGTTAATACTGCGTATAATATAATCGTACGTTCTATTACAACGTCTAGCATAAAAGAAACGTTCAAGGCAAATTGACGATATCGATATCAAACTTTCTTGTGTCAGCCATTGGTATGTACCTACGCGCATAAAATCTCGCTTAATCTTTAATCGATCAGTCGTCCCATAATCGTACTTCGACCTAATTACGTTCCGCCAGAAACGCCGCCATTCCTTACGTTTGATCTGGAAATATTCGTAAAATTTTGCCGCAGTAATGGCGCAAGAATTGCAAGAATTGTACCGAGGAAGAGTCACGCGAACCCCGTAATCCGTTCGTAAAACGCGAAAACGAGAACGCACGATGCTTCTTGAACGAAGGTTCGATTTCAAGAGGGCCACGCACGCCATCGTATCGTCCCTACCAGACGATTAACGTTGTCGTTATCGAATGTTTTCCCCAGCATCCTCGTTATCGCAGCTTAAAACGCCGTTAAAAGCCAAGGGGCCGGGAAAGAAGAGCGCGCTCGCTATATAACGAACACAGAAAACAACTTTTCAGAGCGTAAATAAGCGTGTTCAATCAAAGAGACATTAGAACGGTACCGAAGCGTGGCCGGAGGATCTCGAACTATCCCGTCGACAAGGCGCAGGTGGACTAAAATAATGTTAGAGACCTAACGTACTTGAGACACAAGGTCGTTACAACGTGGAAGAATTATGGCGTAGTTTGCCGGAGTAATGGGATTGTCTGTTTCATTGGATTCGATAAATGAGATGGCAGGCAGCGATTTAATTGTCCGACCTAGAAGGATAAAGTAGACGATTGAGTTTTCGAAATACTTGTTGTACAATAAACGTGACTTGCATTCTTCGAAAGCAATGCAGATGCAATAAATATTTCGTGAACGGTGTAAATTATATAGTTTATAAGCAATGCTTGAAATCCTCGATCTTTTACCTGATACAATACTCGTCGAAACACTGATTTATCAATGGATATATATATAGTGGTGAAAGATTTGGAAGAATTTTTTTTGTCGTCCAAAGAATCCAGATTGTACAAGTTGCAGTGAAAATATACCGTAAAACAATTACGACATTATTCCTTGCAATTTTCTTTCTTTTCCAAAATCTACTGCTTTGTAGTAGAAATAAGAATAAACAAAATTTCCCACATTGTATCACGATTCGAAGTTGAGATTCCGAGCTACGCGGAATGATGGGTTAAATCTCTGCAAATCTGTTCTCGCAAGCATGTAGGAAAGGAAACTACGATCTTCACAATGCCTCATAAAGCTGTACAACGTTGTTGCGCCAGAAATTACTTCGAATTTTTGACTTCCTGTTTCGGAATCGCGCTCCACCCTATATATATCTCGCGACTCTTACGGGATCCAGCGCGGTCCGACCTTTTGACGCAACGGCTCTAGCTCGCGGGTAGAAAAATATTAATGCAGGCATTAGAAAGTTCCGTGTGCTCGCGAGATCCTCGTCGTCCGCGTGCACGCGCGCATGTACGCCGTTGCAGAATTTTATGCATCGGTTGCAGTCGCGTTTTATCAGCTGCTTCGCATTCTTCGGGATGCGCTTTAATTCCGCTTCAAACGAGCTTCTTCTCTTGCGTTTCGCGGCCATGCGGAAGGATTGGATCGACTACGATAGGGCAACTCTTTTCCGGATGATCGTTTCTCTCGACGATTCTTTCGAGGTTCACGAGGGAAGATTGCGTTCACACACGTCGGAGAAGTTTCCGTCCTTTCGTCGTCAATCTCTTTTTTGTTGTGTTATATCAAAATGAAATATTCGATACATGCGTCTAATCGTTACAAAACACATACGTCGTAATTTAAACGTTTTTCAACTTTTAAAGATAAACATGTTGCAACTTGGGAGGCTTAAGAAACGGATCTGGCAAATTCGCTAAATGCGAAGGTAAATTACATACAAAGGAGAGCAAATATTGTCCAAATAAATTACTCCCATAACAAATCAATATAAAATATCAGATTGCGATATTGGAAAGCATAGTAATAGTATTTTCGTTGCTCTCTCGAATCTCTCGCATTAATTGCGTAGATAATTTCGAACAAGCAGAACACGTGATCCGTAATCGGACAAACACGACAGCTACAAAGCGTACAGGGAATCCCATTCGGAAACGTGTGTAACTGTGCGTCTCAAAGTTGCTTCACGAGTTTATGTAGGACATGGTTAAATGGTTTTGGAACGACAAATTTCGAAGTGGAAGACCAGTGGCAATTTGTGCGTCGGTTAGTCTTGTCGGAGGATTCTTAAGTGGGACGTTAGGGATTCAATTTTATGGAAATGAGAGAGTACGTTTCAGATAAAGGCTAAAACAGGCTTTGGCTTTCAGATGACGGGTACCGGAGAAGGACGATCGGTACCACGGGAGAATGGAATAGGGTATCGACTGAACAAAAATTTGTTATTCGACGTTGAATAATTAAATAAATTACGATAATTACGGAGCATTTATTTTGAATGACATGAAACTAATATCTACTTAGAGGCAATTTATTACCGCTACAGCTACGAGATAACTTTTGATACATTGTACATCGCGAGCTGTTTGATAATCAAAGAACGGTTTTATAAGCACCAGGTGGTTGAAGCAGAAAAATTTCTCTACTTTTACGTCCCTTTAATTCGTGTCTCTCGTTTTACGCACATTTTCCCGGGGAAAGGAAATCGCGTACTATCACTCCATTCTACGTACTAAGATCTCTACCATTTTTTAATGCCAAATATAAAAAATACATACTTCAAAATTCTTTTTCTTCTTCTTAATAATTCGGTTAATTACAGCGATATTAAGCTTGAAAATACGAGATTTATAGTATCATACTTGATAACTTTCGTATTAACGTTTGCTAATCCCCGTTCTATGACTCGTTAGACGTTGTAGGAAATTGAAATCAGCCTGATCGCAACATCCCCGCAATCTTCGAAATAGTTGCATCGTAATTGCATAACGACAATTCGGAAATATCACGGAGAGGAATTGCAAGTGCGATACGCGGTCGAGATTGGCCGGCTCTCTCGATTATCGCGGATCCCCCTTGGTCGACGTATTTCGTTCCCAGCTACGTTCCGTTACAGCCAGATACGCTCGTATTCCTGGAATTACGAGCCGCGTGTTCGCGCGGCCGCCACGAAATTGCGGGGTATCGATCAAAACCGAGCGGATATCTAATAGCTCGGATGCACGTTTTCCTCGCGCTCTCCCCGTTTCATCCTCATCTTCTCTCTGTTTATCCACGGAGGAAATACGGCTCCGTTGGTGGCACGGCGGATGGGAGAAATCTAGCGAGGTCGTAAAATCAACAGGGTCGTAGGAGGTACTTAGGCTGTGGTTACGGGAACAATAGATTCGGAAGGTTCGCATAAACCATCGAAAAGGAAATATTTCGAGGTTCAAGCAAATGTCTGCCTGCGCAGGTTTCATCTTTTCGTAGTCGTTCTTGTAAAAGTATCAATTTCGATTTGAAATCTACGACCTATTTATCACTTCTGGAGCTTTGCATTGATTTCTTATATGTATAGGCGCCTGTTGAAACTATCGAATTATAAAATTTTATAGATATATTGTCTTGTTCGCGAATTTATTTAGCTAGCTGTCGTACAGGGGTGGGAAGCCTTTTCGTTTCTCTATTTTAATGGCGCGTTAAATAAAATTCTCGTTGTCGTAAAATCAACGGAGCTGTCGAGATACTTTGCTTACGGTAGCTATGAGAACAACAGATTTGGAAGTTAGGCGGAAAACTGAGGATTCGACGAGATATTAGGGGGACTATGAATACATGTATGAGGTTTCTGACATTCGAATTGTTCATTGGTAATATGATGCGCGTTAAATATTGTACTTAACGTTGCTTTTTTATAATGTCTCGTCAAATTTCCGATGCAGGAGAGACAACTTGTAGAACGATGTAATGGAACTGATCATACGAGTCAGCGTTATTTCCTCTTATTGGAAACGAGTGCTAGAAGCTTTGCTTTCGCTTGTTATACGAAGCTAATGTCAATTTTATTTCCAACCTCTGCAAGATCGAATGGAAGATTTCAGACGACCATGTTCGGATCTGTCGATCAACTTCTGTCCATCTCGTTTATTTTCCTTTTATTCGTTTCGAATTGCGTTTTCCCGAAAAAGTTATTCAGAAACGATTGAAGTAATAGTCTAACGACATCGTAGAGACAAATTATGAAAATTACTGCACAGTTTAAGGAGAAAGTAATCTCAAAGAAAAAGTTGAATATCTTGCTAATACAATCTTTGTTAATTCGGCGAACTTGCTGGTACTAAATCACGTTGCAATGCAGTAAACTGCTATTAACTCGGGTGCATTAACTTCTCTCTTCCGATAGGAGAATTAGCAGAGGAAGTAAGTAGGTCAAGTAGTGTCATCCTCTTAATGGACTTATGAATTATGATTTAAAGAAGCCGTTACTTATTTAATTCTAAAGTTAACCGACTCATATAACCTGTCGAATTTTTGTACTGTCCATTTCTTGATAGTTCGCTCGTTGCAAAATTTCTTCATTTTTATTACCACAAGTACCGTAAACCATGCAAAAGCTTCCGATATATAATTACATACGTATCAATACGTAGCTTCATTAATCCATTTTCGACATCTGAAAGAACAGGCTCGATGAACTAGCAGCACTAGTTTGCGAAGTTGCAAATGAAGTTTGAGACTTGCACGACTCTGACCTATGCTAATATTTCAAGTTTATTACCAGACTGTGGACTTTTACGCACTCGTAAAACATTCGAATGCGCAAAAATGTAGAGAGTTGCAACAATTCACGTTGCGATATTTAGAGGCTGAAACGCATCTTTCTATCTTGCAACTTCTATTTCTGTAGTAGCCGTATTCATAAGAATATAAACTTGTCATTTGCATGAAACAGTCGATTTATTGCTTTCGAGGATCTATGTATTCATTTGTTAGACATGTATCTGTTATATCTGTTTATTTTAGCGTGATTGTTCAAACTATACGAATAATTTTGTTCACGAAATTTTAGGTATCATATGGGAGAGCCTTTTCACCTGCTTCTTCGTTTTGATATTATATAAGATTTTAATAACTTAACAGATTTTTAATATAAAACTTGAATCGTTATCGTATAAAAGAAAATTATCGTCGTATGAAAATATTTATCGCATTTCACTTGAACATCGAAATATTCAGACTTCGCTATATCGGTGATCAATGATCGATCAATCCGAAACGAATTTTAAACGAAAGTAAAAACGTCGTTGTCATACGGTAGATACGCGAATCGTTGTATGTGGAGTTCATTTTTGGTCTCGCTTGACCATATACGCTTCAAGCTTTCTCCGATGAAGTTATTAAGTAACTTCAACTTCTAACATGTTCGATCACGATTGAAGATCAAAGGTGAAGAACATGATAAGCCACATTTTCCGACTTTTACTGGGGTGTAATTTTCAAATTTAATGCGCTGTAAATCAATCTCACACAATACCGCTGAAAGTAGTTCTTATTTGATTTTTTAACGAAAATACATACGCGTTACTCGTACTTTCGTTTAAACAACATTCACGAACAGAATTCTATATATCATAGAATATAAAATTCGTTAAAGAGTAGAAAATTTTCCAGCAAAATTTCTACCCAACTTCTTCGGTCGTTCCAAGTATTTCATAATATTTCGAATCATAATATCGTGGAATTGTCGCAATTTCAATAACGCAAGCTTCGACCACGTTTCGAATCACCTAATCCCATGTACCATGATATTACACCGGATCGTTTCTTGCCACTAATCTTCGGAATAAATCTATTCACGATATTTCAAAAGCGTGGAATACGTTCAAACAAGTTCTATTAAGTTTCAGCGCCGCTCGAACATCTTCGTTTCATCTAACAGCTGTTGTGCAGTTTCATAGATTCGTTTCAGAATCACGATGTTACGGTATCCTAGAACCTATTTTCGCAAATATTCTGCCTGCCGCCGGATAATATTGCAACTGGTCAACAAGTTTAAAATTATTCATCGAATTCCCCATATCGTTTGAATATCTTAGTTGCCGTGGGTCATGACAGACATTAGATGATATGATTGTAAGTTGTTACTATGCGGCGTTAATACGTTATTATGCAAAATATTTGTCGGTATGTAGAATACATTTCTATGTTCTAGAAATTATAGTAGACATGTATACTTATATATATATCGTAGACGTATATTTTTACATCGCGGAGTACAGTTCCATATTTGTATGTAGATCATTCTGTTAGATTCTTCTTGGTCATTCTTAGATTCTTAGATCCTCGAGAACAATTCAAGAGAAATTTAGAAACGAAGATGAATATTAGATCGATCCATCGAGAATCAAAGAATCGAATAACGAGTAAAAAAAGTAGCCAGGCAAACGCAACGTTATGGGAAAACATACAACAAAGTAACGCGTATACCGTTTGCCCAGGTACGAACAATGTATCAAAATGATCGACACTTTACAGGCGCTCGCTATACAAATGAGGAGCACAAAAAGGTTTCCACGATTAAAAGGAGATAGTCTACCATACCTGTCATATAAATAACTATAGCTATTTCCAGAATATCCAGGATACATGGATTTCTAAATCAAATAGAGAAAGTTTAGTGTACCGGATTTGTAAATTGTTTCCCATAAAAGACGGAATGTATCGTCGTATCCCTCCCTTGCAGTGCTCGATTATACGGGAAAGAAGATTTACAAAATCGACGTCGAAGCAACGTTAGAGCCAGAATAAAAAAAAATTACCATATTCGCGTTTGTTTCGAAAAATCGGTGAAAAATCTTCATGAAAATACGCAAGCCTGTTTCCATCGATACCCCATCGCGTATCAAATTGAAACGTTTTTCACAGCCAGCGTGCTAACAATCACCGTACTGCCCACGGATGGACACGATTGCTCATTCTCACCATCGAATAATCGGTATACCGTTGAAACAGCCATTGGAGCCCAACTGATCCTAACCTCGTATCGCAATCGACTGTAACACCGCATAGCATCCTCGACCTTAGCGGATCGTTAGCGCGGGCAAGGAGCAAACGATCGAATAATTATCACAAGAAAATCCGCATGCTCGCCGCTACTTAGCGTCGTCGACTAATGTCCTCCCATTAAGGCCCAACCCCGTGGCTTCCATACCGACGCGGTGCATTCGGCGCGTGAATCTATCGGCTCGTGAACAGCCGTAACACGGATAACAGACCGCTGACCGGCGTAATATATTCGTTGGCGACTGCCACGACCTGGTCACTCCCCAGCTGGCGAGAGGATTCATAATTTTTTTTTCAGCGTCGATTCGCCGTTTTATCTCTTCTCGCCTCTGGGCGAAATACGGTTGTGTCGAGATAGAGAGAGAGAGAGAGAGAGAGAGAAAGAGGTTGTGCGAAAGAGAGGCAAAGATAGAGGGAGAGAGGTAAGTTGATGCGCGATATCGGTGAACGATCAACGATGATCGTCGAGGTTATTGTGCGAGCTTTCGTTCGCCCACGCTCTTGACAGGGTGGTCGAGACTCTGGTGACCAGCAGATACACGACGACCGTTATGATACAGAGGTTTCAACGTTGATGCATCGTTTCATTTAGCAACGTCTCTGGTAATTATCATCGTGGATATCGATTCGATTATTCGATTGAATTTTTAATTTAGATTTATCATCGATTTATCAAGTTTGTTGTTGGATCGATGTAAATTCGCTGTCTCCTATTTTGGAAAGATTTTTGCCCGAAGGGGGATCTACCGGTTGTTCTAATTAACGGTGACGCATAGCTACGGCATTTTTAAGGTACCAAATCTGTGTAACAATGTTGCACCGAGCACGGCGCGAATTCCATAGAAAATTCCTTCGATTCCTCTGGAACACAAATATCCCCCATAAACCTGGTAAATATCGTTGCAATTAAACCACGCTTATACCCTCTTCCCACGGCATTTCCATTCAATTTTAAGTAGCCAATGGCGCACCCAGTCAACGCGGTGATTAAGTTGCCAGATCGAGCCGCGCAAGGACGATAGTTTCCAACGTTTCCAGCAAACTTTGAGCGAACTCCATTCCAGGACAACGCGCGTCGCTCTGCGGTATTTTTCTGGTATCTTGTAACGTACAGCCTGTGCCAGAACGATCGTTCAAAGCTTCAAAGAGCTGCGTAACGTTGATTTCTAGACTAACGTTTCGCTTAATTTTGTCACTGGACTTAATTAGATCCTTGAGCACGGATCTGCGTTTGTACGTAAGTTTACCGGCAAATGCCACGGAATTGAAGAAACGTAACGTGACAATCGTAGAGAAAAGACGCGTGTTTTATTAGTCTTCGTTCAGTCCAACAATCGTCTCGCTAGTAATTCAGATATCGAAGGTTTTACTGTATCCTATTACAAGCGAGTCACCGTGTACAGAACCGCAGCGTTAAAACGTGTGAGCCAGGATAAATATATTAGCCTGAACGCGTACATACATATCTGAACGCGGTACGTTGCATTCACAGAGAGATATCGCTATCTTTGCGGAGGCACCTTGTACGGATACGAATATATATTTAGCCCGTCCTCTTCTACTTACTCGACCGTAATATTCCGTCGTTGGAGTGGATCCAACGGGCTGAATATTCATGAGAACGGTTCACTCCGCCGGATTTTGACGTTTCCTCGCCTCGGGTAGATAAACGTCTCCGAGAACAGAGTACTTACATTCCTGAATGGACATCAAAATATACACTCTTACGCATTAATTACGAGCCGATTTATGGAACGAAGGCTACAAAGTTAGTGCAAATATCTGTAGGACTTTCTCGATTAAGGAAAAGGAGTAGTCTTACAGTCTTTTCGTACGTAGCACATGACAATGCAGTAATAACTCTAATTAGCTTAGTTGCGCGACGGATACGCGCTTCTAGAAATATGAAATTTGTAGCAGAAATGTATGATTAGTACGAAATTTGATCTTCGTTCGTAATAATTTCACCTGTGCTATTCGTTCCTAGTCATTATCTTTCTAAAGTTTGTTAATTGATCGATCGATAGACGAAGAATCGTATGGAATACAGTTTGACCAACAAGAACAAAGAGATTGGTACGAAGAATACGAAATAAGCGCGCATATTGTACGAGGATATAATCTGTTTCGGTAAAAGTAGCTATTTTCTTGTATAGAATGTAGAAATTCTTTGGCGAACGACTAGAAAATGGTCGGTTCTTCTATCGGTAGCGTTACGAAATGTAATAAGAATACTGTCTCAAATAAATACCTATGTTGCACGATGAGGCGAGTTATTTAAATAAAAATAACCTTTTTATATACAAGATGTACAAACTGTTTCGTGAATGGTTAGAAAATCATCAGTTTTTCCATCGCGTGGCGTTACGAAACGATAGCTGCGCGCGTTGGCGCTCGCGTGAAACTCGAATAACTTGGCCGAAGTGAAACGAAAGTCAGCGATCCACGGGGTCAGCGTCCACGGGCTCAAATTGACGTGTGTAATGAGCCCGTAAGAAAGTTCGCAGTTTTGTTACTTTTCAGCGACACAGTCCCGCCGGAGACGTCCGGCGCTTGATTAAATTTGCGGCCGAGATCAAGGAGGAATCTCGTGTCCAGCGTGATTATCGAGAGAAATCTCGCTGGGCTGTGGC
The DNA here is from genome assembly GCA_014737535.1 of Bombus cullumanus. NCBI lineage: Eukaryota > Metazoa > Arthropoda > Insecta > Hymenoptera > Apidae > Bombus > Bombus cullumanus. The sequence continues at coordinate 3,336,996 of JACXIX010000044.1, read as the reverse complement.
TGCAGCGCTCTCTGCACGCGCGTGTAATTGGTTCGGGCGACCGACGATTATAACTCTCGTTTCTTCCACTTTGACTCGTTTCCTCGTGGTCGATGTTTGTTTCAATGTTTCATGCAGTCGATTTTAACGTTCTACGCGTATCTCATTCTTTTTTCACGCAGATGTTTAAAGTATTATAGCACGAACATCTTCCACGACTCTATTATATACGTACGTAGAGGCGGCTTATGTCGTTTTATCACGTTTTTTGTAGTTCGAAGGGCTATACATAGGATTTGTGTAATTTTATCATTACGTTCTTCGCGGCTAAGTTTTGTTATTATTATTACGCGAAAAAATGTTAAAAGCGTAACTTTTAATGTCAGTTTAATAACGAACCGAAGAAAAACAGCATTTTCTCGGCGGTTGATTCTGACACCATACGTCCAACAAGAAACGCGTAGAGCGAGTCCTCGAAGGCAGTCGCGGAAACGTTCTCATGGTTAATACGCAACCATGCCGCGTAACACGTTGCCAACGGGTTCGCCGTTTCTTCTTCCCATCGAGTTTTGTTTCTTTTTTCACCTCGGCCGTTTGACACGCCATCGAGGGGGATTTCTTCGTCCATGGATAGCGTTGGGACCGATACCGCATCGATCTACAGCCTATTAAAGAAAAAGTATTCTCACAACACTATATTTATTACAGCATTATCATTAGGATCAAGCATAGTCCTACCGTTTGATAGTACTTACTTTTACACAATTACACAAATTTGAGAGTACGAAAAGTTTTGTAAAGGCCATAACAAAGAATAGTTGGACGACGATATATCGGATAAACGATATACATTTCGAGCAAGACTCGAAATTTCTTGGATATGCCAGCTTTTCAACATTCGAAGCAACCGAAGAAAAGAAACTTGTTTCAGCAACGACTCTTCTGCTGCGTGTGTAGGAACATTTTCACGAGTCATTGTGTACGACTTATACGTTTTCATAAAATAGCATAATTCGTGTAAAACGTATAAAGAACATCTATTTATTTTATTTCGTTACACGTTTCTTCCATTCGAAGTGGTAAAAGTTGTTTTGCGCGATAGCAGAAGGAACACACCCAGCATTCGAACGATTCGAACGGCGAATTGTTCGAGCATGGTCGATGTATTTCGTCTCAATTCCATCGCTATTCGCGAACGACATCGACGACGTTTCCTAACCTGGTGACTTCGATAGCTGCGACGCGTAATCTCCGCGATGCATCGCGCGCGCCTGTGGAGATTTCAATGCCTGATATATCATGCTGCGCGCGTAGTTGCACCATATTTGCTGCGCGCACGTAACCACCGCTTATTGTGCGTCTGCATCTTTATCTTCGTAACATGGCAATTTGACAAGCACCGGGAATACAGATATTGCGTTCTGTTCGATGCGTAACAACTTTTTTCGCCATCTTCTTTGTCGCACCGCGAGAAACGTCACCGAGATGTATGGATGCAGGAAACGAAGCCGGAGAAACGAAAACCGGGATGCCAGGTTGGAAGGAATGGCCGATGAAAAATCGGAGAATGGTTTTTTTTCCGTTGCCAGCAGATCGTTGCGGAAAGTGAGGAGTTAAATGTCGAAGGTTTCGCCTGCGCGAGATCGCAAGCGAAGCTTTTGCTTCTTGTCAAACGTATGTGCGACGAATCGGCGAATCCGCACACGAAAATTTCACCTTTCGATCTCGCTGCTCGATGGAAGAGAAGTTTGACGGTGCAACGAAATTGAGAATATCGTTACACGATCCGATCGTCCCTGTCGTATCTCGTGTTTCCGCAAAGAAATCGAGAAACTTATCGAGAGCGAAGTGGATCGGTTCGACTTGAAAGGCGGTCGATAATTATTGCTCGATAATAATTGGCAGGATGCTGGCAGTTGCAGATTTCAATGTATCGAATGGAATTACGACACGTGTTCTGTTCCGATGAACTTTGTACGGAAGTCAACGGGAGATGGAAAGAGGGGAGGCACGAATTCGATCGACGAGGAAGATCGAGATAAGTCGAGGCCGTTAGGTCGGGCGAGATTCGCGGGGACGATGAATCTCTCTTTAGATGAACTCTGTAGATAAATTTATAAAGTGATCAGATAAATAAAGGGGTAAGCGAACGCGTGATTAAGCGAACAGGTGGATGGGTAGATGAATGGGTCGATCAAGTAATGGACGCATAGGTGTATAAGTAAATTTTATTGCGACCTTCAGAGACACTCTGAGTCGGCACTTTGCATCATGCGAGGTAAAAGCTAGTTTGATGCTTATTGTTGTCTACGATTGATTTCTCGTTGCTTTTTCGTCTTGTCTGCCGCTTGTGCTGTTTCGAGTTTGTCTGTTTTATTTTTACAGAGGATTTTGTATCGATCGTAACGTTTTTGCGTATTGCGTGTCTCAGATTCGTAGATCGCAATGTTTTAGAAGATAGTAAATATTAGATTTTGTTGTAAATTTGACTAATCGAGATTATTAGATGTATCTTACTTAAGGTATTTGAAATATTTTCATTATTTAAGGATCAATAATACTTGAGTACTGCGAGAAACACACTATACGGGAACCAATAGCGGGAACACCCTGTACATTATGCAGCAGAATAAAATTGCGAACTGAGAATCAAAGGAACCACGGATCTATAGCACGCGATTCGAGACTTTCTTTTGCGAATTGAAATTAAATTTGCAACACGATCTTATCGACGAGGTATCGCCTACAAATCATAATGAATTGCTTGCCACTCACGGATCAGGAACACAACGTGATACACGGAACGCTGATAATAAACACGAACGAAGTATTTGTGATCTTCCGCGCTAAAGCAAAGGCATCAAATGAAACGAATAGAACGTACTTATGGCACGATAAAACCGCGACGACAGTTAATGCGTTTCGTTTTTATCTCGACACGGAATCTTGGACACTTTAATCGCCAATAAAGCCAACAAAGCGACAGAAAGAGACGTCAGCTCGTTGAACGACATGGCAACGTCTAATATGATTTATTCGTTCGGCTACTCTTAGTTTACTTTTATTTTCGGTTAGCACAGGCGAAGATTGCGCGCGATACCACCCATGATTCGTATCGATCGATCGAACAAAGCGGTGGACTTGAACTGCGATGAAACGGAGTAGACGAAACGATGCTTCTCCGCTTCGTGGATTTTCGTTGCAACAGAATCGAAGATCGATGCTTGGAATTACGAACATTTGCCGTAAAATGTTTTGTATTCCAGGAAAATTAAAGAATACGCAGTCAACGATACCGTATTTCCACGACTGGCCGCAGATTTTTCTACGAACGTGGAACCTAAAAAAATTTCACGACAAACGTGTTTTCGCTGTTCTTTCTCTGTTGCCGTTGGAACGTTCGCAAATCGCACCGGATGAAAGAAACGTAAAAAATATGTCAATGCCTCGCAGTCAACGTTCGAGCCAACGTCACACTCGTATGACTCGTTGCAAATTTTTCTGCGATCCTGTGAACCCGAGAAATATCATTGCGCCGATCTTCTCGCGTTTCTTTCTTTCTTTCTTACAGTTCGTGCGTTCGTAAATCACTCGGCAAACGAAACCAGCCGCGGTATTCCACCATTAAAGTTTGCAGAATGGTAAATGTTGAGCTCTGCCACTTTGTTTCCTTCTCCGTAAGTGGCACAACAACCACGACTAATGCGGCCCGAGCGTTGCCACAGTCATCAATCTCTACATGCTCGAAACGTGATCACACAGACCCAAGAGTAAACCGACAGAGAAGGAAAACGTTAGAGACGAGGAGGCTAGATTTCATTTGCCTTGTCAATTCGAACGTCTACACTACCTTGAGACAGGCACGCTGCAATTATATTTCCCCGTAGACCTTGTCCAAGGAGATGATCCTCCTCGTTGCATCTCGCGAATATTTGCCTCGACGAGACAAAGACGAAGCGGGGCCCGACGTTTTTCTACCTTCTCAATAACTCCTCAAGCGAATTAGCGTGCTTAGTCACCTCGCGCTCGGCGTCAGTTTCAAGCCTAATCAATCGCAATTATACAGGGTGTACCTTGTTTCGTCGGACGAATCATTAGGATGTTTTAGAACTTTCGAATTTGGTTTGATCACGCGAAAAGGTGTTTTTAGGTTAATCGTTAGTTTGCAACACGAACTTGGATAGATTCCCTCTTTACCAACGTTGTTATTGTCTCTTCCCAGAAGACATTTCGACGACAGCCTTTCTGACACGCCGCTCGAAGCTCCTGCTCGAAAAAGACTGAAATTCTACCCACGTAGTCTCTAACTGTCATAGAAAATCTTTCATTTATTCTTTTGTTTCTCAACAAACACTCTGCTTCTAAACTTTTCAACTACACGTTTGCACAAACTTCTTTGCACCCGTTCTGTTATTCGATACGCTTGGAATTTTATACACGTACGTATTGAGCTGTACTAAGTTTGCCATGCGTGAGAAAAAAATCTGACAACGAGAAACGTAGAATTAGTGAAATTTAACGATGGACTAGAATCGCTTTCGAAATTGCTGAACACCCTATATTTAAAAGATTTCTCGGTCGTCGAAACGATTTCATCCGGATTGCACGAACACAGCCAATTCATAACGAACACCACGGGCGACGACGTAGCAGAATAACGCGTCATCTCGCTCGAAGAACATCCGTCATCCCGACGAATTGTCTGAAATATTCTAATTTTCACGTAACGTTCACCGACTCACGAGGCACCGGCACAGCGTACGTGGCTTTCTTTAAAGGAAGACACGGTAGCCATCGTCAATCAGCGTGTTCTCGATTTCCGTTTAAGCGAATCAACCGGCGAATTGACTTGTCAATTTCAATTAGCATGCTAGAGCCTACCGGTATCTTTCCTTTGGCTGTCATTTAGCGATCGGCTGCAACGAAGGCACAGCTTGTACCGGCGACACGAATAAGCGCTTCCTTCGGGCGAAACGTCGCGATTATCGGCGATCTGCGTATTCCCAGTCCCCTGTACGAACTAATTAGAGTGACTAAGGGGCATTGGAATCGTCAACCACCGTGATTTCGCCTGACAGGTTGCACAGGTCTCGATGCCCGTTAATGACGCGGAGAAAACTCTTATAAGAGTTACGCAAACGCGTAAAAACTCCATGTTTTTGCGTAACTTGGAGCCGCGCTTGTGCGTTACATCGTGCAACGTTTTACATTGAATATTTATTGACGGATGTTTAATTTCCTTGTTCATTTTGGCTCGATCGGCATAGAAGAAAGTTGTAAATAATTACTCGTGTACTTTGGTAGATCGGAGAATTAATTGATTTTAATTGGAATATAAATAGATCGGTTCGATCTAACGTTTGATATAAATAAAACGAACAGATCGATTTCAAGTTAACGTTCAGCCGAACGATCCTGTTTTTAAATATCTTACCATTCGACAGTAATATGATTATAAAATGTTACAAATATTTGAGAAATAATAAAATTGGAAAATAATCGCGAAGCAAGCCAATCTCGTAGCTAGAAAAATTTGATCCCTCGTCGAGGCTCCGTGAATCGTTCGGTAAAAACGACTAGAAAAATCGGTGCGTCGATAACTTGAAAATGTAATCATCGTTGCTCGATTCGATCGGCAAGCGGTTCTGTCGTTTACGCTTTGAAAGGTTAATGCAGTTTCAGGCAATAAACTCCATCGCAGTCGAAGAGTCGGTTCTAACTACACGGAGGATGATTCTCTCTTTGGTTGGGAATCGAAAAATCCCAAGTCTCGAGAGCGTCTTATCGTTAATTGCCGCCTTAGAAAGCGTACGAGGGATCGAGCTTCTGAAAGAAATGGGAGAAATCTGACAGAGGGTCGCAAAAATCGGACGGAAGCTTAGGATCGACGTTAATTTATGCTACCGTTTCGCCATGCAAGTGTATTTATGACGCGCCGTCGTTGAATCTAAGTGGAGTTTCTACTTGGAAATTATTGAAACTGTACGGGGATACTGGTCAAGTCAACGGTATTTCGTTGAACTTTGGCAACGGAAATCACGCTGTTAGTGATTAGTTGACGCGGGCTCATTCCTGATCGAATTTCCATCGTGCAGGTTGTATCTTAGTGTTCGGCGAAAATATGGTGGAATAAATTGAATTGAAATGAATATTAAAGCTACCGAAGCGGTCGAAGTAATCAATTTGCCAGGGAAATTTTATACGTTTACTTCTGTAAATTTTTCAATATTGAATATATGGACGAAGGATCATTCCTTCTTTATATGTAGCTTTTTATGTAGCTTGCATTTTGATTTTTTTGGTACAAGTTTTATGCAGTTAGTCGACGGGGTTTTAGAGTCGAGTATAATTATATTATATTCACTTCCAACAACAAATAAAATATATGGAATGGCGTCTTTACTTACTCGTTTATCGTTACGCGGAATAACGAGAATTTTATTTGTATAAAAAGATATAAAAAGATAGGAAAATTCGCATTCACATTGACGATTATCATATTAAACTAACGTATTCTATCACTCTCGTAAAAGATACGGAATTTTTCAAACTACTGCCATTGTGACAAGTGTTTGTATCGATAGTTCTATCGAAAAACTAACGTCCAGTACAAAAGTTAGAAGTACACCGCTTCTTAAATTGACTTGTTTTTACTTTCGACGAGCCGCTGTCGAGTTTAAATCCGTATACGTAGCGTAAGAAGACAAATTTATTCACCGAAGATGAGTTCTATTTTAACGCCGTAGAACGACTAATATCCGATGAAGACTACATCCAGTATGATTGACAGCGAAATCGTTGTGTTTTATGCAAGAAGCCTAGTGTTACGTAGCAGGTATCTTCGCTAAATAGAAATCGGCAACGTGTTTCAGATTGGAATTTCATGGAAAAACAGTAAGCTTTCTGCACTAATAACGTGTTGAAATCTTCGTTTCTTCTATCGACAACGTGTACGTTTTAATAATAAAATGACTCATAAATAGACTCCTATTAAAAAGCTTTCTTGCAGTATCGTCGATGTATTCGGATAGAAAATTTGCAAAAATCTTGCAACACTTTTTCCTTTTCTTATTTTCCTTCTTCTTTACACTTTTGTCGTTGGAAATGCTCTCCTATGTATGAAATAAATAGACGAAAAACTACGAAGACTTGAACGACTCGGCTTAATAATTTACAGGAACAATTTACGTTTATAGCTTAGAAAACGCAAGCAATTAATTCACGTTTTGTAGGTTGGAAAAGTCAAAAAATGAATTGGCGTTCGTAGGTTAGAAAATCTGAAAAACGATGATAATTTACTTTCGTAGATTAGAAAGCCGAAAAATTCTCGCGCAGCCTCAACACCTTCGTTTTATTTACATAATAAAATCCTCCGTCGCATCTTAAAGCAACGAGGTAGCAAAAGGCGTGCTCGAAATCCAGGTTTCTAACGCCTACTTCTATCGACACGGATGCCGATATCGCCAGCCATGGATATATGGGATACACGTATGTCTTGAGCGAGCAACTTTGTAGACCAACGAAGACAGACCTCTATTCCAGTACCATGACTCAACCAGAGTCGGAAAGAGAAATAAAATAAAAAGAAGGAAAAAGAAGGTAGCGTAGTAAGAAACGGCGTAACACGCTGACAGACACGAAGGAAAGAAAAAGATGGACGGAGAGAGATTAACGCAAAAAGAGCATGTAAAGCTTGCAACGTATTAACGTGGAAAGCAACGAGCGAGGAGGATAGACGGTGATCGAGAACGAGACGGAGAAAATGAGCCAGCAATCAGAGAAAACGAGATCGAGCAACTTTGTAGAGCGAACACAGCTTGGGATACCCTCTGGCGTTTACACGCTCGTGAATAGTGAGATGTTAAACGCAGGTGTATTTGTAGAAAATCAGTGTCTGGCCGATACATAGCGTTCACTTTGACTTCAACTTTTGGCCGTGCACGTCGAACCCGAGGATATCGATGATTCCTCGTTGGCTGTGAGACGTCGCGCCGTTGTATCGACTTGTCGTCTCGTTGTTGTTCCGTCATCCATCTTTCGTGACATCGGTTCCGATGCTTGACGAGTTTTACCACGGAAGGTAATTAAGCGTTAATCGATGGAAAACCAATTTCCTGGATGTTCGTGCATGTTAATTACAGAGTCGAGATTGACCTCTTGGAGGACGGGCGAGCGCATCTTGTTCGATCAGAGGTCGCGATGAGATTTATCGATACGAAACTGGCCTCTGGTAAAGAAGAAGAAGGGTTTGACGAGGGAATGACGAATCGTCTTCACCACTTTATTATTTTTTATGCCGTTGATGTTTCAAACTCGCAATTTCAACACGGTTGTTATTCAGAACGAAAGTACATCGTTCATAAATTGAACTCTCCTTCGAAAAACGTAAAGGTTTAACGAGTAGTATCGACTATCGTTTTTTTATCGGTACCTAGTAACCGTATAGGTTGCCCGAGATAAGGTGAAAGGCGAAAATAGATTAAAGCGTTTGAAATTGAAATGTACTTAATATATTTGCGATAACTCGTAAGCGATCAAACGCGTCTAACGTAAATGGAAACAGATACTGGAATTTAGTTGGGACGTGGTTTCCAGCGCATCGCTAATGTCTACTTTACTCTTTTTCACGTCACGCGAAACTGGAATTATCCTCGATCCGAACAGGTACCGCCCTTGGTACGCCCCTGTGCGCGAACCTGCGATTAGCGAGCGCCACTGTGTTTTCTCCGACATTAGTCGCGAAGCGTGAGTCTCGTTTCTTCTCGTGAACGTTGCATACGCGACAAGGTTGCCAAGCAAAAGCGTTATTAGGAGGAAAAAGCTGCAAGGCCGGCTGCGCGATTTCCGTTTGAAACCAGGCCGCTCTCGGTCGATCGAACCTCGCGAATTTCACGCGATATCCGGCGACCAACTACGTTGGCTGCGCGCCTTCGATTATGCAACAGTGGTGCAATTAATCGGAATAATATTTGGAACACGAGCTACTTCTTAGCTGAAAAGCTTCGTTCCGAAAAATACGAGTGTTGAGTTTTCTCGTCTTCTCTTTCTTTCTTCTTCCTCTTCGTTCTTTCTCCTTTGTTCTTTTTGTTTTGTCGATTGTGATTAGATGTGTATGAATTCTCTTTCAGTATATAGGGCGTTTCATAACACGTGGAATTCGTTTTACGAGTGGGACACAGAAAAAGGAAGGAAAGAAAAGATTCGTACAATTATGTGTCCTATTTTATCTCGTTTCAAAGTTATAGCCACCTTTGCGTTGCAATAATTCGCGACGCATCTTCATAATCTTCGCAGAAGATGCTCGAAATGGCCATACCACGGTTTCTATGTCGAACTTGCGGTTGCGTGAAAGAATTTCGCGATCTTTCAAAAATTCCAGCGGTACGTCGAATAACACGGATGGAATAGCCATTTCGAGCACCTTCTACGAGAATGAAAGACAAAAGTGACTACGACTTTGAAACGAGATAGAATGGGACGCTTGTATGAACTTTGTTATCCATTTCTAAAGTGGGACCCACGCGTTGTGAAACAGCCTGTACACAGTTTCCTTCACCGTAATAAATTCTCCTCTTGTCGTACAGCATAGCAACAGGAATTTCATTGCTGTTCTCTTGGTTTTTCGTATCTTTGTTATAACTTTTTAATAAAGCTTCAAATGACGCAACTCTAGAGGTGTAATATCGGAGTACCAAGAGAAGCTGTATCTGTCGTTTTTATCAATAGACATAAACCTAGAAACGGCACGAACTTTCTCGGCTACCTGATATTTTTGCTTGGCTATGCCCGCGGAATACACTGACGAAGATAGGCTTTTAAACCATGGGACACCGTACAACGTTTGGAAGAATCTACGCCCGCTAAAAATGTTAATTCGTGGAAACGACATTTCATACGTAGATTTTCACGGTATAACCATCGTCGGACTTTCTAACTTAGAAATCAAAATGGAAATCCTGCCTACTACTTCTGCATCTTCCACTTAAAAAGAGAAAGAAACGAAAAAAGGAAAAGCAAATGAAACGGTCTAATCTACTCAGAGACGTTCTAGACGTAAGCTCCACGAGCTTAAACTCTCGACGTTATTCCTTAAGTCAAACAGGAATCGCAGAAGGCGAAGATACTCAATCTTAGCGAGTCTCGAACGCTCGATCTAAACATGGATGCGTATTATTCAACGGAGACAGACTTCATTTCAACGTAATTTCGCTTGCGTTTGGTGTACGGTCGCGATCCGCGTGAAAGCGTTACAGGACAGTTGAATGAATCCGCTTGTCATTCGGCGTCTTTATAATAAATCTTGGTTTCATAATTGCTTTGCTTTGACACGTTCTCAAGATCGAACAAGGATATTTATTGCCTGGAACGCGGCGCGCGCTCGCGCGTCAGCGCCTCTTTTTCGTTTTTTCTCGCAAGGATAATAGCGACCCGAGAGTTAACTGATCGCTTCTAAATGGCTTTAAATAGCAGGAACAAAAGAAAATCATGGTTAACGGTCGATGGCCAAAAGTGACCGCCGAGATCTCGGTCGATTCGTAGTTTCATTCGCTTCCTGTTCTGGAAGCGGTTAATTACACGGGTTCGATGATTAATTGAAACAAAAAGCCGGGCTCGATTGCTCGAGGTGTTTAGGGAAATTTTTCGATCGGCAACGTTCGATAACTCGATTAGTATAATATCCTCGAGTCTTTCGTTTTTGCCTTAGTTCTCTCTGTTCGTTCGTTTCATGATAATTCGTTGCTTTACCTTTAGCTTTTCGTTTTCGGATCCCGCGATAATCGACGGTATTACTTATAGAAATTAATTTCATGTCTTTCCTAGGTGAGTTTAACGTTTATCTATCCGCAAGGCTCTTAGATCAGTTCCAATCTATTCGTACGATGGAAAATTGCTTTTACTTCGGTAATAAACTGTCGATGCACGAGATATACACCTAGATACTTTGTACACTTTCTTCGATCATCCGCTGTTCGAAAACTAAGGTACGGAATGTCGACACGCATTTGCAAATCACCGCGTATGTGTCGAGACTTCGACTCTTGGTTTATAACGCGTTAAGGACGCGTTTTTTCCCTATTTTTAAGAGACTTAGCTTTTGCGTTATGCTTGTCAACGCTTACATCGACTTATATGAACTCCAGAGATCGTCGAAAAATCGTGCAAAAATGGTGCAGAAATCGGATCGATCGACTCGATAAATCGAAAGCTACGAGAGCGAACGACGACGTTGGAAACAGCGTCGTATCAATGCACAAGTCGATCCGCTGAAGTTGTCGATACGCATTTGCAAATCACCCTGTATATATCCTCTGGCAATAGCAACAGGTTCACCGCTCTACTTGATCGCATCTTACGTCTCTGCCGAATTTTGTAACCTCACGTCACTCATTTTATCACACTTGTGTCCATTTCATGGAGCCGCGTCTGTCTCTTCGCTTCGTCCGCCTGCGTCGTCTCACCTTCGCGTTTCACAGAACCGTTCCGTTTGATTCGTTTGATCGCGACGAGCACTCCTCTAACTCGCTGGTCTAGTTGGTTGCCGAGGACGGGCCTCGCGGATTCTCCTATCAATTACGCAGTAGGTCGACGCCGCGCGGCCAACATTCATTACGCTCTCGAGCGGTCTTTCGCAACGCGCGTGTCGCTCGATTTATGGACCGACCTCGAGCATCGAGTCTCTCAGCGGGACAGGATTATCGGTACGAAGCATCTCGGCTGTCTTCGAGAAACCCAGCCACGACCACGACCACGACGACCACGACGAAGACCACGACGACAACGACAACGACAACGACGACGACTCGGACGAGGACGAGGATATGCCGAGCACCACGCTTATTGGTACGAGCTTTACCGCTCGCGAGTCGACGTTCGGACGCGTTTCGTGATCGATGCTGGAGCTCGTGTTTCAGGTGCACTCGCCTAGAGTGTTAGGTGTACTACCGATTGAAAGTTTCCTATCGAAAGTCTCTTACGCAATGGTTTACCAATAGCAGTGCATCTTTGAAAAATATTTTTCCTTTCCTTTTATCATTCTGCGATTTTATAGTTTTGCATAATTTCCAGCTGCATGTCGAGCACTCTTATCGTATTTGGTGATTGCACTTTCATTTGGAGCCAGCAGAACTTGTAATTACGGACAGATGCAGTCATCTCGAGTATTGTACGTATCGGTGACTGAAAGTTTGCTATCGGAACTCTTTCGCACGATAATTCACCGATAACAGAGAGTTTGTGCATTTCCTGATAACGTTGGAGGAGTAATAAATTGCGGTTTAGCAGATCGCAGACTGTTCCTTTGCCATCTTAGAATTTTATAATTTCAGCTAATTCGAAGGATATTGGAAGGACATTTTCTAATGTGTCCGCTCTAAACCTTGACATTTCGTAGCTTGATCTCAGATGTTCGATCAATCTACCTATCTCTAGCGTTGGAGGCTCAGTAGTCGCTTGGAATAAACCTGAAAATTCTCGTTACTATACTTCGTAATATAACAAATCGTCGAAGTTGTCGTATAATATTCCATTACATCACGCGTTTCGTTGAATAAATACAGAACGTGGATTAAATTCGGAAGAAGTAAAGTTAGAAAAGACCCTAGAAATAATCCAAGTAACCTTGAAATTAAGTAGCCGAACCTAAAGCAACGTAGTGAATGTGCAATAAAAATAAATGATGTTACATAGTTCAGGGTTAATCACGGGTGCAACATATTGCCGCGATATTCTTTGGTCGCTAGGTAAACGCGCAAGAACTCCTCGCCTGTTTGTAGTAAACAGCTGGAATTTCGATTCGTCACTCTGTAAAACGTTCTTCCAGATTTCTAAGGTTTAGTTCTCATGCTCCTTTAGCCCACTGCCTTTTCTGTAGCCTTTTGTTTTTGTTTTGCGGCTTCAAAGAGTGGTTTCCGTGCTGCAACTCGACCATGCAATCCGCCAGTTACTAATCTACGCTTTACGGTACTCGCGGATAATGCAGCTTCACGGATGATATTCAAAGTTGTTTGATTTTCTGCAGCTCCGAGTCGTCCGTCTCTCTCGCGCCTACGTCCTGATTCGTAAATCTTCTGGTTTTTGTCAGCCGCTTTAGGACTTTCTAAACGTTTCTAAAATAAGATGCATTCGTATTCTACTCGTAAGATTTCACGGTGCATTCAATTCGTAGCACTATACAATAACCTGTTTAATAATAAGCTCTTGCGATATAATTTTGAGAGATGGAATTGTTCCATGCGAAGTACTTATATTGCATTTCTAACTTTTCTATTAGGTTTCATGGGAGATTGTGATTATTGAGGATCTTAAGGATACGTAAATCCGCGGAATACGTACAATACGCGAGATGTATAAAATATCCGAAGATTTTTGCTTGTTATCGTATTTGGCGAATGAAACAAATTGCTGTTCGTGGCTTTTTCTTTAGCTACGTCATGTACGTAAGTAAATAGACATTTCTTTAGTTACGTTCGCGAGGATGTAAGATCGCGTGAACATCGGTCGCAATCTACTTTACCGCTTTACACAATTACAATTATATTGATACAGTTAATCTTATTAATAATAACGTTAATATCTGAAAGAAACGAAAGAACGAACCTCGTTAATCAAATCGTTACTTTTATGCAAATCAACAAATGTTACGTCGATACAGAAATACTCTGCTGCGTCCGACTATCAATGCGAGTAATTGTACGTGGCATACGAATCGATCTCTGTTGAAAATGTGAGAAACTGGAACAAATTATCCGCTTCGTCCAAAATCGAACGTAACTCTCGGAAAATGGAAAGCCGAACGGCAATAGATCAAACTCTCGAAGCGCCCTGTTACCGTAACACGATTCCACGAACATGAATTGATATCGTGCGAGTCGAACGAAACGCAGGAAAACACGATAAACGCAGCTGGCTCGGGACTCTTCTAATTAGCTGCGATCCGTCTTCGTAAATCAGAACGGGAAAAATCACGGTACAAGCACCGCGTTAACGTTAAACGCGTCGATCGGTTTTCACAGCTTCTCTAACCCATATTCAAGACGAACATTGGCTATAGCTAGTTACTCGGATGATCAGCGCCACAAGAAATCGCGTGGCTCGTGTATCCTGAATCCTTTCGATCACACGAGCACGCGAGAAATCGCTATTCGTCGCTCGTGCGATCCTAGTTACAGCTGCCTGAGTATAAATGAAAGTTACAGGAACAGAAGAGTTTAAGTTTCATGTAATAACATTTGATTGTTCATTTTGCATTTGCTAATAAGTTAATATCCAATTGATATTAATATTAATTCGGGGATCACCTGTGGAACCTCTGCCATTCTTTTTTCGCGTCACGCTACCGATTTGGTATAATGGTTCAATTAGAGTGGTTTCAATTAAGACTATGGTTCTCGTATGGTTTTATCGAAACCTATAAATAAAAGATATAGAACCGCGTACTCTATCATTACAACGAAGTATTAGAACGATAAGTTGGACAGTGTACATTCCCAGAAAAAGCGCGCACAACGGACTCAGCCTAGATATATTTATCTTAAAATCGATTGAAACTAAAAAACACGCATCCCACGGCGCTAATAATTTACCGATCTATCTTCCGATTAATTAAAGCTAAGACGTACGCATCCCACGTTGCCTGTCTAAGCAGAGAATTAAAATCGACACTTGAACCTAAAACTTAGAAGTAAGGTGTAAACCACACGTCATTTATCTCCCACAAAACCATTACATATACATCGTAGATTATGCCTACTTTATATCTAGTTTATAATTAATTGAAGCTAAGACGCGTGCATACTACGCTATCCCACGGTGTCCCACGTCGTCCCACGGTACTCCCGCAAGGGCTTCAGTCCGATCTAGGTCATCCAAAATTCTCTTGGGTGTCTTTTGATGGTCTAAATCGGACTGTATTAAAGTAGTTCTTAGCTTGATATCGTTTTCCGAATAGTAGCACTTGGAAATATTTTTACAAATAGCGATATGTTTCTAATATCAAAATGAAATATTATATTTATTGTTAGAATATAGAATAATATTTAGAATAATATTCCGAGATGCTAATATTTGAAAAGCGGTGCCAATTATCGGGACCCACCACGGGGAGGTGACTACACTCGGGTCCCATATGTCGCAAATTAATCCAGTTTATCGTTAAAGCAGGATAATTGTTCAAAATTGGTTGAATAATTGTTATAAATCGGCAGTAAGAATGTTATAAAATGGTAGTTTGAATGTATTAAATTAATGGGTTAAATGTTATAAATTAGTAGATTAAACGTTTCAGATCAATAATTCTTAATAAATAACTAAACCGATCTCTGATTTGCTTTCAAGGTCGATATTCCAGAACATGAGACACCAAAGTCCAATTCACCGTCGCGTCTATTCTGTCCTTAGTCAATGGTCTCGCGTACGTAACTCGAATCAACGTTCGGATATGTATTTCGAATGATTTTATCACCGGAAATTTGAACGTTATTTTCGATTATCTCGAAAACGGAGCACCATATGAAAACGTTCGATCTTATCGACTTCGACTTACTTTCACGCGAAGAATCATTTCTTTCTCGATTGTGTACCACGATTTCGGAAACATCTGCTCGTCTACTTGTAATACATAAGAATTCCTATTCCGGTGTTGTGCCAATTAAGCCGTAATGTAATTTTGCAACTGTTTCCTGTTCGCGTTAATTCAATCGAGACGTGATCTTTAAAAAAAGATACCTGAGTCATATTTGCAAATATCTTTAGCCGCGGTGTTCTCAACTATACGCAATGAAACACGGATTGATCTACCCACACCGGAGCCCCGGTGCGTTTCAAGTCGGTTAATTATAACCGTATCTCTCGAGTGGTTAACCTTATTCGAGGATTAACAGTTTACGATCGCGCTAATACACAGGATGTTCACGTTAATCACAGGGCTTTTTTTCTTCTTCCTCCTCCTCCTCCTCCTCCTCCTCTTCTTCTTCTTCTTCATCTTCTTGTTCTTCTTCTTCTTCTTTTTCTTCTTCTTCTTTCTCTGTCATGAATGGAGCGAGCAGAACGTGACAGGAGAGAAATTTCTCTGTTCCTTACGGGGAACGCGAATGATTTATGCAAAGCGAAAAAATCGCATCTATATTGCTGGAACTACGTGCGAGCATAGTTGAAACGGAAATAGCGAACTCGACTGTTCTACAATCAGTCTCGTTCTGTTTAGATTAGTCTCGAGGCAGATGATGTTCTTTATGATGTTTTGTTAGGCTTTCAGAGGATGTTACTGTGTTTAACAAATTTGTAAGAGGTTGGTCGATGGTGATTAAGTTTTCGAGCCAATAAAAGGAACTGAATCGCGATATTCGTAATAAAGTTATCGAGGCTGATCAATTTTCTTGCGTAATGGTAGTAACAAACTTGGTGATAAAGCAGGCAGAAGTGAACTGTAGAAATTTAAAAAGGAAACGCGTTTGAAAAATTTCACCAGTTCTGTCAATTACGAATCAGTTGATTACAGCCTGAAGCTATGAAATCGAGAAAATTATCTGTAATGGGAATCTCTCATCATTTATGTCGAATCCCTAACGTTGTTAATTAATACGTAATTGTGCAAGAGACGCTTCGTTTTATTCCTAACGTGGAATATATTAAGGTATATTAAGGGAAAATAATTGCTGTCCTTGAAAGATAGAGAAAATTAACACTTTAATCGCTCGGTAATTACCAATTAAGTGGTACATAAAGCAACAAAGTTGTAATAAAGGATTGTTATGTTTAATAGTGATCAGTTTGTAAGATTCTCCCTTACTAAATTATCTCGTTTCTCAAATTAGAATCTGCATGTTACGCTTACAACACGTGGAAAAATGATCCCTCAGTTGTCTTACGGTTGTAATTACCGAACACATAGTATATAAAGCAACAAAATTATAACATAAAATTGTTTCGATAGTTAGTTAGTTGGTAAGACCGCAATTTACGTAAATTAAGACTGCATGTCGTAATGAGCAGAAATAATTGTCACGCTTCAAAAAAGGAGAAAATTCATGTTTTAGTTGCATCGAGATAAACAGTCACGATTAGAAAACGAATAATACGTAGAAACAACAAAAATTCGATAAAACGATTGTTCGAGTAATAATCAGTCCATGAGAATATCTTTTATTTCGATTAATATCGCGTTCAATTACGTAGATTAACATTAAAGTACGAAATATATATCTGTTAAATTAAGTAAATTATTAACTATTCTAATAATTGAATATCGTTATATCATATAACCAGTTAATTATTTTTAAATGAATAGCAGCACACAGATCGTAAATTTCCCAAGACAATTATTTAATTATAATAAGTTTTACTCGAAACATCGATACGTCGGGGGAACACGATTAAAATTCTACACGTAACAGGAACATCTTTTTACGTCAAAAGAAATTCCATACAGTTATAACACAGTTATACCATTTTCACTGGCATAATCCAAACAAAATTTATCTTGTACACACTCTACTAATTAAACCTCCACGTTCTTTTCGACATTTATACATGTATACTCTTCTAATCACTTTAACAACATTACACAGCGAAATTATAATTACTCGTACTCGTCGTGAATATGCAGAAAATGTAGAAAAAAAAAGAAGGAGGAAAGAAATAAAGATAGAGGAATTCTTCATCATCTTGCATACGAGAATTTAATCTCGCGGAGCAAATGGAACGGCCATGATTGTTGCTCTCGCGGTTCTGCCATTTTCCTTCGAACGTATTAAGCTTCCCGACGAATAAAGCGAAATCCTAAATCGTAAAAATGTTGAAATCAGGAAACGAAATTGTAGTTAGCCGTAGTTTTATCCGTGTGATCTCCGAGCGAGACTTCCGTAATCGGTGCCAACTCTCTTGAGTACGACATCCCGGTTTTAGCCGCGAATAGTACTAATTACCGCGGGTAGAACAACCTCGAACGACACGCTGCTTCGCCTCGATCTCGCTAATTTTAATTGCGAGCACGGAGCTGGACGAGAATGGCGTTGCCAGGCTGGAATATGGAAAATGGTCGGCCCAAATAAATTTTAATTGCGGTCGTGAATGAGCAAAGGTGCGTTACATCGGTTCGATCGGTTGTAAATCAGTTGCGTAAGCGCGTGTTAAATCGCTTTTCAACCTTACGATTTGTATTAGGTAGGCTCGCGCGTGAATGATGGCGTTTCGCTGCGGGGATATTTATTGGCGTAATTTAGATTTCGTGTATAGCGGGAGTTCGTGAGAAGGTTTTCTTTTTTCTTTTCCAGTGATGTTGAAACAGTCGCAGGTAATTAGAATTTTAGTCGAAGCGAGGATAAACGAAGTCGCGTTCGAAGTAATCCGCTACCTTTATTTGAAAAAGGGGGCTCTCGCGAAGGCTCTCTATCTTATTGGAAGATTTTTATATTTCAAGATTCGAAGGGTATCTCAAAAAAAATCCTCTTCCTGGATTCTATTTGAATATTTCTTCGGGCAACATCGATAAAGAAACGATACGCAAGCAATTAAAATGGCGAGCGATGTTCTTAGAATATTTCGAATATGAAGAAGCGATATCGGAGTAAGTAGAGTTCTGATAACCTGGCTGATTCAAGCGGAATGCGTTTGCAGCAACGTGTTTCAGGAAGCCATAAATTGTCACTTTTTAGATTATCTTTTACACTTTGTAATTATATAGGATTTGACGCATTAGTAGATATCGAACAATCTGACATGCTGGAAACAAACTCGTTATATATTTGACTTCGATAGACAATATTAAATTGATAATAACGAATTTTATATACTTTATTGCTTTATCGATTTGCTTTGATCAAAACTCGAGAGTAAGGGTTAATTTGAATTCCTTATTCTTATACTCTTCGTATTCTTCATTCTGAATATTATTATCAAACGATTGACCAGCGTGCTCCATCTTCCACACGAATGATGTTCAGCTTATCTTCATCTATTTCCATACAATTGCTTTACGCGACTAAAAATAATTTTATTACGTATCGCGTAAACGCGTATGTTTCATCGTGCCGCTTCGCAAAGAACATATCGCATAGAATAAACTTTTAGTAAACCTAATATTCTGCTTTTCAAATCGTTCGCAGCGAAGGCCCAGCTTAACGGCAACAAATGCGTTTAAACGAAAATTGCAAAGTATTTGGTAACGCGACGTAAACACTGTACGTCAGATTGTATCGCAAGCAATGGTAACACGTGGCAACACGTGATAACAATTATTTCAGGGGTGAAAAGAAATGGTTACCCTGGTTGAACCAATAATATCCGAGGTGTATCTCGCGGCGATCAACAGGAACTAACTCGAACGTGCAGCATGATGAACGGCTGTGGCGAAGGTCTTTTCACGAGGTGTGCTCTCGCGCTGTTACAAATACACGGACACGAAACGAAGGAAAATGCATGCTTCCGACCGCGAGAGCACCGGTGCTGGCCAGCGAAGCATGGAGAAACAGCATCGACCGGTACAATGAAGGGGAGAGAAAAATAAAGGCAGACGATACGGGGATGCTGGGAGGCGAAGAGGAAAACATCAGGAGAGCGTGACTCGGTGCAAACGAGAAAATAAAACGACACCGAACCTACAGGGGAATACGTTAACGAGCCGCGATCTCGTGAAAGAGCAGTGGAACGATGATCTCGAGAGATTTTAATGGGACCAACAAGAGCGCAGACGAGATTCAACCCCCTTTGTAATAGGATTTCTTTTTCTATTTTTCAGCCAGCTTGAGACAAGCAAATTATTAACCTTTTGTAGTTTGAATTTCGTTTGATTACGGCTCTTCTATTATCCGTAACAACAGATTATAGTATCTGTAGGTAAATTAATTTATTTTAGCTTTTTAGACACGCGTTCGCTCACAAGCGTTAGAACGCTTAGGATCGCGCGTCGCGATAGGAATATAATTCTATGTTAATATACGAATTTGTAAAACGATAAAATTAAATTCTTCTCTTGTTTATATATTTTCTATCAACCGTCGCACTGCCACTAACTTTGTCATTTTTATTATCAGATTTTTTCATTGTATTTTGCCTCCTTCTTCGGCTCCCTGCATTTTGTAAATGATTATTTCAGTCAGATTCACGTTGCAGACTTTGCAGGGTGTTCCAATGAAAAACACGCGTTACAACGTCGACATTGTTCTATTACTACAAAGTGGATCGTATGTAATTCGATAAAACGATATAAAAGAAAAAATGTCGCGCGTCTGTTATTTCCTCGTAAAACGAAAGGAACTTTTCGGACAACCTAATATCTTTTACGTCTCCTAAGTACGTTTATTATTTCAAACCTTGCAAGTACAATCGCGATACGGCTAATTAAATTTCAAAATGTTTCACATACAACGCTTTACATAATATATTCATAAAATATACCTAGGAGTGTACGACCGAATACTTCGGCGTATCTATGTGTAGGTGCCTATACCACACCTGAAGGCGGACTGTAAGCGTCTGCTCGGCAAGAGTTCCGTTCGACTGAAACCACCGGCGGTTTCTTAACGGTATCGCGAGTTACGTCGAACAGAGTATATACCTGTCGGATGTTCTCCAAGGGAACGGCGAGGTGGAGGCGCGTATGTAGGTCTCGCTGTGCGATTGGTCGAACCAGGTTCGCAGTGCGCTGGCGGGTAGGACACGGCGCGCACTGTCGGGGCTTAAACTCACCTGTTGCACCTGGCTCACGGCGTGGTCACACACCGGAACCCCCCCATGATTTTGGAAACTGGTCTCGACTATACGATCGGTGACCCATATTCATCGCCGTCTCTACGCTTAGACATTGGCGAAAGATGGGATTCGATCGGTCACCTCAGCCGCCGGCCATTTGTTCTATTCGAATTCCTCCGCGAATTTTTCCAATTCGCTCGCTCTTGCCACTCGCGATGATTTATGCTCCTTGGAAAACACGGACCGACTCCATCGGGCAGGATAAGTTTCGATACGAACCTGTAGACAGAGTGAAATATTTTTCAACATTTTGACGCATTTATTTGTTAATTTTTGTACGCTGCTGACAAGCGTCTGGATAACCAAATTGTCGTGAACGTAATGGCTCATGAAAGTGCTCGAATATTCGCAGAAACTTTCTATGAATATACGGGGTGACCGGTTTTCATCTGGAAATGTGAATTACTGGAGTTGAGACCGGAGTTTAATGATTCCGTGGGGGACAGGAATCTGGTGTAATTACGTTTCCTGTAGATAGACGCGTAGAGATCGTACGAAGCTGATATCACGTCTTCTTAAGTGGAATCATGTGTTTTTTAACGCGCCGGTCGATTCGTCTGTGTGAAAAAAATATTGTCGCGTTCATGTCGAAAAATCTTTGGTTTAAGCGGATATCCTTAACTTTCATTTTGTAAAATCCGCCCTATGAAACACAAAGTATCTTCTGTACGATAGATTTTGCAAAATAAATAGTTTCTCCACATAAATAAGAATAATTTTTTTCGTAGACAACATCGAGACTAATTATATAATTCCATTTAAAAACCCGTATGTCACCTCCGTACCACCCGTGCGTCTTCATCTGTAAAATAACAAATTACACGTAGCGCGTAGTTTGGCAGTAATTCGCATTTACAGATCAAAGTCGGACACCCTGTATATCATAGGAGCAATACAAAACATTTTAAGCTTTCATTCGCAGCGAGACGAGACACCAGAATCACGATGAGACCGGCAAGATTTGAAACGAATGTAAAAATTCACACGTGAGACGAACGTGGCGTAACGCGTTGATAAACGTGCTCCACATAATACATCTTCGGATTTAGTTTTACATTTTACCAACACGATCGTTGACAGTCGTGCGTTATTAGAACGCTAATGGAAAATGTTTTATCGTATCGTATACCGTGGACGCATAACGCGTGCATAAAAATTTCCTATGGTAGATGCACATGGATGCTTTCACGAACACCATACGTCATATTAAAATTCTCTTGTTTCATCGTAGATCGACACTAAAGTCGGAAAATGGACGAAAATGAGTTTATCGCGCTTCTCTCCTCGTAATCTTCGAGTGTGGTAGATGTACCGAAACATTTGACCCGTAGTGTACACGTAGGAGCAACACGAGGCGAAATGACTAATGGCCGATCAGTACCTGTAGCTCTCGTGGCTTGCAGAATTATGCACACACGAGAGACGCGTTTCTGTGTTTCGTTTTCGAATCGTTTTGGTTGATAGGGAAAGATGGAATTCGAATGGCGAACAGGAGAGAGGCGATATCTGAGGATCGTTGGGTGTAACTATTACTTTGCCAACTATACGACGCGTGATATATGTTATTTGGAACAGGCTAAAGTGTTTGGGATGGTACGGGGTAAATGGAAGTCGAACGTATGGAAGCAGTTGATTGGGGATATCCTGCAACTTGGAAATTACGCGCCTATGGGATGTGTACTCTTTCGAGTCGTAAAGAGTTTACGGAAAAATGGAATTGGGCTGAAGCGTGTAGATAGTACTTTCAGATTGTGAGTGAAATTGTAATTTGTGGGACAGCTTGGAAGCTTGGAAGTTGTACGATTCGTGATTTATGTTATTTCGGGTATTGTGCAGTGGTCGAACGTTAACACGAAGATGGAGAGTAAAGTGCGGGCAGAGCAGCGATTAGATTTTCTACGATGCGCTTTACGATGAATATTTGCTGTAAATTTTGCGAATATTGGCGTGCAGAGTAGAGATAGAGATCTTACTCGGAGTAAATGGAATTAACTTGATTGTCGATAAGGAAATGGAAATGAAATCGAGCGTGGCAGACGGCAGCTCGAAATGCCTTGTCATTTTTAAACGGCGCATCGTGAAACTTGCGGATATTGGCAACAAACGGAGATAGAAAAATGATTTCCTCTTATTAAGTAGAAAAACAAATTGTCTTATTCACGAGAGAATACAAATCACGTGAAATTACAAGTTTCGTAACGAAATATATACTGCTACAAAAATAGGAATCTTACTCTGAGCTGTCTAAAGTGTTTAGATATTAATAAAAAGAAAGAATAAATAAAAAGGACGCAAGTGTAATAAAATGTGACAAGGAACTACGACACTTTGTAACTTGTTCGAAAATATTGAAAAGGGAATTGGGTTGACACGTATCACGATACGCGAGAAGTAACATGTTGCACGACAGGTGAATTAGACTCGAGTTTAGAATGTAGTGGAGGACAAGTAACAGCGAGTTAGGTCCACATATTGTAACCTTGAAAATTACGTGCAGCAACGCGCCTTTTTTTTCAGCTTTATAAAGTGTTTAACGCATGTGCTAATGGGAAAAAATGGAATTCGATTAAGGTGCAGTAGAGAGAGCAATGGCGAATTGGAACACCTTACAACCGACCAACACCAACGTAAATTATATACTTAATGATATACGTTTTTTTCCTCTTTGGTCTCGAGCTACACTCAGGTATCTGCACATTAATGGAGAAACAGAACTCGATTATAGCATAGTTGAGAATATGTTGCTACAGATTGAAATTCCTCGTAACTTTGAACGCTGATCTCGACCAACAGATTTATAATTAATGCGTTTCTATGAAGCCGGGTGATGTGTTCAGATAAGAAAATAAGAATCGACCGGAGCACGTTAAAGAACTAGCATTGGCAGATTGGAATTCTTTACGACATCGGAGCTGCTATAATTCATATTCCGGTTGAATTTTATGCGAGCCGACATAGACAATGATCCGAGAGGTAATTAATCGCGAATCATCGGGATTTTGAAAAGTGTATTTTTGCGAAATATTATAAAGACACGGAGAATTCTCCTTATTCATACGATCCGATTATAATATTGTAATTATTTTATATTATGTTTTAATGCTACAGTTACCATTCGAACTGAAATTGAACGCAAAGCAAATAATAATTTGTTATTCGATGATTGTATCGAAGCTCGAGCATTATACTAAACATTATTTAACTATTACGTATCGTACTATTTCAAAATGCTATCTATAATTCTATAGACTGTGCAAACGTAGTTAGGAAGTATACTCGTACAGGTAATTCGACAATTCTTAGAATTCGATCAAGAATACGGAAAACAGTAGCAGTTATCGTTACACTTTCACGGTTCGTAAATTTAATAAACTATTTGAATTTAATCGTATAATAAACTAAATTTATTAAAAATTGTGTCAAAATATTATAACCAACATGTGGGCAAAAGACGGAAGAAACTTGTACATTCGATATTTATTTGCTATTTCCTATCTCGTTATTGTTGTTTATTGTTATTTATTTATTAATTCCGCGAAACGGAGACTTAATTCTACCTCGACTAGGAACACTACGACAAGATTGGGAAATTTATAATACGGGCAAAGTTGGTCTTACAGTTTCAAATAGTAGCTCGCAGCCTCTAATCTTGATGTAAATTTATGTATCTATAAATACTTATATAGATATAAAGGAAAGAGTATTGGGAATTTTCGTAGAATTCGATGTTTATTGAATTAACGCAAAATAATTGTTTATCGATATAACGAATAATCGACAGTTCAAGCAATTGTACAATCTTTTCGAATTGTACGTTTATAATAGATATCTTGTACGATCTAAGTAATGCATATAATTTAAATATCCTGCATAAATTTCCTGAATTGCACATTTCTAACTAGTATCTTTCTATGTAAATTAGATTTGTTGTACACTTTACCTATTGAGAAAAAGTTTCTGTAAATGTTGAAACGCTTTCGCAAGCCGCTATACATAACACTTGGACTCGTACGCCACAGAATCTACATTAATTCGCTTGGTACTTGGTTATTACTAGTATTTAATGGAAGAGGTGGATTCGAATGGAATGCGATGGAAACGACGCTTCACTGGCCCTGCTTACGATTTTGAAAACTGGTTTCGAAGATTTTGTTACCTTTAACGCTTCCCAAGTTACCACACGTCAAGACGAATTTAAGGTTGCTTAAATTAAGTTTAATAGCCGAAGACATCGGTGGTCTGGCTGGAATATGTAAGTCATCGACTAATGGCAAATCGGTGCTATTTACGATATTGAAAACTGGTTTTCGATTAATTTAGAACATACACAGAGAACGCGCAAAAATTGATAAAGTAACGAGCGGTATCAGTCACTCGGTATCTCGTGGTCACATAAGTTAGCCGATTTTCCATAGCGAGACAGGTTATATTTAGTTATGGTTCGCATGATTCAGTAGAACCTAGGACTCAAGTCGTCGTCTACCTTATGGAAATAAGACGTCTTTCTGTCTGCTGTTATCGAGATTTTCTTGTGATATGTAGCAGCCAATTTTTAAATCGCCTTATAACTTTATAGCCTGCGAGGGAAATTCGTTTCTGCTAGAAATTTATTTAATGCCAGAGAATAAAAAGGTTTGGATATTAACTCATTTAGTTAAGAAGCTTGGAACAGATAAGAAGTTTTTTTTTGCGACGCGTGGGATTTCACTTTTACGTAAGTCGCTTCGCGTTTTTCTAGTTTGTGCCGCAAGTCAATTTATTGAAGTAAATTGATACTCGGAAATAGTGTAGTATCCTGGATATTGATGGAAATGTGAAAGTTATCGATACCCTCGTTCTTTTCTTATCGTATCCTTTAAAATAAGAATATTTTCCGATGTCGAATTGTTATTAATTATAATTGTAGCAGAGTATCGTGGATCGTACGATTCGATATTTACGAGCGACTCAAATATTTCTCTTGAAAACAACTTAAATATAATCGGATACGTCGATTAGAAATATTCCAGAGAAGATATCGTATCATGATGTAAAAGGTGTTGTTAACGTCAACGAAAAATCATAATAAGATGCGAAGTTATATTCCTCTTTCTCTCTCTCTATGTATATGGTTTTTCTATTCGAAACAACATTCACACGAATAAATTAATAAATCGACATATGAATAGTATATTCATAAATAATTCCCTATTGTGTTATACATATTGTCCGACATACATTCATTCTGCTCACATTGTTGCAATTTAACCAGATACATTACTTGTTACGCACGAGTAATTTGATCTCATAAGGTATCTATTCTAAAGAGATACTAAATCATATTCTATACTGAAAGCAGTGATCTCAGAATCTACATAAATTGATTAAACATTTTTTATTCCATTTCTAGGTATGTTATGTATAGGTCTTATAGGTTAAGTGTTGCAGAAAATTATGTGTTAAAATCTTTGATTCATTTCATTAACGCTATGCATTTCATATTTATTTACACAGCTAGCAAAAAGAGAGACTTTGACTAACTGCATTAAAGTCTAAGACCACGGTTGACAATGAAGTCTTTCAATGAAAATGACATCCATAGGTGTATTTGTACATTTTATAGAAAAGAAGTATTTTTATTCAAATAAAACATACAATATGTTTCATGTAACATATAAAGCAGCAATGAAACATCCTTCGGTCATCTTCCTATACTATAGAACACATCAACTTTGCGATCAAATATCGTAGCATTTGGTTTAAATAAAAATAGCTGTTTCGTAAAGTGTACAAAGATTTTTACACGCGACTGTACGTTCCTGTGTTCTTTTAATCTGTGCTTAGGTATTGGAACCAAGGGGTTCGAAGTTCGATGGGAGTTTTGGTATCGACCAGGTAACGTTAAACCGAAGCCCTTTACGATTTCGGAAGCTACTGTTATATATATGTTAGTTGCGACCTACATTCTTCTGTGCAGCGTTGGGAATATTGCAGCGTAGTAAGAGAAAGGGTAGCAAGTTGAAAGAATCTTTTGCATGAAGAAATTATAGTCGCGTTCTAATATAACGTTAAGAATTTGTATCTATAGAACGATTACTTTGCGTAATTTAAATTACTCTTTCGATAAAACGATTTGAATAGAAATAGAATCCTACGAAGATTGTAATGGCGTCCAAAGCCTTATCCTCCTTAGTGGATTTTTAATATCAGAAAAGAATTAACAAACGGCTATATTTAATGTATTCTTTTCAACGCGGAATGTCATTAAATCTTTTTCTACCTTTTTCTATTTCAAGGTATAGTAATCCGTTGCCGTAATTAAATAATTAAGGCTACGAATACATCATTCGCTGAACAATCAAGTTAAACGCGTAGGTTGCGTGGTAATAAATCTTCTTGTCTACAACGAAAAACGATACGTTCCCCAGTGACGAACCATTATTGAATAAGGTTACGCTGTTTGAATTCCAAACTAATGTATAATTACTTTGAGATCCATTAGCATGAAATGTTGGAGAATATCTATAAATAGAAGTTCGCTACTCTTGCTTGATTAACTTACTAATAGAGAAATAAAAATTCCACGCGATCGCACAATTCTGCAGGCATCGTTCTTCTAAATTTTCCATGGCATTTACAATTATCTATGCTTTACGATAGATGAATTTATGAACGTAACGTTTCACGAGACGTTGAATATTCATTACGCACGCCTGACTAACGTGAAATCGTTAGCTTTTTAATTTAAGCGAAGTCGATCAATTTGTTCGCGTGTATCGTTACTTCGTTATTATCCGCTTGCAAAAAATATAACGCTGATTCACTATAAAAGAAGGCTGCAAATAAAATCAACCACCTTAATCCATCGGCTATTTTGCGTCGTAAAATATATCGTAAAGTTATACTCCTTCGGCCACGCATTCACATAAATACACCAGGTTCCCTCTAAGGCTCCATTCATCCGGGGCTGGTTGGAAATCTAAAGGAACATAAGCTACCGATGAAACAGCGATTCAGGAATAGTAGTAAATCGGTCGTGGTCGATTCGGAGGGGCTGTTGCCGCGTCTACAAAAAGGTCCGTAGTCAATTAACGATTCACCTGTTACATCTGGCCGAGGAACTGGTTCTCCTGGTAGCTGCAGCGAGCGTTCGCGCGGTGACGCTCGTATATCTGGTCAGCGTCTTTCCTTTTGCAAAACCCTTTGAACCTAATTGCATTAAAATAACGAGCCGCTTACGCCGTGTACGCGCGATCATAACGGAAGAGCGTGTCGCGTTTATAAACGATCGCGTGGCCACGTGCACGATACACCATCGATACATCGTGTTCACCTGTTTCGAGTCAAACAGGTAGTCAAAAGGATATTGGAGGATTTTCATTCGACCATCGTTGACCGATTAGATACGTTCGATTTTTCCATGTAAATCGCCATTCAATCCCGATGAACCTTCATAGCGTCATCTTATTTCTACGAGTAAGAGGACTTTTCGTATCTCGAGGAAAATACTCGACGGGATCGCGCGTATCAGCAACGATCCTCTCGTATTCCGCTGCGATCGATCTTTGTCGCTAGTCGTATTTTTCTCTCCTTTTCATCCTTTTTCGTTTAAACGCGTCGACCTATCCTAATCGCGATAAGCGATCCTTCGTATAATTGAAAACAAACGAGAACATACGCTAGTTGGGAAAAACACAAGGAAACACTGGACGACGTTGAAACATCAGTGAGATACGTGTACGTACTTGTGCATAAGTAGAGGCAAGGCAAGTGCAGCCGGATCGAGGCTAAACGCGTTGGTCGTTCACCGGAAACGCCAACGATTTTGAGGCTTGCTTGCAACAGCCTGGCGGCAATAGGCTCGTTCCTTTAACGATCCACAATTAGACGAACAACTCCCACGCAACGTTGGAAGGCGCGCCTCTAGCCGCCGAGAATTTCGCCGTTATCCTTTGAAACGAAAGCTACCGCTGTTTGCACGAGAGCCAAGGATAGGTTCAATTGGAGCAATTTTACTAATAGAAGGGACTTATCGACTTGACACGGTTTAGTTGAACTTCGTTTAACGTGGGGTATAACTGAGACGGTACAACGAGGGATTGTGTTGGACGCCCGAAGGCGTCGATAGTACACGAAGTGTGTTCTTGTTGAGCGCCTTGTATGCGCTAATAGCAGTCAAAGGGTTAATGATTTCAGTAGTAGGAAACGTTGTGCGGTAGTGGTTACGTTGGAGGAGTTTCAAGTTTAAAGGCTTCTTCGATCTATCGCATTCCTAATGTCTGGTAGGAGGAGGTTTTTATTCGCTCGTGTTTAATTAAGGTTCGAGGTTTTGATCGGTAAATTAATTCAAGTAATTGAGCGGAGAATTTTCTGCTTTTTTTGTATTTCTGCATACCGTTACTGGAAAATCTAATTTTTCATATAATTTTCTAGCAGTAATTATTTTGCGGATTCTTTCTGGAATTATTTGATCGTCCAGCTTGTTTTTATATTTAGCAAAACATTCTATTTTTAGAATATTAATTTGTTTAAGATGACGAAGAAAATACTACTAAGAGTTACATGGTTCTGGATTTATTTTCTCTGTGAATACAAACGTTCAGTCGGTATCTATAAAAGTAATTATATTCGAATATCACGTTATTCGTAGCGTTAATTAAAAATTGAACGCAAATCGTGAAAACGAACTGTACCGATCGAGAGAAATCGCTGAAATAAATCGGTACAGACAAAATAAACAAGATACCGGTGATCAGCTGTTTAATTTGAAAGTCAATAATTCCACGCGATTGTTCTACACATGGAATATAAATCACGAACGAGATCTATTAATCCTAATTAAGATATCGCTAATTCATTACGACATATAAACGGTGCTCGGTTGCAAATTGAGAAATGAGATCCGTTTAAAATTAGTTTGCTTATCAATCCCATTAATACTCGTATCGTATACAAACCGATAATTTATTCACATTGTATATCCAGCACGAATAAAAAAGTTGTAAAAGTAAGTCAGACAAAAAAAAATTCCTCGAAAAAAATCTTTATGCGATCACCACCAATAAAAACAAAAAATAAAGAAGAATAAAAAAAAAAAAAAAAGAGTTCCT
Organism: Bombus cullumanus; assembly: GCA_014737535.1. Lineage (NCBI taxonomy): Eukaryota > Metazoa > Arthropoda > Insecta > Hymenoptera > Apidae > Bombus > Bombus cullumanus. The sequence goes on along the minus strand of JACXIX010000044.1, from coordinate 3,307,183 downwards.
ACTACCGTGTAATCAGCGGAATATTTCAAAATTACTTGTTTCGCCGGATCATTTAAACCTTCAAGCTTAATACCAATTTACAAAAGCTTGTTTTCTCTAATTTTACTAATAACAATAATTATCCAATAATAATACTAACTACGTTAGATTGTACAGTCAATTACAATGAGCACTTTCTACGTACAATCGCAAAGTATACCGAACGTTGAACCTTATCATTATCTATACCTTTCTCCGTTTCGACACATCTTCGCCATTGTAGGAACAGCACAGAGACGATTCACGCGGTACAATTAGAAACTAACGAGGATCGTCGAAAGCATAAAACATTCGATAATGGTATGTACCTGCGATAGCAAGATTATTATGATGGTCGCTAGAAACGGGGCGAATCTCAATGTTTAAAACGCTGAGCTACACAAGCATAGACATTATTGCAATCAGAGTGCGGATATTCATGAAAATTCATGTTTCGTCGCGTGTCGTGTAAGAAACAGGCATATTTTAAATTCATAGTAAGCGCGGATAAATTGGCTCCTGGATCGAGATTGCTAACAACGAACGTGATAATTTCTTGGATTGTGGATATATGTCTTCATCGAGGAATCGTTTATCGATATACTTCCATTATTGTTGAAACGTTCAACGTATTGATAGAAACTTGAAAATTCATGACAAATCACCCCGAGGAAATATATTCTATATTGTTCTTTTTTTTTATTTTTGTAATGCACTTGTTCCACTTTTCCACTCGATCCTTTAAATGATAATGACTTTCTTTTGCAACATGCCAAACAGAGCAGCGCTGTATGGTACGACTAACAAATTAACAACTAATAACATAGATAAAACAATATTTCGCTTCATTGGGTATTTTCCTGTGTGAAAAATTGAGTTTGTACGAGAAATGAATACGCACATACTTAGGAGAGTTTAATGCCTCGAAAGGCAACGATTATTTTTCGAAATACTTTGCGAAATTTTTGTTTATGTTCAAATTTTTAGGAAAGTCGATCGAGTAAAAGGTTCGTATCCGCCGTTAACGCGATTCGTGGAAATGGAGACACATTATTCACCGCGTTCCATGTTCTAGAATCGAGTGCATCGTGCAAAAACTTGCCAAGCGTCGATGATTCATTAATAGCGTGCTATGTGGTGAAATTCTGCTGGCAATCTATTTTAATTTACGACCTTCCTTTAGCAAATAACAGAATACGCATCGATCATATCGCATAACCGATAAGTAAACCGATTTTTATGCAAATTCCTACCTGTGTAACTTGCTTAATTTACTTCTTTACTCGATTAAACGAACGACAACCAAGAACACATTTATCTCGTCCCCACCGAAGACGATAACGACCGTGTATTTTCCCGTATTACGAGCATTCCGTGCATTTTCGTAATGCCGAGTTTCCTGAAAATGTCTAAAAATCCACGGTCTGACTCCGACAGTAGAGAGAGATACCTCTGTGACTCGCTGCGCGAAATAAAAATTCCCTATCACAGGCGTTCAAACATATTAGGTCGTCCCAAAAGTCCCTTGGAAAACGAAAGAAACTTTTGAGACAACCTGATACTTTGCCGAGTCATCGTATATCCGGAAAACCGCGAGCGTCAGTTTCCGGCGTCCGTCAGCTCGCGCGGATCGTTTCGGTTTATTCGAAGCCAATTACAAGAGGCCACGGGATGTACAACTGGACACTCGTAGTTTCGAGCTGCTAACGAGCAACCGCAAGAGTGCTCGGTGCTGAGACCGTAACTGCGGCCTGGCCGATATTAGCAAAAGCAACTGGACTAATGACCATAAAGGGGTACGGAACGAACCGTTAACGTTATTAAGAATATCTACGTGCTGTTCTTCGTGCACAGGACCGGCTACCCTTGCCCGGAGGAAGCGAGACGAAGGAAAGAAAGGCCAGCTTGAAAAACGAGCAAAGGAAGCGGAAGACATCGGTGAAACAGCGTTGAAAGTCGTACGGGTCTTTACTCGCGAATATTACTCGTTGATCTCTCACAAAAATCATCCGACAACGGAACATCGGCTTCTCGTTGAAGCGTGTCGATACCACGGACGGTTTCGACGGATCGGCTCGCCTAGCTCCCTGGAGATTTTCTCGACCTGGCTAATGGACACGATTAATAGGCCTTCCAGCTAATTACTCCGCTATCGCCTTTTTTACACCGTTTCTACCCGAGCTCGTTTCTCGTCGGACAACATCGATTATTAATGCGACGATCGCTCGAGGAATTCCACGATGGAAAGGATAGGATTGAGTGAAAGATGTTGAGAATTGGAAAGGGTTGGTCATATTATTTCGTTTGTTAAATGGTATTTGAATTGGAATTTTTGCAAGTTCGTAGGATAACTGCATTATCCTAATTGCTCGTAGATGGCGTCGTTCCTTTCCAAGTTGATGGAAGCAGGTGGATCGTGCTAGATGAATCGAACGAGTTCCTTCGTTCTGATAGAAGCAAACTTGCTTTCACGCGATTTAGAAACAAACCCGATTAGATTTGATACATTTCACACGACGTGTTTTCTTTCTTTTTCGGAAATGTGTCCATTTCGATATAACTCTTTGTCTGCGATTACTCTCGTCGAACTTTAAAATTCAACAGTCGGTTTTCTACAATGTCGATCGATTCTATTCTACCAACTTTTGTCTAGCTATGTAACTCGAGACGATAGGTGTATCTGGTTAAATTCAATATTTCACCATTGTTCGTTGGAAAGTGTTGCGCAGAACTAACGGTTCGTTGCTACCGCCACTCTCTCGATTAAAACTGTAACACCCGACCTTTTTGTCATCCAGACATCCAAGCAAAACGCGATGTATCTCGACGATTAACGGCATATCTCTCAGAAACTTAACGACGTTAATAATCGACGGGACGACGATTTATCGGGAATAATAACCCGTAAACTCGGTCGAAAGAGAGGAACCAGTTTCTCTCGCGGGTAGAACCCATCTTTCGTTGCTGGATCTAGGTTCTTTGTGTCCATTATTCACCGTGGAACACCGTGACGACGCGCGTAACACGTTCGAGATTAGAACGAACAGCCAGAAATACGAATTCGTCTTTGGTTTTATCTCTGGCCAACGGTCTCAGTCGGCATCTCGTTTCTCTTACTTCTCTTTCCTCCACGTTTTGTTCTTTTCGTCGCCAGAAGGTCTTAATCGAACGCAAACGAACACAAAATACGTCGAAGTTGTTTCTTTGGCAGATAACGCGTCTGTCGCGAGTCGTTTTGTCCTTTTTGATAGATAAATTGCGTTGCTTTGACTATTCGAGAGACGAGAATAACGCGAAGAGGAGAGGAGAGCGGCGAAGTTTATTTGAAAGTTGAGATCGCTCGATGTTTATCTCGATTTCTGTTTCATGAATTTTTTAATCTACCTATAATTGGATACGCTGTCTCGCGAATGTATTCCGACAGATACCGCATTTTGCAATTAATGTTTTTAATCTAATCTGTATAGTCGAAACGTTATCGACAACGCGTGTCGATACTCGGCTACGATTAGTACATTGCGTACCAAGTTATTAAAAGACAAACGATCAAAAGTACAGCGTTTAGATTATCGAAACTGAAACTTTATACAGCATCTGCAATAGCGAATGAAAGTTTAACGCTAATCTTCTACTAAGCATCTTTTCTTCATTTTACTTGATTTAAGCATTTACGTAAAGTTGGAAGAACGAAAGAAATAACGATGAACGTACAATTTTAAACTAAATTTTAAAACCGGTCATTTGATCGGGTCTGGTAAAGTTCTCGTAAAGAACTCGTTGACAGATTATTGCACCGTGTTATAAATACTAAATAACTGACACGGTTCGTAGTTGTCTTTACTGTTACACGTGTACGCTGTCGTACACTCGCGGATGATCAGGAAACTTCCAAAATACGAAGGATACTTGAGGCGCTGAGTACGAAGATCGGGTTAAAAAAGAAACAATGACGAAAATAATCAAGTCCGATGTTCAGCAAACCGGCGAAAAATATTTCCAAGAACGCTTATTGTTATCTTCCTCGCGCCGATCTCTTCTATCCTCGAAGGAGATAAAACGAGTCCCGAGGCCATCGGTGCATCTGCAGTGTCCCGCAGGGCAAAAATACCGTCCGATCCTGACTAATAACCGTGATGGCGAAAAATGGCGATGGCGCGAGCGAACGAAAGAACCGGAGGCCGCGGCAAAAAGCGGGAGAATCGCGCAGGGTGGCTGATCGATGATGTCAGAGGAGCGGAAAGGATGCGCGTTATCGACGCGTGCACGTGCGCTGGTATTCCGCAATTAAGTGGCCGCCTTCGACTCAGTTTTTTCCCTCCTCTTTGCACCGCTTGCAAGAGAGACCGATCGCCCGGTAGCACGTGCACGCGCCGAGGGGCCAGCCGGTGCGCGAGAACACGAAAAAGAAACAAAGTAAAAAAAAAAAAAAGGAAAAAAGAAAAAAGAAAAGAGCGAAAGAGGGGAAAAAGGATCGAGCATAGTGTTGCAGCTCGCCGTCTCGCGGAACGGTTTCACGATAAATGATAACCGCTTTAAATACCAGTTTAGCGCGTGTATCAGGAGAAGCGAGGTGAGCGCGCCTCGAGCCATGGAATCCCCTCGTTTCGACGATCGTCCTTTTGCCCGATTTATCACCGGTCGCGCCCTGAAACGCGCTCCTGCGACCGCAGCGGAGAGGCGCGAAGCGGAACGCCCGACAGGAAGCTGTAGCAGAGGACGAGACGTGCCGCTGGAAGCTCGATTTACACCTTCGCGTGCTGTAGTTTAGGCCACTTTGGGCGAGTGGTTTAATCGGCGATGGAGGCGAGTTCCTTGTCAAGCGGAAAATTTATTGGTGGATGAAACGGTGGATCTAATGGATCTAAATTGAGATAGGCTGCGTCACGTTAAGTTTCAAAGTATCGGTAATGAACGTATTAAAGAGCCGCGAATATAAAGACGTTGTTCGTTGCATAAGTCTTTTTAAGTTTCTTCGTCGGTGATCGGATTTTTGAAGAGTTTTCGAATGCGTGGAAAAGGAAGAACTTTTGACACGTAAGAGAAATTGGAGCGCGGAGAAACGACGAAGCAAAGTGAGACATTGTTTTGTCCGATATTCGTAGCGCGACGTTAATGGCTATTCCGGTTGCTGCGTTAAAAAAGGAAGATACTATTATTTTTTAGACTATTTGTTGGCGAAGTAGAGTACATAGTTGCAGTTTTTATCCAAACTCGCGGAAATGTTTCTGACAACAGGAAAGTAATGCGTAATTTGCGTATACACATGCGTATACTCCTTTATCGTATTACTTCGATTATACGAAGATACGTTGACTTAATTTCAACGTACGAACAATCGCCGTAATTTATAAATTGGATACGTTCGAGATTCGTCCATATTTCTCTCGCGTATTTCTAGGAGCAAAGTGAAAGGGGGGCAGAATGAGAACCGATACGAAACTTAATTAACAATGTAATAAACTGTCTTGTTCGTTCCTTTCCTATAATTTCACTCAATTTTTAGAGAACGCTATTTTAAACGTTCCTGTACTTTTACAACTTGCTTTGGTATTCTCGACTACCTGTGTCAAATAATCTACAATTCTCCCTGTAATATTTCCAATTATTTGCTTCGAAACCGACAACACCCCCTATAGGACAAACGTGAAGATAAATAATTTGCGTTTCACAAAAATCACCGTTAGTCACACGCTCGAATAAGAACAAAAAGCGTCGAAACGATCGACGCTCGAATCAAAGTTCCGCACACCTTTGGTCGAAACGTTACAGCGAAAAAAAATTGCACGTTGAAGGGTTAATGCAACGGCCAGCACCCCGCCAGCACACGTGTGCTCCCCAGAGGGGTCGTAGCATCGCATGAAAACGGTACGCTGCGCTCGTCTCACCAAGCAACCGACCGACCAACCAACCAAACGATCGCGCCGTTCTCCGTTCAGCCGCAGAGGGCAGGGACCCTTCTTATGCGCTCATCGAAGTCTCCGGCTCGGCGCGCGCGTTCTCGTCCAGCAGTAGGTCGAGCGAGGCCCGAAAAGCTCACGGCCTACGTCCTTGAGAGATCCTGCAGGCCGTGCACGCTGCGTCGAGCGGTAGACCGCAGACCTACCGTCTGTACGTGTTGTGTTGAGCCATACACACTCTCTATACGCTCTACTCGAAGAGGCAGAGAGAGCAGAAGAGGAGGAAACGGTGTACACAACGTTCGGCAGATACACGGACGATGGTTCCGTAGGACCGTGTGGTCGTAGGATCGCGACACGTGCAGCAACGGCAGCGGAGCGGCAGCATCGTGAACGTATACACACGTAGAGAAACACGGGCCACCTTTGGAGGTAGAAAAACGAGGGGCAACGTGGGGTACCAGGACAGTGGTCGGAAGAGGGAGAAGGAGGAAGAGGTGGAGGAGGATACTCGACCAGGTGGTAGTGGCGGTGAGGTGTAGAGAGGGGAAACGAGAGGTGGCTGGAACCGAGGTGGTGGTATAGCCTAGGGTAGGGGACCAGGTGAGGTCGCGGGGAGGGAGGTCGAAGAGTACCGCTATACCTGGAGTCGCTCGAGGCGAAATACATACCTACCTACCTACCTAGTATATATTCTCTCGGCTCGTTGTACTCGCTACGATCGTCTCTGTTCACCTCGTGGCGCCTATCCTGCTCGCGGCCCCGACTCTCTACCCCCTTTCGTCGGCGTGCCGAAGCCCCGGCAAGGTATACCGCTGTAAGTCCTCCATGATGCACGCCATAGAGCGCACCGCGGCCACCGTAAGACATTGCGCCAGCATGCAGTGTCTTACCTTGCCTTGCCAACGTCCGTCGCGGTGCGCCGTCCGTTTTCTTCTTACCGTCCGTACAGGCTTCGCAACTCGATCCAACGCGTCCGTCGTCGCTCTTTCCTTCCTGCTTTCCCATCGGAAGCTTCGAGTCCAGACAACTCGTCGTAACTCTTTTTCCTATATCTGCGTTTCTCCGCTGTCTCCGAGCAACTTCGAATGAAGCATATGTATATATAATATGTATGCATGTATGTATGTATATATACTATATAGATATATGTACATATATATATTTGTATATATAGTGGGTATAAAAATCATAGAGATTCCTACGTTTCTGTCGGTGAAACTCTCGAGAATCGTTCAGTCGATTTACGTCGCGTTGCTCGATTTCTTCCGCCGGCCAGTGTAGATTGACCTGTTTTCACGGCAGCGGATCAGGCTTCTATATAGTTGTTCTCGTTGAAGCGTATCTATGTAATTTCCCCAGGAAGTCGTTTTTCACGAGTTTCCCGCGGCAGTCGACAGCCGCGTAGCTTCCCCGGCCGGAAGGGGGAAAAAAATTCGAGCAGCGAAGCCGCGGGGGCAGACCTGTCTCTTCCTTCGCAACATCCGGCTTCTCTCGGAGAAAAACAAATTCTCTCTCGGCTCCGGATAGAGAATTCGAGGAGATCAGCAGCCGAAGGTGCACCAAGGTAGTCTCGAAGAGGAACACGAAGAAGCGTTCTCCTCCTTCCCCACCTTTTCCTCCGCCACTACCTACCGCTACCTCTATCTCCTCCTTCCTCCACCTCCACCACGCGTACAGTCGTACGGTCGCCGGCGAGCAATACGGTTTACGGCCGCGTGACACTGTCCCGGACAACATCGGCGTCCACGAACAGCTGGATCCACGTTGGATCGGGTTGGATCGCAGTCAGACCTCCGTTCCTGGTGCACGTTGTCCCAGGATGGTATCGTGCTCGTCGCGGCATCGTTAATCGTGCGTAACGCGAGCCACCAGCAACGGCCAATATCGTTGATCATCGAGGACTTTGGTCCTTGGTGCCCTTGTTTCGTCCAAGCGAACAAAAGTCGTCGTCGCATTCCTTCGTGTTTCTTTCGAGTTCACCGATGTTCCACGATATATTCTAACTGTATGTTCGAACATCACAGGCGCGTACATGTCGTGAACAACGTTCGAGTGTACAGTTGGAGACCAGTGGGTGAGGAAGAGAACGGCACACACGTTCCACGGGAAGAAAGAAAACCATCGTACCAACGAGGTGTTAATCCGGTGGATAAGCTAGCGGAACATACGTGTCCGTGTTCGGTCGCGAGTGAGAGTGTTTTTCGCGTGTAAACGCTAGCGTGGCGGCGTCCGGGCTCCTCGCGAGACGTCAACATCTGGTAGCGTGTATCCGGCCGCGCGAACGCGTGGACGTCCCGTTCTCCTGGCACACGGTGCGTGTCCGGGTTCCTCTGCCGGTGAATCTCTTCCGTGCGACCCGGACCTTCTTTCATCTTGCAATTTTCACGAGGTTAACTCGGCTTCTGCCAGTGGTGTATACCGGCGTTGTGTATCGTCGTGTCTGACGTTAACCGCTGCTTGGCTAGCACGCATACGAACCGTGCGTCTCGTTGCTCGATCCATCTATCGTCAAGGACAAATTGAATGGCTATCGTCCAAGTTTCGTTGTCGATTCCACTGTGACACTTTGTGCCCGAACAACTACGATCGTTATTCTCTATGAATTATATCTGGCGAAATATTTGCCTGTCGGACGAAGAATATCGAGCGTGCAGCATGCCGTGGCATAAGAGACAGGTCTCGACGATCGTTTTCTGACCGTTCCATCGATTCTTCAGTCAGCTGTCGACCAGAGGATTATTCCTGCCAGCTATCCCCGTGGACGTCCATCTTCTATTCGCAGAGGTTAGTCACTCTCCGCTTCGTTCCGGTATAGTACACACTCGTACGTGCGCTGCCTGTTCTCCGCGCGCCTCTGTGTACGTGCAGGTCCGCGCGAGCGTGTCTCGCATCCGTGGCTGTGTGTCTGATCGTGTGATCGACACACGCGCAAACACACACACACGCGCGCGCGCACACACACACTACCATGGCTTACACTCGTGTGGGCAGACGCTCTACGACTCTGGATCCGAGACATGTATGGGGAGACACGCACACGTGTATCACGCGCGTGTATATTCGACCGCGTGGATACGAGCGGTGCAACGATCTACTCGTCGCGAGAGTACGAGCGTGCGAGTGTGCGACGAGTTACGCGCGAGCGCAACCAGTCGTCCGTATTGCGAAAGCGGCTAACGCCGCGCGATTTTCAGTGGAAGCGTTTCGAGGTCTTTCGCGCGGACAAGTTTTCGACGGTTCGTCCAGGAAGCAGGAACGGGTTCCGCGTTCGAGCCGCGAAAGCGGCGCGCGCACATAGGAAAGTGCCAATTTCCAAGTGGGAGGAAAATTCTGTCGATCCGACGTATCCTGCCGCAACTTTCGCGCTTTGGAGCAATATCTTTGCAGCGAAGCATTCGTAGAATGTGTGGTGTGAATTAGGAGAGCAACGACGTAGTAAGCGGTGGTTGGTTCGTCGGGATAGACGTCGATGGTCTTTCTGTGGTTTGGTTCTGTGAAAAATGCTGCGGTTTCTCAGCTATCTCTAATTTGACGAGAATTTGTGAACAAACGTGTATGCAGGTCACTGCGACTCGATCGACGAAAGCTATAGATCGCTGGGAGATTGAGTTCACGGTTTGCGGCAGTTTCTTTTACGAGGAGTACGTTTGGTTTTCCGCTGTCGAGAAGTTCGCGAAGTGTTATAAAGCTTGCTGAAAATTTCCTGATAGATCGACGAGAGACGGAGTTTGAGATTTAGGGAGCTTTGCTTCTGGTTTTTTTCCAGGAGGATTGTGTCTCGTTTTAAAGAAAATTTTCACAGGAGAATCTGACGCGAGATACGACAAAAGTATGATCGGTGATCAACTTGTGGATATTTTACGTATTATGGTTCTGTGCAGTTTCGTCCTGTGTGATGGCGTTTATTCTGTTAGAAAGTTTATTTGAAAAATTGATTCCGACAAGATCTTACGATTTAAGAAAATACCTTATTTCGATCGCGTTCTGCTTAATATCCTGGTTTAGAGATCGTATTTTCGTCCAAGTTTCCATCGTCAAAGCAGGAAATCTACCGTAAGACGAGTAAATAGGTGTATCGCATGAAAGATCGGTTTGCAGGTTTAAGGAGACGTTCGATTCAAGGTGTAGGCGTAATTACATTGTGCATTGGTAGTCGGAAAATAATGCTGAAACGAGTTTGTTGTTGGACGATGTACGGATTAGTCGAAGGTTTTATGTTTTACAGGATGTTAACGAACAGAAGTTCAAGGTTTCTTAGTGCGTGATGATCATAGAAGTGGAAATAAGATCTTTTCAAGGTTTCTCCATGTGTAATGGCACTAGAAGCAGAAATAAATTCCTATCAGTTAGAAAATCTTCTTATATCGAAGGACGTTTAATATTTCGTTGGAATTTTTGTATGTATGCGTGTGTGTGAAGTTTAGCACGTAAGATATCATATTGAGACGCAATTAATGTCTAGAAACAGCGCGTAAAATGAGAAGAAAATTTCAAGTTAGCCGAACAGAGTTGATTTCTTGGATATTTTTACGTGTAGCGTACGTGATCAAAGTACGGGATTCGTTCCTTTATCTACCTGGATTAATTACATATTCATCGATGTTACTATGACGGTAGACACGTCGTACTTTTTCGTGGTTTGATATTCAGATTCATTGTCTCGAACAGTCCGGGTATATCTTCTCACATTATATTAATACGAATTTGCGTCTGTGAAGCGAGAACTCGGTGATGGGAGTTTGACTCGGTTTACAGAGTTTGAAGATCGAAGAGTCGAAGAAATCAACAAATCAACCGCGTACTTTCTATGAGATTGTTTGTTTAAGTTTTTTAAAATACATGTACAAAGTTGACGTTCTCAATCGAAAATCACGAGTAGTAAAAACGAATTTAAACGAAAGACGATTATCGTAAATAACAGAAGGTTTTTAACGAGCTTGTTGCCTATTTGCTATCAAAGAGTCGCAGATAATCCAAAGGTTATTCGCACAGGTTAACCATACTTGGCCAATTTACCATCGCGAGGAAGACGAAACGAAAGAGGCAGAAAAATAAACAAAGAAGTACACCTATCACGCTATACACGTGACAGCCAACGATTGAAACTCCAAGTCGATGGAACACCTGCCATGTTTTGGCAGAGTTGGTAATTAACGTGCTCGTAACTTGAAATATGGCGCGTGAACGTACACAATATGTTCCAAACGACGTGTAAATATAACACTACGTGCGCTAACATTCAAAAATATCTTACTGCCCGTTTATTTCTTTACGTTGAGAAGATAAACAAACATGTAATATTAAAAACCTATTCAAATATTTACGAACAACCATTCAAAATCGTCTATTAAATCGAACAAAAAACGTTGATAATTTATTCGACGATCGAACGACAGCAATAAACCGACGAAACGTAATAACAAGTACGGACAACACATGAATCGCAAAATCGACGAATAGAATAAAATGTTCATCATAATCTACGTACATCGTAGCCGGTTCTAGATCCTCGAGATTTTCGAGTGACAGTAATTTCAGCGACGCGGTCTGGAGAAACGTCATCGAGAATGAAATCCGTCGGATGACGCAGCCGTCCCTATACGCGTCGAAAAGACATATCGATCATTCTTTTCGAACGGTTCGCTCAATCGTTCGTGATTGGATCGTTTCGAAACGATCGCGCGGCAGCAAATGCACGACGCACTGATCGAGCGCGTTCTGCTCGCTGACGAAACGATATCAATTTTATAGAAACGCGTTCGAAACATCTTTTTGCATCCGTCATGCGGGTAAGCGGTATATGTTTCTAGCAAATTCTGCGGGTATACTAACTTACCTTTTTGTGCAACTTTTGATCGTTAATACGTATCGACACCTACGCGTACGTATAATTTTAACAAAGTGGCGAATCTCCAAACTAGCGTTCCGTAAATGCAACGTTACCTCTGAAATCTCGTTTCCATTCTTAAACAACTTCCAAGCGAATCGTGTAAAAAGAACAAAAAATTGCGTGCTTGTATATCATACGACATTCCTCTTTTATTCGCATTGTCCCGTTCTTTCTCATTCACCGGGATAACCGAAATGAAATTACTCTCGATATGGTCGTTCGAACAAGATCGATGGATCCGACCGTGGAAGATAAATACGCGTCGGGTGTTATATTCGCATCCAGGATTATGCAACGACAGCGTGAAATTAGATCCCCGCCTCCTTAAGCGAACGCAACCGTACACCTTTGTTCTTCGGGGGCCGCGCGAGGCAGTTGGTCATCGCCTTTTTTCCCCCTCGTCCCTTTTCACCCGAAACAGATCCATGATAACGTAATAGTTGCAACGATTGTTTCCATTCACGGTAAAATCCCTTGGACGCGATAGTGAAACGTTGCTTTGCACAATACACCTCCGTTTACATCTCTGTTACACGCCTATGTATATCTGAAATATAGTTTCTTATCTGTGTTTGTACGTAGAAAAGGCACAGTCGATTTAAGAGAAACTCGTTGCAACGAAATTACACGAAATCGTTACGTTCGTTCAATCTCGCTGGCTCGTCTTTAAATTCGTTACTCGAGACAGAAAGTTATTAGTTACCTGTCACTCTGCGTTACTATTCGATCGTCAGGTATTCGATAAGTTTTACGATCGATCGAGTCAACCGTTAAAAATCCTTAGACTCCCTGGTTCTGAATGTATATCAGGTGGAAAATGGAAGGTTAGAAGGAGACTGTGTGACACGATTCTCGCGACGCTAAATCGTGGATCTTGCTGTGATTGATTTACCGACGATTCAGCAGAGCAACGACGTTACTTCATTTCTCCTCGTTTCACGAGAATTCCCGGCTCGACGGTTAGAAAAATATCGGTAACGAGCGGCTGATTGGATTTTTACGCTTTTTACCGGCGTTTCGTGTCCGTTTCTCGCCGCGACACTCGAATACCGGATAAATGCTTCGACTCATCGCAAGAAAACGTTAGAATCTCTCTTTTTCGATTTCTCTGCTCCTCGTTTCTAAATGGATAGACGCTCCGAGGGAGGGGGAATTGTTCTTCATCGTTGGAAGTATTTCGTCGCGTCGAGTATCGTCGCGAACGTCGAACGAACCCGACGAGAGGAAAGAATTTTATAATAATTTCATTGCAATTTCATTAATCTTTATGACGCGCCAAGTTTTTACGACGTGGAAAACTGAAATTCTCGGCAACGATTATCCTTCACCTGGTTGGCTGTACGATTTTTATCTTTGTTAGAACAAAGTCTGTGTAAGATAAAAGAAACATCCCTGGAATTCTACCGAGACGCACAAAGTTATCTTGCACGTTTTTTAATTATTCTTCGGGAATTTTTTCCAGTCTGTAGTAGTACGAGCCAAAAGCCAGAACGACAGGCTCGAAAATTAGAGAGTAGATAAACAGGATAACGGAGAAATAGCAAGAGAGAGAGAACTGTATGTATGTCAGATTTGAAAATAAAATTATACAGTTAATCGCCATGTTTTCGTGTCTTAGAATCTAGAAAAAAAAAAAAAAAAAAAAAAGATAGAAGGAACGTATTGACCATTAAACGAAGCGCTATCTATTATGCTACTTACTGAATATGATTACCTTAGATTTCGAGTAATAGTATTAGCAGGTCAGGACGCTACTTGTACGATGTTGGCAATAAAGCAAATGATAAAACTGTCAGAAACGATCGGGAATGAACATAATTTCCTTAACACACATACCTGTCCAACTGTCCGTCCAATATTTTCGCATTAACCCTAACATCGTAAAGCGACCACGATCTAACCGTTAGTCCATCGTAATATCAAACGTTTGCAGCTACGCATGCTTGCGAAAGTGGAAAGTGGAAAGATGCAAGAAACAAAGGACCTTAGTCACTTTATATAAGAAGTCGTCCGCCAAACATGGACTCCCTTCTTCTATGTTTGCAGGATTTCGCACTCGTCCATGGACCGTTGATATTTTCGCGTTGCATCGGAATATCGAACGGGAGTTGCGTAGAAAATGATCGAATAAAAAGACGCGACGACAAATTCGATGGACCGATGCATTTAGAGGGAAATATGCGTTGCAAAAGGCTCTGAACAAAGTATCAAACGCTCGACTATGAGACATATTTTACTCTGCCTTCGATTAAACAGCGTTCCATAGAAATTTCCACGCGAGACACGCGCGTCTGCTTCCTGTAAAAAAATTTCCCCGCCGTTTTCTCGAACGAAAGGTCGAGGGAATACGTCGATCGCATGTGGCACGTGAACGAACAGAACGTAGTATCCCCGTTAACCGGCCAGGTCGAATTATTTACTGGGAGTACCGGCTGCTTTTACGGTCCGGATTTCTCTGGCCTTCTCGCGAGTCGCCGGCCCGCTTCAAAAGCGACAATACGTTATGCAAATGAGGGTACGTCAGCGAGATTCTCCCTTCGATTTGCATTAAGCTCGCATTCAGCGTCGTCGCTAAGCACTTTCACCCGTTGAGCTACGAGCGTTGATCGAAACGGCCAACCGGAGCGCAACAAGGATCGAAATCTGATCCACTCTCAGGAAGAACGTGTCCTGACTTGCCATGCGAACGTTCCACTTTGTTCCGCGAATCTCGCTTAACCCTTCGATTCGCACAATATCCGGAAAATAAGTCGCGATCGACGAAAGGCAGAAATTCAGTTTCAAATCTTTCCATGTTGTTGTTACATTCTACCGCAACTTGAGCCGGCCGGCTCGCTACGTAGTTTTCAACTTCGTCGAGACCGGACATGAGACAAGAGGTCACCAGTTTTTCTATCCCCGTTTCGTAGAACGATGTCGCCTATAGTCTGTCCAACCAGACGAGAGAGTCGCGATCGCGTTTCGTTTATGTCTGTTCTCTCGTCTCGTTGGGCAGGCCACAAAGCGGTACCCAGCGTGAGCGTAACTTCCGAAATTCCGGACGGCGTAACACAATTTCCACTCTTCGCACGTTGGTTTGTCACAAATTTTACGGCCACTTTTCATCGAACGCCTTGTGTTTGTTATTTGAGGAATTACGTTGACGCTGGGTACCACCTTCGGCGCTCGACTGGCACCGTTCTACGAAGCGGAGGCACAAAAATTGGTGTCCCGTTATGACAAAGTGTCCGAATAATGGTAAAAACTACGCGGCAAAGTAGTTTAAGGTGCGTAGAACTGGACGAACGTGAAACGTTATGGAGATAAATTTCTGCTTTTCCCTAATAGCCAATCAGAACTTACGTCGAGGATGCGCCTCCTATTTACTCTATAATACGAATAGTCTGTAGCAGTGGTGGCAAAGCTTTTTACGCGCGACTGCATTTAAGCAAATTGTGCGAATAATATTTATGGTGCTGCTGATGCGCCCGGCAGTTTTTAACGGGGGGAAAAAAATTAATAGAAAATTAATGACACGAGATTTCACAAAGCCCAACTCACAACTAGGTTGCAGATTCTTTTGCGTTTATGGGGAATTCGAAGGTGCGGAAAGACGTACAGGATGCGCGTAATACGAAAGAATATATGAAATATCGGAAGCATAATAATCTGTGTAATATGGACAAAGTAGGATAAAACCTGACACATTTTGCGTTTCAACCTACAAAATTTGCTCCTCATCCGTGCAATGATTTTAAACACGGTTCGCGTGAATAATCGGTTAGAGATTAATGATCCTTTGCTTGTAATAATAATTATCGGTAAAAAGTAGATAACCGATATTGTTGCAATAAACAATTAACCTGGTTACTTTCCAGTTTGTTCTTCTTTACGCAAGTGATCAATTCGATTAGCGGAGCCAGTTGCTCCAAAGGCGTATCCGTATTGATAATTAATGATTTTTACATGTTAATTGGAACAATTTTAATACACCTTGATGCGCGTCGAAGAAAAAGGCGTTTTTTTTTCAGATTTTCTAATTAATTCTTATAGAAAACTCTCGCTGCTTCGAACAGCTGAAGTTTCTTGTACTTTCATCGTAACGATATTTTTAATTAAAACGCCGTAAAAAATTATATTCATGTCAGGTAAAGATGGTTATATCGAGATCGGGACATTTTAGATTCTTGATTAAGGTAGATAGTAATAAGATAATAATAGAAGTGTGTGTGTGTGTGTGTGTGTGTGTGTGTGTCAGCTGAAATGAAAAGAAGCGGCGATATTTTGTAACGCGTAATTAAACTTTTGATTAACGTGGATAGAGAAAAATTGGTGAAAAGTAACAACGAGTGGGAAAGGTAGAGTTTAATTTATCAAATTCGCTGAAATAGTTGGATTTTAGAGAGTGTACCATTTGTCTCGCAGCTCGAGTATTTAAACGAGTACTCTCACTTAGCACCTCGTAAATTTTGAATTGATGCGCGAAAGAAAAAGAGAAAAAAAAAGAAAAAGAAAAAGAGTGAGATACCGCTTTCTTAAGCACGCAATCTTGTGGCATTGGCTTTCTTGAAAATTGTTTGTTCCATCTTCCTTCTTCTTCTTCTTCTTCTTCGTTTTTTTTTTATTTCCTTCGCGAATAAAAAGTATATTAACATTTTACAATGACAGGATATTTTGCAACAGTTTAACGGTTAAAAATATTCAACACAGACGAACTACTTTTATTACTCTCTTAATAAACGGTCAGGTGCTAATGAAGTACAGATGAATTTTTTTAAATAAATTAATTTCTAGATATTGCTTGAGTGAAATGTTGCTTTCAAGAATTATAGATGCCTTAAGGAGATTTCCAAAAAATTAATTAGCGAGAAATCAGCAAGAAAGTGGACACAAATACTAGACGCAGGTATGGCAAACCGGTGTATACAATACGGTAACATATTAATTTCACGTGGAAATATAATTATTCAGAGAAACGAGAATATTCAAACTAGTAGAATCACGCAACGCACAATAGGCTAGTTACCTTAACCTACAGCATTATACTATTCGTTCGAATTCTGTTTCGCATACGTACGATTATATCGTCGAACAAACTGCTATTACCATTATTATACCATTATTATACCATTATTATTTGAATAGTAGCACGTAACACGGTACGTCGTATGGTACGCAATCTGGCGCGATCCTCCACGCAACATGTCAAGGAATTTGGCCTCACGAGGTAAAGAAGAAACAACGTTACATGCTCGATGCAAACAAGCTCGACACACGACGATCGGTGAAAGTGAATTACGATCTCGGCGTCCGCTCGCAAACGTGCTTTCCTCCCGCTTTCAAAAACCCGTAAGAGCCGACGATTAGGCGAACGATCGACCGATCTGTTAGATCTTCTCGCGCGAAACTTTAATTTTAGCCGCGAAACACCGAATAGTCGAGGGAAAGAATTTCCGCGCGACTCTATCGCTTTTCACAACGTTCGTTCGATTCTGTAATTTAAATCCTATCGATCGATACTTGTTAACCGTTCAATTTTACATTCCTGTATAAAATATTCTTTGCTTCGTTCAGAGGGGAACAGCTGATTTATTTCGCTTTCGTTAGATCTAATCCGAGAAAGGGGACAAACTGGAATCGGTTGTGCCAATCGGTGGCAGCGTTGATAATGGCGACCGATCGTCGCGACGCGGTGGCGTTGCGTGCGCGTGACGGTTGCCGACGAAACGAATAATTGCTGAAAAATTCCTGGTCTCCATCGGCCGCGACCGCCGTGCTATTAATTAACTATAAAACATTCGTGATGGCGAACGTGTCGATCGGCGAACAGTTCTTTCTCGTCCCGACACTGTCAGCCTGTTTTGCACCAATGATCGCGGTTTTTGCGATCGTATCGGGGGCCTCTGATGCTCGACAGAGATGGTCATTCTACGCGAGCACGTAGCTCCAGGTCGGACGAAAATTTTACTGCTACGAAATCCGGGGAGATTCTCTTAATGCTAATTAATCGATGATCGACAGGTCCTTATCGGTTACGAGCGTTTAATTCAAACTGTTAGTTACTTGGAAATTATCAAGATTATTTAAAGAAGCTAATTATATTCAAGTTTCAACACTTTCTACCCTCCAGAAGACCTGTTCTTTCGTATTAACGAACGTATTTCAAGAATCGAACGATTCTTCGAAACAAGCCTGCATTTCACTGTAAATGCAACTTGTCATTTGAATGATAATAATCTGCAATTCGAAGCATACACGTAATAACAGATGTTAATAATACGACGACATCATTTACACAACCTTACGCGCTGATTTCTAAATTCAATCGCAGCTTCTAAATCTGTTGACTGGACCGTTTGTCCGCTCGTGACGCATCTCGTATACGCCAGTAAAAGATAACTGGCGATCGAGTTAGTTCGTTTCATTTACCAACGGAATGCAAACATGACATAATTCGTCTTTAAATACAAGTAGAATAATGCAACACTAAACGAAGGGATTTTTAGGCAAGCAGCCTGTCACGTCCGGCGTGTTTGGCCATTGACAGAGTACGAGCCTAC
This sequence comes from Bombus cullumanus, assembly GCA_014737535.1. Taxonomy (NCBI): domain Eukaryota; kingdom Metazoa; phylum Arthropoda; class Insecta; order Hymenoptera; family Apidae; genus Bombus; species Bombus cullumanus. The sequence goes on along the minus strand of JACXIX010000044.1, from coordinate 3,288,836 downwards.
TGATTTCCCGCAGAAGGTAACAGGTTAAAGTATCAACGTCCGTCGTTATTCTTAACGATTGCCGCGTTATTTCCAACATCTCGTCCCATCCACCGGACTAACGCAACGTTGTATGTTTAAAAAAGGTTGGAGATTATAAAAAGACGACGAGATATTAAATTGACCGATTTCACGTTCCAAATACCGATGCTACTATTACGCTGCTTAACTGTGCGATCATTCGCGCAACTACCGTTGCAAATTCCAATTTCAAGCGAGATTTTCTTTAAAACTTGCGCGTACAGATATCGTACTTAATGGTGGTTCTTTTTAGGGAATTTTTACATTAGGCCAAACATTAGAGTAGCCTCGCAAAACCGCAAGACCATAATTCACACGGAGTCAAGAACGATGAAGAATAACAGCGTTACGAAGCAAAGGCGAAGAAACGAGCTTCGTACGGCCGCTTGTTTGTTTCACGGGAACATAAATTTCGTCACGCGTAACTCGACTGCAACTTTGTGTCGTTGCTACTTCGTCTTGGTCACGAATCATTGTGGCTGTTGAATTATGACTCGGATGCAAGTTACGCTCGTTCGAAGATCAAACCTCTGATCGAAGATCGCCGCTCGACTCTTCAACTTTTTCATCGTGTCACAATTACCACGCGCCAAGCGAATCCTACGCATCTTTCGACGATCCTCCTCATCTATCGTCGATTATTTTATACGCTCGTTCGTGAATTTACGCGGTAAATTACAACACAATCTACGTAGATTTTATGCGCGATTTACGCGGTCAGAAAAGATGTTTTCCTAAAAGATTTAAAATAATTTAGCAAATTTAAAAATAAATAAGTTACTCTATACGCTTATTACTGCTGGCTATTTAGTTTAGGCGACGTTTACACGCGTCACTGCCGTATGAGATACGAATAAAAGTACGTTACGTTGCGCTGGTCATCGTACGTGTACATAGTTTTTCTTTTATACCGACAAACTTTATTTACGCGATTTTCATTCGCGTCAAACGAATCCACGCGAAGCGGATACTCCGCGTAAACCGAGGAACGAGATCGTACGGAAGCAAATGTCGATTTTCTCAGTTTTCTCGTCTTATGTTTCTCTTCCTTCCTTTTTTTCTTTTTTAATGAAGACAAAAGTTCCTTCTCAATAAACGTACACACATTTAATTCAAGTTTACGTAGCTACGTGCTGCATACGATCAAACCGTTTGGTAATCACGTTTCTGCTTAATACATAACGATGTTTAGATCGCGTACGAGCAATTAAAACTAACAAACAACCGCAGCCTCGTTTATCCGCCGGCAACTAACGCGCATAGATAAGTATAAACGTATTTATAGACTCGGCTCGCAGATAACGAAATTCCAAATCGACTAGCTCCCCCGGTAACGAGTCGCACTGCCGTGTTACGGATATTACTGTACGTTATTTAAATTTCTATCTGCAGAATACAGCGAGTTCTTGGTACAACGGAAAAACCATTGGTGAATTCCTCGCGTTCCGTTCGTCAACACCACTTCCCCTAACGTTGACTCGCAACTTGCAACGTTAACGCTCGAAGCAGGGTAAAAGAGAAAGGAATCGAGAAACGGTGTAGCGAGAGATCGCTGATTGAAAAATGGTTAATTCGCTTTTCTGCAAATATTAAATCATTCGTTTCACTTTTGAGTAGGCACAAATATCTCGTAAATTATCGATATCGGAATATAAACGAGTACGTTAAGACGAGGATTATCAAAAATTTATCGCGTACCTACGTACGTTGTGTATACATGATTATAGTAAAATTTGCGTCTTTTTCTTACCGACAAACAATCTTACTTTTGCAGGTACTACGCGTGCTTTTTTAATAATTATACAATTAACAAATGCGGTATCCGTTAGAGCTAGAGTCCAGGAGTCAGGAGCCAAATGGTTCAACGATAAACTTGGTCGTTATCAGGGGAAGTTACGTAGACGTTAAATTAGTTTTCACGGAAATCGTAAGAGTATCTCGTGAGAGTTAAATAATTGAGAACTGTGAGGGAAAAGCGTCATTCGCTGAAAAATGCAGGTAGAGCAAACGATGTCCTACAATCTTTCGCAAGTAGTTCTAAAAGTATATAATAAATAGTCTTTTTATAATCTTTTATCATTTATGACTATACATATACCGACTTATATTTATAGCTGAGAAGATAAAAATCGTGTTTACGCGGCTTTATTACTTTAAAAAGTACAAAATAACGTTAGTCTTTTCTAGATGCTTCGCTTCGTCCTCAAAGTAGCTCTTAGTTCGTCTTAACAGATAGGATTCACTAGCTTGGTGAACTTAAATTTGACGTGAATTTTATTCCACTTTGTGATTGATTTTACATATTTTAATTAATCGTTTCTCTTTCCTTATAATTGATCGTTATTACACTACCGATCTAAACAATTCTCTTCTATCGTTTACCTTGTTATATACCTATATATTATTATTATTATACCTCTGTATAAGGATAACATTTTATAATACGAATGGTATTGTCATGTACCAAATTTAGACTTCGTCGATATATCGTTTGATATGGAGCAGGTTAATAAAATCGTCGAGAGGGCCACGTATCGATGATGTTGTACGCAGGTGGTCCGGTTGGTCGATTAATTTCCCAAAGCAGGATGCCTGGAAGACTCGCGCGCCAGGTGGTGAACGAGCAATTAAGCGATGGTAATTTAATCCTCGGCAATTGGGGGTGTCTGTAGGTTTTGTTGGGACTACGTTTTGTTTCAAATTCCTAATTCCTAGTCTCGAATAAAAATTTCTATTTCGTTTGGATATTTCGTACAATTTACGAACAATTTTTATTCTCTCAACTTTCTTTCCAATTGTATTCTTCGTATTGTCGTCGAACGTTATACAACAACTACTGCGTATATACAATTTTTGAACAGAAAGTCGCTCAACTTTGTTGGAAAATCCATCGAAACGACAACAATCCGCATTCTGGAGCATCTCGATGCGATTTTCAGAACAATACGATTCAGAGGCATCCAGTCGGTCGTTCGTGCACGCACATCCTCGCGCATACATAATTAATCACGTGTGCCTAAATAACAGGATTACGCAGACGCGACTAATTCGAACGTACAACGACTCCGTGGATTCCTCGTTCAAACACGGTCGTTCAGTTTATCGCTGTTTTTTATAATTACAACTTTTCTCGTTTCTTTTCCCTTTTTTCTTCCCCTCCCCCCCCCCTTTTCTCTGCTCGTAGAAGATTTGCAACGGTCGGAACGTCGTAAACTTAAACGGGAGAAAGTAATGCCTAGTCATTTATCCAGGCGATTAAACGCTTTAACTCGCCACAGACGTCTCGGTTTCGAGAGATGAAAATCGATAAGGATATGAATTATTATTTTCAGCTTGAGGCGATCGACGGGTACTTTTCAGTATTATCGACGACCTCGACTCGCGGAATTTTTTGCTATCGAAAAAGGAGTACACCGCCGCTCGACAGTTTCGAATATTCGTAGCTCATGCAGCAAAGAAGAGAATTGTTTATATTCGTATTCGAGATTCTTTAAGTATAAACATATTTTGTCCCGTTTTAGCTTTTCGAATTTTTCATGCTCTTGTATCAAGTTTTTAACGTCATCGCGTTCCATTGCGATACATTTTACAACGAAATCGATATTGTTGTTAAATACCAGACGCCTGAGTTTAAGTTTCGTGTCTGTTGGAAACAAAGCTAAATTTTATTTATCCGTCACGCGATATAAACTTGGTCGTCGAACGAATCATCGCCGATTCGCATTGTCGCAGAGCGGTAAAATTTCAATCCAACGTCAAATTAATTCGCGTACTCGACGCGGTACCAATATCGTCGCATGTCTCAACTTGCGTTAGATCTTTGTATCCTTCGTACTTTAACATCCGAGAAGAAATTGAATCTGGATGTTCGCGTCAAACAGTGTCTCCGTCACGTTTATCGAACTGAATAAAAAAGTGAGACAAGCGGACGAAGAGCCTCGCCCGCGAGAAAGAAGAAAAAGAAGGCGAACAATCGAGTCAGGACAATGTCTGCCTGTTTTTGGCCGGGCCACGGTCGGAAACTATGGAATAAAAATTCCTCGCACGGTTTCCTGGGAAACGAAAGCAAAATAACAAGTTCATCCGAATTCCACGGGCAGGCTGAAACGAAAACCGACCCCAACCCCGAGCCAGCCGCAATAAAAGTCTCGGCAATACGACGTAAACGCCATTTTTGGAATTCGAATTTGTCCGTTTCGCGTTTCGGCTAGCAGAGGCACCTTTGGTTCGGATAAAACGTGAATTTCTCGTTCTGTGCGAAATAAGTTAGAATCGTCGCCATAGCCAGTTTCTGACACTCTAACGGAGTTTTATAAATCGCCAGTTTATTTGCTCAGCTACTTCGCCCTATCGTTTCGCGTTGTTTCCTTCTTTTCTTTTTTAACACGATCGCTCGTAAAGAAAGGGAGAAACGGCAATGGTAGAATCTTTCTGGGCGAGCTTGTTTGTTTCTCGCGAAATTGACGGCGCTGGTATTTTTGCAATCTGATTTCTAGAATTATCTGCAATAATCTTGGGGCCCGTTTATCGGATTTCAACGCTTCGACTACCGTTGGCGCCTAAAGGCGTTTAGTAAATTCGCGCTTGCGATACGGTAGGCGCCTATAGGCGCTCGGAAAATTTTATCGACCGTAGTTCCAGCAAATCTCGTTTGAACCACACGTAAGTGGATTCAATTGGATATTCCTCTAGTCATATATTATTTAAAATACGTTTATTTTACAGCTATTTCTTTTCATATCCTTAAAATGAAAAATTGGTTCGTGTTTCGATTCTGTGGAAATGGAGACGAAAAGAAGTACGCGAGACAATTGCGTTATACTTCTCGTATTATTTTACTTCCTCGTTACATTACCGCGCTGTTGTTAATTAATCTATTCACACCCGTTGTTAGTTCCTGTTTACCCTATCAAACGTGGACACCACAACTATTGGCAATTATACTTGTCGCTTCTAAAAAGAAAGAACGTTAGATGAACCATGCGAAAGCACGCGCGCAACAAGTACAAGTAATACGAGTATACCGTACGCGCGAAGCCGCGGTAATTCTCCAAATCATCTTCGATGTTCTTCCCCGTGCATCCGTCAAGTTCATTAAAAAGGAGCGAAAAAGAAGAAAGCTGCGAACAAGAGTCGCCAATAAGACGAACGACTCATACGTCCATATACATATTCATGTAGTTTTTCTTTTCTTTTCGTTTTTCTTTCTGCGAGTATCTTCGACAACGTCGCACGTTTCACGAGATCGAAACTCGAATTTCATCCTCGGCTCGGTAAAGACGTCTTCGCTAATGACCCTAATCGTTTTATTGTCGCGATAAATTCCACCGAAACACGACGTTCAGCCGTGCCACGACGATTCGTAGGTGATCGCTTGAGATCGCACTTTATTACGCTGCTATTATCGCTACTACACGCTACTATCTGTCAGTAAGTACGTAGTTCTTTCCTGCCCGCTGTTAAATTGTTGCAGATATCGGCAAATACTTACTACGAAGTATATGATACGATGGGCGTTTCACTGAATTTATGGATGCAGTTTGATCTTACTGTGTTTACGAACCGCAGCAGTGCACGTCGAGTTGACGAAGTCGATGATATCGATGAGCGATGGAAGGATTATCGGGATGGTTGCACCCCGCGGCGAGACACAGCCTACCGAAGCGTACTTATTACGCTTCGTTTCGTTCGCATTGTCCGATTTAATCTGCGAAAAGCTTCCAATTTGTACGAGGGCAAAACAATGCGCCCAGGGGGGCCCAACAATACGGCCATTTGCACGCGCCGTTTGCTACGGGGGCGAAGATTCAATTTGACTGTAACAGCTACGAGAGAAGCATCGCTGAGAGTTTGTTCGTCGAGCGAGAAGAAATTAGCCCGATCTGTCATTCAGTTTAGTCGATTCAAATTTATTCATCGAGTTTCCACGTACGTACGATCTTAAGGGATGACGGCGAAACGTTGTTGGATTCGCGTGTTGGCGCGTCTCTTGTTGATATTTACGTACTATATTTGATACGTTTAGAGAAATGAAGAACGGTACGCGTTATATTCACTTAAATTATTCACTGTACGCTGCTAAATCGCTCGGTATGCATCGTTACGATTCATTAAGAATAATATTTCTCTCTGCTATGCAAATTTTAGCACGCATACTACTGTGTGTACCGGCTTGATTATCTTGACGCGTAAAGTTAATACGTTATCTGATGCAGACGAGATAATACAATTTAAATGGAAGTACACAGGTGAACACGATTTATCCATTCAAAGCATCTTTAATTCTATTTTTATGTCAAATAGGAAACTGTCTCATTTACCGTGACGAAGAATATCCATAATATCTTTTTGCCTATCTGATTAGCAAAATAGTTAAACGGGCCGATCTATAAAAACCATGATCGATCCTCGTGTTTGTCGTCATTGGATCGTAATTATAAGCGTAGTTACACGCGAATCCACTATCTTTTAATCGCATCCTTTTTTTACCAATTTCAGCTTTTAGCAAGATGATCACCATTTACATATTTTATTGGCGGGTTCTGCGACTTGGCGAAACGTCGATTATCATTATTATTATTATTATTATTATTATTACTATCGGGTGACATTTTAACCCAACTAAACCGTCGATGTATGAGAATAAAAAGTGGAAGCTTACAGACTCTTTTACGTGTGACGGGCCTGTAAAATTCGCAGAAGCTCGACAGAGAACTCTAAGGAGAGAACAGTTCGGTTTGGTGCACGTACTCTACCTACGGTTATGACACCGGTGCACGCAAGCACGCGTGTATCCCTTCGACAACACGCAGGCCACGTTGTAAATGTAACGCGGCGACCACGGCTCTCTTATAGGTGAACCACTCGCCGGCTATCAACCTGGCAAATGTCAGAGTATGCCAGGCCAGGGTGGCAGAACCTGTCTTGTTACCTACACAGACGCGCGCACGGCACAGCTTTCCGGTGGAAAGTTATTAGACGAATCGGCAGGTAGAGCAAACTCGGCTATGAAAGTGGTACAGGCGAAATTCGACGAACGCTGAAGGTCTTTGTCTTGGTCTTTGAGGTAAACACGTATCGAATATTAATCGTTGTGTATTTTTTGATGGAGATTTCTCGATTTAGACGGACTTTGAATTGTATCAGACCATTCAATAAATTAGCGTCGTTCGTCGCCTTGGTATATTCGACACATCGATATTGGAAATAACGTTCGAACGAAACCTTGAGATGCTACGACAAAGCGTATTTTGGTTTCGTATATCGATAATTTAACACGCGCGTACCTAAGTATATTCAAAATACGTGGAATGACGCGAGAATTTCCGATAAACCGAATTACGAAATTTAGTAAGTTTGAAGCTGCGATAACTTTGAAACTGGCCATGGAACGTCCATACCATAGATCAGAAATAGCAATGTAATAATTTCGTAAGTAATCAACGCGAAAGTTTCTCAAGCGACAAAATTCTTTTGAAAGCGACTCGGATGGCGGGGTCCGCTCGCCAAGCTTCATAAATTATTAATGCGCTATTTTTAACAACAGTCTGCATTTCGAACGTATGCCTAGTACGTTTGGATACAGGTTTTGCTTAAATGTATGCCAGAAATAGCCAGTAATATCGCATCCACGTATTTCAATGTTATCCGTGTAAAACTGGGTATACCGGCGTCACCTGTTCCGTAATTAAAATTTTCGACTTTCACGTATCTTTTTCTCCGTTATCTGTCTTCTCTTTCTATTTCTTTCTCGTTTGTATCGTGTCCGGAGGACGTTGTGTTCACGCTGACAAAGAAGCTGAGGTCAAGCGATCGCTGTGGAAGATCTCGCCAAACGCGGCTGTGAAATTTCTCTCTGCTTGCCAATTATAAAGGTAAAGGTAGAGAGAAAAGGAAAAGAGAAAAAGAAAATAATATCCAGGAAATAGCGGATCGATAAGTGGAAGTCGATTCGACATTTCGCGACGCTTGTCTAGACAATAATCTTGGAAACGTTGACCGGTTTTAAACTTGATTTTGCTACCGGATTGGGTAGACTAATGTGTTCGATTTCATTTGGAGCAACAGGTTTACGGCTTACCTGTATTATTACAAGGTTTTCAGAAGCGTTCAAATACCTTCGCGAGCCACTGCCTGCAAAAAGGTAACATCGTCTACACAATAAACGAATATGAGTGGAACTCGATTGGTCAACGGTTCCCATCAATTTCTAGTCGCCTTCTGAAAATACGTTTAGCCTGCGTGAGTCACCATTTTCTAGCGGAATGTTAACTAACGGTAAGCGCGGTGTATTACGGAAAAAAACGTGGACTCGTCGGCGTCGATCGGTGTACATGCTCCAGTAGCGACTTATTTTTAGTGATACATATTCATCCACGAGGGCAGAGCCGTGCTTTTTGTAAACTAATCCGAAGGCCTTATAAATTAATCGCTTCTTGCTACTCCAACCTCTCTCTCTCTTATCTTAATAGTTTCGAAGAGGGAACCTCGACAACTCGAACCTCTTTTCCCTTGCTTTTGTTTTTCCTTTACTCTTGAGTTTTTCTGTACGCCGAACGACGTTGGAATTTTACACTGAACGAACATTTGGAGGATTCTGCTTTTTGTTGAATTCGTGGTTTCACAGGGACAAAGTTGGAACGACCACCACGTCACAGAATATTACGACTCTGAAATATCAGTGGAAATTTACCCGGCGCTAAGCGAAACAAACAACATCAACAGGCAGGAAACTTTAGCTTAATCGATTTAAAGTGTCAGTTCGGTATTTTAATCTTAAGCGCGTAGACTCGAAAAAAAAAACAAACTTCCATCAAACTAAACAACCGACCGAAGCTTAAGAATGCGTGCTACTTTGGAAGCCTAAAAATTTGCCATTTTTTTTTCTTTTTTTCACCTCGAAATATTCGGCGAAGGATCAAGATTTTTGTAGGAAACTACGAGCAACGTCTTAATTTTGCGTTCATGTTCCTTTTACTAATGCCACCTTCCAAAATGGCAGAATGGTTCAACGTTATCTGACTCCACTTCAAGCGAGAGCTCGTTTGCTTGCATCCAGCAGCAAATGTGACTGGAATGTAAGGAAGTAGACAATTTTTCCGCGAGCTTGAACGAAGATAGATTATCTTCAGTGTAGCGTACGATTTTTTCAAAAATTGTGAAGAAGAAGGAGACGGTGGCTCGTTAAAGGCAAAACTTTAGTCAACTTGGAACGTTTGTACAAATGTAACGGATTGAGATAGCAGGAAAATTATACGCCACATCGTAGATAGTCTATTTCTGTTTAAGCTCGCACAAAATTGTTTTACCTTTTACATTCCAGTCGCATTTGCCGCTGGGTGCAAGCAAGCAAGATCTCGCTAGATGGTGTCGTACTACTGTGCCATTTTGTAATTTTATGCGACAAAAAGAGATACGAGTCCAGAGTTAAGACGTTGCTTTTTTAAAATTTCCTACAGAAACCTGCATCTTTTACCAAATATTTGTAGGCGAAGGAAGATGGTAGATTCACTTTTTCTTTCCTTTTCTTCTTTTTTTTTGATCTTCAGAATCGCATATCCCCTTAACGTGGAAATCCTAAGTGGCAAGAATTCCTTCGACACAGACTTCCAAAAATTCGGTTGCCACCTGCGCCAAGTTGAAAACCACCTTCCTAAACCTGTTTAAAGCCTCAACAAAGTCTGAACGCGATAATCATCGCTAGACGATACCGAGCTGAAAGAAAGAGTCTCAGGTAACCCTTTGGTAATTTACGGACTTCTCTGGAGGAAAGCTCGAGACAAGTTGTAAGTGGCGAGAAACGTTGATGTAAGAGATTTCGGGAGGTTGAAATACAATATAATAAAATCTCGTATCGAGAAATCTGAGAAAATTTGCTTCGACTTTTCTTCGCGTCGAGATGGTCATTTATATCAAGCGATTCGCTGCGGTAAAACTGGGACAAAGACTAGGAGGACGAAAGGAAAAATTAAATCAAATTTTTGGAAAAGTATACGCAACACCTTCAATTCATACGTTCAAAGGTATTACGCGAAATCGTATAAAATGATGAAACGCAATTACGCAATTTTACGATTGCTCGTCTTTATATCTCCATATGGCGATATTTTAGAAGAAATCGAAGCTTTTGAATGTTTACAATTTTCTAAGATCGCAAGATTTTAGAATTTTAGACTTTAGAATTCCACGATTGCAAAATTGAAAATTTTATTGGTCGTCGTCTATGGTGGATCATCGTATTGCGATTAGGAAATCGTTTATTAGGAACGCGTAGGTTATATATGTTTACGCGTCAAATTGAAACGTTGCACAGTCATGATAGTGGCAATTAAAAAAAGTGTTATGAAATGAAGAATATTAAGAATTTGAAATTTTACTTCACGAACTCACCGCTTAATAACTTTACCATTTTATGTTTATTCGATCTTACCATTATACAACGCTATACTTTTACAAATTGAACATTTTATTCAAAGTCAATTATTCCTCTCGACTTCGCAACTTGCACTTCGCTGTCTTAAAATCCCAAATTTTATTCCTTCTGTCATCCGTACGAGGCTATCAACATATCCTACGGTGATGAGGAAATCGCGCCTCAACCGATAGCAACGGATCTGTTCGTTCCTGTCAAGACTAGCGACGCGTGGCAATTAAGTGGAAAATTAATCGGTCTTCCGAATGGAAAAGGAGTTACGCGCGGTATTTTGCCCGCCTTATGTAACGAGTATCGCCAGTCGAGTTCGCAAGCATAAAGCGGCCTCCGGCAAAATTGCCAGTGGAACTTACTATCGTCACGGTTTATTCGGCTTCGGGAATAACCCTAATACGCTAACACAAGCGTTACCGGTATATCCGGTTTACTAGCTTCTGAATTAACTTCTCTGAATTTCATTTCTGTCACAGACCTTTGCCAACTGGATCGGAACTTGCGTCGATCAGCCGCGTTCTTCAACTAGTTTCCTAATTATATCGCTTAGTTTATCGACCAGTTTTATGTCTATATCGGGTAAATTAGGGAAATTTGTTGTTTCGATTTCTTTCTTTGCCTTTCTTCGGTGTAGCTGATTGCGAACCTTGTTCGCGATCAATGTGTTAACCACGACCAATCTGAGTCTCTCGGAAGCGAAACTGGCCGATTCAATTGCGTACAAAGTTCTCCATTTCGTTAATTTCCGGTAGACACGTGATTAATATTCGACGTGTGCAAAAGCCAAGGAATGGTGGCTATACCAGTGAATTTCGTTTATTACGGAAAGATCGCGTGAGTAATTAACAAGCGAATTTCAAGGGAAATTTTGAGAAATAATTGTCATTTCTCTACCGTGTTTCAATTTACGGAGTTGATCAACGTGGCTTCTGGCCGCGTTGTACGTTCCTCGTTCAACTCCTCGTAACTGGAATTCCTTTTTTTTAGTCGACTGATTACGGGTACATTAACTAACCAGCAATGGGATATTCGTAACTTGGCTGAAATCATCGGGAAAATTTTATAATCTCTTTAACAACCGCATCTACCATTATAGTGGATTATTCGTGACTTGGTTGAGATGATTAGAATTACGATTTATGTGTATCTTCTTGTGTGTACAATTAAAGTAATATTATTAGCGAAATGCAAGTCAGCAGTCATAAACTGCCAGTATTTAATAGATCTCCTCGTATAACTGTAACGTGTTCGGTAAGAAATCAAACGAGACTTTACAATCGCCACAATACCATAGAAATCGTCTAATTACTCAATTTCTTTAAACAGAATATTTTTCGTTCGTTTGGTGATCTCTTTAAAACTTGGATCGACTGTCGCGCGGATTACAGATTTGATAAAAGATACGATTAATTGCTGCAACTTTGTAACAAGGCACTTTTCCATAGGAACTTTTATCCGTATAACTTATTAAGTCACGTGTATGTATAATTAATAAAGTTTCTTCGAAATGAAAATATCTTATATACGGATAATTCATTGCAACATATGGCTGTCGCAATAACCTGTTGGGTGTTTGGAAAAAAACTGTAATTATAATAATATCTTTCCTGTTATATTATTCAAATTATGCGGTATAGTTTCCATTAGAAGTTATGTTAATTCGACGACGTTTAATTTGTCCGGGTTTAAAATTCAGCCGCGAAATATGAAATTATCGATAGAACGACGCACTGGATGATTCACCGAATTTAAACTGCCTCGTTGATGAATCCTTTTTTTTTTTTATCCTACTGTAAATGAGATCAGGAGCAAAGAATGAATAGGCGGTCGTGTCGCAATAATTAATTTGTTGCCGTCATAAATTTCACGTATAAGTGTGTGGAAATAGTTGCAAAAAAAGATGGCTTTTTTACATTTCAATAGGATTAAGACGTTATAAACGATCATAAATTGATTTATCATATAAGTACGCTTAACGTTTACCAATTATCCTGTTTACATTCCTCAGTCATTATCTATGTTTCTGCAACTTGCATATGTATGTACACGTCAGTCTGTCTACGAGCTCTGTTACCACACCCATGAAGAATAAATTTTCGTTACTCTGATTATTCAAATGATTAAACGTGCATATAGATTGATAACTGACATAATTATTTCTAGAAATATAAATTACCAACAGCATTATCATTCTTGGGAATATAGCGCTGTTTAATAGGAATTTATCGTTGTTAATCCGATATAAATCACTGATGATAATGTTTGTAACAATATGGCCTGCTAAAAATCGTTGATACATCTGCGTAATTCATTAAATTAGATCATAACGACAGGATTAATAAGATTAAATTACTAATTATAACGAGCGTCAACAAATTCAAACCTCGATTTATCAAAACGACTCGAGGACTAAATTTCGCCTCACGAAATTACGAAATCTAATCCTAAGTAAGACTAATTCCTCATCCAGTCACAACTTTCATTAAGCATCTTCCGAATAAAAGGCGAACGTCAAAATTCCCTGGCCTAAAGCCCTGCCCATCCTCATTCGTCACCACTCACCACCATGTCAGCTAAAATGCTGCTCCATGATGCCCGTTCCTTCTTTGTTTTATCTCTCTCTCTCTCTCTCTCTCTCTTTTTATTCGTTTTATTTCGCCGGCGAAAAGCGGTTCTCTAATTGGAACAAAATTCTTTTTCGTCGTGGCGTGGAAATTACGGGGCCGGAGAGGCCTCGAACATCGTTACCGTGTCCCAGATATTTCCTGGTTAGAGCCACCACGTCGAACGCTTCGACGCACGATGCTTGTACGCGGCGATCCCACGCTTGAAGATTCGTATCTACGTCTCGTTTGGTGGTTTTCCTTTGTTTTGGCTGGCATCGGCCAACTTCCTGCCGTTTTCTATTCCCCGGGCCACGCGTATTACGCAGCCTTCCTTCTTTTTCCCTTTTCTCTTCTCTCTCTCTCTCTCCCTCTTTCTCTTCATCTCTGTCTCTATCGAGCGCGTGGATACGAACAAGAGTACAAGACCTCTGGAGACATTGTATTTGCGCGACGACGTTTCCCAAGTCGGGTCGAGTTTGGCCTTATTAGTTGGAATTCTAGCCCACTTCTCTTCTTTTCTTTTTTCTTTTCTACAATTCGTGTATCGATTTTTATCGTTGGAAGAAAGTTGGACGATTACTCGCGAGTTCCTGGTTGCAGTGATTCATCCGTCGCCGGATTCATAGAAGACGACAATCCAGGATTACGTGCATCGGGACACTAGAGATTCGCTCGGCAGAGCTGCGCCAACGCGATTCGAACGCTGGTTATTACTATCCAATAACGCGCGATGTTTTTATTCTCCCTGTTTCTTTCTCTTTATCGAGAGCCAGGTAGAACGCGGCACCTTTGTCCGTGTTTCTTTTTCTTTTATACCGGGTAGTCGATGGGATGGTTGATGTTGCTGTTACAATGTAGCTGATGGCGGGTTAGCTGTGGTTTTATGAGAGAGAAGGGGAACTCTGATGGCTGGTTTAAGAACAGACTCAGTGGTGTAGCGATGTGCAAAGGTACCAGATTGGAGGGTTGGACTGCGCTTTGCAACAACGATAGACCGAAGTTTCTTCTGTATAAAGTCGTACGATACTAATTAACCCTCTCGCATGAGTAGCTAACAGCTGGCGTATTATTCCTGCAACTTGTTGCGCGCTTTTAAATCATCGAGCACGAGAGTTAAGCCATCTTCCAGTCCGAATATCTCTCCGACCGATTGTACTTGTTTCGACAAAAGAGTAATCAGATTCGTAATGAGAATTCACCGATGCATGCAGCCATCAGCCTCTACCGGACCATTGTTGGTCTTGCAGCGATCAACGCCTTCGCTATAGGCGTTTCTTTCTCGACGCTTCTTGCCTGATGTTCGATTAAAACCCGTTACCGTTAGTCGACGTTAGAAACTTCGTCGCCGTTTTATTTTTCATCCTCGAACGAAAGAACTCCCGCCGCTCTTTTCGGCCACAGTGGTCCAACGAACATGATACACGGTTTCCGAAGGGATCACGAAGGTCATTAATATCCAGAAGGTTCAATGGCCTGGAACGTGGTACAGCAGCTTCCTCGACGGTGATACAATCCTCGGAAGAATTAGGGGGTCGCTTACCTGCGTCCACGATAAAAAGCGTTCCCCTAATTCCGTCGAACAAAAGGCTGGAAACGTTACTTCTTCGAATCGGTCCTCCTATCGTATCGTTTATGGCACGTAAACAGTGAAATATCGTTCCTCTACGCGATTTAAAGCGAACACCTGTTATTTTTTGAAATGTTTTTTCCCGTTGAGGTTCCTATTTTAGCATAAAAATCCTATAGAAGGGCGCCGCGAGACAACGGTCATGCGCCATCGTAAAATAATACGCCGTGAAACGATGTAACACGCTGTTGCTCGTGGAGACGCTGAAATCGGATGATGTAATTTTCGATGGAACGCCGAAGAACGGCGATTTCTGATCAGCATATCCAAGAATTTCACGGCAACCATTCGATGTGATTCGCAAAGAAAAATAGAAGACGATATTTGAACTTATTGCAACGAAGTTAAGTATTCGTTCTTACGATAAAGAAATAATAGTAGCGTAAATTCATAACATTACTGACAATAAGCATTTAGCAAGTAAAATTAATGATCGAGTTACCAAGAAGAAATAGTTTCTTGACGAATAATATAGGTAAATTTGATCGGTTCTTCTCTTATAATTACATCCTGCTGATGAGTATCGCGTAATTATTCTTTGTCAAAATAAAAACTATAATAAACTTGGATAATAACAGCATTATGTACGATGACTATCCTTTCCAAATCTTCGTTACCATGCCACCGGCAAAATCAACCTTGCCCATTTTCTCTTCCGTCGTGAATAGACAAAGAAGCAATTGTCTTCATCCGAAAACAAAGGCATCGCTGTCCTTCCTATCGCTAAACTCTCTATTGAACTAACCGAAGGCTCTCGAGATCCGCTAAGTTATAAGCAAACATAATTAAATTCTAATTAATTAGAATTTCTGTAACTCGGTGCGATCATTAGCGACATTAATAACCCAGAATGGTAATAGTAGAAATAATCAATGAAACGAATGCTTTGTGCTCACTGTCGAATCGATAAAGACCGTAGAAATTGTTCGAGTTGCAAGCAAACAGAATTAAATTACGTCTGGTCGTCGCTCGAGTGTTGCAATTATTAAAAAACTCGAACAAATTAACAACCACTCGAATAAATTGTTAAACGCTGAAAATGTGGTATTCAAAATACTACATAAATGACGAATAAAATTAACCTGCACGCGTAATATTTAACGAGAATGAATTTATATTATTACGGTTTAGTAACATCGTTGTCAGGGCTCTGCTCTTACTCCACGACTGTTTCTTTAATTTCCCCTATTTTATAACGATCGATATCGCGGACATTGCCAAGAACCAACAGTTTTGTTGCTCTCCTGTCACGGTGTACGTTGACTTTGACGTCCCACGTGGTGGCTGTCGAATACTCGCAACAGCATATCTACATAGCAGCATTACGAACACATCATCCTGATTGTTAAATCGTGTGCATGTTGAAACAGATGTAAATTCAGCAAGTATTATCGAAGTACAGCTAAATTTATTATTCCATACGTAACACGCTTTATAGTTCTCGCTACGATTTAATTTTTGTAATTTCCCATAACGTGGAACGTGTTGGAAGAATCGCCCCCACGTGCGTTTTCAACGCGTTCAGGCAGAGTGTGGTAAATGCCAAGTCGAATATAAATTCAACGAGTACAGTGAAATATTTATTGAAAATTGATCAAATTTATTGTTTATAGCTCCCGTTAGAACAATCCGATTTTTAATCGTTTTCCATGGTGTGAAACGTTTCGAAACAATCGCCTACGTGCCTGGTTTGCTAATTAAAGCGAGTATCGCGAATGTTTTTTCCACGCTCCATCAGTTTTCCTGTCGGTGTACGCTGTACAATCGTTAGCTTTCCCAGCGCGAATGATATGTAGTCTTCCATTGAGCGTACCCTTGCCAGCGTTCTTTTCTTTTTTATTATCAAGACGTGCGCGCATTATTCGTCCATTTGTTTGTCAGTTGTTAGAAATAAACGTCTTAAATCGATAGGAAAAATGTGCTCGTTCTCTTGCGAGATCCTCCGAATTAAAATGACACGCTCTCGTTTACGAATATTAGCACATCTGCTGATAATTAAGGGAATAATTCATCAGAATTATGTATTTGTTTTTTCTCTTTCTTTTATATATAAGATAAGGACCTAAAAAGATGAATCATAGATCAGATAAATAAATGAACGAAGAAGAAGATTTTTCTAGAAAGAGGAATCATTGATTTTTATGAAATCAATTACACAATTACGTGAATTATTAGCAGCAGGAAATTCATACAGGTGTATTAAAAATGTAAACTGAGTTTGTTAAAACATTTACGGAATACGCAGAAACGAAGGATGGCAAATACGATGGAAAATGTGATAATGCAGATAACGAGACGAATTAATTCAACGAATAAGAAAAGGTTTAATCCTTCAAGCACGGTTATCGTCGATAGACGACGTTATTTATCGATAATTACATCGTATTTGGCCTTGTGACTTTTTTACGTTTGAGGGATCGATCTATGTAAATGTAGGAACGCTCGATGGATTAATTTTTATTATTCTTCTTTTTCTTTTATTTTCTATTCTTATTTTATATCTGGCCCGATAGAGCGAGCAGAGACAGGATTTCCTCGCTATTGCAAAACAGCCACACGATTTCAATTATTTCGCGTTCCATGCCAATGCAACGATTAAAAAACCTTCAATCAACAACTTGAATAAAATCAGCCAATAAGCAGATACAGGATATCTCATGGAAGAGACATCGTTCCAGGAAAGCAGCAACTTTGTTATACGCTCGTGTGTCACTGATTTCTCTCCATTGCCTTGCATCCCGTTGCATGCAATCGTCCGAGCCCGAAATCGTTACCGGCATACATAAAACATGAATTTCGATACAGGCTGCATCATTAGTCGTCTCGCGGCGCAGCATCGATACCGGGCCTCGTTATTGGCCGCGCATCTTCGGTCGCTGGTTCCGCTTGTCCCCGATAATAATTGACGACTTTATGCCGAATACAAACACTGTTCGATAAACTTCGATATCGGTGGTCCCGTTCATCCTCCTTAACGTTATCTCGGCCGGGTAATCTCGATACGCGTGTCCGCGTGGGCGTATCCGTTACGTTCCGCAATCTCCGGACTGTACTACTGATTTTACGATGAAAATAAAAATACCTCGAATATCAATCAGATGGAAGAGATTATCGATGGACAGATGGATAGATAGGTTTCTCTTTACAGTTACAAAAGTATAAAATCTATTTTAATAAAAATAGCATTTTTAGAGGGTGCATTTTCAGGAAGACTTTGGTGATCGTTTAGAAAGCTATCGGCATCCTGGATTTCGACGATGTTTCAATAATATCGCGGAAGTCGATATTTTGAGCGACTTTTCCCTTGGCGCGTAACCGGCGATGGGACTCAGTTCCCGAGATATTTGCAACAACCGTCGGCACAGATACAGTGAAAACGTCTGCAATAATCGCGTGTTCGTGACAGGAACTATAAACTATAAAAGAGAGTAGAGAAGAGGGGAGGTAGATTGAAAGTTCGTCCAAAGCCGAAAGGCACGGACCAAAAATAAATAATAATAATATAAACTATAAAAGATAGGAATTAGATTTGTTAGGCGCTGATTTTGTACGCTGTGACGGAGCCGCAATTATCGTCGGCAGAATCCACCGTAGTGGTAGTGTTGCCGACAGCTTCTGGCAAATATCTTTGGAACTCTGAAAATATCGATCTCCGCGACGTACTACTAGGTTGGCAACTAAGTGATTGCGAATTTTGTCATTACGATCTAATAACAAAATCCCAGTAAAAAATCTTGGAAATTAAATGATCGTATCAAAATATCACGTTTATTCGTTGACGTTTTAGGAAGACTTTCTTGAATAACTATATATTACGTTTTAGTGTCTAATGTGCATGCACGATAATTAAACAAATGTATTCTGCAAAATTATTGCGACAGTCAACGCCAGCGAATACCAACAACTTTCTCGTAAGTCCCAATTATAGAGAAATTTTCTCCATCTAAGATCAGAAAATTGATTATAACTGCACACACTTTGCATTTGCCGTGAAAAGCCGTAAAGCACGACAGACGAATCGCGAAAAGGACTTTTCGTCGCTGTTGAAAATTTCTCGATGCGAGTGCCGATTCTTTACGATACTCTGCGCCTATGTAAGCGTAGGATGTAACGTGTGACTGCCGCAACAAGTTGAATAACCGAAACAAGTTAAATGATTCTGCAACATATTGATGCACTTTGGCAAAAAGAACTATCGACATTTAAGAATCGCGCGGACATTCGTAGGAAAATCTTGTAACGCAATCTGGTCGTACAACTTCGGCGCCAGCATTTTTATGCAAACCTAAGTCTTCGCCGTGTGAACATGAAAACGCGATGAAGATATTTTCTGTCTACGCAGAGTCTAAAATCGAGTTTGCAGGGAATCTGATAGAATAAAGCTGTAAACGATGTGCACAGAGCTCTATTGCCTGTTCACATATTATTTTTCTATTTCAAGCATCGATAAGGCAATTACTTGTACATTTCAATTAAAGCTACTTTTATTAGTCGGTTTTACGTTTATTTTACGTTTATCGCGTTATGTTTATTTACGCGTATACTTTACTCCATGTAATATACGAAGCGCCTGTTCTCTACGACTGACTATAAACGTATTTCTGCTCTCAGCAACTATATTTCTACCTTTTATTATCTCGTTGTAGTTAAAACTGCAGAACCACAAAGAACGTGAAGTTTACTGGAAGCTCTGCCAGGATATAATACGACTTAGCAACTCTTTCAATTTTATATAATAAATAAATACGTCAAGATTCACGGTATGGTAATAACTGGATATATAAACTGTGACTAAATATATGCAAACATAAAATCGTAAAAAAATTAATCGCTAATATAGAAACTAAGACGATGACCCAGATCTAACCCTATCTACGTATAAGTTGTATTTCTCTCGTCTCGTCTCTTGTTACGCGCTGAAATTATAATACCATCGATTTCCGTCGGAAGGAAATTATAATGCACGAGTTACGATGGCTTACCACGGAATCGCCGTTGTATAATTCTCTGAAAGATGGCAAGAATCTCCGCCTTGTATTCATCGGCGATAGAGAATGCGTTACAGACAGCTGTAAAGTAATTCGAAGGTTGATAAAATAGCTGATAAACGTTGCGAGATAACGGGAATTCCGCGTAACGTGATATCGTACTTATGCCGCGTGTCCAATATTCAGCAACGTCTCTGTACGTCTACGATTAGGAAGTCGATAAAAGGCGCTGTGTGCGCGATCCACGTACTTCACCCGCGGGGCTGAGAAGAAAAACTATGAAAGAACAAGTTTCCATATTACCCACTTTCCACCTATTATCGTTCCTCGATTCTCCTACACCCCGGGGCAGCTGAAAAATTCAATTCATCGATTCGCGAGAGACCGACCGGTCGCGAAATCGATTTCTCTGCTCGGGATCTGTCCAAGTCTCGCGATAAAGTTGAACGACACGAATCCAAAGTATACAGTGACTGGGGAAAAAAGTATCCGTACACCGCTGCATTCTTTTTACCATCGTTATTTATTTATTTATTACTTTAGTTATTATTCAGTTATTTACTATTATTTCGCTGTATTTTGCTTTTTGCGTCATTTATATTAAAATTGAGTCGTAGTATATTAAATTTCGTATTATAGTAAACGCGAGACTTGAGTACGTGTAAATACTTTTTGGTAGCCGCTGTATATGCGACGCAACTTCATTTACGTAAATTCCATTTATCAGCAAATTTTAGTAAATGTCGCAAGATGATTAAAAAAGACGAATATAAATCTCGGCGAATCTCTATAGTTCTCATTCATATTCATTGCTGATGTTCACCTGATGCTCGTATGATATTTATAAATCATCAGCTTGGATGATATTTCATTGCAATCACACGCACAATAATTCATTCGGTTCTTGTAAGTCATTGTTGGTCCTGTTTCTCAGAACGCTCGCTCGGAAGAAAAATTATTTTAAGAGATCGCGCAAAAGTATGCAAATTCGCATTTTATGCTTATCATCGATAAATCTTTCCTCTACGCGAATGTTATTCTAATTGCTTTGATTTACCGTCGCTTATTTATTCTATTTATTATAAACCAGTCTCTTCTCTCATTCCTCTTACACCTCTCGAACACCGAATTAAATTATCACAGCTTTATTTTCCCTCTTCTTCCTCCACTAACTTAGTTTACCAACGTTCCCTGCGCGTAATTACTTGGGATAAAACGAGCCAAGTTATCGCTACGATAATTTATCCACTTTTTCCAACCCCCGTCCCACGCATAACTCCGCAGCCTTCGAACAATCGAAATTATTGCTACGATAATTTATCCAACTTTTGCCACCCCTACACCCCCCATTCTCTATGCATTTACGATCGTAAAGATAACGGACCCGCGGGCACCGGCAACCGAGCTTCAATTGAAAATAAATAACGCGATGATAATGAGTTTCTCCGAGCGCCGTTTATAGGTTTTGCCGCGCGTGGGCTGTTTTCTGTTACGCAATCAACCCGATGGTCCTTTGTGTACGAGTTCCACCGGCCGACCAGTGGAATCTCGACCCCGGATCAACGTGTTTCCCCCTTTAAACAATTTTTCAACGTCGTTTAAAACAACTAACGCGAACCCAAACGTTCAAAGGGCACGCTTTGTCCGTATCGTGTTCTTTCTTTCGTTATCGGATCTCGTCCCGACGATGATCCGTGGCCGCGGGTTAACTCTATCGCTTCGTCGTCGATCTTAAAACGTAGTGGTAGTCGTGTCAGTCGTTGGGAATAAACTTAGATCTACAGACGCGGTGGAGTGCGTGGAAGCATCATGTTCGTGCATGCACTCGACTTCTCCTCGCGTTGCTCGAAACACTGGGTCAGTGTATCCAGTCGCCTGTTCGTCTTCCATTGCTATAACAGTCGAGACTGGTCCAGTCCAGTCCGGTACTTGGCCGCTGCAGCGCCGCAGGCTGGCGCATAGACTGTTGTACCATTGCACCTCAATGTGCAGAAGCCGCGTGGAAAGTTTTTACGCGACGAACGATCGCGTCGCATTAACAACTTGCACTCGCTCGATCCAGACGTTTCTCCCGTTTCGTCTGCCTTTCCTCTGCCGCGAAGGACGACGTGTATTTTCCATCATTATTTTGCAATTCTAACAAATATTCAGGACACTCTGCGATTTAGGACGCTTGCAAAGGAAATTTAAACGGATCGTCACCGCGCAGATTACGTAGCCGTCGAGTATCGACAGCGATTAACGAATATTAAAAAACGTGGTAATCCAAGCGTCAAGAAACTATTTCTCGTAAACTTGGCAATTTATCGGCTATCTCGCTTCTCCACGAATTTTCCACTTTTTCTTCGAACATGCGCCAAAGCGATCTTCTCTACATAATCGCGCGTTCATTCTCAACCGATCGTTTGACGCCACCGTCTCGTCGATCTCCGCTTTCCATCGTTCGAAAAATGAACTTTTTTTTTTAAATCAATTGATTAAATTAATTAAATTATTCGCGTTTCTCGGAAATCAATGGCTGTTTCACCCTCCGGAGCTAGGATCGCGACGCCAATGCGGTCGTGGAAAGAACAGAAATTTCTCTGGGTCGGTTGCAAACCTGCCCTCGGCTATGCCGGCTCTAGCATCGCTGCTGCGATCGTTGTTGCATAGCGAACGCGACCTGTCTATATACAGGGTGACGCGTTTTAGTATGAAATTGATGAATTTGTTTCGTACATGGGTCGCATATGGGGACGCGTTACGCGCGAGAACGAAATAGGACGCACTGCACGATTCGTCGAAGAGAAAGAGCGTATTTCACGGAGATACGCGAGATAAATTTCATGAAATGTCTTGCAAGATAAATTCTAGATTTCAAGCTCGAGACGTTGGTCGGTTTCATGGGGATTTTAATCTCAGCTCTCTCGTGGCTCGCTCGATATCCACTTATAATCTTTTAAGCTTGCGAGGAATGTAGGCGATACACGTTATTTATTGAAAATTATCGATTCTCAGATCGCTAATCCGTATATTATTAGCCTATGAGATCGTAATGTACCTGGTCGTTCTGTTAAACGTGCTTCCGTTTTTAGACCGCACTCACGGATACGTACACTCCATGTTACTAATTCTATCAATTTTTTCCTTTGACGAATTTCTAGTTTGAAAGCTAATAGCCAAAGGTTATAGACCGCTGCTTCTCATTAGCGCAACTAATGTAACTTTACTGCCTTGCCTTTTATTTCTTCGCGTTTCATTCCACTCTTTTTCTCCACTTTTTTGGTATCGTCCGCGTACTTGTTCGTCCTTAGCGGCTCTTGAACCGATACTCGCAACTAGTTGCGCCGCGTGTATATTATTAAATCTAGAAAACATGAAATACTATACTTGTACAATACCTTTCTACGTAATTTTCAATCTACTTGGCACAGGCGACAATCAAAATCTCTCATCATGTAGAAGCCAACGTGGCAGACTTTCTCCGAACGAAATCTCTTTTGTCATTTCCCCTCGTTTCACCGACACCGATTACAGTCCGTTTTTCTCGAATCACGGAGTCGTGGTCTGTGCACAGCCCATTAGTCCCTCTGCTCGCCAAGGATACATTATCCTGCGCTCGTCTGTATTCTAATTTTCCCTCGCGAACGTTCGAACGATCTTTGTCAATCGACTTTCGATTTTGGATCGTGCGCGGTGCACAAACATCGAAATAATCGACGTGCCTGTTATCGTTCGACGATATCATCGGTCCAAGTAAGCGAGCGACACGAAAGCGAACGATAATTGGCGGGAAAATCGAAAGAGGTTTATTAAAAATCGTTTGCAGAAGAAAATTAGCTCACTCGTTTGTTGATCCTTCCTGGTCGTCGATTCTCTCTGACAAATAGTTTTCCTCGCACCTTAGGTGCGAGCAATTTGAACTAAGATACGTAGAATCGTAGTTTTCAATTTAGAAACTTCTTCCTTCCTTCGAAGAGCAATTTGAAAAGAATCGTTCGAACCATCTTGTAATTTCGATCGTTCTGTTCCAAGAAGATGTTATTAGAAGATATTACGTTGCTATATAATTCTTTTTCTGCTTCCAGTGCATTTTTCTTCTTTTTCAGTGAAATCTATTCCTAGTCGCGATTTCGTCGAAGAGCGGAGTTTCTCACTCCACGCTAATATTTTACAAGTTACTCGAAAACTCTGTTCTTTATTAAATGACGGCCCAATATCTGACGAAGCAAAGGTAAATGACTTTCCCGTGATACTTGCGAAAGGAAGATTTTTGGAGAAGAAGATACCCGGTGATATCGAGTTCTAGAAAACCTGCACGTTAAGTACACTTTTCGATCAGAATCGTCCCGAATTCTCGTTCAAACGCCGCACTCTGAAACACGAGAACGTTGCCCGCGAACCTGATTTACGAATTTTCCTTCGTTTTTTCCCGAATCCCCGTGTCGAACGTCGCACCGAGCGACAAGCGAATTTACGTCAACCTCTGAATTTGAAAATTTACCCGATACTCGCAGTGCAATTCAATACGCAATGGAACGATCTTCTTAACGTAAGCGAGAGAACTACGGTGATCGATCATCGCGTTTAGCCAAAGAATCATTCGCAGAAACGAAGAACGACACGGCGGCTCGGTGGGTTGTAACGACCAGCCAGTCGTTGGTTTCCTAGCGTGCATCCGGTGCATCACGCTCGAATGCTGGAAATAAATCTGAGAAACTGAAATGTCAAAGTGCTACCGAGACTACCGAGAGACTAGCCAGCTGCCTGGTTTACGACGCTGTTACAACAATAGCGATCCTTTGCGTCACCGAGAAATCACTCCCCACCGATTGTCGTGCGGTAATGGCCGTTGTAATCGCCTGGTGGCTGCGTGTATTAGCCGTGTTATTTTCTTCTACAGGGAGGTTGGGCCTGTCGAGAATCGCAGACAGACTCAATGGAACGAGGTCTGATTACCGTAATCGTATTGTCGCTCCGAGTCAGCAATCGCACAATTTTTCGGCTCTTGCCCCATTCCTCTTCTTGCTTCTATTTACTTTAAACTGGATGCATTCACTCGACTATCTACTTCCAACTCGATTCGTTTCGATTCGTTGGAATATGAGGAAACGAGTTGGTCGAATTCAACTTATGGAAATGTCAATTGTATCATTTTAATGGGAAATGTTCAGACGTCAATCTGTGTGTGTGTGTTTGAAAGTGTACGATACGAGCTACGAATATAACGTTGAAATGGGCTTCGAAAATGGGAGATTTTTAACACGTTGACACCGGCAAGACCCACCGGCGGGTCTCACGTGTATGTTCCGAGGGACGGCGGCGGGTCTCACATGTATTTCACAAAATACAAATAAGACCCAACGCCGCCCCACGAAACAGACAGTGAATTCGGGCGCCGCCCCACGGAGAAAACCACGAATATCGGCGCCGGCGTCAACGTGTTAAGCTAAAGTTTTTTGGGAATTTTCTTTAAGAGAGGATCGAAGGCGTAAACGTTAGAAAACTCTGGCTTGGATCATCGAATAGTTAGAGTTGGAGTCTTTAGTTGTAACCAGATAAACTGGTTATCGGAATACTCTGGAAATGACATCGTGGAAAATTTAGAAATATGTTTAGAAATAAGGACACCGATGGAATTCTCTCGGTATAGAAAATATGTTGGTTTACTCGTTCATATCTGCTGTATTATGTACAACATGTTACAGAGTGTTTGACGCAGCTCAGCCGTAAATTGGATTTTAATTGCTACGATAAAAACTAAGGATTTCAATTTATCAACTGTTTTTTTCTAATTTCCCATTTTATTCGATCGTGAAATAAGTAATTTATTGCGAAACAGTGTATTAGAATGCGACGTGTTCGAACAATTTAGTACACGAATCTAACGTCGTAATTATTCGTATGACCCGTGTCTAATTTGTAAAAAGCAAGTGTAGGATAATTAAGGAATCCGAGTGGAAGAACGTCTATGCGTAATGCTACGCTGGTACAGAAATACCGTGTCGGTAAATCAATTATAGTCATTAAAGAGCGGAAACATGCTATTGAAAAATATCTACAACAGGCGGTGTGATTAAATGCTGCTCTACCAACACCGGAAATGTGTAATGATGCCAAAAAATCGACTTTTACAAATCTTCCTTTTCTAATGCATCGTACGATCCTCTTATAAATTACGTTTCGTCGCAAAAACAATTAACCATTTGCATCGATAAATCAAAGGTAATACCTCGCAGATAAAATATACAGACGAAATTTTTTTCTTCGCAGTATCAATGGCATTTCGTTAGACGAAAGAAAGCTTTGCTTCTTATGGTTGGTTCGCGTTAATCACCATAAATTTTCCACCCTCTCTTAAACCATTCGATCCGAATGGAAATTCCAGTCGTCCGAATACGAGCAAAATTGCCACACCGACCAGTCGACTCGCCAAGGATAATTTCTATCCCCCGCAGTGATGGATGATGGATCTTCCAGCGCTGCAAAATCTCGCATTCAATGAACGCGTCCGAGATATGGCACACGGCCGTGGATGCGCCTTAATGACGTCGTCGTCGCGGTGCTGGTTGCCACATCGCGCGCGAAAACACGCGAGTAACGGCTTAATCAGTTTCACCGTTCGAAAATTACGACTGAACTCGCCTGCAATTCCATCGATGCGAAACCTCCGGTCGCCGTTTCGCAATTCTGTTCTCCTATTCACGAAACCAAGTCTTCGTCGTTGCTTGCACTTAGACTTACACAGGCAACTGCGCTAACACACTTGATTATCCCGATACTTTAGCCAATTTCTAACGATATATATGGACTGAATACCTGTATCTTTTTATTCGATATAACATGCTCGTAATTGTTATTCTTTTCTGGATATATCGAAACTGTTACTCTCTGTATCTTTCGCGCTTTGAATTCCTTAAAAAAGGAAAAGAAACTGTCAGTCGGCGTTGTCGTGTCGCATGAATTAGATTCGAGGAACATAGTTTCTCAATTTTAACGTATTTAATTCCAATGTACATGGTGTAGCTCGTGTAACACGCGGAATATAAAATTAGCGCTCTGAGATGAAGTAACTCGATCCAATCTCTTACAAGTTATCAACCATCCGACAATGTTACCGGAAGATTAAAATACAAACGTACGTTACCTACACGCGAGAAACCTACGTTAGAATTATTTCATCTACCCGATGGAATTAACGAGGAAAACATCCCTTGCATAATCGACGGAAAACTAGCATTTCCAGGCAAAGAGAAACATCTCAACTGTTAATTCGCAGTCATTCGTTATCGCGCAGCATTGAAAAAACATAATCCAAGTTGAGAAGAAGACCTCGGCGAAGTCGTTCAAAAGCTTAAGCTTTTATTTGCCCCCCGGTCATTTATTAACACGTTTCCTCATCTCGTAGCAATGATTAAACACTGTTTTCAAGCATTAATATTTATACGAACCCATTGGTTTTCGCCGTTACTGCTATTTCATCGTGACAGCCAAGCCAATAAATCCAGGATGTGGCAACACGCGTTCATCATGCTCTCGTATCTCTGCCATATTGCGCGCAATTCATCGCCTATATAGCTACCTTTTTCGCCTAAATGGCGAGCAATCTAAACAACACCCACGTCTCTCCCTCTAGACTTTCGTTCAGATCGCTCAGGTTACTCGTTCAATTTACGTCGTTTCGACTTAAATAACGTGGTTTCCAGCGAACGCACCTTTTCTTTTTTTCTTTTGTACGTGGAGAAATCCTCATGGACAGCAGCAGGGTACTGTCGGACTCTTACCGACTAAAACTCCATGTTGATCATCCTACGCGTATGACAGGAGTGCTCCAGGGATCTCGGTGAATTATCTTTCTGTTGCACCCCCTCCCGCGTCCTCTCGTTCGAGCCGGTCCTATAGATTCCCTGACTATTGAATTTGGCGCTAGGGGGGCCATTGCCTCTGGCGCCGTCCCTCCTTCTAGTAATAAAATAATAATTTCCTCCCTCTCTTCTTCCATTGTGTCTAAGGTATAGGTCTGCTAGATAAAAAAGCCTTACTGAAGAGTCCTCCTACTAGCAGATCTCGGACGAAACGCTACTTTCCTCTCTTCTCCTTTTCCTTTATTTGTCGGTCCTATATCTTCCATCTCCCCCTTGCTTTCTCTCGAGTTGTTGTTTGTTTAATTACGATTCAGCAGCTGTGTGAAACCAACGTATGGGGGCAAGGTGGATTGACTTTTCTCAATTCCCTCAAGTCCCTTGGACGGCCTTTGGGAGACACGTAGTAATTGTAGCCGCTTGGCTGTGTGTAACTCCGCTGGTTGATAGCTTCCCCTGCTGTGGGTGTAGATGTCGCCCGCCGCTGGGGTGCTGCTGCTTTTTCTTCCATTTTTGATGCGTGGAAGAAAAATCGGACTCGGTCGCCGGGATTCGAGAACCCGGGTCCTCACGTTCGTAACCTGTGGCGCTAACCACTGCGCTGCCGTCGTCCGACTCCAGCGAACGCACCTACGGAGTTGTCAACCAAATACAATTCCGGACGCGATTCTCTTCAGATTTTTAATCAAATTTATAATCAATGGTTTCTAATCAAATTTAGTACATTTATAATACTGCGAGTTCGAAGTTGCACAAATTTTAGATAATTAGATTAATTAATAACATAAGATTCTGCCTAGGTTCGATCTTCCAAATTCCATGCAACACAGCATGGATTTACGTAAATATCCGCGCTATATTTATATTTAGAGGATTTACAATGTGTGAAACACGTACGTCAGCGCTTTTCTCTCATTCCTGCATCAATTTCAAGCGACAAAAAGTCGATGTATAGTTGAACGTGGCAAACGTGCGATTATATATTGAAAATGTATTTAGTCGAAGTAAACGACCGAGTGCGCAATGATAATTTATTGGCTGAATGATTCAGCGACCTTCGTGCAGTCGATACTCGCAACGAGCGTTCCACGATGATGGCGGACACGATTTTCTGGAAATTTTACTAATGGAATGGATAAAGCTAGCAGGTTGCTTTTCATCGTGGCCGTAACAGCATTTCTTAGACTGCGATATAATTCACTTGTTCGTTACAGCTTATGGATTCTGGCGTTTAAATACTTTCTGCCCGTTTGCACGTGCATCTCTATATAATTATGTAAAATACGTTGACAGAGGGAATGCAGATTTATCGTATACTCGGGAAACGTAAAACTTTACCGAACCAGGCTGTGCAAAGGTCTCCTATAAACTGTAACCTCTTGAAGAGAGAGAACGTGTTCGTTTAAAGAAAGCGATGTTCGCAAAACCGAGTACATAACGTGATTTCGTATAATCGAAGGTGTAGAAAATATGCCTGAAATACGAATCAAGAGAACGCGTGATATATCCACGATGCTTGTTTAATTGAAACGAATATACTAAACGTTTCCTTACACGTGTTCATCGCAAGTATAGTCTTGCGTATGATCCGCATGTCACAATGCATACGCGATCTACAGTCCAGTTGCGACAAATTTTTCATCGAAATACCCCTTTTACCAAAACGTTCCACTATTTCAAGTACAAACGTTATTGGAAAAAGGCGAACGCTCGTATTTTTGGAAAACATGGCGCGCTCGAACGACTACTATTGGGTTGGCAACTAAGTGATTGGGGATTTTGTCATTAGGTGGTAACGACAAAATCAGCAATCACTTAGTTGCCGACAGAATATATGCGCATTCGCGGTTCGCTCAGTTTCTTCCGGCGGATCGTCGCGAGTAAAATGGCCGCCGTACACAATAGTGGACAGAGCGGCGAAGATAATCTCACAGATATAAAAATTACGATTCATGTTGCTTTAAATTTCCTGCCGAGCTCGGTAATATTCCGTGGTATTGTGTACGTGCAGGAAATATTCGTCAGTTGGCGCGAGAACGCAAGAATTCACGACGCAGAGGTCGACTCGATCGCCTCTGGCCAGCGTCTACCCGCAGAAACACGAGACTCTCGGGGCCACGTTTTATTTATACGTTGCCCTACGACCCGGTGTTTCGACAGCGATGGCAAAAAGTGTTAACGCCTGCCCAACCGAGCGAAATCGAGACACGTCGAGCCGCTATTTAACAAACAATCGCCGCCATACCGTTTTATGCTCGTCGATGGAGTTCTCCGATGGAGGTCTAATCGACGATCTATCGCGCAAAGGTGGACGCGCCTAATCGATTAAGATAACAGCGACTAATTCAGTTATCATAACGGAGACAGCCGACACGAGGCGAGCTGGAGCGAACGGAGAAGGCGGGTAGATGGAAAAGAACTCGAAGGCGAATTAATCAGAGAATCGGGGATCGTGTGGTGGGACTTGAGTTCGTGATCCCAAGAGCGTTCCTTGCCCCCGAGACAGAAATTCAGGTATTTCTACCTAGGCGCGTGGAAATTATTCAGAGACGCGCGAACGCGCTCAGAATTTCTCCGCTCGAGTGGAACATCGATAATTTATATGTGACGCTTGCTGGAATACGGTCTCGAAGGTGAAGCGTAATTTAGATCCGCGCACGGTTTTCGTCGGATAGAACGAATCGGCGAGAATCGGTAACGAATGTAACGTATCGACTTTGTAGGTTTGTGACAATTGATAGCGATGCGATTAAAAACGACGTAGATGGTCGACAAGGAAATTAATCGTCAGACAAGACAGTAGCTTTAGACAAAGTTTACCTATTTATTTAGTTTCCTGTTTAGACGAATGATATTTCGTATTTTGTATTTTGTATTAATAGTATCTTGATCGTTACACCGGCCACTATTCCTCCGTTGCATTGGCGCGTTCAAGCGCAAGAAATCGACCACTTCCCTCTTACGAGCCGGTGCTTTTTGCGGTCGGTCATTAACTGCATAGTGGCGGGTTTTCGATGCGCGCAAGGGAAAGTCTCGCTTCGAGGAATCCCGGGAGCGGTACGTTGAAATCGTAAATCGAAGAAGAAGTCTCGGAACAGTCCGCGAATGCGACTTTCTCGCTCGCTACCACCTCCTATTTTGGAGCTAGTCACCGGTATCTGTCTATCTCGCGGTCGCTTCGAATTCTCGTTTTTCTTTCGTCGATTTCGTTCGTCCAACAATCGGTGATCTAGTTTCAGAGTAACGAGATGCAAGGACGAAACGTGCAACGTGATTTTTCTTGCCTGCCGCGTCCACAGCCGACTTTACAACCAATTACGACCCGACTGTTCAGCCTAATTATATAACGCCGACTTTCTGATCGTTCTTGCGAATGACCGAGCCGAACGATTCCTATGGTTGCTTCGAGTTGCGGTGTTACGGTCTCCCGTGCAGGTTTCGTTAGTCGAAATGGATTTGAGAAACGAAGGTTAAAGAGCTGGATTTGGCGAGCTATCAAATTGAAATTTGCCTTGACGTTCGTTCCTTGTATATCGTAGAACGTGATAAAAATCGATATCGATGGAATATCTGTGGTAGAAATTGATGTATGGTAAAATTAGAACAATTATACGTATGCGTGTATCAAAATCGATATACAGCTTGCTTTGGATCGCATATCAAACAGAGATCGTTTTCCAACGTCTTAGGTCATCGGCTAAAAGTCCCAAAGAGTAAAACTTTCATTTCATCAGAGACCTAAACGGCCTGATTCCGTGACCACGTGAAGACGTTTTAACGCGTTGGCTCGTTAGCACGTTGACCCGCGGTACATAACAGTAAGTTATGTTAATTCCATTTGGAATACCGATCATCAACTAAATCGCATTAAATGGATATTACGTTTAAACGTAAGTTGAAATTCATAAAACGTGATTTACACCGCTATGATTTTCAGACTGCCATATTTCTCATCCTAAATTTATCATCTGTCCGTGCCAGTATGCTTCTCATTGTTCCTTCCACGTTCCCTAAAAAACACGTGATATTTCTCAATACGTGCTAATATATAATGTTTGCCTGGAACTAATAGCCCGTGAAATTAAAAGCAACGCCGACGTTAGGCAATCTGGCGATCAACCTGCCGTCACGATTGTCAAATTTGATTATCGAGCCTGACGCAATCAATTTATTGGTTGACCGCCTTCTGCCGCGTACGAGACACGGCATAATTCATTCACCACCCCCGTTAATTACGCAACAGCTTTCGTTCGACGCACTAATTCATAGCCGCGAGCTCGATACAACACGGCCGGCTTCGTTGATCATCGTTAAGTGGTACCAGACACGTTTCATTGCCTCTTTAACAACGTTATCTCGATGTACGGCACGGATAAGATCGTTCGATGTTGTGCACTTAGGAGACAAATCTGTCGATCGAAAATTAATTTTTTACCACTTTGCCGACGAAATATCGCTTGTCCCCTCTTGGAAGAAATAAAACTGACGATTCGTAATCGACGAATGACATTTGCCGTAATTAATATTCGCATTCGCTTCGATAAAGGGATTAACGATTCTCACGTGCACGTGTTCTGCTTCGTAGAGTTAGCGAAATCATACTATTCGTTTGTGGACTCCTTTACACTCAAGAATGGTCCATGCATGATCATACTAATCGTACAAATTCATGTACCTATGAACGCAATTAAAAGGAGATGATTGTTTTACTCGTTGAACATTATAAAACAGCGCTCTGAGGCGAATATCTTTTGGTATTTTTAGATATTATGTTTATTCTGTAGATTTTTGCATACTAAAGTTCTCCGCGGTCTATTTACGAACGAAAGAAAACAGATTCTAAAAGAAACTTGTCATCATATGCGATCATATAACGAGCGGTAAGAATTAAAATTATGTTTGATTATTAGGATTATTCGAAACAATAAAGTTTCATATATGGCAGTAACTCGAATATAGTTTTAATTTCACATGATTTAAATCGGGTTATCATTTCAAAACGTAAAAATGATGTTCGTTCTGATTTTAGGAGATACCGAGCACGGTTACCAAGATGAATTGAAGAATCTGCGATTCATGGTGCTTCAAGGTATTTGTCTTGCTCTTTAAGACGCCTGAAATAGCTTGTTTGTACTGCTATTTCGTAAAATAGTCTCGTATCGTTGGCTAAATCACTTCCTTATTGACTTTCGCGGCGAATTTTCTGACACAATAAATCTCAAAAATATATATCTTGCTTTACTCGTAAAATATTATCATCTAACACTTAGAATTAAATTTCCGCAAGTTGTTGCAAATTTTCTCCTTCAAATACGTCGTGTTCTCGCCATAAATTCTACTCGGAATTCTACGTAGAAAATTCTACGTGCAATTCTACGTGGAAAATTCCACGTGTAATTCTACGTAGAAAATTCTACGTTTCGTTTGGTAAATATTTGGAAAACGAACATCCGATTACTGCAGTTTGCAGAAAAGCTAATTTTAGCTGGAAGATTACAAACTCAAGTTTAAAACGAATACCCATACCTGGTCCAGACTGTAGGAATTCTCAGCCGTCAGACTTCCACGGAAACGTGCCTTGAATTTCATCACGTATCTCGCCGCGGCGAACGTAATCGTTAAATAGGCCGTTATAAGAAAAAAACAAGAAAAATGTAATAAAATGTGGAGGTAATCAATTGCACGCAACACTCGTGTTCACGCACGCGTAGTAGGTATAAACGTGGATCCACG
Source organism: Bombus cullumanus (assembly GCA_014737535.1). Taxonomy (NCBI): domain Eukaryota; kingdom Metazoa; phylum Arthropoda; class Insecta; order Hymenoptera; family Apidae; genus Bombus; species Bombus cullumanus. The sequence goes on along the minus strand of JACXIX010000044.1, from coordinate 3,255,555 downwards.
TAATGAGAGAAGAAAGCGTGGGCTGATGTTTTACCCTGTGGCGTTATTTGATTAAACCCACGCGAGTCAATTAAAGATACATAGTGAAGTTTCGACAACCTTGCGCCGTTGTAGGCTAGTCGGGAAACCTACGTACATACCTAAATGCGTGTCGACTGTTAACTGAAAGAGCGTGACAAATGCAAGGCATAATACGCGAGTCGTGATCCAAATTGCAAAAATAGCTGAATATATTTTCTACGATTTTCTCTGCCGACGTAGCCTTTGCGTCTTCTAACTTTTTCTATCTACTTGAATTTCTTCCCGAGTTTTCGTAAGGTAGAAGGACAGCGATTAATTGTCTTGGTTTTTAATAATCGTCGGCTAATTACGAAGGACCCAAACTTAGAAAAATATCGAACATTACCAACGATATTGGTGAAAATTGTTTCGAACGAGCAATCAAAATTGTAAATATAGTATCGTAATAATCAATTTTTATTAGATACACGCAAAAATTTCTAAATAATCAAGATGGAAAGAAACAACTACCAAACGACTAACTGTCGAACTGATTTCATCGTATAAAGTATAGCGTGATGTATTTACAGACCTAACAGTTTCATTGAAATCTCCTCACAAGCGCGATTATCTCGGAGACTTCAACGCCCGAACAAGACACGAGGCGGCAGTACATATACACACACATATATATATAGCACTCGTTAAAAGTAGTTACTCATTTGTCTGAATATATCGATTATGAAATATGCAGGATTGAGTTGCCTGGAAAAAATCGTTCGTCAGACAAAATGGTGAATTTAAACGGCAGTTTGCTCACGATGGCACGCAACTTGTCACGACCTACACCATGCGCATGCAGACGGTAGAAACTAGAAACGCCTCCTCGCGTTAACTCATTACCTGTTTTTGTCTTTTCCGTCTAATTCCCTGCAGCGAAGTTCGATCCGCTTAAACGTTAATAAATATTTATCAAGTACGTCGCGATAAATCGAACGGCAGAGAGCAGAAGGATGTATGTTAACGTTGGTGTAGGAAATGCATTTAAAACGGTAATCGTTTACGCGGAATCACGGCGAAAAATCCGCCGATAGGTTGTGGAAAAAAGCCACGGCTTACTCATCGAAAGGATTCATGCTAGTTACTAGCGATGGCACCGAGCTCGATACGCACTCGTAAATCCGAATCAGCTGCGCTACCAGAGATTTCGTTTCGCGATTGTTGGCAACGATTACACGCGAGGCAGTCGTAAAGCGTTTAGGTTCGAATCTGATTAAAGATACGTCGACTGATTGCTTTTCTCGAGGTACTTACGAAAGGCTGGAACCTTAGTGGGCGATTGTTGGAAACTGCGTGCGACGTGCTCGAGCCCGTCGCTACTAATTACCATCGCTCTGCCGGAGGTAAATGATTATTAAAACGCTCGTAAAATCGGCTCACCGGTGTGTATTTCTGCGTTTCAGTAAACACGGTTTACGAGCGGCCAGCCGATTTTGCTGCACGCTCGCCATATTAGAATCTCGAAGCTTTTTGCTCGTGCTGCCGCGGATTTTAATTATGCCACCTCTGCCGTTCTTCTGCGTTTAAGAGGCAATAAACGTCCGGCCGTTTAGATGGGAAAAACGATTGAAATATCTTTGCATTCGTCTTCGCCGATTCGATTCGATAAACGAGACGAATTGCGACAGAGAACGGGGGAAAAAGTGGCGACGGTGTATTTCGTTGGGAATTGGGTTGATCGAAGCGTTGACTCGGATCGTTGCATATCTTCTTGCATGCGTTGCAATAAGTCGTTTGAGTGTACCGCGTCGTCTCGGGATTCGCAACTTTTATAAATATTTGGTGTTATTTATCGAACGACTCGTGTACGGTGTACAGCGCGCGTTTTTCCAGAAAGATGATGTCCGTTCGTTACGAAGCGCGACGAAATTCTCGCGTTGAAATGAACGCGTTGAAACGGCGCCGAAATGAAATTTTCCTTTCGATCCGGCCGTATTCCCAGTGTCCACGACGACTTTCTTTCGTGGCACGCGAATATCGAAAGAGAGTTCCCGGTGGCCGGTGCTCGTGCGCTCGCGTCTGACCCAGATTTTTCTTTTTGCCCGCTCGGCTAGATTGCCGATAATGATTAAATCGCCGCGCTAGTTTCGCGGAACGGTCAGCGGCCACGGAGAGACAGCCTATCCTTTGCAACCGGGTCTCTATCCACTTATACACACGTAACTTAACGATTGTTACACGGACGTACGGAAACCCATGTGGAAACGGTTACGTGCACGATCCGGCTATAATGGTGTGCATACGCTGCTGCCGTTGCTGCTGCTCAAAGGTCTTAAGACACCTCTTATTTCGAACGCTTACTCGTACACGAGTTTTATATTCGCGTCGTACGTGTCATGTGGAAGATTTTGAAATTCTATTGGCGCTGTAATCGGATCGATGGCGAATTAAAGGAATTAAAGGGGAAGCTGGAGGATTAATCGCCAGGATTAATCGCGAGTATTAATCGCGAGGATTAGTCGTGAGCAGGGAAAATGCGAGGCTTTATGAAATCGCGGTTAGGCGAATCGGTTTTCAACGATACAGATATTGCCGATCGTTGCTCGTTCCCGTTCGGGGTTTCTCAATCGCCGGCACGCGAAATTTCTTGCCTGACACGAATTTATCTCCTCGTGCTTGCAGCCCATTTATATCCGTCGCGCGGGCTTGTTGCTGCAAAAATGTAAGATCTCCGATTGCGAGCATGCCGCCGACTAACGATATCAAATATTAACGGATCCCTTTAACGTCTGCGAGACGCGTTCCTTCTATTTTGAAATCGCTAACTATATCTTCTATCGGTCCCTAATTATTTGCCGATTAAACAGATTCGCGTAGCATCGACGAGAGGAAAAGTAGAAGCTGATTTAGACGAATCACTTGCTTTATGACGAAAGCGAAAGAGAAAGAATATTTGAAAGAACGAATTAATTTACGAGAGAAGCGAGAGGAGAGGAATATCGAAGATGACAGAACGTAATTGTTTCTGAACGTCGACAAAATAAAATATCGTTCTATTTACGGAGTTGACTGGCATGGCTTTCGAGCAGTTCATGACGTTAAACGAAATATCAAACGTTAGGGTATTTCAAAAATTAAATATCGATGTCAATGGAAGCTAAAGTATCTTCGTTCGCTCGAAGCGCTGTTACGACACATTGTTGTAAATTCAGCAACTAAAAGTGGAGAGTTCTTCTTTACAATCAACAACACTACTTGACCCACTTAACATCGTTCCAATTTAAAAATCAAAAGCAAAAGAGCACCTTGTACAACAAACACCACAATCCGAAGCTACGAAATTCTTTCGTATCCGATGAAAGTGACCCACTTAATTTTCACTTAACGTTGCGGCAACGCGAAAGCCTGAATCTAAAGGACACCTTAATTCTGTTCTCGACCCACCACCAAAAAGCAGACCACCAACGAACGTCGCAACCTCGTCGCACCCTTCTCCCATCGACGTAACATCGAAACTCGTGTAAACCATTAATCTCCATTTAACTGATCTATAACGTACAAGCGTGCCATTAAAGCGGCCTCGCAATTCCCTGAAAGATAATCTACGCACGGCGAGGTCGTGCATTCGCGGAATTAATCCGTACAACTATCCGAGCACGATCCAACGCGCGACTCCGGCCAACAAAGAGGCAACGGCTCGGTTCGCGTATCGCGTCATATTAAATACAAATCACGAATTTCTCGCGGAAGCACGAACAAGAGAGACGCGAGGAAAGAAAAAGAGATCCTTAACTACTAAAGAACGAAGCCGGTAGTTCGGTGGCTGTGTGCCAAGCCCTCGACGACGATGGAGTCGAGAGAGCCGGTTGAGGCAACCGCGATATCCAGCCACGGCTCTTTGCAGCCGCGCCAGCCTCTAAGCCAGCTCATGACAGCTCCGGGCGATGTAGGCGTACGGATAGCTTTCGTCTCTGTTGCTCACGTTGGCTGTTGCGATGGTTGCGCAAGCAGGCAAGCAACGGGAGAGCCAGCCGGCGACGACGACGTCGCCATCGTCGACGGTGGTACGTGCTCGTTTCGTTTCGTTTCGTTTCTGTCGGTTGGCCACGGTAAATAGGCTAAAAGCATACCTGACTGGTATGTACCTGACACCGAGGCCGCGTTCGGTTGCAATAAAGTCGATGCTCTCTTTCCCTTTCTTCGCCTCCCACTCGCTCTCTAACGCTCTTTACCACCCTGTCTGCTTGGCTGGCTGGCTGGTTGCCTCGTGATCCTAACGGATCGATCGTTCTGTCTTCGATTGCCTGGATTCCTGGTGCTGATTGTTCTCGCAATACACCAGGTATCAGAGATAAGTTTCCTGAAAATATCATTTTTATGTTGCCTGCCTTTCATCATATTCCGAATTCCTAGCGTTGAATCCAGACGCGAAGATATAATAGCAGACTGATAATTCTTATATCGGCGCTATTTATTTATTTATTATAATTGATCCTGACTGATTAGTTGCTCGATTACCTGGATCCTTGGCGTTCTTTCACAAGCACAGGAGGTACGACAGCAAAGTTTCGTAAGATACACCAATTAAAAGTTTTGCGTGGCTACGATACTTTGATTTCGCGATACCGCCTAATTCGACCTGATCCAACGATACTAATTCTGGAGTTAAGAGTAATTGTTTGCGTCGAAATTTCAGCGGATATAGACAAAGCCAAAGTTATTCTCCAGTCATTTCTTTCTTTCTTTATTATTTTTTTTTTTTTTTTCGCTTTATATACATATAACGAAGTTTCGATCGATCGGTGAGAGCTCGGAAGGACGAGCACGCTTCGTACGTCGGTGCTCCGTTTTCTTCGTCGCAGGTGTATTCGATGGGGTCGATAGAAGAGATAACAGCGAGAGTCGGGACGTATGAAGCCGTCTCGCTTGCACGCGGCGCTTTTACCGACGATCGTTTCAACAGCGGCTGTCGGATTCGTTTAATGCAGAGAATCAATTGGGAGGATGAAGTTTGAACACTGACAAGCCACTGCTGCGTTGCGTGTACGGCGTGTGCATTGTACGACTGCCTGTTCATATCGCGTATTTATGGATTTGACGTGTTCTATGATTTTCTGACCGACCACTTAGCCTTTAAACACTTTATCGTATTCCATTCGATGCATGTACCTCGGCATACGATCGTATTCCGCATAGTTTTAATAGCGTTGCTTGTAGAAATTGATGTCCGATATTTCCCCTGCGATATTATGGCCTAATATTTCAGTCGCGATACGCTAATTGCAGGCAAATAAAAACAAAATTAGTTTTTCACAATAACCGATAAATACTTATCGCACTTTATCCACGACACGCTTATTATCAGAAATTTGTATACATGGAAAATCTCGTTCCACGATTAATTATACACATAATTGTACTATTTGATCGACGTAAAAGGTAATTCAGTTGACAAAGGAATATAGCAACCTAAACTTGCAACCATGTATCCTTCGTCGTTGTAACTCGATGTCGATCTAACATTGATAACATGGAACAAGTTAGGGTCATGTCGAACGTAATTCGATTGCCGCAATAGTTTTGCAACGCGTTTGTCCGATGTAATTTCAATATCGAAAGAAAAGTTGTCCAAATTTCTCGCTCGACATTGTTAAAGCGTCGACTAATACGAGTAGACCGACTAATAAAAGTACCATTTTATTCACGGAAGAGGGAAAAGGTGATGGACCAATAGCGTTGAAAATACAGGCGATACAGCGCGGATTAATAAATCAAGAAAGACCGAAGGATTCGATTTTTCGAAGATATTAATAGATATATAGACTTGTACACGGTACAAAACGGTTCGGAATTCACCATTTGAGTGGATAAGAATGCCTCTTATCATTCCATAATCCAAGTTTATGCGTTCCCATTCGAAGCGTAGGCGGTTATAAATCTCGGTGCGAAATCTATGCTCAGTGATATTTACATCCCGAGTAGTGTCTTTCCTGTCGCTGTCTTAATCTACTGGAATCGGAAAACATATTTTACTTGCTAATGCTTATAATTAGTATCGGCGAGGAATTTTCGATAATAGCACAGCGCGAACTCGTACGATTAAAGCTTTATTATCGTACCTTGAAATCTATTATAGGTATAAATGTCAGCTATTTTTGTCAGATGAATTATTTTTTTTTTTCTTTGATTGTCGAAGAAATTGCAAGGAGATACGTATACAGGGTAATTGGTAACTGGTGGTACAAGCGGAAAGGGGGTGATTCTACGCGAAAAAATAAGTCGAAAATATAGAATAACAATTTTTCGTTCGAGGCTTTGTTTTCGAGAAAATCGACTTTGAATTTTCGCTCGGTAAGCCTGCACTTTATCGCGGATTTCACTGTAGAAAAACGGGAAAAAAATTTTTTTTTAGAAAAATCGCGTAGAATCACCCCCTTTCCGCTTGTACCACCAGTTACCAACCACCCTGTATAACTTGTTTCAACAGTGATGTGGATAATTCCTATGAAAGTATAGCTTAATTGGACGAGACAGTGGATGCAAATAATGTTAGTATTTTCTTAGTTTCTTACTACGCTTTATCTCGTAATCGGTTATGTCGTTACGTTTTACCGGCCTTCTTCTTCATGTATCTTCCGTCTTGCATCTTGCAATTTATACTTCGCTACCGTTTCCCTATACACCTATACTTAACAACTTCGCAACATCTTCTACTTTATTATGAATAATAAAGCAGCAGAGAAATGGCTATTTGTCAAAAACTAATTCTAATTCCATCGTACGTTGCTTATTATTATTACTATTATTATATATGTATACGTATATATATATATATATATATATATATATATATATATATATATATCTTGCGTTTAAATTATCGAAAACAGCGCTGGAGTAATTACGGTCCGCAGTGCATACATAACGCTGTTGTAGTAAAACGAACATTATGATTCACAAGGCAAGGGGCAATATCGTCAGGTCTCACATACTTTCCACCTAGTCCTGCCAACTGGACGCAATAAACGAACTAAAAGCACCGGTCGGGACATGAAATATGTACCTGACACTGAGACCGCATTCTATTTCATTTCACACTCGCACTCACGTTTTGCCCTATAACACGGTTGATTTAATAATTGTACCCGTTCGCGGTTGAAAGGGATCTCACTTATTGGCTCGCTCTAAAAATCTGCTCTGGAATATAATTGGTGCCGAGACTACAAAAGGCAACTTGTCGCTGGCCGTTTGATCGTTTCATTGATTGCGTTTCGAATGAACCCTTTCATGACTGATCCGTATATGGATTTCAGGACGCCACGCAAACTGTAACGCCGACTGACCGGAGATATGAAAAAAAGTTAACAGAAAATGATAGTCGTAGAACGATTCGAGGTCTTGTTTTTATTTCCATCGTTTCTTGCACACACCCTTATCTCATAAAGAAACGCTTTACCAATCAGCCTCTGTTCATTCGTTTTCGTAGCATCAGATCTCTCATAGTCACACGAATTTCTACGGCTAAATGGCACGGGACTCGATTAACCTGACATACAGATGTAATAAGTGCGATGGTATGTAAACCGTTTTTCATAGTTGGTGTAGATTGTGGGAAAAGATTTTATTTCGCTTATTTCTACGTATATACATAGGTTGCAGGAAAATATGAATTTTTTCCTCTGGAAACGGATACTTCGCTTTGAAACCGACCGCTGAAATCCATCTTTCTCGTCCTATATTTATACATCTACACGAGCATTAGAACGTTCCCTTCGGCTCTCTAGATTTATTTCTGTGTATTTATTTCTTGCTGCTTTTATTCCTCTTAATCGAGATTAAATCGATTTAGCCGAATTGAGCAACTGCGGTTATTTGCCCGCGGAGGAGGATTCGATTTTATTGAATGTAATTGACGAGATCCAGCGATGTTTCGCGGTGGCAAAAAAAGGGGACGTTTATTTCGCCGAACAAGCGGATCGCTTGCACGGATTGCCACAGTTTCTTCGCCAGGTACCGATTGTCCAGAGGCGAGTAAATACGAAATGGCGAAACGAGGCGAGTTTCGTCAGGCGTCCCGCGATCGATCGGCACCGGCGGCGCTCCACCACGGACAAAGAAAAATGCATTACTGTGGGAACAATTCAGCGAACGAGCAATCGTTACCCTACATAGCGGCGTTAGCGTTCGCTATTGTGTATTCGTTTTACGCGCTCGTTTCGCGGCTCCATTTATTAACTCATTACCGGCGTGCAAAGCTTCGTTAAACCGATTTCGCAAATCATCTCTACGTTTTTCCACTTCTTTTTGTTTTATCATAGAAACCCGGACGAGATGACCTTTTTTTTTTCTTTTTGCGGCCTCGATCTTTCTCTCGTTACGTATTCTCCGCTATCGTTGTACAGTAGGCGGAACGAAGAAAAGATTCCAGTTGACGCGTGTGCATATAATAATGATCGTGTTATATCGATGGTAGACAGTAGTAACGTTAAACATTTTTCAATCGTGTTTAATGGCAATCTGTCGCGAGACTTTAACACGTTCGCGAAGGAGACGATGGACATGACAACGCGACGCGAATGGATCGACGAAGCAGAGACGACGACGCAAAATGTGTATCATATTCTCGGCGAAATCGTTGGTATATAATAGGCGGCACGGAATTTTCTCGACGGAGCAAGAAATCGTAGGGAAAAACGTTACTTCCGTGTGAAATAAAACGAAGGTCGTAAACAGCAGGAAGAAAAACAATGGTGTAAAAACAGACTTTTAACGAAAATACCTACGCGAAATGATTATGTATGGATAATTGAAACTGCACATGCACGTGTATACCGATAGCGTAACACATCGAACGTGTCAATATCATTAGCGGTTTCATGGATTAACCGCGAATAATCTTGTCGTTATTTTAATCGTATATTTCTTTTCGTCCTGTGAAGGAAAGAGGCGTCACATCGCTTGCGTTTCATTCAAACGCGTTCCATTTGCATATCACGCGACGAGCGTTAAACTCGTCGCGTCTGGTCGACGCGGATCGGCAAAGTATCGTCGTTTCGCAATCAACTGTTGTTTCCTCGCTTCGATATACGTACGAGATATTTTTACCTCTATTTACGTTGTTGAAATTCTTAATCCTAAAATAGTGCGTTCCATGCACAACCGCTGCGAGAAGTATCGGCACGCGAGATTGTTCTTCAACGAAGCGTTTTTTTTTTCTATCGGATTCCGCGTTTCAACTTCGTCAAAATTTTGCAGTTATGCAAAAGCGCCAGCAAATGGCGCGAAATCTGATACAATTTTGGACTCGATCGATCAGCGTACAGTCGCTACAATAAAGACAAACGGTGTGCCAATATTTTCCCCGGCCACTGTATCTTCGTTATACCGTAACTCTAAGTCTCTCGTAATTATCCCGTAGCGTGCGTTACCCTGCTGAATTTATTACTTAAAATTCCAAATTCTGCGCTAGCAGCTGTATTATCTGCGCATTTCTTACGCGAGAATTGCCATACGTAACAAGGATCCGCAACGCTTTCGATCGCGTTCCCGTAGCGCTGCGTAAGATATCGCACGAGCGCGCGTTAATTATTCCGAACGCGCGTTTCCCGGCAAGTATCGTTAACCGGTGACTGGTGAAAAATGCCGTTGGTAGACGTAACAGCGTAAACAGCGGTGGAACGCAACGATATTTATGGGCCGGCGATGCTATCGTCGATCTATTCTCACGTGGAAAGCACCGAAAGAAATCGGCACTCGTTCGAACCGAACGGGACCGGAGAGAAAGTAAAGGCCGAGGACTTGCTAGGCGATCGTGCTGCCTCCGAGATAATGGTTAATCACGATTATTAGGCTTAATGAATGGGCCCACGGTTCGACCGCCCCAGTCCACCAAAGCCGCCGCCTCTTTAACCAGCCTGTTTGACCGCTAATCGTCTAATTGAGAGCGAATTACCGTGCGGTTGGCGCGAACTCATCGATTTTTAAAAGCGTACGATTTACGTACAAAGCTGTTGCGAATTACCTTTAAAGAGGAGTTTCGTTTGTTAGGGCAGAGATTAACCGGTTAACCGCTTTCGACGAGCGTACTCGTCGTACGTAAAAAGTAGTTACAATTAAAATTGCGCTGTTTAAATCGCAATTTACTAGTCGCAGTAGATTCTTTACAGATTAATTTTATATTTTAACAGTCACATATATACCACGTGTCTGACGAATATACTCGTCGTCGCTTGCTTTTCGCGACGCGTTTTAGACGCACGTTTTTGAAAGAGATGGCGATAGCTAACCGATTTAAAGAGCTGGTCGGACTAAATCTAAGATGAAAAGTCTTTGTCGCGGTCGGTACGAACGTCAAATGACAAATTTTCGAAACGAGGAAAACTATAAAAGAGGTTTCTAACGCTGCTTCGAAATTCATTCGTCATGAATTATTCACACGTCCATTTACGTGTTAAAAATTCGTGGTTTTGTACACGAAAGTCATACATTATGTAAAAAGAAGAGGAGGCGAACAAAGAAGTACACCAATATGTGAAAATGTGTGCTATGCAGCATGTACGATAAACATTTGCATATAATGGACAGTATGGTGGAAGGAAATCCACGAATTTTGCAAGCAGCAGCCACGTTCGGACATTACCGACCGATGTTCTCTCTTTGCGGCATTGTGCGATAAACATAGGATTAAAAGCGTTATAGAAACTTTGTCGTAATAAGAAATTGTAAAACGCCGCATATTTTACGTATTCTCGCGTATGCGTCCTTGTGGATTTCTCGCATCGACGCATAAAAATTCGCCGACTGGTATAACAAGCTTTATGAGTAACGTTTGTAAGACTCGGAGATAAAAACATGGAAATATTTGGCGATAAATTGGATCGTCGTTCGAGTTCCATTGTGGCTGGAGACGTAGCTTGTGTGAGACGGTCTTCTACCTGGAGGAACAAAATTGATGTATATCTTGGAGGTGACATCGTGCGTAAAAAAGGGCACTGGAAGGCTTCTTTTTCTCACGATTTCTCGCCACGGTTGGAAACAAAGCTTGCAGAATAATCGGAAGTTCCGGCAGCTAGGACCACACAGACCCGACTGACAATCCACGTGGATTTCACCGTTACGCGACCCAGTTTCCGGCGTATAGACACGGCCTGCCGAAAATTAATTTCCGGCCCGACGTTCACCTTAGCCTCTACGATACACGGAAGCACGACATTCCAGGTTTCTTGGAAAAACGAAAGATCTTAATAAATAAACGAGATTTCTTCCACCGTGTGCAACATTTAATTCCCTTTAACGCATACTTTTTTTGAGACGATGAGCGAGCTATATTCTTAAATTCTTCCCGAGACTTTTTGCTAATTTGTCTTATCCGTTTTTACGAAGAGGATCTTTTTTTTGCAATTCCTTAATGAGACTTTTAAAGTCTCGTCGACTTTTGCGTTTTTAGGTGGCGATCGTGACGTTTAATTGAAATGTGCTGTTAACGCGGAAACCGCGTGGTAAAGAACGTGATACAACCTAATGTACGATGAAATATGGTAATATCAGAGGAGGAAAAAAGCAATGAAAAATCAGCGCGACGAGTTTCGTGCGTTCGTGGGAGACAGAAATATGCAAAAATATGCAAAATGCAAATAACACGCGAAAGTAGAGAAAATGCACAAAGTGCGCGTGTGACATCCAAAAATTCAGAGATGCACATGACACGCGAAAATACATAAATTATCGAAAACGGGATAGATGTTACGACATACGTCAATTCGTGGAATTTTCGTTCGTGAATTTACACATGGAACGCTCGCAACCCGATACAAATGACAAACCATCCGCGTGAAAAGTGACGATAATAGAGATTAGATCGTGATAGCGTTGTATCGTGGCATTCAGTTACGTTCCTACGTTTCCAATAGCCATTGACTGGCACAGTCGGGATTCTTAGATTTTGTACGTTTTCATTTGCAATAGATAGGCGTCGATAGATGGCCACGATTTGAAACTTCACGGTAAATCGAACGATTTATACAGACGATCAGGTTTTTCGAAGCAACCTGTTCGTTGTTAGAGAGAATTGAGAGGTATCGTAAGGTGCAAGGTTTATTTGATTCCCGTGAGAAGTAAGAAAACCGTTCATTGGTATTCAACGCGTTGTTCGTATGTTTATTTCTGTCAACTAGTCACATCACGTCTCGTATGAACGAATTTATGTACCGCGATAAATGCACAACATGACAGCCGTTTACGTGTAAACATGCATCGATTAATTCACCAGGAATATGAACGTTGCGCTATGATCGCAAAGGTTTGATTAACTGCATTCTTATTATCCGCGAGAGATGGGTCCCATTATAATATTTTCTACCATTATGGCAGGCAGATAAAGTTTTGTCGGAGACGATGGCGGAACATGGTTCACGAATAAATTATTCCGTTTCTACGTAAAATTCTAAATTATTGAGTTGAAACCTGAATTTTACAGATTATTCCCTTCCTATATTATCGTACATTTATCGATTTATTATTGATTTCTACCGAAAGTTTGTAATTCCAATCAACTATACGTGCATACGTATACGCGTGAGTATAGTCCGAGTTAAACGTATAAAAATTCCGAAGAAAATGTATACAAGAATTTATAGGGAACTATAAAAAGCAAAAGTTATTTCGAAACATCTTGCAACCTAAGCCAGCACAAAGTAGCTGAGGATATCTAATAATCATCAATCTCAGGATAAAAGAGGCACACTTTGGATTATGCAGATTTCCACAAAATTCGACCCACTCCCCCCCGCCTCATAAAGTTCGTCGTAAAATATACTTTAACCAGAAAAATATAGGATATTATTTCTGTCACGAAACACCCACCTCGTATTCTCGTAAGCTTCTATATCAAGAATTTACAACGAACTACGTCCTTAAGTTTCTCTTCAAGCTATCCAAAAACTGCTACGTATCAGCACCCTCTTTACGAATCGAAGCTGTCGTCTCGACGCCTTTTTAACGAAAAATTGAAACCTAGATGAATGGACAATTGTTCATCTGCTGAATATCGCAAGGAGTAAGATTTCCTTTTTTTCAGATTATTTGTATATCTTTGCTCGTTTTTTGGGTACAGTGTATTCTTGTGATTCCGAGTCTGCCACAAACGCATGAAAATCCACGGTCCGCTAATGGCACGATAACGTAATAATTCGAAATATGTTTCTGTCCAGCTATCGACGCTACTGAACGTCTGTAAAAAAAAAAGATTAACAAAAAGCCAGCTTCCTTATCCTCCCGTAAAAATAAGAGCTGAGCTCGCGAAACAGCCTTCTTAGCAAAATATCGTGTTGCCAGAGGTACGTAAAACTCGGGATAGAGAAAGAGGGAAGGAAATGCGTTGGAAAGTATTTCGGGCGAGGAAAGGATCGGATCACGTTGGTCCAGCGGTGATCTCATTCAATTAACGCGTTCAGATCAGGTTGCTGGCCTCTTGCGAATTTTAAAATCGCGTCAAACGCGCACGCACCTGAATCCTGTTACGGTGCCGCACCACTGAACAAACTGGAAATTTCCACGGATTCCGACCAATCCGATTCTGTCTCGGTACCACGATCTTTTCTTTCCGTGCCAGTCCGCTTTGGCGGTTCCTTCTTTCTTCCTCATTTTTTTCTTTTTTCGCTTCTTTCAATTTATTTCGCCTGGCAATTAGGTCGCGAATTTTTACCAAGTTCTGGGAAATTCCTACTTTTGGGGGTCGAGCGTTCTAGTTAAAACGCGTTACCGGTTTTACAGCCGAGAAAGAAAGCAGCGAAATTTTCGATAGAGCGGCTCTGTCATCGGAATGAATAATTGTTAGAAAATTGTGCGTAGAACTTCTCAAAACGTGGAGCAATCGAGAACGCTTCGTTTACTTAAACGGTAGTTTAAATGGCAGAAAAATAGTAGTAGAACGTAAAATGACGCCGCGTCGTTAAGAACTTGTTTCTCTATACTGACTCTGCAAGAAAGTATGCGAATGTAAAGAAAAAGATATTTTTTTCTTCTTCTGTATGACTATCGCTAATCATCTACTTACAACCATCAATCATTCCTACAGCAATGACAGTCTTACGCTTATTACGCGTGATTAAATATCTAATTTCAAGGTTACAATTCGTTCTTCACATCTCTACCTGTTTCTCAGTTTTTCCCTCTTTTATACGTATCTGTTTGGTTTTCATTATAATTATTATTGCCGTCGTTAAAGATTTCATGAAATTTCATTGTTCGATGTGTACGAAATTTTCATCGAAAAGTTGTAACAAATAACGTGACAATTTTGATAAAATATCCGATGATTACGTTAGTAGGAAGAGAAATTATTTAAACGTTATTTTACGTAATTAAGAAATTGTTTGCTGTCTACGATATTCGACGTATAATTATTTCTTATCCGTGGTAAGTATGAATAATAATAAATCAAATTTGACGAATAAAATATATTTGACGTACACGTAACACATTGCAAATAGAAGTAATAAATATCGATTTCCCTATAGCCAAGAGAGACACTCAATTCGTACAATAATTTATTAGATCAGGTAGTCGATCAGATAATAACGCGCCTCTACGTTCATTCAAATAATGTCCCAAGCGCAATAATATGCAGGTGTAAAGTGTATATCTTTTATCCATCGAACAGGTTGTTTTATCTCTAATTCCGAGCCATTAGGACTCAAATCAAACAACGTTTTATCGATATCTAGTTTACAAACCACTTTGTAATTTTTACCATGGTAACCAGTGCCGGCTCTTATATGGGCACTGCGACACCGCGAAACCACCTACGAAAAGAACGAAAAAAATTGAAATATTCTGATTGCATCTATCGCATTTACAGCGATACGTACAATAATTAACAGAGTAAGCGTTTGGCACGTACGCGCGTTTAGGGTAGTTACTTTTGCGAAATTATTATTTCAGTCTAAGTGATGGCTAGAGTATATCCGACGAGAACTATTTTATTTTTTATTTTATTTCGGTTTCACGAGCGAGACTATCTCGCCCGCAGTGCATTGCACGCGTCGTCCTATTTTGCACATTGACGAGACTATCGAGAGATTTTGTCAGCGCAAGCAGAGACGGGTGGGTTTTATTTTCAAATAAAAATAATTTCCCTTGAAACATCGATTTTTTTTATGCACTGGATTGGCAACTAAGTGAACAACATGAATTTATTTATCAGTAAACTGCTTCCGCGTTGAAAGACGCCGAGCTTTTATTTGTGACTTTGATCTATGCAATAGCTCTACGTAAAACTCTCAGAAGCCGCCACCGATGGTAACCATAAGATTTCCATAGAGAGATGCGCGTTTGTACAAACATTTACGGTCGGACAAACTGAAGCAACAATCAATAAACTGCGAATCCTTATGTACGTGTAAGAACTGTCAGGATGTAAAGATACACAAAATGCGTGTGATATTGAAAGATATACAAATTACCGCCATTAAGTCGAGCTGCCGTAACTGTAAAATATGAATCTGCATAAACATCCCGGAGTCAAATAATCGGTATAAGACAAGATAAGGGAAGACCCTCTAGTCAAAAATTCTCTTATCTGATTCAATATTAACGATCGTGTCCACGTATTAACTGCGAGCCTCCAACTTCTCCACTGGATCTCTGTAAGATTCGAGTAAGATTCGGTTCCCACAACGAGAAAAAAAAAAAAAAGAAAAAAGAAAAAATAAAGAAGCGAAGCGATGTCGGGGACACGCCCGAAACCGATGGCCGTAGTCGGTCTACCGGCGATTTACGATATCGTCTTCGTCTCCACTCCGCGTATATTACCCTAAATGCCAATCAAGGAGATACTTCGTTACGAGAACAGAAAGCTGAACAGCCTTTAGCGGCGTTAATGCAACGTTGATTCGAGAGGAACGACGTTGATGGACACGCGGTCTCCTCTTCGTTCTTTGCTCTTCTTACGGTTCCTCCGGGCTTTTTGCAATGTTGGTGCTGCTGCTGCCGTTGCTGCTCGGCCTTCTATATACACACGGCCGAGCGTTTGCACGTGGAGAGCGGCGAGCCGAGTTACAGTTACCAGGCTATATCGAATTTTAATCGAAAAACGAGATCGCGCCTCACGGCGTAGGCCGGTCTCGTTGGCCTAGAAACGACGGCCACTCGATTCCCCAACGAGAACTCTCACCGATCCAGCCACCTTGTGCAAGGGTGCGAATGATCTATTATAGCGGAACCGTGTGATTCCGATAAGAAATTTCTGGCTTTCAACAGGTTCTTATCTGCGGTTACCGGCGGACTGCGCATTTTTATGCGTTTGCGGGAGATTCGAAAGCGCGAAATTGCACAGGATGATGCACGTAACAGCCCCTAATTTCCCGATATTTTCTAATATCTCAATAATATTACGAGCGTCCGTTGATAAGATAGAATGGAATTTAAATGGAGATTCACATTTTATCCGCTGAGAGCAGAATTAGCGACGACGAAAGTACGGGATTTGAATATGGAAGAGCGTTAGAGCAAAAAAGGGTTCGCCAAATGTTTTCTACGTATAAATAAGCGATGTTAGTTTTCCCGAGATTGACGGGAAATCGAAGAAAATCGAACGTCAGTAAAACGACACGCCAGATGCGAGCAAACGTTCTCCGTTTCAGCGCTGATATCTTCTTCGTCGTCGATATTTCTATTTTTCGTGAATCTTTGTAGGGAATTTACTTCGTACGTTTCGAAAATATCGTAGATCGTTTAAAAAGTCCGATCTTTCGTTCTCGAGTAATCTGACGTTTTGTTTGCCGGTATATTGCGAGTTTATTTCGAAACTAACACAGGTTGGAAGATTCATATAATTCTGGGAATATAGTTGGTGCCATAAAATACGTGTTAGTACCCTTGTGACTTATTATGCTAGCGATCGAGGAAGTGGAGGATGTAATCAAGGCCAAGTATCATTTCAAAGTCTCGCTAAGTAAGAAGAGTTGATAGAATAATGGAAACGACGAGAGAATCAACAGAGTTGCGATGTTTGCTCGTGTTTGAATATCTCCAAAGATGCGCATGACAGTGACTATCAATTACGCGCGATAGTTTGTGAGAAATTTATATCGAATCTAAAACGACTAGAAAGTTCGATAGACTAAAAATCTATTAATCATATAATAAGAGAAATTGTAGATTTTTTAAATTGCCAATTAAAATCGAATTTAGCTATTATCCTTCAATATTTTTTTCTATTATCGATTAATCTAACATCACAGTTGAAGATAATTATTGTGATTACTAACATGTGAGAGATTGAATTGTTCGATTAAAAGAAAAACAAAAATTTAGATGAGATATAATCAAAAATTAAGAAGTTAGAAAAATGAAAATAACTTGGTAATTTACACGAACAACGTGTTAAAAGAGTTAACGTTATACGAGAAACAAAGTCTGTTCATTTACGTCAGAGAACTAACGTAAATGAGTAACGTTACATCTACTAGGCATTAATGTTCATGGGAACAAAACGCTAATTTGTTAACACAGATATGAAAAAGTATATTGCATAAGCATCGTTAAACGGATTAAAGGAATTTTAATTTCATTCGATTAAAGCAGTACGAACGTTACAAAAGTAACACATTAAATGCCGTGAGTTGCAACTACTCTCACGCAACGTACTATGCTCGCTAATGTGGCTTAAAGCATGTTGTACATGTGATTGAAAGCCTCGAGGTCGTAACGTGACAAGTTATATTTTCACGACGCGATCGTAAGTGTGTTAGATTAACAGAAATTAATAGAACAGAAATTATGAAATTTCCATAGAACTGTGTTTGAAATAGGCATTAGTCAATTTCATTTACACTTTCCTTAATCTGATAATAGGAACGTGTCTTACGAAATTGCGAATTAACGTCTGCAGAATAACGTATTCACCAACTATGAATCATATTATTTTCTAAGAAAGATCATCCGCTGAAATTAAATCGCATTTTAACCTGCAGGAAAATCCTCAATTTCTATTTCGAGGTCTCCAGCAGTCAGCGATTCTCAATGTCGGTGGCATAAGAGATTACATTTGACTATGAGAGAGAAAGAGAGAGAGAGAGAGAGCATCGTACTTCGTGACAGAGAATAAAAATCACGGGTATTCGGCTGAACCTCGACTCAAGAATCAGGTCCATTGAGGTTAAAGACGTAATTTAACTGCGATTTCCCAGAACACGCCGCGAGGAAATTGCCAGTTAACGCATTCATCCCATCGGATACTGATGTCCATGAGATGTTTAATATGTAGAAACAATATTTAGCGGAGGAAGACTGATGCGGTAGGAGAACTAGAGTAGAAAGACAACTATAAAATCTTGAAACGTTAACCTCCAAAGGAGGCCTGGCCATTAGAATGATCTCCTTCGCTCGGTTGTTCGTATAATAAATTATATTGAATAAGCGCACTGTGCGATTCCCGCGATATTAAGATGACGAATTGCTACGTTAGCTGATACTTCTTGCATAGTGTATTCTCTAGAAACCTTACGATTGAATAAGTTGAATAATAAATTTATACAGGATCCTACGATGAATATAATTCTGAATTACTAGGAAAACTAAGCGTGGGTTTGCGATAGAATAAGACGAAAGGAGGGCAATCCTTTCATCTTTCTTTTTTTTTTTTTTTGGTGGGAAAATAATTTCCAACGATAACTTTCTCCCTGAAAAGTTACGGTGGAAGAGATATAGTCCGGTGCGATAAACCTTTTAATGGTTAAAATCATTTTCTCCTGCCACGTGTTCCATTCTTAAACCGTTTACTTTTTGCCGCGTCAGGATATTTAAAGGATCGTCGTCTGCCAGCATTCGTAATGAATATGGAACAGAAATCGATGTATAAAAGTTTCAACATCGAAGTTACGGCTACCATTGAACAGATAATCATTGTCAGAAACAATAGCTCTGCCATCTCCGATAAAATTCTTTGCCCGTTGCTCAGACCTCTGTGTTCCAACAGACACACGGTCTGCTAAGTATATAGCGACATAAGTTTCGATTCTATCTCGTTGCTACCTAACAACCTCGCTGGACGCCGTAACTTCCATATTAACAGCATTACAGTGTTACGCTGGTCCGCGTTGCGTTTACCAACGAAGGCGCCACGACTGTAAATCTTGCGAACGAATTACAGAATTACGACTACGATAATAAACGCGAATGAAACGTTACTCGTTTGACATTACTCGGTTTGATCGATACTGAAAGCAGTAGAATATGAAATAGCTGCTATCGGCGTGCGCGAATTTTTATCCCAATTTTACGTTAAATCTTCTAACTAAATTAAAGATCCTTTTTACTCCTACTGAGAAGAACAGAATTGAAATACGAAGAATCGTTACGAATTTCTCACGACGAGAAAATCACTCTGATTAATCGATATCTCGCGATATCAAAACTGTCGATCCGAGTGCTTTCTTTCCTCTCCATTCTTTTTTCTTTTTTTTTTTTTTTTCTTAAACGGACGCAAGCTTTGCAAATTTGCTATACGCTCGTGATCAAACGTTGACCACGCGCGTCGCAAGGAATTGATTTGTCCCCTTATCGATATTCGATGATTGGAATCGAACGATATGTGTTCCTCTTAACTTAATTAGAATCGAGAATTCCACGGGTTTCTTAATACACGCGTAAAAAGTTAGCACCGAAGAGGAGAACATTTTAGACACGCGCTAGCGTAAGATTTATTGCCTCGTCACGTGGATCGACGCGGACGCGCGTTAAACGATAGTGGAATTATTGCGTGTAATGGCAATAAAACTCGTACTATGGCGCGCTCTTATTGCCAGCTAGAAAGTAACGCTGCTTTAAATGCGGGATTTATACTTCCTTCGACTTCGCTCAGACCATTTCTGTCCAAGCAGAGCTTCAGAGCTTAAAGGGTTACCAATCATTCTATCCCGACATGATTGATATCGTATCGTACGAGATAAATACGTATCAGTCAACTCGGTTGGTCTTCTTTATTTAAGGCAATTTTATCGTTTTAAGGCGATTTATAATCTTACACTACATTCGCAGATTCCCAGTGTTACACTCAGCGTTAATACGCATTTGACGCTGCTTCGTTTAACGTTGTTTGCGGTTTCCGGGAAAGAGTCGTGTCCAGAGGGAAAAGAATTCCGACGTCTCGCCAACATTGCAGATTTCAGATTGCAGTTGGCTTTTCCTTCTGGACACGTCTCTTTCCCGGAAGCGGCAAACAGCGTTAGATGTGTATCGGTGCTAAGTGTAACAGTGTGGACAACGACAATCCACGCTGTGAAAGTCTCGAGACTCTACATTCGCAGATTTAACAATAGAATTAAACGTAAGGTTGAAGCTAAATTTCAGAAACTATAAAATCCTAAAGTATTCTGAATTCCCAATGACTTTCTTTCAACGTTTCGAAAGTGTGACACGAAAGACGCTATAGTACGGTACTATAAATTTTACATGCATAAACGTAAAAGATACTTGCAAAGGTTAGAAAAAATTGGAAAAAGCTACAGCGTTAAAATTATCCAGGTGTTTCAAGAGCTAGAAAAATGTTAACTGAATTGAAAGCTACCTACGTATATCCCGTTGCATAGTAATGATAATAAATCAGTAATAAAGAAATGACAGTATCCAGATATACAGTGTACATATTATAAGGAAAAGTTTGGAAATTTGAACGAGTACTGTCATCGACATTTTAGTTCCTGACGTTCGAAGAGGGAAGATTACGGTGAAAGCGACGATGAAAAAGCCTTGTTATTTTGAAATGTTCATGGCATTGGAAAAGAGGACTTACGTTGAGATACTTTGAGGCACAAGCAGAATATAATTCGACATAGTATTAACAAAATTTGATGTAGCAATTGCCATCGTTCTCGTATCATATTATTTCTATTATCCGAAAGACCGCGAATAATTCTCTTCTTCCATTAATTCGGATCCTAAAAATTCCACTGTAATAGCTGTAGTGTGTTAAAAACTAGCTGTCGCTTCTTAAGAGATACTGGACAGAATGGACAGGACGTGAAGGGTACTACAAAAATCGCGAAACAAAATTACTTAGCCCTGTGGAAGGGCGATAAGCGCGTTCGAGTGAAGCGATTGGAAGCGCTGAAACGTCGTACCGAAAGAAATACAGTTTCGTACGGACCGCAAACGTGGAAGATTGACACACGGCAACGACACCGCGGCTAATGAGTTACGGCCCGTCAGAACGAACGGAAAAGAAAGCCTTAATAAATCTGCGCCGAGATTCGATCGCACCGAATATATTTCGCCTGCTTTGATGCTCACCCGGTATACCAAGCGGAGGAGCAACCGTGCCCCTCGAAGGATTTATGCCCGCGACGAGATACGCGGCCATGGACACGGTATTTTATCCGGCTCGAGGAACCGCCGCGCCGCTTCGACGTCCGAATAAATTTTTATTCGTTAACGTCGCCGCGGACCGGCTCGATAAGTGCGCGCGAAAATATGGCGCACCTTGGGTCCTCTCTTGGCCGGTGGCTTCTTCTCCGCGTTTCTTTCGTCCTTTTGTATTGCATAAAATGTGACTTTTAGGTAGGGAGGAATGAACCTTCAGGAAGATATACAGGGGAAAGTTATAATTAAGATGTAGGGGACGGGAAAAAGTCATACCGACGTTTTTATCTATATGTTTTATTTACGCGCCATTTTCAAAGAGAAAATTGAAGTTCTATTTCCTTTGTGCCAGTTTGTGCGCCTTTGTTTCTCTCGGCTCGGTTAGAAATATTTGGTCGTTATTTCAGAATAGTTTATGTGCAGCCAATGGTTATTACACGTCGGTGTACTTCGAATGTATTATGTGTGTGTTATACGAAACATTTAGAAATATCATTGGTGCTTGCAATGAGGCTCGACTGTCATGATTGTATATTGGTAAAGATCGAAGAAACCAATCTGAAAATGTACATGGAAACTACGATCGAGTTATACGTTTTGTGGACATGGTTAGAGTATCTCAACAAAGAATTGTTCAGTATAATACGATAGAGTTATTGAATCGATATCTTACAATTCAATTCTAAACTTTGCACGGGATAATCAAATTTGTTGCGTACCACGGGATATTGATAGTGTTCGATACAATAACGAAAGAATGAGAAAATATATTCAATAAAAGGATAGTACGAAATAGAACGAGTAATGGGCTTAAATATAATGTTAATAATGTTAAAGATAGTTTTACTAAGTATCATGGTTTATTGATATATAAAATAATTGTGAAATTTAATTAGACCACCATAGCCATGATAACCGCGTCTCGTTACGGTGCTCGTGCAGTTTCAAAATGTTCTGTATAATATATTTATAAATAGTTCCTGCAAATACGAGCTACTGTATACGGCTCAACTGTACGTGTGTATAATACCGTAGACCGCATCTCTGCCTTACAACAATAAATCTTCTTTCCACCAACATATACGTGTTTAAGCCACTCAAACAGATTCTCTGGCCTCTTCCCGCTTCATTTCTCATCCTCGTCCAAATCATTCATTCAACACCGCGCATCTTAAACACCACCTACCGTTCCACCAAAACTCACATAGTATCAATCATCCTTTCCAAATGAACCAGTGCCTCGCGCGTTTAACATCGCGTTACTTTTACCTTCGTGTTTTAGAAAAATATCGATATCCTCGCGTAAAATCTCGCAAAACATCGGCGCTCGTTTCTTTCGCCAGTGAAAGGTCATCCGTTCCAGTACGGATTATTCATCCGCCGCGCGTTTATACGCTTCCTCTCGAGTTTTATTCGTGAGAAACGATCGAACGTGCCGCCGTTCGATCCTTAAATCTCATTTTCGGTCGCTCGGTGAACCGTGACTCGTTAAACACAGCCCTTTCATCCCCATTAAACTCGTATGAAAGCGAAACAAAGGGGAAAAATCCGCCTCTTATCAAACGAAAACCAGTTCCCGATTGATTTACGTCGTTACGTCGATCCATCCCGACTGCAATTACACGCAACCTAATAGCCTGTATTATAAACAATTCGAGGATTCTTGGTCTTCGTGTGATTTATCGGCAACCTGGAGGCCGGGTATCTACGAAGATTTACAAATCGCGGATAGCCCGCGAGGTTGCGCGATACCGCTTCTAAATACGATCGTTCGATCGCTAATAAATCAATCGTTCGTCGAAGATAAATCGATTCCGGTATTCTCGCATGACGTGTTCATTCTGCGGATCGCATGCAGGGTGAAATATTCGAGGGCCTGCCTTCTGGGTAATCGCCGTGATCTCGCTGGGCACCGTGCTGATTCTAAGCTCCTTGCATTTTTTCTTTTCCTTTTTTCTTTTTTTTCTTTTTTTTCTTTTTGCTTTTTAAGCATTCTCGCGATTTTTATTTGGCCATTAACCGGCTGCTCGAGGATAGCCGTTTCTTACGTGTTGCTTCGTAGTCGACTTGTATCGTATCATTGGCTCGCTAATGATATAACTGAGGAAGGTAAATTTTTCAGGAAACTGGTTTCAGATAGACGATTATTCGTTACACAACCATTTAGCAATGAAAATATATGAGAATAACGATAAGTAGACTGCGAACGTTTCGCGAAAATTTATAGTTTGGTGAATACAATTTAAAAAATTAAACGCAACCAGATGTTTGTTCGATCCATAATGTTGGGTTGGCAACTAAGCGACTGCTGATTTTTCCATTAGATGGTATTGACAAAATCCGCAATCACTTAGCTGTCAAACCAATATTAAGCGTTCGAAAACTTCCGAAACGCTAACGCGCGGATAGTTTACGTTTCACATTCGTTCGTAATAAAATGAGATAAGAAGAATAGAATCCCCTTGACTTGGCGATACCGTAACGTCCAATAATTCATTAATACGCATCATCGAGTGCTTTCACCGTAAATTAATAAAGGTTATATTTTCGTTCGAGCAAAATCGTATCCGCTTAAATGTTATTCACGCTTAACAGCCAGCAATTATTATCTCATCGTGTTGTCCAATAACAAACCGTAGCTTGTGGCCATGGCCAGCGATTATGCGCTTAATGATCCTTCACGATTCTTCCGTAATTGTCGTTAATTCAGTTCCCTTTGAGCTACCTCGTTATTGCTCGCGTTATAGTGAGAAATTCGAGTAATTAAACGCGTCGACGCGACGTAAAGATCGGACAAGAGCCCGTGAAATTACGCAATCGTCATCAAGCATCTTGAAGAATGATCGTGTAACCAGCGGCTTGAGTATCGATAAATGCCGGATGCGCATTTCCTAACCTACGTGTCGAATTGCCATTTCGCAATTATTCTCGCCGATACAGAAGATCCTCGTTTTAATAAACGAGCCTTAATTAACTGTTGAACTATTCGGCTGACGGGCATTCGAAATTTATACAAGCTAAGACTGTTACAATGGAAAGGCTCGTAACGAAGATCACTCTTGTCCGTGTTGCCCCAAGAGATCAATAAAATACTCTAACATTTTTCAATTTCAATTTTTATAAAAAGAACATTCGTTATGCATTACGTAATTTTCATAAATTCGTGATCTTATCAGGGAAAAGTTATATCTAATTAAACTATAAAGTTTGTACATCTTACGATGCAGATTTTACAGAACAAATTAATTCTCATTAATTTTCCTCGCGAGTCTTTCTCTAGCACTTTTCGTTAAAATGCTTTTCACGCGTATATGGCGTAGCGACAGTGTTTGTAAATGTTTCAAAGCGAGATCATGTTCAAGCTTAACTAAGTACGTCGTAAACGCTGTTGTGCCTTTACCACGCTTAACGTTTGTTACTTACTTTATTATTCGTAATATTTGCCACGGAAGCGCTGCCTGATAGCGAGTGTAAAACAAAGGTGGTTTAAGGCTCTAAGCAGCGAATTCTAAATTGAATTAGGTAATATATCTGCCAGTTTGCTTTCCTTATATTTCGCGGCCAGGTAAACGTAAATTTATTACAGGTGGTTGAATTTTTACGTTCAATAAATTAACGATAGATAACATTTATGTAGCAAACTATGTAGCATTTATATCTTTCATGTAAGCTATTATATGTAACGCTCTTAAAATTTGCGGAGTTAAAAGTGGGTAACATTTTCTCGAAGCTTTAGCTATTGCAATAAAAATAGTAACGATAATAAAAGTAGACTTTGCATATTTGTGTACAATATTAAAAATATGGTTCAAATACAAAAGATCTTAACGTGAGACGTGTTCTCTAAAGTTTCGTTACTTAATTTTAATACTTTTTTAATCGTCGTTACAATATTTAATATTTGCGATATACAAACTGTGAATGTTAGCGCGAAATCAAATTTTTATTGTCACCATTAAAGGAATAACACCAAAGTAAAGATCTGTCTCATTCATTACGTACATTACAATGGTTACTGTACGTTGAATATTTCATATTATTTGCATATCATGTGGATTCTATGTATTTTTGCTTCTTTCAATCTTCCATAAATGCGTAAACGTCCACAGTCTAATAATAATAATGTCTTTCAGCATTTGACATTTAATATGCTTTCAACGTATGATATTTCTTAATATTTTCCCCATGATTCATACAGTAATAATACTTTAACCCTTTATGCCTCCATCGCGCTTTAGGCAATTTGCGATATTTATCGCGTCGATACTATATTAATTTAAGGAATAATATGCAATATAGTTTCAGAACTGTTCCTATCGCAATTGATTCCATGCCAACTTTCACCCCGTAGTATTATATACGACATGTACCAACACGATGTGGAAATAAATCAGAATCGCCGCCCGATCGTAGTCTAGAAAATTCCAAGTACAAATGGTCAACGTGCCGCAGCTTCCTTTTTTCCTAACCTCGTGCCCCTACCATCTAGATATTCCAACTTATAAAACATAACCTATAGATACTTGGCAACGGATCTACAGCGGATACCGCAAAATTTTACGAAAGTTTCTCCATACTGTACCTCGATCGATGTTCACTTTCTCACGCAGTGAACTGCATCAATACCCCACTCTCCTTATTCGAGCAAACTTTCCAGCATGCAGTACGCCACTTGTTAGACTTCGACTGCATATCGTGCTTCGTATTTCACGGCGAATGAACTCCGACGTTAAGGAGTTTATTCACGCTAATGTTCCGCGTTTCCTTGCCAATACGCCCGCACGACGAGACAAACGCGACACAAAGTTAATGGGCAAATTACTCTTCGACGGGATAAACTATCCGTACTGCTGAAATTTATATTGTAACGTGGATGCGCGAACAGCGTGAAAAAGAGCGCGCATCTGTACTCCCGTTAGGTGCGCGCGCACCAATACTCACGCGCATGCGCGGCGCGGAACTCGATAGCGCGGCGCGGCATAAAGACGAGCATTCGAATCTTACAATTAGTTTCGAAACGATTCGATGTGTTTGAAGGCTTGAAATTGGGATCACTTCGGATAGTACTCGATACCCCAAAACTTCTTAACTACTTTAAAATCTTCGAAGTTTTGTAAGTCTTGGATGTTACTTTAATACTTTGTGTCGATGATACTACTCGGATTAAATTTTATTCAAAATACTTGTAAGATATTGACACGCCAAACTTTCAAGACTTGTTACGACAATCGAGACCTTCAAGACTTCCAAGACTTGTAGGAATTTTAGGATGCCGAATTCTATTCGGAGTTCTTGGATATTTGCTTGATAATCCATTACGGAGACGACGATTCGAGAGCGCGGGAGAAAAAGAATTAGCAAATTGTTTCACGGCGGCACAATAAATATTCATGGCCGAAGGTAAAACGACGAATATCCCGAACACCACGATAAATCGAGTTTACGGGATGAGTCAACGAGTCATCGGCCACTTCCTTTTTCGATACAAGCGGAACACATTGGCCTGTTCTTGAACGTCGTCGCCGTATCGCCCGACAATAAATAATATGTACCGTTCACGACGGCCGAAAGCGATATTACTCTCCTCTTCGTTTTTTTTCTTTTTGGTCTCTCTGCTCTTCCTTTCCTTTCAACAGGACTAACCACTCCACCCGCTTAATTAAATACCGTGTTAAGCGGCCCACAAATTCGCTGCGCCTCGCGAGACAACGGATACCACGTGGCATTCGCGTTAATGGCCAATTTAACGTCCGCCTTTTCAGGCGGTCCCGCGCTGAAAGAATATTACCTCCTCCCCCGGAAGCGATTGTTTAAATTGAGAAACCGGCGTGAGAAAAGGGATTCAATTAAACTAATTTCACGATAACGCACGCCGCGACGTAACCGGCGTTGTCTTTGCAATATCGAAAAGATGGATTAAAAGCGAGTACAATCGATGATAGTAATGATTTTTTCAATGTACCAGTTACGATTTTGTTTGTTTCTTTTGTTTGTCACATTTTTGTTTCAAGTGGGTTAAAAGATTATTCGCCAATCGCGCGAGTTATAAAATACACATAAGACTAAAAATTGAGCTTATGGGAATTGTTTGAGAATTGTTTGAAAACTTGTATTTAAATTAGCCATTATAATAACCATAGAGAAATTTACTGTAAAATTTGTTGTCTGCGTATTTTTGAGTTTATTTAATAAGATATTTCGTACAAATTGCATCATTTAATAGCGTGTATCATAACGTAAAAGGTCGCATATATTTTTAGAACAACTTAATCGTTATTTAATTTTTGCTATCCCTATGCAATAATTCTTTTACTTTGCGTGCTTTATTACACATGAATCTATCTAAAGTAATAATTCGAAGTATGAAGTATCCTGCTATTAGCGGCGCTCGTTACGCTTTCTTACTTATTGTTAAACAGTTTTTGTAACTTTATTTGTGGAAGCTTGGTTAGAGATAATTACTAGTATATTTGAAATCGTTGGTAGTGATTTACACGTTCAAAGATCTTCATAGCATGTTCATTCAATGAATATGGAATTTCTTAACATTTCACTAGAAACCGGAATATTTTACATTATTATAATTTATCTTCCCATTTTTTTCATAGCAAAAAATAATGACACCGCACAGATAAATTAACGATAATATAGGTAGGTAAATTTTGTACAAAATTAGAATATAATTTCGAAGAATATAAAACTAAGCTATACAGACTACAATTTAAAATATTCTTAAAATGTTAAGTTATCACATAATAAATATCGGATTTGAATTAAAGTATTTCAACGAGTATTAACCTTTTCCAAGATGGAAACTTTTAATTAATTCAAGAATCACTTTAATCGATATTTTTTTACTAATCATAATATAAAGTTTTACTCGTCTTCTTCTTGTTTGGATAAGCTAGTTTAGAAAGATTATGCAAAAATGACATTTTCCTGCGTCGCAGTAGGAAGAGAATTTCTTTAAGACTTCCTAAGACTAAATGCTTCTTTATAACATTGTTACTGTAAGAAAATGGTCGAATGGCTGAGGAATTATAAGAACAATAAACTCTTTTAAATCAAACTCTTTTAAACAAAAGCTGAGTAGAAACAAATATTGAATATTTCGTAATTTTTTGATAATCGAAACAAGACCTCGTCGAAGAGTAACGATTGTTAATCGATAATCTGATACGATACTTTAAAGTCTCTGACGCAGCAAACTTTTCAAAGATTTTTCCAAGTCCTTCGAGAATACTTTCAATTCACGTAATATCCCATCAAACGTTAGTATGGCTGCGTTGATTGAAACCTTGCGAAGCGGAAACTGACTTTACGACTTACTCATGTGAGCAGCGTATATTTTCCATTCCCAGTTAGTTTTCATATCGCGGGATGCCGCTCAGATCCCGATCCCACAACGTGTCCATCTGATTCATCGTCGAACAACGCGAATAATCATCGTTAGATACTCACGTACACTTTTATAACGAAAGATTAAGTATAATTTCGAATGTCCGCAATCATCCGAGACGCGGATGCTCGCGGAGGAAACGAATCCGCGTGTGACTCAAGAACGTAACTGTAAATCATCTTTCTTTCTCCCTCCCCTTTTTTCCTCCCTATCGATTCACACCATTTTTCATGATTATACATTGTTCGACTGAAAGGTCAATGAATATTCGCAGAATTATATGCGCCTTCTGATTGGACCGTGTGGCACGTACGAAACTTTCACGTCGTTAGTCCGTACCTTTATTTTCATGAGCGAAACGCGTATCGTTGCACGGTTATAGTTTACAAATGGCGTTTTAATGTACCATGTGCGGCTGATCTTTAAAATCGGCCCACTTGTGAACTTTAATTAATTCTTGATGGAGATGTCGCGTGTCTGTGCGAGCTCCCGACGCGATAGCCGAGTTACTCTATCGAATTTCAGCATGAAAAATTGGACGTTCTATTGAAAAAAGAACGATATTGACCAGAACTTTGTACTTGTGCAAAGTAGCCACAAAATAGCTTGAAATATATTACCGTTGATTTATATACAAATTATTCGTGGGAATTGGAATTACAAAGTGGGCAAGTATGTTCTAATGTTGCTTGGATCTGTGTTTCTATATTGAGGAATAAAATACATAGTTTGTAAATTTGGATTCTTGTAGGACGAATGGAAGCAAATGTGAAAAGAAGCTAAAATTTCTGTCGAAATTAGTGAACTCTCGTATTAAGATATTAGTCGCTGATTTAATTAAATGTTGTTTAACAAACTAAATGTCACATTTTTATACGTTTTTTCGCAATTTCGTAGTAATTTTTCAAGTTTACAGTACGTATTTTAATACCTGTGGTATTTGCTAATAAATATTTGTTTGACAAGTAAATATCGAGAATTCTTATTTTACAGATTTTCCGATATTATTATATAAATCTATTTTACATGTGAAACACATTTCCAGTATTTCATTTTCAACAACGGAGAAATCTAATGGGTAGAGCAGCATATCATGTTTACCAAACAGCAACGTTGCGAAACACCAATTTCCCTCGCATTTATAATTTCAATGCACATTCCCGCCATTTTCTGTCAGTCAATCTTGTTCTACTTTTTTCGTCCTACATGACTAATTAAGGAGGTAATCGAGTAAAAAGAAAAAGTGAAAAAAATATAATTCGAATGCAAATGAACGAGCGTACTGGTATTGGTAGCTGTGAATTTATGAATAAATTTTACCACGTTAAATACCGGACTTAACTATACTCGATCTAGTTCATTCTGGAAGATCAGAGATCGATGAATCTGTATCTCCAGACAATAGGATATTTCCCGATGTATAACGTTACGCGTTAATTACATTTCCGATTGAATCGCGGGTCGCGTTAATCGTAAGAAAATTAATTCGTCATTTGGGAAACGCACGAGAGAGTTTTAAAGTACAGGATACCCCGGAAGAAAACATTGGTGCTAGATGACGAAAGAAATAAAATAAATACCGGTCAATAAAATGCATTAGAATCTATAAATTATTAATTTGCATGTACAACAGCGCCTCGATTATCTGAACTAATTAATTACAGAAAAATCGTGTTTCATATGTTAAAAACGATAATTTATTGCGCATTATTACATATGTACGTATGCTCCGATCATATTTCTCGTCTGCATCCTCTAATCTGCGTTCCCAATCTTTCAGAATTGCAAAATTACTTTACATTTTAAAAGCTGTTCGAATAATTTAAATGGCAATTCCGACTTTAATGCAACCGTTGCTTCGTTGAATAATTGCTGCGAAGAAAAAACAAAGCGGGTCGCCTCTGACACTCTTAACAACTGTGAAATTACCAATCTCGGCTTTAAGATTCTCTTGGAACAAGGACAGTCTCGTTTCTCCGTTTCCATTAGGTCGCTAGCCGTCGAGGAAGTATCAGACTCGGACCCTGACTGTCAAGCGGCCCAAGATAAATCGCAATAGAAAGTAAGAAAACAGAACTGTCGATCGTTCGGCTGATCGAGCTGGACATTTCGAGTTGCGACTACCGAGGGTAGGCACCAACGCGGAAATTATTTTTAGACCGAGCGAAAAATCGAAACGCACGAAGGATAGATTGTACCGCTAAGCGGTTACTCAATCGCGAGCGGTGGCTGTTGCTGAAACCCGTGGTTGCAAACCCGTTTCAAGGGCAGGGTCGCGCGAATAATGGCGACCAACGAGACTAAAACGAAATTAAAAACGACCATCACCTTCGCTTTCTTTGTTCTTTGACTCTTTAAAGGAGCATATACAGAGCGTGCACGAAAGTCTCTTAACCGCTAGCTCTGGTCTCTTTAACCCGTTCCGATTCAGACTTAAACTTGCAATTTCCATAGTTCTATAATTTCCATCCACCTTACATTACGATTAGATCGTGGAAATTTTGTGCGTCTATGGGAAATTTGAGGATACAAAAGTACAAAAAAGTATGTAAAATATCGAAAGTATAGCAGTTTATACGCCCAATAAATAAAACGATATTGTGCCCAAGTTCTATTTTGCGAAACGCCACCTACACGAAGATTCATTTCGTTCGTTAAATATTACAATAATCGCTCTAACTTGAATATTCTTTATACTTTCGTCTGTTACAAGTATTTCGCGCATCTTCGCGTCTTCAAATTTCTCGGAAATGCATGGGAGATCGATAGTCGAGTAATTTATACGAAAACGAAATTCTTTGCGTTACCTCGAACCGAAAGCTTTCCATCATAGCTGGAACGTAGCTGGTGTGGCCAGCTTATCGCGAACACATTTTCATCGTGTAAGCTCGATGTAAATCGAATCTACCGGTGGGTGTACGTCGAGCCCCATGGAAGTCAACGATATTACGAGTGGCAAGAGCCGCAAGGACGTCGAGCTGAACGGCAGGTATCGTAGATTTATGGGATTTATCGGATCTGCTTGTATCAATGCTGTAGATCGACATCTAGATTCGACGTATATCGTTCACATTGGATTATGAGCAAACGGATACACGTACACGTGCGCGCACACGTGTTGAACGTGCAAAAGTGTAATACGCGTAGAATGTGCTGTGCATAGCTACCTCCATACACGCCACGGGAACACGGAACTCTTACATCATCGTCGATACCACTACTCGCAATTATCGGCGTATCGATATACCCTGTGTTGCAGCCTGAGGAACTTTGTAAATGCTGTTGGTTCTCAACTTGATCTTCAGATTTTTAAAAGAGAGAGAAAAGAAAAAGCAATGGGAGAGATGGAAAGTTGAATCTTTTTATCCTTGGATAGAGTTTCACTTTATCCTTATTTGTCTTGGACGTTGTGCAAAGATCAACCAATTAGAAGGATGTTCCGAACTCGTTAGGATGTATGTCAGCCAAAGTCACGTTAACGCGACATTTCATCCGCGATCTTTCTTTGGTCAATTTACATTGTTAGAATTTTATTAGATTCGCATCGCACTTATGAATGAAAATGAATTTCACGAATTTTCCAGATACTTGTTTCCTACTACTATTCCTTCCTCGATTTAAATCATACACAATACGACACTCGACGAAATTGAACTGTGCGATAAACTGCGATATATTACTCTTTGAATCAGAAAAATCCGCTTTGTACCTCTGACTTTTGGTTCTATAGTTTTGTCTGTAATCTGGCAAAACGATAACCAGTTGAGTTGGTTTGCTGGTGTTTTTCTTAACGATATTATACGTCTGTTTCACGGCTCGGTTTTTAATGAATCGATCAAACGTATAGTCAATCGTCAGGTTGTACGAAATCAGTTCCACGAAGAGTCTTTTAATCCCCACCCTTTGCGCCACTCGATGAAACGGCTTAATCGGTTGAACGTAAAACGAACGGATAATCGAATTCCATTTCAGAAGTTGCACCTGTTTCGATAACGTGTCGGCCGCTAACAGCTTACCTGTGTAGAGTTGCAGACCTTTCACGGTTTGACGTTGACGCGTAATTAGCTCGTCGCGAAGTTATCACCGGTTATATTGTATTTGATTTGGTTAATTGGCTGTCGGGTGCAACAAACTTGAAAGATGCCACGGGCTTTTCGGTGAAAAATATCTTATTTTCGACACGCGAATTTATTCATTGGACGAGATACTTTCTTGTCACGCTTTTATTCGTCAAACTCTTTAATTAGGCGGCTGCCTGCAACGAAACCGGACGAGAAGAATCAGCCCCGTTGTAGAAAGTTACTTTGCTAATTACGCGTATGTCAATTGTACGCTCTACTCTAGAGATTTAGCGCCAACTTTTCGTTTCTTTGCCAATTTATCGATGCAAGTAACTCGCTTTCTTTTAAACTTGATTCTAACCATCAGTTGCTCTTATCGAATCACTCGGTAGACTATTGACGACTATTTGGACTAGTTTGGGACGAAATTATTCAATTTTACGGGATAAATAACATTAAATATCTCGCAGTTGCAACACCAAATCGACCGTACCGAAGATGAAGAAAATCACAGTTGGAAACTTCCTACATTTCCTATTCGAAGAAAAAACTGCGAAGGCGCGGTCATCCATGTTGAACGATGTAATCGTGCGTTAGCTTTCATCTTGACACGCGAGGATAGCAAACACACAAGACGAAACGAAAAAGGAAGACGAGGAAGAACGTCTAACGCATCGAACGTTGCTCGTTAGTCGCCGGTTAAAACGCTTAATTTCTCTACAGAAATATAAAATTTCAATTTTTCTGAAAAATCATCGAGATGTATATTCTTTCCATCCATCTTTCCACGTGATACACGCGTTTACGTAATCACTATAATTTAAAGAGTTTCCGAAGCTCCAGGTAGCCGCGCAATTATCCAAAGAAGAAATCGTTAACGAACGCGAACACGATACCATCAATTACGAAGACTTCTACAATGTTTGAAGCTTCGTGGTTTCTCGGTGAAAGAAACGCTTTCCAGCCACACAGTTTTACGCTCCTTAATTGCCCACCTGCTTTTAGCTTGGGAACACTCGGGCAGAATAAGAAAGGCTGGTTAAAAGATGAGAAATGAAGAAAAAGAAGTCGTCGATACGCGAATATCGAATCTGTCACGAAAGTCAGATCGTTATCTGTTAATTTGATCTTCTCGAGTGTGTTACTAAAGGCAATTCTAACGTGTAGCTATAAAAATGTTGCAAATGGTTATCGCGCTTTCTTCGTATAATACATTTTCATGATTCTACGGCGCTCGACGATTTCCTTGCAACTCCGCATTGACGCACAATTAATCTCGGACCGAGCCATTAAACAGAGTATTATGTAGATTTTGACTAACGCGATGGATATCTTGAGGAGAAATTTTCAGTTCGAACTTTTGAAATTATAGATGCAACGAGATACGTTAGATACCTGGAATGACCACGGATTTTTATGCGAATTATTTCACGCTTTGGATACCACGAGTATCTTACTTTGGATATTTTATGTTCTCGTGTAAAGAAGTGCAAACTTACAATTTTCCGCGAGAGTGTAAATATCAATAGTTTAAATATGAAAATTGAATTCGTTTTGGATGAACATGCTATGATTACATGCGTTCCAAGTTTAACCGTAAAACCTTAGCTGCACGAGGTGATCTAATATCGATAATCATCCTTTACAAGGGATTAACATTGAAAATCTATTCGACAATTAAATTCGACGATCCAAAGATTCCATTTGAGGCTCGAAATTTCCTCGAAATTATTGGGTTGGCAACTAACTCTAACTTAGTTGCCAACCTAATATTACTTCCTATGGAGACTATCTCGTGGCAGAATGGCTGAAACGTGGATGGATGGCGGTCTGAAAGGTGGACGAAAGGACGCTTAGGGAAATGACGGGTGGAAATCGGTAGAAACGCAGCTCGCGGACGTCGGGGAATGTAAAGTAGGTGTAGCGCGCGATGGATGCACCGCGAAAGACATCTGAGAAAATGAAGATACCGTTACGAAGCGGCATAATTGTAGTCACGGCTAATGCGAGGACATGGAAGAGCTCCGTGATACGCAAGCGTAAGCCAGTTGTATCGTTGGCGCTGTACGTAATTGTCGGAAACCTCGGCAACTGGAATGTTCCTCGATGGGCGATCGACTAAGTCCGCGCGCCGCCAGCCGTCGGGAATATCCTCGTTTCGATTTGCCGGGAATCGACGCCGCAGGATTAACGTGCCACCGTGTAAAATATGAATTTCTGTTTTGCCACGGCCGAAGAACGTCGTAATTTCAACGACGATCAAGAGGAATCCGGTTGATTCCTGGGCACGCACGATGCGGCTTGGAAACGGTCGGACGTTTGCTTATTTTCTGGTAGAATTTTATCTCGTTCGTCGATCGTCTCCATTTCGAGATTGTAAAAGAAATGCGTGGAATAAATTTGACAAATTACAATTTTATGGCGATCTTTTTCGATCGGACGATACGCAGATATTTGAAATGAAACATGTCGTGATCAAATCCATCGAAG
The DNA here is from genome assembly GCA_014737535.1 of Bombus cullumanus. Taxonomy (NCBI): domain Eukaryota; kingdom Metazoa; phylum Arthropoda; class Insecta; order Hymenoptera; family Apidae; genus Bombus; species Bombus cullumanus. The sequence goes on along the minus strand of JACXIX010000044.1, from coordinate 3,220,248 downwards.
AGCGACTAATGTCTTTAGGATTATGCAATAGCTTAGAGAAGTTACGTAATCGGACGTCGTTTCAAATTTTTATTGGAGATCTTTCGGTTCTCGAATTTTAGATACGAAAGAACAGATAGGCAAAGATTAATCAAACGACGATATTTAAAGAGCAGCGCACGCGGTGACGAACAGAGTATTTAATTGCAATATATCGTTGCCTCTGGGTCATTGGACGTCTGCACGTCGCTGTTAAATTGGCGTAAATTGGGTTGCGGTACAGTTGAGAAAAATTGTGTTGAACCGTAGCTGAAGTTTCAAACGGTGGAATTGAAGTGCAGGAAATGGAAGAATTTGCGCAAGAAGTCGAAGTTATTTTTACTTATATGGAGCTTTTAATGGTTCGAGTGATTATCTAGGTACGTTAGGTTGCGCGGTACGCGAGATAAGTTTGAAGAAACTTTCTTTGTAAAGTTTTATTAGAATTTCTTCTCAACTTCTTCCTCTAACTTCGAAACGTTTCGCGTTCATCGTCTATTTCGCAATTCCGGAAATTTCATCGACTCGTATCTCTCGTAGATTCGTAAATTAACAAATTTCCTAATAACTAACTATATAAATATATAAACAAATCCTGTTACGTATATCTGCAATCCTATAGAATTGTTCATTTCGTGTTTATTTTAATTCATATCGTTTTTTAATAAAATATCAAATAATACTCTATCACGATATAACACGAAATATTAATTTTACTCCTCCACTCGTATTTCCACATTTTATTCCTTCTATTTAAAACGATTAATAAATAATCCTCATGAATATATAATCAACAACGTTCGTTTGTATCAAACATTCGCGTTTATCGATATTTCCTCTAATATCTTTTTGATATCCCGCGAGTTCAATGTCCCCTTCCCACTCGCCGACTATCTTTACGCAATCGAAGCATTCGTCTCGAAAGACTCGCGGTATCAGTACGAATTAATTTGAGGAATGTTTGAACGCGATTCGGGCCAGCTCCAACATGGTTCGATCAGCGGTCGGGCGAAAATTTCGTCGAACGGGTTTCCAGTCTGATAATGTTACTCGCGACCTGTTTCGGCATGAAATACTTTCCATGCCGTGGTGAACACTAAATAGATAGCCGAGGAAAATGCGAGACGGCCGTACATGCGAGCTCGTGTATACTTGTGGCCGCGCAGCGGAAATGAATAAGGAGCGCGTGGACTAAAGGACTGCTCGCACGAAATAATGAACAGGTATACATTGTAAGCTCGTAATCTGGTGAGTTTGTATCTCGTAACGTGTTCGAGTCAAAGGAACGTCGTCGAGGTGAAAATACACGTAGAGGATGGATCGCGGTGTCGGTGTTCGATATACCGTCGTTTACGAAAGTATCGAAACGCTTGTACAAATCTATCGTAATGTATTATACGAGACATTTTGAAATTTTATTGGCGTTGTTGTTATTATTATTATTCGGTAGCAAGACACGCGATTATGATGATCGTATTGGTGATATTTTTTAGCCTGATGACGTAGAACAGGTATAGCTAACGAAACGATAAAGTTGTGGCAAGGATAATCGTTTGTGTATTTTTAACGATTCGTGGATAACTTATGTTAACCTTGCCAGTTTGTTCTCTGGATTATTCATGAGTCAGAATAATCGTTTTTGTCGATTAAAAATACGCGACTGGTTCCACGCTGCCTTTAAAACGTAATCGATCGATGCTACAGAAAACTGCTGCGAATCGTCCAAACGATTTTGCAGCAAATCTTATAAAGAATAAAAGTAAGGAGGTGAGAATTCTATTAAAAAAGAATTGAATTTTATAAAAATTATGTAGATCCAAGCGATTTACACGATATAAGAGCAGACGCTATTAAGATCGCGGACTACTATTAGATTTCTCTGTCGAAACGAAAGAAGGAGAAATATCCACTGGATAAAATGGAAAATATCATCATCGTTGCAAAATGATAAAGTACACTTCAAATAAAACTGATCGACCCACATCCTCGGTTCGTTAAATCAATCTTCGACTAATAGACTTTCTCGTTGCGAAAAGAAAAAGAAACGAAAATGAAGAGTCTTCCAGTTTATCGATCACGACTCACGACTAACCTCGTCTCACGATACCAATTTATAATCGAGCTCACCAGGTGCACGTATTCTATACCATCGTCGGCAACTATTAATCGCTACGTTGGTCGGCCGAGCTGTGCGAGCTTCGTGTTCCGTGATCTCTCGACATTTGACACGCCGTGGCACGAAAATTCGTCGTCGAGGGAAACTAAACTGGTCACGGGGTTTCACGAGGTTTCACGAGGTTTCACGGGGTTTAACGCGTGTGCACCGTCCGGCTATGGTTATTGCATAAGCGTGCGGAAAATTTATAAATGGCAGGCGGTCTACACATCTGAAACGATCGTTACGCAACGGTACACGCCGCTGTATAATATCGAGAGATAAGTACCGGTTTCGCAGACGCGAACTTCCACCAAAGTTCGCCGCAGACCGTTATTTGTTTTCGATAATTTTACAACCATATCGATCGATCGGCTTCGAGAGGGCGGCAGGAACGCGTAAACATTGCGCGTAAGAGAAAATTCTGACACGTTCACCGCTACGTTTGATCGTCGACGATGCACGATTTTTCTCTAAAACGATTAAGATAAGGTTGGTCTCGTGAACTGAAAAATTTGGTCATCAATTTGCAGCAACGAAACGGAATATAAATTTAAAGCCACGGAATTCTCGCTACGCCGAATAACAGAAAAGGAAAAGACGGATAAACGACAATTTTAATTAACGATGTCCGTACCTTAATGACTTTTTCATTAACGAACGCGTGCACGATCGGTGTCACGCGATTCCATTGCGGAAAGTGGCAATCTCCTCTTGTTTTGCGATAAAAAAAAAAAACAACGTTCAACGCAACGTTTAATTAAGATAAATATTGGCGAGTCGGTCCAGCATGTGGGAGAGCCGGTCCCATGACGTAACTCGTTATTCAATGCACCGTGATTGAACTTAGAATTCAACCGCGTCCATCCACTATCCTGCTCTCTCTCCGCCGAGAGAGAGAAAGAGAAAGAGATGCACGCCGGTGTCTCTGCATTCCGTTACACCGGGAATACTCTCCGGTCTTACGTAAGTAACGAGCCTGACGACGACGGCTTACGACGACCAACGTCGTCAATTCGATCGGTCGATCAGCGTCTTTCACGAAATAATCTGTATCGCGATATATTTATACGAAGCTATTTCGACCGATAACTGCGACGTGTGCCGAGATGGACACGTTGTAAAAATTGAAGTAAGAGATTTTTCGTGTAAATATGAACGCGTATCTCGACGATGCCGTAAATATTATCGTCACCCACTTGGAAATTCGTAATTACTGGTCGATAATTAATATAATATCGATTATTCTTACACCCTTAATTGCCGGTTAACTGCGTTTTAAAAGCAAAATTATTGCTGCGCGTATCAATTTTCTCGTTTTGAATATTCCTTCGTGCTTTTAAAGTTTGTCCGTGAAAACCGGAAGCATCGTGCATATCGGGTTGTCAATCTGAATGCATAATGCAACGATGTTGGGATCGTAGGCTACATTATAAATTAATGAAATTCACGCACGTGAGAAGATAATACAATAAATGCGAGTAAAAAAATTACGCAACTTGCTCCTATTAGAAATATCCTTGCCCGCGAACATGTTTTCCTGAATCCTAATCTATTTTCTTCATTCGCCACTCTACAAAACCATAGAGACACGCGTAAAATATTTTTAACCCATTAAAATGATTCTACTAGGGTGTGTCTCGTTCTCTCTCTCTTCTTTTTTTTTTTTTTTTTTTACCTATAACTAATTTATGCATGAAGTTTACTCGTTTCATGAAAAATGTATAAATCGAGCTGTAAAAGGGAACACCCATTACGCCTTACGTTCCTGATTCACGTTTCCATTAATCGCGTAACTTTCCTCGTACTTTTTAACAAAACGAAATATATGTTTAGCAAAACCGTACGACAAGTTTTTCCAAGTTTACTGGGAACATCAATGTGTCCGTGCTATCCGAAACTTCGACTTTCTTTCCAATCACTCGACCGACCAAACATAGCGAATTATTAATCACGCGTGCAAATTATTTGTGATATTCATTACCCTTGCTACAATATTATAAGATATAATAACCGCGCGACAGTAATTCGAGCAAATAAGTAATTCACGTCACTTCACCTGACACGAATACATTAACAACGTGCTTGGCCGACGGGTTTTTACGTGTTTTTATTCATTTTTATCCTTCCCTCGGGAAACCAATCGGGTGAAAAAATGAAAAAGTCGCGTTCAAGGCCTGCGCGAACGATCGAGCGAAATAAGTATGAACAGGCTTCTGACACTTGTTACGTCGATTTGCTCTGATTCAAAAATTTGCATGATCGATACGATCGTAGGAACTCGCGCACCGCCTGTTGAACACGCGTTGAACGCCGCCTATTCGTGAAACCGCTGCTTCTCATCGAGAAATAAGTCGTCGAGTTTAGATCAAGACGACGGCGGCCTTAATATGAATTTAATGCAGCTATCAAGCGGCTCGCCGTCTTTCCCCGCTGTTTCCTGCTCGGTTCACCGCGTCATCCTACCTGTTACTTGAATTATTAGCAAATGGTGCCAGATTTTTCGACCACCCTCGGTTTCCCCTGTCGCTTGCGAAACACATGGAACGCGGTAGACGCGCGGTGAAACTGGAATTTCACCGTTCGGACAGGTGATTCGGAGCAAGATTCTGTAAAATTTGATGCACGTTAACGAGAACCGAAAGAAAAGTGGAAAGTGGTTGCTTCAGGTATTCGGAACGTTATTTTTCAGATACGAGCATAGCAAATTTACAGACATTATTGCTATTATTATTGCTCCATTGAGTATACATGGTATATCTTATGTTTGCTATTATACAGGGTGTAACAGAACAACCCGGCACTTTGCACTTCGCAAACTAGAAACGGTGGAAAAAGGTTTCGCGTTTAATTGTTTCTTTTGTCTGTCTTCGTCTACGAGATACAACGAATTTTCTGTCATCTAATTGCCTTTACGGAGAATGCTCGGAATAATCAGCTTGCGTGTCGAGGCAAGTCCGTGGACTTCTTGTCATATTATAGATCCGGTTCTCTATAGTTTCTGGTGTTTCCCGAATTTCTCGAAGAGCCTCTTCTATCCCGAGCCTTCGTGTTTCAACGTTTCCGATAAGTTTGCTCTGTTTATATAAAATTCCTTACGTCTGAACGAAGGCAGATGGAACGTATGTCGCGTATGAACATTTTTCATCGTTTTTAGGTGTACGATCAGCTCCCCAAATGAGCCCCACATGTTCTGTTACTTGTTGTGTAACCTTTCGCTGTAGGATTCGGTTAAAAACGGTTTGCAGGTGGCCAATGTTTTATCAATGTTATAGCCGGAAGAGAATTGCAAAGGTCTATGGAACTGCAAAATTTACCGATGCTTACTGTTGCGCGGTTAACGCAGTTCAATTAGCGAAAGATCGTGCGGTGAGCTTCTGCTTGATGCGGTAAACTACGATTTCTTCTGCACAACGTCGGCGTATTTAACTTAAAATGAGACGATATCTCAGGGCACATGATGTTGCCATTAAGCATATTTTATGTGCCACTGGTATAACTGAAATATTCGCATAGTAGCAATCACAGAGTTTATTTTCTTGTCAGTATCGTTTTTACTAATTATTATTATTATTATTATAAATATTATTTTTACTAATTATTATTAGTACGCAAATATGCGTACGATCGATCAAGAATAATTGACTGTTCGAAATGTCACGTGAACGTGTAAAGGAGGAATACTTGAAAGTTAGAGATAGCTGATAAATTACACGCGTAAAGTCAAGTTTAATAACAGCTTAAACCCGTACAACCCTTTTGCCGTAAATTTCAACTATATATCATTAGATGATCACCATAATCTTTAAGAATATTCTCCAATAAAAACATATTATTATCGTGTCGGATATAAGAACGTCACGAACGTGCATCCTATTAGCTCGCGCAACTTATACACATCAATGCAAATTTTAGTAATTAATTATAATACAAACCACGGAATATAATTTTCAGGAATGTAATCGTGTAACCCTACAAGATACTCTGACGTTAAATTGGTTTAGTTTTTAGTAAAAGAGACTGTCGAAAATTACACGACATGATCCCCTAACAATTAAGATACGAATAAATCTGTCGAATAACGATAAATCGAGTATGCCATTCGTTCAGACAAATTCTCTTCTTAAATTGGGAAAATAAAATCATAACGTCAGGATACGTCGATTTCTTTGAATTTCCAGAAATCGTGAAAACGAGATGGACAAAGATAACAACAAAAGTAACTATACTGGAGTTCTCCTTCACAGCCGACAGCCACGATATTAGAAAACAGAATCAGACAGGATGTAAATCGGTCAAAAGAAATGGCGAATGTTGAATTCTCAACAAGTTGAATTAACTAACCGTATGTCAGATTAACTTCAGTATTTCTTCAATTCGTAACGAATAAATTGCAGAGGAATATCGCGGAGCGCATCCCCTGCTAAACATCCTGCTTAAACCACTTAACGTCTGCTCGATCTCATCAAGACAAGCCACAACTCTGCAACAAAGTAGCCGTTCAGTGGTCGGATCTCGTGGCTGGCATTCCCGGTGATTCTCGTGTCGCTTCCGGTAGCTATAAAGCCAGACCCGACGAAAAATCCAGACGTCGCGCGCACATCGGCAGATCGTGGCCCGTGGAGCGTGGCGGTTGAAAAAGGCGACGGGGTTAACGTCGTAAATTTGTTATCTCGCAACGAGGACGTTGTATCGCGCAAGGTTAACGGGACACGCGCATAGCCCAGTGATTTTCAACCTTTTGCGTTTCACGGCCTGCACCAGCTAATTATCGAAATAGCCTGGCCATGCCAAAAATACATTATATTTGGTTGGAGGCAGAATTCGTTCGTTACACGAATTCTATTGTTTTCATTCAGAAAAAAGATGTCGACGTTCTTCATTGGATGATCGATGGGCCGCGGATTTTTGTACGCTTATGCGAAATTTAAAGACGCGAAATTGCATAGAACGCGTATAATATGCGAGAATACGCGAACTAACAGCTGAAAACAGCTGAAAGAATCGCCTGTCCAGGTTCTATTCCTTAGAATTATTTTTACAAAAATTTGAATAAAAATCCGTAGTTTAGACACAACGGTAGGAACATAGTAAGAACGTCAACTTTCTGCTTGAGTTGCGACAGATGTCGAAATATTTACGACGATGCTGCTGCCATGTCAAATTGAAACAGGCGTATTTGGTCGGAAGTGTGGTTCCGAGAAAAATGACTTTTAATATTTAAGAACACGGCATCGATTTTGTACGCGTTGTCGAAGATACGAACTGTCGTATCTTCAGTTTCAATGCAACCGTTTCTTTATTTTTCTCTTTCCTCTCCTCCTCCTTTTCGTATTCTTTATTCTCGATCTGCTGTCTCACTCGACATTTCGTTAATTTAGTTTCAACGCAGATACGGCTTTTCGGTTTAACGTGCATACAGATAAACGATTTTCGTGCTACCTGGCACCGATGGCTGGATTTAAGCGAAAGTCGCAGATACGCGTTTTCGGCGTAACACGGCAGATGCGAGCGACTTACGAAAGACAAACAGCCGTGCGCGACCTGAACTCGGAGTCGCGCGAGTTAACGAGGATGTCCCGCGAAATGGGCGAACGGGTGGATAAAATGGCGGGCGTTGGCCACGGTCACGCGTGTCACGCAGCCGAAAAAAAGGAGAGATAATCGAAAGAAGCCAGCCGGAGGGCGAGACCGCGCGTTCTTTCACGTACACTCGCGATGAACGACGCGGGATTTCGTATGCCGAAGAAAGAACACGAATCCTTCTTTTTCCGCTCTGTCAGAGCCGAGAGAGATAAAGAGCGAGACAGAGAGGCTGAACGGATGTTGAGACGACTTTAAATGCATCCTGCGTGCCGCCTCTGTTTCTCTCTGTGCCTTTTTGTTCCTCCTCTCATTGTCCTCTACCGTTGTTGGCCGTTTTCGCCGCGCCTCTTACGTCCACTGTCCTCATCGTCCTCTCTTTATTCGCCCCTCTTCTTCTCTCTTTCGTTTCACTCGGCGAAACGGCCCTTTCTCCCAAAACGCGCAAAAAATGCGGTAATAAAGCGGCGGATCGAGTTTTGGAATTAAGCCGGCGCGCATGGCGGACAGCGGGCAAACGTAAATGAAAACGTGACCACGAACGAATGGTTGATGCAAAATTACGGCATCTCCGGGTTCCGCAATGCCTCAGGATGCATTGCTTTTCGTCGCTTTTGCACGATCTCAGGCGGAAAAAAAGGCAATGGCTCTTCCTTTCTGTCTGATCCTATTCGTGTAAACAGGGAATTTTTCTTAATCGAATAACTGACTTGTGTCTACGGAAGTGTTTCGTTATTCCGTACAATACACATACAGATCGTGTGCATTTACGGAAGTTCGTATCTTTGCCGATGTAATTAGAAACACAGAGTCTGGCCGAGAAGTTCTGTCATCGATTGGATGCTGCAGAGAGTACTCCGTTTCAGATGTTTTCTCCGTAACGTTTGTTTCTTACGTGTTTGCGTTGCGTGTAGTTGCGCGTCTTCAAATTCCAGGAATTTCAATATTAAACGCCCAGAGTTTCGATATTCGACGTAGACTTGAAAAGAAGATTACAAAAACTGACAGAAGTCGTTCTCGAGAAACTTCTGTCTCCGTTTGATATTATCTTCTTGCCGATCGTACCACGACGATTACCGGCACACACTGTACGAAGCGAAGTGCCGTCCCAAAAAAAAGAAGCGCCTGATTTCTCAATTTTCAACCGGGTCCAGACTCACGACCGCCCATTTGTAGTCGTTTATGGCAAGGCACTATGGATCGTCGGCGTCTACCTACTAATTACTAATTAGCAATTAGATCCGAGCGTGCGCGAGCTGCTTTTCTAGGACAGCAGCTCGCTGAAATCATCGCGTTCCAGCTTAATCGTCGTTCGTGCTAGAAGCTTGACGATCCCCTCCTCCCCTCCCTGTGTGCCGCGACGCCAGCGCGTTGTCCGCTTTATTAATAATAATTACGGCTTTTCCGAGATTTCTGTCCGGTTTTCCTCGTCCCTGGATCAATCTCGAAAGCGGCCGCGAGCTTTTAAAGGAAATTGGCGCTCGTTAACAAGCCACGTTGCATAGCCAGTGGCCGGGTAATAGGTGGAAGCTGCTTTAGGGCAGAATTCAACAGCGAAAAGTGATAAAAGTGGTCCTAGGAACCTGTTGTAATAGCATCAGCTCCTAACTATCTGACTATCTGATTAGAGACAGAGAGGTAATTTCTTTTTGGTTTAGTTTTTCGGCTACGTGCTTTGGTAAATAATCGAGCTTAATTGTTAATAGCCGATCGCTTCGTCCTATTTGCTTTTTTGCTTTTTTTTAATTATTTAATTCGTACTTTACAATTTGTCTAGCTGGACAGCTTTTCGTCCTATTGAACGAGGCACCTGACGTTACGAGATTACGTCCGTTTGATCGTAGGTAGCCAGAAGTTTGTTTAATCGTAAAATAAACGAGCTTTGTGCATTCGGTGCACGATAGTCGGTTATATCGGGATCAAATTCGTTTGATCGTAATTGGAGATGGAATTGGCGAAACTAGCTCGGTAAATTTATGGTTATTTGTGTCGTTCCGCTTAATTTAGAACGAGTTGAGAAAAAGTATCGGCTCGCACGCTTCTCCGCATTCGAATATCTTTATCGCATCGAATATCGATCATGAAATATCTTTATAACGACGTAATGTATCATTATTATTTATACGGATACGTGTGTTCTTAGCGACTTTTAGCATAAAGAAACAGCAGCGAAGTAAAAGAAGCAGTAATGAATTGAAACGTCAACTTAAATAATACCAGCATTTCGTTTCGCAAACCCATCACCGTAAACCTAGTTACATATCCATACTAAATACAAGGTGTCTCATAATATACGACATCCAGTGGATTTTAAAATTCACCGCTCGCACACAAGATCCTATATTTCACCTTGTTTTCGAGTTATAGTTAGAGGGAATTTTATGTTTCAACGAGCCATATCTGGTTACCGATGGATTCTAGCATTCGAAATGACCACGTCGAGCTCGATGCGAGCCAATAAACGTCCCGTCAACATCTTATTCTCTTACTCTGGCAATTACTCGTTGCTCTCTCAATCTGTTATTCTAATTCGCTGGAAGCCATGTTCAACTGTGCGGTATCACTCGAGCCTAGAACTTCATTCGTCGAAAGAGACATTGCAACACGACGAAACTCGCCACAACCCGTAGCACCAACCACGTGAAACAAGATGTATGCACTACCGTCGATGATTATGCGAAACGGCGACTCCAGAACTCGACGGACGTCGCCTTTGATACGCGTAAATTCAGATTACGTAAAATCATATGTACAACGACCCGCCAGAGTATTCCAACACCTGTGAACACTCGCATATTTGCGCGAAATATTTCGAAATTTCGTTAGTATCGTAACGACAACCAACTATCGCGATGCTGTTGGGAAAATTTCAAACGATTCTGAACGTGTACACAGAAGTTACGAGACATTTGGTGCGAATATATATACTTTTTACGAAGTTCACAAAAGTATTTGAACAGGTAATCATTCTCGATATCAACCAGTTGGTCGTTTTCGACGAGTATACTCGTCACGAAGAAACGACGATAGTTTGTTTTACGACGAGCGCTGTCGATAATAAAATTAAGAAATAAAACAGTCTCGTTGCAATTCAATTCTGTGTTACAACAGCCGCATATACTCTGTGTTTGACGAGTATACTCGTCGTCGCTTTCTTTTTGCGACAAATTTTAGGTACACGCTTTTCGAAGAAATCGCAACAGCTAACTGGTTAATAAGTCTCAGCATTCGACGAAATCGGTTAGGTGTGACTATTCATACTTTTTCTTCTGTAATCTTTTTACTAAATATAAATTCACAGTAAATGCCTTGCAACCTGTATGCATATTATCAGATTGGGTTTCAACTTTGCCCTTTCACTCTCGCTAAACGTTACATTGAAAGTCAAAGTTCGTAAGAAAGCGATAAGTCAGATATCTCTAAGTTTCCAGTAAAAGCTGCCAAGCTTTCCAAAAGGAAACACGATAGAAACTGGTCAATTTCCCCCGCGTCCTGTAAACTGTAAACGCACAGTGGTGATATTTCCACGAGCCAAGCGCGCGTGTTTCCTCGGTGAAATTTCTTAAGCTTGTCCGACTTGTAGCAGATAACGCGAAACGCTTAAACGTCCCCAGTCGAGACAGATAACGAGAAACCTCCTGAATGTCGGAGACGCGCATAAATAACGCGGGACGTTCGAAACATCGGGTGGATAGATAGCGGAAACGTTTTGTGCGTCAGGGTTTTAATAGGCGGATAAATTCTACTCGACGATCGATAAAGCTTCACCACTGTTTAAGAGTTCGACGTCTCGTCAGCTTCGGACAGGCTGGAATCAACAGAGGTTCGGACGAATTTGTCACTGACTCGAATCGAGGAATATTTTTGAAAAAAAGAATCGGAGATCGTCGATCGGAACGGGAAGAGAATGTGAAAGCGTGGCATATTTTACAAGTACCTGTATAAGAAATTCCAAAGTTAAAAGAAATGTTACATTATCGATTGGAGAAACTGGTTGCATTTACGCACCTACGAGATACTTGGAATTTATCAATTTTTCTTTTTTTAACGATATATTTCGTAGAATTACGTATAGTCGCGAGATTATTCACTCGGTTATGAAGGTAGGAAAAATCGATCAAAAACGATCAAAACGAGACAATGAAAGAGATGTAATATATTCTCCAACGTTAAGTCGTATCACGTATTTTCTTAAATGTTACTTTTACCAAGTATTTTGATAGAAATTTGGCCCGCGTTTTTAAACCTTCGGCAATTTTTTTAACATTTTTGTTGAAGTGGTCGCCACTTCTAAGAAAACTCTACATCTGGTCTTTTTAGTTTTCTCAAACACTGAAGCCGTCGACAGCGTATAGACAAAAGACTGGGACGAAGGCAGACCATAAACGGTAGACAGGCGACGATGGCTTCGGAATTCTCGGTTATAGGGTAACACTGCTAGCGCGTGGATCTGCACCAGCTCGAATTATATTCCTACTTGTACTTACGCTTCTGTATTAAAATATATTTTCTACTTTACAATTTCTCTCTTTATGCATCTAATAACCTCAACAATTTTCACGACACGTTTAACCTCCTTAAATAAAAAGCATCACAGTGACTTTTTCGTCCATCGCATCATAACTTGTGGAAAGGATCGTCCAAGGGGATCAATCGATCTCGTACCAAAGAAGAAGATAAAGTAACTGTTAATTTGAAAGTCTTAGAATATCAGATTGAAAATATCTACTCGCATCATTTACAGACAGACTAGGAATGAAAATGGCCAAAACTCTATTCCTCTTGTAGCGTTGCCGCAAATCTGCCGGAAAAGGCCAATGGAAACTAACGATGCGAACACCATATACATTTGATACGAATATCTATGGTGGCTGTTAAGTGGGCGACAATCTTTATACGTTTGTAGCTGCGTGCCGCGAGAACGCTTAGAATCGATTGGAACACGTATTTACGTGTCGTGTAGCTGGCAAGCATGCAGGCAAAAAGTGCGGCTGTTGCGCGAATCGGCGCATTAGCGCGTATCACCATGCACGAGCTCGTAAGCGTACCGATCCAATTAGCTTTCTCGTTCGACGGCATTCTCAAAATTTATCCACCTCGGTTAATTAATTGCTGGACGCGCAGCAGCACGTTGGTTCGTCGTAATTCCGTCGATAACCTGGAAATATCTAGCAGTGGCAAAGTGAAGCGATAAAGTATTCTCATATATAGTGGTGTTTCTTTTTCTCGCATTTTTATCGTCGTCGATCGCGAAAGTTCAACGTTCAGAGTATCTAATCGTCGTATCGATGAAAGATAATTGGGAATTGAGATTTATGCACGACGTTGAATAATCGAACCGAAAAATGCTACCTGCGATATCGCCGATAAATACAAGAAGATACTGGGTTGTCCGAAAAGTTTCTTTCGTTTCGTAAGGTGACAGTAGACGAACAACAATTTCTGTTTTATATTATTTTATTGAATTTTAGCTATGATTCATTTCGTGCATAATTCAACAAACCAATATAAAAGAATAAAACATTGTGCGTTTATAATTTCCTTATAAAACGAAAGAAACTGCTCGGACAACCTAATGTATGTACCGCGTCAAGAGTCAAATCTCGATCGGATCGACGCAAATCACTGTGAAATAGCAGTTTCGTTTCTTGCATTATCGTTTTTTGCTGCGGCGTTGGATCGTTTTTCACCACGAGACGGGAATACGCGAATTTGCAGTAACTGGAACGCGATCGCGGAAGTATCGATAGCTTTTGCTAATTGAATGATCGCGTAAAAAGCAAATGGAATCGTTGCCTGTGATTCAACGTGTTCGTGTTTGATGCGGCGTTTCGATTGTGAAACGAGGAAGAGATTTTGCTCGGCAAACGAATTATGTATCGCTTACGTTAAACTCACTTTCGGTTACCCGGTTCCGCACGTAACGATTTTTCAACGGGTTCGAATGGAAGAGCCGCGAGAGAAATTTGTACCATTTTCTGATATTATCGTGAAAGTCCCGATCGAGAAATTCCTTTTCCATTAGAACGACGCACAATGAAATTTCGATTAAATAAATTACCTGCATCGATTGTTACAAATTGTTTAGCAAGCTGTACGTATTAACATTTTAATATAAATTCTACGTAATCGAAGTTTCTCTTTCAATGAATTTTTTCTTTTTGAATGAAACTTCTCATGCTAAAGCGTAGAATTGCGAAGATCGTGCGTTTTACGTAGGAGAAAATAATTTCAGAAATTTTATTGCTATTTACTTTTCAATTAGTCTCTCTCTCCTTCCGAGTTAGAATGAACTTTCAGTTACATTTCTCTTCCGTTTACACTCATCGCCTACTTTTCTAATCACCAAATTCAACGTATTCTGTACTTGAGATTTACACTCAAAGCTTGCGAGTTGAACTTGGCTTTAAAACATACCCATTGCATTCCTTCTTCTCTCTATGCCTTTACTATCTCGTAAATTTCATAAATTTCTTCTTCTCTTTCAGACGAGGTGTTTTGGAGCTGACACATTCTTCTGTTCCTGCCACTGGGGTACGTAACTTGGACGACGAATACCCAAAACTTTTTTCTACCCGACTTTATGCTTTGCAATCTTTGTAACTTTTATAACGTCGACTTTTAAACTGACCAGTAATTACACGGAACTAGACGCTTTTCGAACATAATTTCTTTAAATTTCGATTCCTCTTGTGGTTTTTTAACTTTCTGGCTGAAAAATTGCCGAAAGAACCTGCCGAAAGAAGCAAATCTTCCCTCTGAACGCTAAATTTCGCGTATTTCTTTAAAAAATAAGCCCCAACCCAGTACAAATTCTCTAGCTTCAAGAATATTTCTTAACCATTCGCACGACTTTTACGAACACCATGTTGCACGCCAACGACGGTTACTCCGTGAAAAACGATCGAAAGACTCGCAGACAATACGCTTTTTAAACGATAAAAAAGGTGAAATAAAAGGATTACGTTTCCACTTCAAGACTATCCTGTTTACGTCCGGAAAAGATGCACATAATCGGCGGTTAGTCTAAAAAGGATTGATAGAAATCACTCGGTTCTATTACCGTTACGCGAGAACCTCTCCTTGACTTACGATATTTAACCATTGTTAAAGGCACGATTTTCTCATTCGTTACGTTCTTCCTGCGCATCTTCGAGATTAAAAAAAATTCCATCCACGTAACACGACTGGCCTAATACACCGTTGCGTCTTACATCAGGCTGCTCCTGAACGCTAAAAATCTCTCGTCTCTTTGCATTTTCGTTGTGCGCCTCTAACAGCAAACGCGAACCGTTCGATCGTTGCAATCGGTCGCAATTGCGTAACAGCAAGGCGCGTACCGTTCGCGTAGCCGATCAAAACACGCATCAAAATACCTTGCCAAGAGGTAGGCGTGCGCTTACGCTTGTTCCTCTTCGAGGTGGCCTGCCACGAAGCACGTTCAGTAGCTCCTCCGAGTATCTGTTGCAAACTACCGGTGCAGCTGCGCGCCATGGTTCCCTCCTATCCGATGGTACCGATATTTATACGTGTATCTAGGTGCTCGTGTACTTGCCAGTTGCTTCACGCGATACCGTGCTAGATTTACCAGCGTTCGGCCTGCATACGGGCGGCTCTGTTCGCCAGCCAGCTTCGCTAGTAAATACTCGTTTCACGAGCGTGCTCGTGCTTCTATATAACGTACATGCAGGCCTATATAATGTTAATACCTGTTGCTCGTCGCCGCAGCCGTGTATACACACCCACGAGTCAGTGGAGGAAGAGCGCGCGAACGCCGATCGATTGCTCAATATTTTCCGTCGTGCAGAATTATTTCCCGTCGTAGGATACTTTTTCGCGTCGTTGTTGCGAGACAATTCGTGGCGAGCTTGGATCGACCACATTTTCCCGCTCCCGTTTCGCCGACGCTCCTTGGAATAAAAGACGATCGGTAACCAGGTCGAGTGACACGATGACGAAGAGTCAACGGTCAGCAAGAAGTCCGGCAGCGTGTTGGTGGTTTTTTTAAGGGAGGTGTTTAATACCGGAACGCTGGAGGAAAGAGCGGTCCAGATGTCCAGTTGGTAATTTTTCGTGTCTGATCGTTCAAATTTCACTTATCTATGAGGACGGATTTTGAGAGATTTGACGGCGAGTAGACGAACTTGTATCTCTTTCGAGGCACGAGTCGATTATCAATGTCGCGACGTTTCGTCTATGGTATCACGAAAGAGTAAAAAGAGAATAAAATGACGTGTGTGCTAACGGATAAACTCATTGAGTTTGCACAGTTGTTTCGTGTCGACAGATACACCTGCGTGTGTGGAGATTGGTACGACGTTGACGATATCGGCTAGAGATTGATCGAGCTGGTTGGCACGTGGATTAATAGAGATTGATCGGAGTAATACAGTTGGAATGAACTTTGAAGTTGATTCGTTCCTCAAACTTGTTTCTATATGTCTGAGTTGTTGGCAAACGTATCCAGCGTTGAGCAAACATCGGTAGATTTTCCAGATGTATCTCGAGTTCTGAACGTATTATTATACCAAATGTGAATATCCTGTTCTATTTATTGTCCAATAGGTGTATGAATGAGTAAACTTGGTGGCATTTAATCAACGAAAGTTCGATCAACGTTCTGTGTTTCTAGATCTTTCAGTATCTCAGAGCCGAGAATTCCGAAACATTGCACAGATATTCTTCACGCAGATCTGGTTATCTTAAGGATCTGGGTATGCTTTCAGTCATTGATTGACACTTTATCTGGCTATCTATCGTTTCCAA
This sequence comes from Bombus cullumanus, assembly GCA_014737535.1. NCBI lineage: Eukaryota > Metazoa > Arthropoda > Insecta > Hymenoptera > Apidae > Bombus > Bombus cullumanus. Next base: position 3,203,726 of record JACXIX010000044.1, on the reverse strand, counting down.
CGTGTAAAGGGTATTTGTCTACCTATTAAACGCAATGCGAGAGGCGAAACAGGACTTATCGAGATTTATCGAGGTATGGTGAATTTGCAGCGCTGTCATTCGCGAATTCGACACGATAAAAATAAAATGATATAAAGACCAGGGATCCTTTTAGACAAGTTTCTGTTATTCGAGACATGTTGATTCGAGTGGAACAGCAATGACCCGTCAGGGCAAGTCAAGAACCGTATAGAATGACTAGCGGAGTGGCGATCGATTACGTATAAATACTAAGTAGCTTGTCATTCGAATTATTTCACGACTTTTTGCTAGTCAGAAATCATGTTTCATTATATTTGACTTCCCTCCTTTCCACCCTGTTTCACTTTGCTTTTTCTAAGCAAACTATCTTCCTCTGTTTATTTTATTTCTTCTTTGCCGCGTGCTTACGATCGACCAAATGTTTCCGGATCAGACAGTTCTTTTGATCGTTTTAACTGTGTTCTCATTAGCACCAGTGATGATAGGATTATTCTCTCGAAACACACGATAAATATCATCGCTTTCGTACAAGATCTGTGTATTTACAAGCCAGGAATATTTCCTTCGTTTCTCTACGAGTCGATCTCTTTGACGCTGGTCCTCGCTTCACGACGAAATACAGAGAACGTGTTAATCTCTTCATCTCGCACTTCGCGAGCGTAGGTCGAATCATTATGCAACCGGCCGTTCCGTGGGCCGCGATTTCGAGCAACCTGTTTACGGCCGCACAGTCGCCGCGACGTAGCTGACAAATCTTTCTGAAATATTGGGAATATTCGCTCGTCTATCTACAGTTCTTCTATCTACAATCCCTTCTTACAGTTTCAAAAATTTTCCAACAAATGTTCCACGCAGAGGATGAATCACGTCACGCGACAAATTACGCTGTATCCGCGTTAGAACTCGATTCATCCGAACTGATGCCTGACTTATCGAACAACGTTCCCAAACTTCTATTACTCGACTGCAGACCACGCGAATAAATATTTTTACCTTGCTATATACAGATTTCACCTTAGCGTTTCCGCGACTGAGAGTTTCAACGCGGATCTGTACGTCCCGAGCGAACAAATAAATAAAAGAAACCGGTGTACTCAGTATAAAAGAAGAAATGGCCAGACGCAGCAGGTTATATCGACAAACCGCTGAAGGATCGCCCCAACAAACTGACCACAAAACTGCTGGACACCGCAGAAGAATACGAAAGATTAAAGAGACATCACACTTTACATCTACATCTACTTTGTATACGTCACTGAGCGTAAGCTACCACAGCCTGTGCCGATTCCTCGCTGTAGACACGATAGACGCGGATTAAAATAAATGAAGAAAACAAGTCTTCCTGCGTAATAACGTATTTCGATATCGACAGCGATGCAATTCCAAATACAGTATAAAATTAATCCATGTAAAAATTAACTTGGATTGTACGGACGAACAAACAACGAAGATGCTATTATCCTGTTGATGCAATTATCCGAATGCGCCGGATAAATGGACTTTTGCTGTACTTGTCATCGTAATTTGATCACTGAATTTCCCAATGCAAATCACGATCTTCGTATCTCGAACGTTCCTTCGCAAACTGTAGAAAATTCTCCCGAAGTTGCCCAACTGTCTTAAACGATATCGCAATTTTATCTCAAAAATTCTAAATTACCAAGCGTGTGGCTTTTTTCAAATTCCCGATCTTCCTACAAAGAGACGGACAAAGATCCTTAAAGGAAACGGTGAAAGAGATTGCAAAGAACAGTGTGGAGGAACTGAAAAGGCGTAAAGACGCTAGAAGACGAACCACGAGGAAATGACAAATTGTAGTCTATTTACCGCGCGTCGTTCAGCACGAAACATCTCGGACACGCTTCGATCCGCGTGGATCCGGTCGTATACACGCGATAAAACGAGGTACATACTACGTGTATACCGTGTCCAGCGGATATTTAGTTGTACACACAAAGGTTTGCAGGTTGGCGGTAGAATCGGTGGGGATAAATCGCGTGGACGTCGAATGCAACGGCCAACGAAAGCTCGCTCGTTCCCTCGAGAACTGCTCGAGGAATCATGAGCCGCGCGCTGACGTAGGATCATTTATTTGGAGGACACGGTTTGCCGAGCGCGGCGAGGGGATGCTCGATAAACTGCGTTATTTATTGCGCTCCTAAAGCGCAACTCGTTTGATTATTTTTTTGCGCGACCGAGTCTCCGCTCCGGGAAAAACTGTTTCGCCGCGGCCACGATGATTTATGGGGAACGATGCACGGGACCGAGTAAGGCCTCCTTCTTTCCACGGCAATCAGTTTCGGGAAGCTTGTCGGAACGCTCCGTTACGCTAGCGCTTTCTTCCGTGAACTGATTCCACGGATTAGAATTCTTCTCTTGGTTTCCGATAAACTGCTGACGATGAGCGAATTTCAAACACAATGGGAGAGGAGGATTCTCTAGAGGAGGAGAACGAGAAATGTCTGTACAGACATTCATCGATCGTATTAAATATTCTATCTACAATGTATAGTATTTGTGACTTGTTGAAGAATAGCGATACAAGCGAGGAGACAAGTTTTCAACAAGGAAACATTCTACAAAAGAGTATCTGGTCTCCTGCAAGATACACAACGAATAAAAAAGTTTCCTCTGAACTCGTAAAAACGAACTGTCGTCGTTCGCTAAAGTAACAGTATCAAAAAAATGTCACGAGAACCAACGAATATATCGATGAATCGTCTAGTGCATTTCGATGTAGCTGTTGGTCAATTATTATCTGTTTTTCTTTTTTTTTTTTTTTTTTTAACTTAGCAAGAACTCGAATATACTAAAAGACCATGAGAACTACTTGAAAGAATTCATCACCGAAGAACACGAAAACTTCTTCGGCCGATATGTCGTTTAAAGAGCGTTAAAGAAATGTCAATTCTGTAAGAATATATTTGCTTGTACACCTTTGTCGAATTTGGCAACGAACTTTCCAATACATTCCTCCAAAATTACGTCATATTTATACCGTGCAGTCATCGATCATGCCAAAGCTCTCAAACAGACAACGCACTGACGACAAGCTAAACTTCTTTCCTCTTCAACATCCGATCAAACATCGTCCTACACGCGAAGCCATACTATCCGTGGCAAAGCGTACGAGCGTTCGATGCGTTTCATCCGCCACTATTTCCATATTCGTACGGGAAACTATTTTTCTCTACCCTCTCTCTCTCTCTCTCTCTCTCCCAAGCTGGTGCGTATGCATCGTGGAAAGATTACCGTGTCTCGTTGTAGGCGTTTCAGTACGTAGACGTCTGAGTACGTAGACGTGGCACATCTGGGATCGGTGTCCTCTAACGGGACGCGATGCAAATTTCAGCCAAAGCCAAGGGTATAGATTCCTGTTGCACGTGCCTGCGGAACTTGTAACGACCTCCAGCTCGGGGGTGTTCCGTGGAAATCGATTCGAGTACGAGTACGTTGCCGACTCTTGCTAATCCAGCGGGGAAATTTGTAATGTTGACGGTACAAGTGTGGAGTTCGCGAAGTTGATACGGACGTAAGATTTGCGGAGGTTGAGAAGGATGAGTGGGTTTCGGGTTTTTACAGACGGCGGAACGAGGACGATAACAGAATCGGTTAATCTTCTCGAAAGAAGAAGAAAGAAAAAGAAGAAAAAATGCCGTACAATTCTGTGGATATATCGAGTGTGTCGTGTTTGGTGAATTAAAATTAGATTGGCCAAGTGGCTTCACGAACGTTTATCGTAGAACGTTCTGGGTATCGTTGAAATTATCGAAACACCTGCAAACACAAGAAGCGTAATATGTAATTCGTTACAACGTGCGTGTTCCTTAATAAATATCAATCGACGAATACTTTGACGTGGCGAAAAGTAACTGCCAAGTGGCTGTTGGTTCTTTTGAATTATCGGAAAGGATAAGCGTGACATACTGCTTTGCCTGGATGTGTAGTAATGGTAAAACGCTATCGTAATACTAAGGGTGTACGTGAAGAAATATTATATCACCTACTAATTGCTATATATAGCGTGTAAACCACAGAACGTTTAAAATCCTGAAGAATTCAGAGACCTGTTGCTTGGAAATTCGAAACGACGAAATCTTCAAATACCTGGTATTTCGCAAACATCTTCAAACATCAGTAAACCACACCCACGAACAAACATGTACCGAGGAAACCGCTGAAGGAACGTATCCTTCGGCCGGCTTCTCAAATCACATCAGCATCCACACTTTCTAGAGACTGTTCCTGGTAGAAACCCTGCAGCCCATAGATTGCTCTTTCAACCGCGGACTGCCCCATAGATTCAGCTGTACAACAAGGCCAGTCCAATTTAAATTTGTCCAGAAGCGAAAGGAAATCTCGGCGTTGTGTTTTAACGGGATCGAATGCAAAACAGCCACGTTCCAGGCTCAAACGCGTTGCACACCTTCTGGCTTCTGATAAATTTTCTGTTTCTCCTCTCGAGTTTCACCGTTGCTTCCTCCTATGTTTTCCTCCGTTTCCCTACGTGTCCACGCGTTTCTCCGTGTTTCTCTCCTTCTCTTCCATTCTTCCTTTTCTTTCTTCCAGCTTTTTCTTCGCGAGCGTCAACGTGAAAACGTAGAACCGACGATAATACGACGGCGGGCCATAAACCTGGCAAAAGATCGAGACATCGCCTCTCTGAAAATGTGTAACACGAGGCTCGGAGAAACGTTGGCTGTTCCGCGGTTTCCAGCCAAATCGTTCCATATCTGGTCGTCTGTTCTCTCTCGTAACGGGATTTCTCGCTACGGCTGCGTTCGCCTATTTTCCATGAATCTCGCGATACCGATCCCCAGGAACGCTGCGTGCGCAATGCATAATGCACGCGCAGCTAGATCACTCGGATCGATTGCGTTCGCGGGTAAATTAGGATTAGCGGAGGTAAACGCGTCGATGCATAAATCGTGATACAGGTTTTTGGTGCATACAGGCTGGGCAGGAAAGTGTGGGAATCGAGAGTAGGTTCTTGTTGTCATTCTTTTTCCCCCTTTTGAATCTGACTGGTACAGCGTATCGCACACACGCACTATTGTTGCATACCACTTAATATACGTACAGAAGAATAAATAAGTTTAGGATCGGCGGCATTAATTCGCACACCTGTAAACACGCGGCGTCTCTGTATCCTTTGAAATGGCACACTTACGTTCACCTATTTTCCATGAAATCCACGTTACTGATCCCCCTGATGCTGTACGTATACGCTGCGATGCATAATGCACCATGTCAGATGACTCTGATAGATCACTTGTAGATAATTCAGCTCGGTGCATGTACAATGTACCTTCGATGTTCTAACCGTGATTGTCGATGAAAATCACGAACGAGTGAACAGGAAAATTTCTTTGCACGTGAGTAGGTCGAAATCGTAGAATTGTATACACAGACAAGACAAGAGAGACAGAAAGACAGAGACAGAGACAGAGAGAGAGAGAGAGAGAGAGAGAGAGGGAGGAGGGTATATATGCTATCAGAGAAATAGAAATTTACGTCGAAGCTGGTTTCTTTTTTTCACGTGCTGATAGCTTGGAAAAACTGAGATTGTAACGTTCGTGTAGATATAGTCTGTCAAGGCAAATAGAAAATTTAGCATATGCTCGTTGGCAACGATCGTGATCGGCAGTTCTTGCTACTTCCACGAGCACGGCATTCGTTAGGATTTCTACAATGTGCCGTTCTACGGTAATGGAAGTAGAATGTTGAAGGTATCTTAGCTTGAACTTTTAAGTATAGAAATTTATGTGTCTTGCAACGTGCTAAAGAACGTCAATGAATTCTTTTTGCTGTAGCTTTCTCGAGCTTCGGACGTATTTGGAGGTGCACGTAGAGAAACGTGCGTATAAACAGAGTCTTTATTCGAACGGAGAATTTGGAAAATTAATTGAGGAAAGTTCGAAAGAGCGTAAGATACGTACGTTGTGTGATGTAACTGTAAAGCGGGCCGTTCATTTCGAAAGCGGTATTTTTGGAAAAAGTTGAGAAAACGACAAATTTACCTTATAGATTTAGTGCCGTCTTTTTTATCATCTTATTTATTATCTTTTTTATTATCCGCGTTGGACGCGTATATTTTTTGTTTACGAATGATTTATAATTTACGTGTGAAAATATTTGCCCGTTCGAATCGATGGAAAGCTTCGTTAATAAACGAAATTACGTAACCGTTTATTTCGAAAACGATGTAAGTTCACTTCCTGTAATCCGTAGCCTGTCCAAACAGTCGACACAACGATAATGAAATACAAATGACAGCGAACGTAATCCTATCCTCTCTATCTCACGCGATATTGCACGTGCGGGCGTGAACAAGTTGTTTAAATGCGATTCAGTGATATACTCGTAAATTATTATTACATTTACCAGTCTTATCAAATTAATAATAACTTTACGTTTATATTGTTGGCGAATTGCAAATTTAAGATGGAGGAAAATACGAGGATCTCGACGCTAATTGCAAAATAACTGTGTAACGCTTCCAAAGCGATAAACGGTTTTCTTTATTTCACTTTATTACTGACAAACTCAACTTATCGATACTTAACGCTAAACCCATTTGCTTTATGGTTCTACTTAAGAGGACTGGTCCCTACGACCGCGCGCGGTCGGTTCTAGGTGCAGTAAATGACATCCGAATTCTTCATGGAGTTTATCGAAAATTTACTGTTCAAAACGATTGGTAGACAATGTGATTTCGCAAACATCGCATCTTACGTTCTTGATGACAGAGGGAAAAAGAAAAATTTTTATTTAAAGGAAATAAGAAATTAAATCATATTATTTCTCGTGGAATTCTTTAAAATGGTCAATACAATAAACTGATATAGGCGAGATGCTGACAAACGGATCAAACGCGAACTCTCACATCTGAAGAATACTTGGCGTCTGAAATAAGAAGCAGCCGCAGCGCGCGTAATAATCCGCGCTTAGTGATGAACAGTCGCAGCGCGCGTAATAATCCGCGCTTAGTGATAGACAGTCGCAGCGCGCGTAATAATCCGCGCTTAGTGATAGAAGACAGTCGCAGCGTGCGGATTAATCCGCGATTGGTGATAGAAGACAGTCGCAGCGCGCGTAATAATCCGCGCTTAGTGATAGAAGACAGTCGCAGCGCGCGGATTAATCCGCGCTCGGATGCAAATGGGTTAAACGCGGCGCTTGAACTTTACAATGAGCTTCGACAAAATCTGGCCATACGTTTGCCACGTCCAGATACATCGGATTATTATCCCGAAACTGATTATCTGCAAAAAGAACGACGTTGCTAACGAATTACTATGATGAAAATACACGTGAACAAGGTAATAAAATATAAGGATATGATGCAGTTATTGCCCTACATTCCTCGTCTATATCACGAGCCTTTCAAAACACCTCCACATAACGATCCGAAATGAAAAATATGTAGAATGTACGTAACATTAATCTTACAAGCCTATCGTTCCGCCAAACAAGTAAATTAAATATCGAAATGAAATAACAGTATTTTGTCCGCCCTGTTCTTATTTCTGAACAAAAGTGGATTAAAGCATAAAACATGGATTCTAAATAATCGTACGATTCATTAATTTTGAAAGTGGCGCGAGTCCATTCGTGACTCACGAAGAAAGATATTGGTCTAGTTAATTCTCAAAAAAAAAAAAAAAAAAAAAGAAAAGAAGCTGTTCGTACGATGAATCTACCGTCTCTTTAAACACACAGACAAACCAAGTATTCGATAAACCGGTATCTCAAGGCAGAGAAGAATGAACTTTCAGCAACTTCGAAATAAACGGTCCGAACATACAAAATAATAATCAATTGTGAGGAATAAATTTATAAAATATAAACGATAAACAAGAATCTCCCTTGAGAGTCGAATTCAGCGATCAAGCACATTCGAGGAAACCTCGTTCGAAAGAAAGAAACGAGGCCTTTCATGGCCCGCAGGAGATGAGCAGAAAACAGCGAATGACCGATTTATTTAAATATAATCTGCATACGAGTAGGCAACGTGTCCGTCACGGTCGCGTCCCGCGTGCCTATCGTAACAAGTCGGAGCCTCGTTTTTTTTTTCTTGCTTTTAGCGCATACAATGACGCCGAATTCGTAAGTGTAGCGTGGCGATCGCGAAGTGTTCCAGCGCGCGTATGTGCGTGCGCTGTAGAAATTGGGCCGAGCATCCGTTTCCTTCCAACGATCCTGTCTCGCGAAACGCTTTTATCTCGCTACACTATTACCATCGTATTAAACACATCTTCCCATTATTGCGATCATTGCGATCGGCCGATGCGCGAGTATCGGACGAAAAATTGCAACATCGTCCGTCCGAAATATCAACCGTTTCTTTTCGTGTTTCGAGCAATAGCCGAGCAAGTAATAACAGCGAAAATCGTTGTTTCATCGTAATGGAGTTGCAAACGATCGAAACGATCGGACAGCTAATACAACGTCGTGAATGTTAGGCTTTACGTAGCTGCAGAGGTTAAGAAATCAGAGGCCAGGACTTGGTTTTTTGCGCGTAGGCCGCTTGCCAATTTTCGATTACGTAAGCGCAAATTGCCGTGGATTAGGAGAATATTTTTGTGTTTTTAGAAATTTCTCTCGTCGTGCAAACGCATATCGAGATTGATGACCAGAAAACTGGCAAACAACTATATTAAGCTTAGCAACCAGTTCAGCGATTTTCAGATTACGCGGAAGCGGCGTCGATTTTACGATTACGGTTACGTGTACGTGCCAATAATTCGACATTTGTTCAGCTGTTTCCTTAAAACTACGTGAAACGAGGATGCTACGTTTCAGCCTGGTTAAACGATAAACCATATTATTAGCTGTTAATAACGAGCCAGTTCGTCGCCTTTTTCTTCATCCGCGGGTCGTACAGCAGATTTTTCTTGCGACTGTCGTCCCCGATCGATGGGCCGCTTTACGAGCACCTTGAATCAGCCGAATTGTCCCATTTAAATTCAATTACCTCGATCCCGCTGCGAGGACTACCGTGGCTCTCCACCAATTATCCGTTTTCGTTCGTCCTCTGTCGACTTCGATGTTCCGTCTGTTATTTATAGAACGAAGAAGAAAAAACGCTCGGTGCGATTCTCCGATCGATAAAGATGTAATATGAATAATAACCTTCTCTCTTTTAAATTCACCATGGCGCTACGTTTTATTGAAACGTTTATCGTACATACTCGGTGAGTATACAGAGCCGGAACGTCCGTAATACAAAATGATTCGCAGAAATGTCCTTGAGAGATATCGGAGGGAAATTTGTAGCTTTGGTATATGGAGAAAAAAAGATCTCTATTTTTCGTACGTTAAAGTAAAATGAGTTCCTTGCCTTTGCCTGGCATTTTCTTCGTCATCAATTACGATTGGTTGTCAAATAACGAACTATCAGACGGCGAGAGAAAGAACATAACGCTTGGACCCAACATAATTCTGAATACACATGCGGCTTAATTTTACACCTTCGACCTTTTGCAACCATCTACGAGCGAGATTACCTGTGACTAACGAAATATCTTCGACGTTGAATTAAAATCAGACACCCTGTATAGCCATTTATTAAATCAAACGACGTGGTAACTCATCTACCCCACTTACTTAAGAAGTTTTAACGCAAAAAGCAAGAAACACTTAAGCAGCTGAATAAGGAAAAAAAAGAACGTTCCAACGGGGCCGCAATTAAATTGTTTTTTCCGAAGGCCAGGTCAGAAGATCCGAGCGATCCGACTTCTCGTGTAAGTAAGAGCGAGACCCGGCCGCTTCTCTCTTAACTGAAAAACGAGACGAGGCGAGTAATTCCGCTCGCGAGAGCTGGATTGATATTTTGCCTGGACACGAGTTTAAAGCCGCTTCACCCTCCGGGCCGCGTGTCCAATTGTTAAGTGGCAAGTAGGTTAAGGGGTCTGCGACTTAATTGCCGCCAGTTTTATCATTTTTTTAATTGAGGGGGCCGGAGTTCCTTTAATTACACACGTGCAGCGACAGAGAAAGCTATTCCACGAGCGCGCCGTGCTCCTGACAGCGTTACGTCTTTCTCCCGACGCGCTCGTCCGCCGCTTTTTTTTTCTTATTTTCTCTTTGGCCTCGCGCACTGCCAGAGCAGCAAACTTAGACGTCGGATAGATGCTGGAGACGCGCTAACGTTTCTTTTTTTTGTCCTTTCGATCATTTCAAGTTCCAGGAATCCATAAAACGTACACAACGATATATAGAAAATTGCAAGAATATATAAAAAGAAAAAATCCAAAGTAGCGTACCTATAGCGATATTAAGCGAATGAAACGAATTTCTATTTCGACTGTGTCTCCGTAGTTAGGTTCGTAAAGATACAACGGGAGTTTCGTCTTAAAATGCTGTGTACTCGAATCGAGTTAAGCGAGCCAGAGCTTGTCGGCGGAAGATGGTTGCACGACGAGAACGCGAGGGCGGAAACGTCCTTTAAAAAGACGATACCTATCGTCGCGGAAGAGAAAAAGCCGCTTCTTAAACACAATGACAGTCGACGAACAATCGACCGCTACAGGAAAATAGAACTCTCGGCGGGGAGAGCTCGCTGACGTTGCGAAGAAGAAGGAAGAAGAGAAGAAAAAGGCGAGTCGAGGTCGAAAGAGTCGCCTGCAATTAGTAATTACTCCAGGCTCGGCGACTGAAATTATGTCCGTGAGGTGAAGGAATCGAGATACGGTCGTACCACGGTAACTCGAACTGCTCCAGGGAAACGTTAAAATCCTCACAAATAGAAGAAGAAATTGTCAAACTCGACTTCCTGAAAAACGGGACTTCGCACGAAACGAAACTATGAACCAGCTGATAACTGGAACAACCCGCAGAAAGAAAAACAAATTTTGCGTTTCAATTTCGCGATTCTCGATTTTCTCGTTATTCCATCGAGCCACGGAATTTCCTTGACCCTGTTCGCGTCATAAGTTACGGACCACCCCGTGTTAAACGTCCTGAACGGGGAAACATCAACTTCTTTCTACGTGCCACGGTTTTGATCCATGTCGGCCAAGGCGACCGTGATCGATCCAAATTTTGTTTGCCCCGTTTACCGGGCCAATAGCCTTCTTTTGCTCCTTTTCACGACGTGCCGAACAGGCACATCCGGTTCGACCGTACGAAAATATACGCGTTCGATCGGTTTTTGCCAGATCTCGCAAGAAGTAAGTAGGTAGATTCTGATCGGAGTTTCAGATTGAAATGCCGTCACACATGTTAGTAATGGGGGATTAATTGGCTCGGTTGTTTAATCGTTGAAATAACTGGTCTTTTTTTTTTACCAACGATTTGAAAGGAAATCGGGTTCGAAGAGTTTAAGTCAAATTGATATCTACCGATGCTTTTTATTCGACGGTCTGTGTTAAATATTTATTATGGAATAAATTCATACGCTATATAGAACGATGGATTTTTAGTTGGTCGTACCTAATTATAATTAAGAAGGTTTTCGATGTTAACGAAATGTCAGGTTTTATGTTTCCGCAGAGGTCAGTAGGATGAAGTTGTTGTTGATATATGTGTGTGTGTGTGTGTGTGTGTATTTTTTAATCGTATACGACGTACATCTGTACTTTAATTGTACACACACATTTATATACAGTACACATATGACATACGTATTTGATATATAAATACGTATTATGATTCGTTGTCGCAAGTCAGTCGAAGAAATCTCGAGTGTTGCGGATCTTTCACTCGTAAAACGATCGCTTTGGTCAATTAAACTATTCAGACTGTCGTTTAATTTTTTCCCCTCGTGTGTCACAGTCAGAATGGCTATCGATAAAACGTTTTACGCGATCGTAACAGTGGTCACCCGCTATTACGAGCTCGAATGTGCGTTTTATTCGCAGCAATAAAATAAAACGTTTCGCACGCAAGTAATATATAGAATACAGGATTTCGAAAGGTGTACGAGCAAAACGTAATACAATTGCTTTATGAATTGTTTTTGTGTTTGAATAATGGGAAGCAGTGGCCGTGCTATTGCGCTATATAGTAGGCTATTTATATATCTTACAACTATCCATTACTTATAGATATTTCTTCAGTCAGAGGATAATAATTAAGTTAAGCTAGTTGCACCACGGATGAAAGATTTTGGCCATTCAGGGTCAAGTAGTGTTTAAGTGCAAATCATGCCAGCCGTGACTCTCGCTTTTTATTTGTCATTGCAACATGACCTTCGTCTTTCTTCCTTTCACTATTCTTTCTATTTGTCATTCTCTGTTTTTTTTTTTTTTTATTATTACCACTTTGTTCTATGCAACGTGTTCTATCGCTGTTTCTTTATTCATTTTCATCTCGTTTACATATGAGAACATGTCAAAGCGACAAAACCATAAAAGCAAGAATGTGGATCGTAATGGTCTACGAATTAAATTATTCAAATGCGATCTCCTCGACGCGCAAGTTTCGCCTTGTTCGCGATTATAATCTTCTTGCTGAGGTGTACTTATTTCTTATCGATTATTTCGATAACAATTGTTATCGTAAGTAACGAAAAATCGTAAAAAAAAAAAAAGAAAAATAGAGGACGATTCTTTTAACGGGGAGGATGTTATATTTAAAGAACGATGCTATGTCTAAAAGATCGCTGTAAGATACACAACTGCAACTCGAATTCCTCGTTGATCTTACAAATTACGAGTTCTCCTCGCTATCGACGAAAGCAATACGTGTAAAAATGTAAAAATGAAAGAATAAAAATAGCAAGGAGATCACGCGACTGTGATAAACCTGGCTTGAAAATTAACTAACGCCGCTAACTCTTCAACAATACGAATATTAGACTACACGCGGCCGCGGTTGCATCAGCAAGGAACGCATCCTCGCAATCATCTGTACGGATTGGAAGGAATCGCGGAAAAGAGAAATCTCATACAATGTATCGTGCATCCGTTGTTTATCAACAATCGACTGCTATTCCCGGGGAAGGTTTACACGTAATTAACAGGCTGGCCTTTGCAGGCATCGTTGCGTCACTGACACTGACTGCCAGCAGCTAGACACCGTTGACATTGACACGCCGTCGCGATTTCAAAGTCAGATCCGTCAGGATCGTTCGGAATATGCCGTGAGAGTTCTTTTTTCTTTTCTTTTTTTCTTTTTTTTTTTTCATGCAATCGGAATACCTTGAACGACGGCTACGAGAAAATAATGGCCACAAAGAGGGAGAGAGAGACGGCGAACGATTCCGAAAGGCGTCCCGCGATGAGAGAAAACCGAGGGAGAGAGAAACAAAAATTGCAACGTTTTTGTTTACCGCGAGAATTATCGTGGAAGGAAGTGTGTCAAAACGGAGAACGCTCGAACAAAGGTTGTTTTGAACGTCGGAATAAACGAAAAGACGACGATATATGCGTAGATGTGCGATGGCTTTTTTTCTTGAGGTTTGAGGTTTCGAGGTTCGAGAAGGAAGAAAAAAGAAGGGAATAGCTTGGCATTGTTATTCAAATTTCTGGCTCTTAAGTACCTGCAATTGAAATTTTGTTTGTCCGCAAAGAAAGGAAACGTGATTGATTACGTAATTTTTTTCCTACGATCGAGATCTATCCCGAATCTGGTAAACAGGCTATTTTTAATATCAGCAATGATTCATGGGAAACTTTATACATACCATTAAATTTCTAGAATGTAGACAATTTATAGGAATATTTATCATACCTGTCTGTCGTACAAGCTTCGAAATTTTTGTTAACGTTGGCACGAGACTTGTTGTTATTTCTGTATTTAGAGGTAGGATCACTATCTAGCTATTATTTTATTCTTTGGATAAATCTATCACACCGTTCTCAGCCGAAAAACATTTATTGCACTTTCTTACATGGACTAGGGATAAAAACAAAAGAACATCTTAAACCTATCGATTATATCTAGAACTATCTTCTAATTACTACTTATTGTAACTAGCGCATCTGCATATTTATGGCGAGCGTGAACTCGCGTTGTCATTTTCAACAAGACTCTGCCTGGATATAATCGAATAACTTCGCTTCTGTCACGTAGGAGACACAAGAAGTCACGAAATTGACAGATCACCGGTGGTGATCTCCTCGCGTCGCAGTTTTACAAATAAGCTAAAGAATTGAACTTTACGCGTGCTAGTCAAATTTATTGTACGAATCCAACAGAGTGACGGTTCACAGTGTTATGACAAAAAAGGTGCTGATTTCCGAGGGTTCTTATACTGAGCTTTTGGTCCCTGTGGAGTGATTATCGTCGTGTTTATATCAGACGCGCCTATTCCGTTACTATCTGGTTAGTGTTTCGATGGCTGTGGCATGCAGGATGTTTTGTCTACCCTGTCACTGGTTCTGAGCGTGCGACACTTTCGTACGGTGGCAGACGATTTATTTCCACTGTGTCGAACACCGTGTTGTCTCTTTTTTCTTTTTTTGTTGCGGAAAATCGTGCGGTGCGGATGAAGCGATAATTGTGTTTCGATGGCTGTGGCATGCAGGATGTTTTGTCTACCCTGTCACTGGTTCTGAGCGTGCGACACTTTCGTACGGTGACAGACGATTTATTTCCACCGTGTCCAACACGGGTGTTGTCCTTTTTTCTTGTCGCGGAAAATCGCGCGGCGCGAATGAAGCGATAAAATCCTTAAACGTCGGCCAAGATGAGAAAGAAACACAGAGGCGACAAACAGAGACGAGCTGAAAAAGTGGCGAGACAAGACGGACGATATAGATGAACGATCTATAAGGTAACGTAATTCGCGCGATCTCGATGATCGCTTGAGATAAAGGAAACCGAAATGATACGGTGCTGGGTAGCTTTTGTCCCTCGAGCGAGTAGAAAGTTGAAGTTGCTGTTTAATCGACTTCGAGGAACATCATCCGGGTATCGCTCTACAAAAGGACCTTCAGGAAAGATCAAGAGATTCTTGGGAATCCGTGGAATTCCGTGTGGATAGTACGGCAGTCCGTATGTTAGCGGAAATCGATTCGGTTGGTAAAAACACGCGACTACGTTCGATTAATCCTTAAATGGCGGCGTGTGTATTATTTACGACCGGTAGAAAGTACTTACACGACTCGACGATGATTTTTCATGAGAGGGGTTACGCGATACTCGAGTTTCTTTCTCGAGACACGTACTCGTGCGATCGCACGCCTGATAAAATAATTCCAAGCTTTCAGTATATCAAAGTAAAAGGAGCTTCGTAGGAAACAGTCAAGGTAAAGGGACAGCCACGCTCAAACGATGTTTTTGTAGTCGCAAAGTGGTAATTCGCGATTAGAATGGGAAAAAAGTATAATACGATCGAATGCAGGTTGAAAACACGTGACACGAAATTTCCACAAAACCACCGCTTCGAATGCCGGGCGATGACGATGACCTTGATGAACAATTCGACCATGACCGTTCAAACTTCTTACCGTGGACTACCGGAATCGACCACCGACAACATAGAAAAACCGCGGAACAAACATTTCTCGAGAACAAAAAGAAATAAAAATCTAGGGGAAAAATGCGAAGAGCAGTGCTGCCAACGACGATATTTCAGAAATCACGACGAATCGAGTTAAAGACGCAAACGCGTTATTATGGCGGATAAAAGTCCGCGAAACTTGGCCCAGCGCAATGCGACAGAAGCACGAACGAAGAATAAAGGCGAATCGATTCAGCTCGTCCTCTTGTCACGATTTTATATATATATATTTTTATAATCGATTTTTATGTTTCTCTAACATAAAAACATAAAAAGAGAGGAAACAAACTTTCGACGCATTTGCGGCATCGATTTATCAACATCGACAAACTTTTATCCAAATTCAGTAATAGATATAACATAAGAGTTAACAACCTCCAAAACCCATTTAATTTCTTGACACGTCGGATCAGATCCGCAGGCTAAAAAGACATTACCCTTTAGATTTGAGCACTAGATTCAACTAGAATCAAACACACGATATAAATAAAATGAAAAATATAAATAAAAAAGAATCGACAAGCTTATTCGAACGACAGAAAAATGTTTCAACGAATTATTCCAGACCTGTGAAATGTCTATGAGAAATGAAAGATCCTGCGACAATCTTAACGTTAATCCTTCGCGTTTTGCACGCTCGAAACTCGTTGCAAAAATGCACAGGAAGCCTCCGTTTCATGTACAAAAGCGCAAAATCGAGAAATGAAAGTCATTAACACGAACTTGTTAATATTTCTCGGGAAAAGTCAGCAGATTGTTTAAAGAAACCGGAAACAGAATCGAAAACGATGCAATCCGCCTGCAGCAAGACTGAATGCTCGGCCGTATACGCAAGCTTCTGAAAGCAGACGAGTTCCGAGGGGAATAAGCGCGGCGGTACAAGCGTGTACAGCACGCTGAAAGGATGAGAAAGGCGTTCCGTGTATGTTTCACCGGCGACTTCGATTTCACCTTGTTGCGAAGTCCTTTGACCTGCGCTGGAGGCAACGCGTTTGGAACGTGCGACATAACGCTACCTTGTAGCGATAAATTAGAGCTCGTGAGCTCGTGCCGCGTTTACGGACTGTTTGACGTTTTTGCGGACACGCTTCCTCGTATGGTATTCAACCTGTTCCGTGTCGAGAGAAAAGTAAACGTTTTGGCATTTTACGCTCCAGCGTGCTCTGAAGTGCAAACATTTACATCGTGAGACATTTAATGCGTCATACACGTCACTGGCATTACACCTGCCGTCTGTCCAAGTTGCAGATGATCGGTACGACGTCATAGGAACACTAATAAAGCGATTCTTTGTATAATAATTCTCTAATTGGGTATTGTTGTTTTTATAGAAAAGAAAAGGAAGGAAGATACAAGCGGAGACAGTAGAAAACGTCAGACGATATCGATGTAGTTAGCAGAATGTTCTCCTCAAGATGTTCCGAACAAATGTGCCGTTTCTTTCAACTTTACATAATATGCATATTACACGGTCATCAGTTCGCCAACTTGTACTTTTCTTCCTCTCACCTTTAGTATTCGCCGAGTATCGTCGTCCTTCAAACTCAAACGTTCACTCTCGTAAAGCAACTTTCCACGATCACGCTCGGCTCGTGTATTAATCTCTGTGCAAACTCGACGAGAGAAGACGCAGTCCCCTCCGTGAACCTACTGCGATTACTCTTAAACGCGACACGTGACACGCGATCGGAACGACATCGCGAAACCAGTCAGAATCATCGACGAGATTCACCGAGCTTCGGACATTAAATCGAGATCAGACGATATCGTGCGCTGCGAGAACGACCAACAGGAACAAGTAATATCGTCTTTCACTTTTATTACTCGTTAGAGTTTAATAAGAAAGTCTAACCTGTTTCTCATGAATTGTGATAAAACACAATACAGGGTGACTCAGGCTTAGAACCGAGAGCCGTCCGAAGCAAACGAGTCTAATAAAAGAATCCGAGGCGGACGAAAATGTAACGGTAAGCAGCCTTAGCCATCGGCAAGAAAGCAACAAGAACTGTGCAACAAACTTCGAGGTAGTCGTGGTCTCTCGTGGAAACCGGGGAAAGAGAAGCGTAGCAACAGAGAAAGGACAAAAAATCGGTTCCTTGGGGCTGCTTGCAATTAGAAGACCCAACGAGAGAGCCGGCGGCGACAGACAACCGACGCGTGTAAAAGGATTTTTGCGAGCGAGCCGCGTTTCTAAACGACCGTTAGAAAGATCATGGAAAGAATGCGCGGCTCGCGGAACGCTCTATATCCTTTAAAGCGTTTTGTCGCGATCGGCGCGTTTGTCACGGCTATGCTTTGCCGAGCGAGAGAAATTATCTGCTCTCTAGCGATGCAACAATTATCAGGTCATGCCGGCCACGCTGTTTTTCAAATCGATGCCTCCGCTTAAACAGGGTGTTGAACTAGTCTTTTTTATCCGCCTACAGTTACGTTACATTCGCTTGTTTGTATAAAAAAGGATGGTTTAATTATCGCGTTTGCTTATTCCACGAAAAAAGTTCAAAGTAATTTCTTTCTAACAATAAACGCTCCATCGCTGTGTAGATCGTGAAGAAAGATATTTCTTATGTTCACGTGGCAGTAATATTCGGACGCTTGTTTGCGTTCCGCGATCTAGCACTTTTACTAGGAACAGGTGGAACTGCGAGATGAATTTATTTCGTATAATTATTTTGTATAATTAGCGGCGGGAGAAATTAACACGAACATTTTTGTACGATACACGGTGATCGTGAGCGAAAGAGAAGCGTTTAAAGCGCAATAGCGAAGGTTTCGTAGCGCGATACTCAGAATACCATGAAGCCAGCTGTTCATCACCTGGCTCGTTGCAAGGATATTAAGCGTATCTCTTAATTTGCGAAGAAACACGAGGCACCTTGAAAGTCTTCTTCAAGAACGCATTATTCGTCGGCGTTATAACTCACGGCGGAACGCGTTGAAAGGAAAGTTTTAACGACTGCATCAGCTGCATGTGGAAACACCGAGGAAAGAGCCTCGTGTACTTCTGATGGCTAGATACTATGATACTCCACGTCGTTGGAAAGAACTGCCAAGTCTCGTATCGAGATCGACACCTTGTTTCATTTTTTATATCTGCGGCGACTCTCCTACGTTTTCTAGCGGAGAAATTCGCTTGATTTACTTTAAACGCAATTTTCACAAACGGTCATTCGCTTCTGTCACTTAACGTTTCCGATTAATTGTCTGAATTTTTAACTGACAATCAGTGGTTTACCGTACACCAAACTTTCCTAGCGTCTTCACAGATATAACAGTTCTACATATCTGAACTAGAGATTTTTATATTAAGTTGTCCGAAAAGTATCTTTCTTTACAGACACGTCTTTCACAACGACGCACGTTTATACAAATATGAAACCTAATCTGTCGAACGTTGAAAATAACGTAAAACGAAAAATATTGTACATCCGTTAGTTCCTTCTAAAACGAAAGAAACTTTTCGGACGACCTAATACATTTACGTGAGATTTACAGATGCAAAAATGGACAGGATGCGCGCTATATACGAGATCCTAAAAAATATTCAAAGCGAACCACTCGTTATAGTCTTTAACAGGCGAAACGAATCTCTGCCTGTTCCATTCCTATTTCTTTGACCGCGTCCATAAAAATGCAAATTTGCGGTCTAATCGCGAGCACACGAATCTGCATAAACACGCGCGGTCTGATAACCAGTACGTGAACTACAAGCTAGCGAATAAACTCTCATCATGATGATCCATATACGACTTAGAAACAAATCGACGGTTTCCATGGTTCGTTAAAAAGCACTTTGACTGCCACGTCGAAATCACATGTTTCGCCCACGACGCCACGGGAGTATTTTTATTATTCAAAGCACATAATGGCAAAATAATAATAAATTGACGATGCGAGACAACATTCTTCCCCAATGCACCGTTTCTCTTATTGGTGGCCACGGGTGGACCACCGTGGCGCCTTGGTAACAGTTGATAGCGACATATCGCAACAAGGATTCGTTCATTTCAACAAACCATTCGCGTTCGCTATTTCTTTGTAAGCAAAACGTGCAGAATATATCGTTGAAACGCGTAGAAGATATTAGTAAACGGTATTTGCTCATTCTGTATATAATATTAAGGTATGTTCACACTTGTAACTTCGATTATACGATTATAAAGCAGCGTTTACGATTATTTTCTAAGCTGCGTTTATAATAATATTCGTAGATTACCCCTCAAAGATATGGACGCAAACACAGTGCACCGTTAGATGCAAGGTTTGTTCTCATTCTTTTTTATCGATGTTCTAATAAAAATGTTTAATCGTTCAATGGGGCACTTTTCATTTCAAAGTATCTTCTATTTATCGGTTATGTTCAAAGTAACCTAACTGGCAATTTTCATTCAATTTTTATAATTGTAAGTTCAAGCGCTCCGGTCACCGATGACACCATGGCGTCACAGGAGAAACCGTTGCTGGTCGTACATGACCAACGTGGCAGTCAAAGTGTTAAAAAGTCGAACATACATGGTTTTTTTCTAGCATCCGATGGACACCATCTTCTAAATACTCCAGGAACGTACTCGATAAACCGTAAGAGATGTAAGCGATGGTCATCGAACTCGAGTATCGCGTTCTCCAACGGCGAATCCTCGATCGAATCGCGCGTATCTGCGAGCGGCGTAATAATTGAAAGATTCAATTCAATCAATAATGCTATTCATCGCGCGGTTATAATGGATTGGAAAGGTACGAAGGTTAAGAAAGTGGGTTCCGCATGAACTATCAGCAATAAACCATATTCAGCGAACGTACCTTCTGTGCTTCTTTCGCGGGACTGGATAAAATCAACTGGCTGTTTTGCTGATCGTATCGTTGCCAGAAGGTGAGAAATAGATCTTGTGTAATAATACTTCAAGGCGAGAGATAATAGGACGGTCGTGGAACACAATTAGTGTGTCTAATCTTAGGCCTTATGCGAGAATCGTTTGAAAAAAAAAAAAGAAACGGAAGAAAAATAGAAAAATAGAAAAACTCGAGACACGATCGACTTCGAGGGAAACAATGATCGGATCGGGCTTCGACGATCGAGGTGCAAGATCGAGATGAATGTTCGGGTGTTTTGTAAAAGGCTCGCTCGAGTATGCTCGTTCTCGCGTCGGAATTGCATCTCGTTGTAATAAGATTAATGTTGCGTGGTTTACGGGAATAATCCATGATATCAGGATTGTCGAAGGTATTAGAGGATGAAAAGGATCGCTGATTATTTCAATTGAAGAGACACGAGTCACATTCGGCGATTTCTTTAGAGCTGAGGAATGTTTTTAGCTCGATATCGTGGGACGAAGTGGGTCTTTTTTTTATACTATTCTAGTCAAAGGTTATAGAGAAAAAATATTGGCCATATTTTTGGTTCTTCATAGAGGAAAGAGTTGTAGATTTAATATGTAGATTAATATCACTCAAATTGTTTTTTCTTTTTTATTTAATTTCGGGATTAAATTAAATTAACCTTCGCCGTCCTCTTGAGTATTCTAAGAATATCAAAATAATCTTCCTTTCTTTTAAATTTCCGACCATTCATCGGCTATTTTTAAAAGACTGTTACCGGTAGAATAACAAATAGGATACGAGAGATCGTTGCTTTCTCATACGAAAATCAGGATGGTGAAAGATTTTAAACCTAAAATTATAAACGTCGTTTCCCATGTTTCTAACAGTTGTGTCGCGAATTCTCGACCAAAGAACTAACTAAGAATTAACGCTCAAAGTGGAGGAGGTTTAATAGATCGAGCGTTAGAGCAATCTGGCACTGTATTTGCACTCGTTGTATAAAAATAACGCGTGATGTTATAAACACGACGGTGGTAAGATCTTGTTGAGAGTGAAGTATTTCACCCGCACGGTACGATGTCTGATGATGAACTGTCCTAGTATGTCGCTGATTCTCTTCCCCAGCCGTTGGGTCTCGTCCGTCCGTCGTGCCTTCCCAACCAGGGTTTTCCCTGACCTTTGAGTCCTTAGTTTTACAGCTGGAGAAGGACAGGTAATTCGGAATTTCCCAAAGAAGAGAATGGATCTGTCCGTGCCATAAATGGACGGCCACTCAAAATTCCGAACAGGTTGTCTCTATTCTACTGTATAATATCTATTTAGTGATCTTATCAAGTATAACTTGGTTTAGTAAAGTCACACTATTTTCTGTACTGTTCTCACCTCTTAAACTTTCTTTTGCCCATTAGTGCGTATTTAATGCAGCGTGTTCATGACGGCCGGTCATGATACTTTCCTCTTTTATTTATTTTACTTTCGTACCATCTACTTAAACGACAAAATATCGAGCATTAAGGAGCCCAAAGATCTTGGATAAGGTAATGATTTCGTAAATAAGTACGCTTTTAATAACTTCTCTTCGGGTGTCAATTATATAGTGGTTCTTGATTAAACTGGCTCGACTTGTTCCCCAAATAAGCTTGTTAATCCCTTTTTGTAATATTGCGCGTGTGAATATACCAGCTTATCGAAACGACTTGTTTTCGTGGATCCACAAGTACAGTTCCAATTTATCGTCGATCTTCGCGATTGTGTGGACGTTTCCAGAGAGGATAAACCTATCGGAAAGGGATTATCGATTTGCATAGCCGATAGAGAAAATATATTGGACATTTGTTTCAATATCAATGAACAAGTTCGTTTGTACAAAAAGTGGCCTCGCGGAATATCACGGGAGATTTCCTTGACTTATACTATAGGTCAACCATGTACGCTATTATTCTTTGTCTAAAGTGGATTGCTAGCTCAAGGCCATTTCACCGTCTGTGAACATGACACGAGTGACTCTTTCTTTTATAAACTGGTTACACACTCCAATTGTGCCTGGATATTGCGCTTTTTCTTTCGAACGTATACACCGAAACAACATTTTCGAACTAGGTCGACAAATTACATTAAAACAATAACGAACGTAACGTAAGGTAACAGGGTAACCTAATAACGTTTCAGTGTGTACAATGTGTGCGCGTAATGGCATTATTATAATACAAATTTATATCCGGAGAAATTTAATTGGATATCATCTGGATATTAAACGGATTGCGTTGCATTAAATAATTTGATATCAGTTTGAGCGCAATTATCTTGTTACAAAGCATACTTGTATAAGACCATATGGATGATACGAAGGCGCCGATATACCGATAGCAGAAATTTTTAATACATCCGAGAATTGCTGCACGAAAATGAAAAATGTTCGATGGAAGATTAAAACCGGGGCCGAAAAATTATACCGCGATGTTAAAATTGCGAAAACAAGTTTACGATTTACCATATATTTTCCACGCTTTTATTTTAATTTAATACGGTATCACGAAATTTGATCTGTCTCGCGTGTTATAGATATCGTTTCTGACAACCGTGATGAATTACCGACACCTCGCAGAATATGTTAATATAGGTAAATTACCTTGCATCGTATAATAAATTATGTTACGCGTTTCGTACGATTCCTTGTTTATTTCAGCGAGATGGCCAACCCACTCTCTCATTATCCCGTCTCACGTTTTTACAAATATTCGCCTCTCGGTTACCATTTCTCGAAATCACTTCCACGAATACACAGCCCTTAAACAAGTGGAGAAAAATTCGCGGCAACTTGAGCACAGAGCCGACACATTAACGTACGCAGAAATCATCATCTTAAAACTCACTCGTATAACTTGGTCTTACGATCGCGTCGTAAACCGTACACCTAACGCGGACCTGGCGCACCAAAAATCCCATAAACAGGCGCTTAATCCTCTCGCAGAAGTCGCAATAATTTCGAAAACGAGTCCTACAACCGTCATTTCTCGTAAACGTATCCGGATCGATCGCGAAATTGAGATCACGTCGCCCTGGAACGCCGAAACCTGCTAATTTCAACGGTGTGATCCGGTTGTGATCGTTGCGGCTGGCGTGGTTTCCGTGACGTTTTCGACGGAAATGAAATCGACGGTGGCCGGATACTTGGCCCGTTGAATTATCTCTTCACGTAGCAGCCAGCCCCTGTCGAAAACGTACTC
The DNA here is from genome assembly GCA_014737535.1 of Bombus cullumanus. Taxonomy (NCBI): domain Eukaryota; kingdom Metazoa; phylum Arthropoda; class Insecta; order Hymenoptera; family Apidae; genus Bombus; species Bombus cullumanus. The sequence goes on along the minus strand of JACXIX010000044.1, from coordinate 3,180,209 downwards.
GGATAATTGGCGAGCTCGCGAGCTCGATATCCGGCTGGATACACGAAATCCTCGGCCAGTCTGACCCCATTACTCGCCCGTCATCCTCGTCCGCTCCTCCTTTTTTCGACACTTTACGCGTGCCTCGACAGGTCGACTCAATTTTCGACCGGCCGTTTCTTTCGGGCCCGTTTCACCTCGATCTCGTTTCGACGGATGACGTGCCGCGAGATCGTGCGAAGATATTTTTGCCCGTACGTTTCCAACCGATTATCTTTCCATGCGTTTCTTCTCGCAGACGATGCTGATGTTACACGCTCGAACACGTTGCGAGATTGTTCGACGTTGTACGAACCGCGTATACCGCTGTCGCCATTACATTTCGTTGCCATGTTACGATTATATATATTCATGCAAAAATTAAATAGTAAATGGGATAAGCCTGGTCAGTATGCGTAAACAACAGTGGGGAGCAAGGAAGTTTGACAATTTTGAAATAAAGTTGCAAGTCTGTGACACGGTGCTAAACGAATTCGCAAGAGTACGCGTACGATTCGATTAGGATTTGACGATTTTGATGCAAGCAGCGAGAAAGCAGATGTACAACGACGCGCGTGAGGAAAGTTCGTGGAGATCCAGATGATCTCATAGGAGCGTAAAAATTTCTCAACTCAAGAGGTCGCCGGCCAACCGACGATACCGTTAACCAGCTTGAATAGGAAAAGCAGATCCGCTAAAGTTGTTCGAGAGTGAAGCGATTTAAGGTTAAGCTGACTCATGATCGGATTGCAATTACGATCCGCGAAAACCGTTCCATCGATCGATTAGAAAATTCCACGATATTTTTACGTCTGTATTTGTAACTTCGCTGAGATTGACAGAACTTCGATAAGCTTTTCGTTAAGTTTTTCGTATAAGCGATAGTTTCGTTTCGAGTATCCGGCGATTCTACGTATTCGCGCGACGTAAAGAGGAAAGAACCTATTTCTGTAGTTGGTATCACGAAAATCGCATAAGGGTGGTTAAATTGCAGGGGCTCGAGGCGAACAAAAATGTAATACCAGCGATCTTTCACGAACGAGCGTTGCTTATTGCGGCAACAGGCAAACGGAAGATTGGCCTGCCGGTAACTCGGTAACTCAGCTAAATGTCAAGGATAGTTTGAATTATTCTTTTGCTTTTTGCGTCGCAGCGCTGCGAACGAGCAAACTTTTCTACGCTATGAACCCTACTACGATTGACGAATGATATTCATTGATATTTTCCACGTGAAACAATCGCACGATTGCCTCGTTGCAAGTTGAATAGCCAACGTTTTATAAGCTGTGTTCTTGTCATACTACAAGCGTGTAAACGTCGATCACTGAGCCTACTTTGATAAATCGAGTTTAGACATTTTCTAATTGCAGCATCCAGCAACCTTTCTGTTCTCTATATTTCTGTAATTTACTGCGTCCTTTGTGTACGCAGTTCTGCGCTTTCCAGAAGTATGCACGCGCCTACCCACAAGTACTCGTCGAAGACGCGAAATTTATTCAAACGTCCGTACGAAAAGGTATAAAGTACGGAGGAATGCAGATAAACGCAAAGTCACGGGACGCTCGCGATGAACGCAACGTGGAAGACTGGTTTTTCCAGGCGTCGTTTTGCGCAATGCGATCTAGTTCCGTGGGCGACGATAGGAAAGCGGAGGTGGAACGACCCTAAAGTTTCAGCAACGATCATTCGGTACGATCGGCCCGAGGCGAGTCGGGAATGATCGAATCGTGAATCTCTCGGCGCGGTCTCGCAACGATTTCACGATGCAAAAAATCTCGGACGGAGAAACGGACGACGAAATCGAATAACGAGAAGCCATAAGCATCGCCGGTTCCGCGAATTCGCGGCCTTTTTGTACACGCAGCGACACCTGTTTTCGCTTTTCTTGCCGATCGATCGCAAACGCCACTTCCTGTTTCTCGGTTTGCCGTAACTTTGCTTTTTCTCCTTTCGAGTTTTGCGAGCAAATTGTTCAAATGGAATAAGTAATTAGACGATAGTTAACAAAGTAGAAGTAGCTCGTGATTTGATCACTTTACCGAACCTTCCTTTTTTCTCTACGAATATTTTTATCTCTATAAATATATATATATATATATATTTCTTTTATTTAAAGAGTAGCTTTATTTTTCTATCTTATTCGATTGTCGGTCGGACTTTTGTCTTTCGTATCACAACACGATGATAAATCTATCTAATACACAAGTTACTAATATGCGCATATAGACAGGTAAATTAACCGCTGCAACTTAAAACTTTCTTTTGTCCGCTACCGTACACCTAATCGCTCCGATCTGTTCACATTTACGACCATTACAGATACTTGCTGTCGTAATTTTGATTCATTCCACGAAACTATTCCGTATCTCATGAGGAATGTATCGCACCATAAATATCTTTACTAAATGCCATCGTTTGATGTATACAAATTATCGGTACACTAATCCTAACGGCGTGCGATTCTTTTTTCTTCCAATTCCACGCACGAATACAATAAAATCAGCGTAACGGGTTGTGTCTTCTTTTCTTCTTCTTCTTCTTCTTCTTCTTTTTTTCTTTTCTTTTTTCGATCTTCCTTTTTCGTTTTTGGTTATTACCGCGTTTTCAATCACCGTGGTTGCTTCATCCGTGCAACGGTGGAATTTTAATTACGTTGTAGTAAAGCAAGATTGATGCCACCGCGTACTAGATGAAATACAAAACACGTTGAGTAATAAATGCACGGTGATAATAAGCGCATGAAAGACAGTGAGAGTTTGATCGTGCAATATGATGATCATTACGCTGACATTCCTCTGGCTCGAATTAATGAAGCGGAGACACTTGACGATTATATACTGTTGCCTGTGATAGATCACCGGCAATACGAGCATAGTACGCATTGTGCTGAACTTGTGATACATTCGACGTGTAATTGTAAATACGATTTCGATTACGATAGCCTGCGAGGTATTTGCAACGAAAGGAAACACGAATCTGTGTCACAACCCAAATTGTCGAATTATGTTTGTTACCGTTCCGATGTTTCGCACGGCAAGTACATTTTCATCGTCTTTTTGTTTCTATTCTCGTTTTACGATTAAATAGAAGAATTTTTATACGACGTAGAATACGAAGAAAATATTCCATTGGAAAAAGATGAAAATGTCAGGTCCAGTGACACGAGTTTGTCAGCTGAAGCTGACAAATTTGAAGCTGATAAATCGATCAAGTTTTATTGGAAACCAGAGATGTAATTATTAAGATTTGTGTATCAGGTTGTCCGAAAAGTTTCTTTCGTTTTATCAGGAAATAATAGACAACGTTTTTTCTTTTATATTATTTTCGTACGATCCATTTTGTTCCGTTGAGATAAACACCGCGACATTTCACGAACTTGGTTTCCCATTTGTACGAAGGCGCACTGTTGTAAAAAACACGTTTGCGAAAGAAAGACACTCTTCGGACAACCTAATAAGATCCTCGATATTTTGTAAACGCCGCGACGAGGAATCTTTCGAATATCTCGAAGGGGATGAAAATACATTTCCAAGAATAATCATTTTCCATGGACAAAAATAAAGCTGAGTGATGGACAAGGATGTGTTTATTCACTGGTATTTCACTAGACGCGCTTTTTATCCGCCATGCAATCTCGCAAAATCGCTAATAATAAAGTCCCGTATATAGGAAGTCGAGAAATGCCTTGAAGAACCTTGTAACGTACGTCTGATTAGAATTTTCTATCGATTACCACACTCGTACGTACATCAGCCAACGAATAATCGTAAAATACTTCGTTGGAAATATGACATAATAGCCTCATAACGCACATGGCCGTGTTTGTTACAGTTGCGTTAATCACCCTGTATATCGTGAACTTTTCTACGACAAACGATCAAACGCTTTCATCGGTCAACGTAATATCGAATTTATTGGGTTTACCATTGGGTCATTACCATCTAATGACAAAATCCGCAATCAGTTAATTGCCAACTCGATAGTATTTCAATTCCTCGATTCGTCCCTTCCTACGTACATCGAAAATGGAACAAGTCCGCGTTTTCCTTGCCGAAAACTTTGCCTGCTATTATTTATCTCTCGCCTAAGTTATCGTTACGCAAAGCAGAACGTTGTAGAGCATTAATCAAAATGATACATCGTGTTTCGTACATGGTATACTCGCGTGGAACAAAAATGACATCACGTCCTGAAAAAGAGCGTTGGCAATTTCGACAGGGCAGATCGTTCGTTAGATACTCGCGAGGATTAATGATAGCAGCGATTCGGCGAGTTGATTTTCTGTAGGACCGTGCGTTGTACCGAAAATAACGGAGACCCTTGGACCGACGGAGAAAGTGTAATGTTCTTAGCGATATCCGGCTATCGATCTACTTCGGAATCGATCGATCGTTACCAACCCCCGATGTTCTGCTGCGGCGTAAGCATGTACTCACGTACGTGATCATAGATAAAGATCCACTTTCGCCATCTGCGGTAACGGGATAAAATTCGTCCTGGCGATAGCAGCAGTGACGACAGGATAAAAGCGAATCGATGAAACGAACAATTTCATTCGACCTGTTCCATTATCTTTTCTCCTTTCTTCCATTCTTTTTCTTTGTTTCTTTCTTTTTAATAGGCGTTTTCTTTTTATATACAAATTGTCCTCTTCAAGCATGTTTCAGAGCAGATCAAATTTCTAACAGACGTATAATTACGTTTTGGATAAGGAGACGTACAGATAAGCGATTCTGATCGTAGAAATTTGTATCCCCGTCTCTCGTCTAAATTATATTTTTGTTTCGTTGGAAACGAAACTCGAAGAATGCTTCGTTATTTTCAGGAAATAAACGGCAGCAGCGATAGAAATCCCAGACGTTTAAGAGTTTGCAAAACCATCGGAAGGTAAAGCGCGAATACTGAAAATCTTCGTAACGATATACCGGTTGATCTGCGATTTGCCTAAAAATGCTTTGCCTTTATTAAGGGGCTCTAGAGTCGATAAAGATCGCTAAGATCCACTAGGATCTACGAAGCTTGCGCGCGATCGCTTCTCCGTGAACGCGGATGATGTATCGCGATTGCAGGCCTCGGTTTCGTAACGCGGATCGACCGTTCCGTCCTCGGACATCCGGGTGGCGAACGGCCCTCGATCAATTGTTATACGCCGTGGCTGGCATTTAGCCGCGCGACTCGCGTCTGCACTGTTGCCGCATTAATTTGGTACGGTGCGTTGCTGTAGGATAGCTCGCGGAAAAGAAGTTGCGCAAGCCTATGCCGCTCATGCCTCGTACCACCGGCGCAGCGCCTGTACAGGCTGATCCTAGCGATTGGGCCATGAATATCTAGTTCTATGAATACTCGTTCCGACTGCGGTTACGAACAGTGAAAGAAATATCGCGCGTAATCGATGGTTTATGACGTAAAATATTCGCCGATATCCCTTTTCGTGGAAAATGTCGAATTTAGAATTTCCGATTGAAGTTGTTGCGCCAACTATTGGGCTGGCAACTAAGTGATTGCGGATTTTGTCATTAGGTGGTATTGGCAAAATCCGCAATCACTCAGTTGCCAGACCAATACTCGTTTGATGCGTAAAAATCCCAGGTTCGATAATAACGATCGATCTCATACTCCTTTAGGAAGAGGCGAATAAACTATCGGGCGATTAGAGGAAAATGAAACGGTGATAGACCCGGTTATTAGAATCTCGCTATACACACAATATTCATGCGCAACGTCCCCGGTCTTTACGTTCTCCCTTCTCTGTTTCACAGCGTATGCCTGTCTATCTTCTAGTTTCTCCATCCTTATTCCGTCTCTGTCTGTGGCACGGTTTCTCCTTCGTTCAGTGATTCAAGGGAGTCGATCTGCGTCGATCGTGCTCTCTGTTTCTATCCCACTGTCTCCAAGAGTGTACGGTTGATCGTTGCGCCGGCTAGCTTCGCTACGGTGAATTTATACACGGCCACGGTGCGTTCCCACGCCTAGAACATGCGAAAGAACACTAGCTCTTCGGCCTAATGCCCGCGTTGGTGCCGATCCTATTTCACTGGCCCGTCGCCTAAGAAAACGCGGAAAATCTGGGACACGGCGTCGCGGTATGCGCCATTGTCCCGCGATTTTATGCGATTCGATCTCTGGCTGCACCAAATCGACAGCACGATGAATTTTCTTTATGAAAAATTTCACTACTGTTCCTCTAATTTGTACCAATACGGTTATTCGGTTAGATCAGTCGATAAATTATATTTTAATATCCTGTTACATAAAAATGACGTATCTCTCACCACGTTTCATACTTTATATTTTTATACCATGATCATTCAAAAATTTTGATACTATCTTTAGATGAAAAATAGATTGGTAATGTTTACAAATTCGTTCGATTGAATATTAAAACTTCGTTCGAATAAATGGTATTCGTATAAACGAAGCTGTATCGTATAAAAAAATAAATATCGAAGATACTAGAAATATTGGACAAAGTATTCCAACAAAGGGCAAATGGACTCCACCAACTGACGAAAATTTCAATTCTATTTTCCAGGTGATTCCCCGAATTCAAGGATGCGGTGGGCAAGGAGACACGCCAGCTACCATCACTGAAATCCACCTTTTACCACCTGAAACCTGCGACTGCCAGCCTAACAAGGCCACCTCGAATTCGATCCAGAAACAAAAACCACCACGAGGACGAAGTACCAAAACTACCCCATGGATCTAACGGAGGCATTCGCCCCAGGAGGGGGTGGGGAAGATCTGCCAAAGACCGATTTCTTCGACTTCGTCGTCTCACCGCCACCTCATTGTGCCTCCACGGACGGCGTGTCCGACGAAGAAAGCTTCCTGCATCGTACCACCTGCAGAAGCATCGGCTACCTCCAGCAAGGTCACGAGGAACACGAAACTAATCGCGAATTGCACAGCTCGCCGTTCATCAAAGAAACCAACAACAACACTCTGACGGCACTACCACCAGTCTCAACGATTACTGGCTCCCTCAGCCACCATCACCACCATCACCACGTGAGGACGCACCATAGCGCCTGCAACGTTCAACAGAGCAACGAGCAAACACCGATGGATCAGTCGGATTGTGATTATTGGGGCACGGACGAGAGCAAAGAGCAGACCTGTAATATACTCTTGGAAGACCTGAACAAGTACTGCTGGTCGGCCCACGCTAATGCTCAGAGCCACGGGAATGATAACGTGAGCGTTCATCAAGGTTCTAACGAGCATCATCAAGGAGTAGGTCGAGGATGCTCGGCCAACGACAGACAAAATACGGACGGCGCGATTTACACGTTGACCGTGTTGAACAACGAAGCCAACTCTATGGATGCATTAGATTGTTGCAAGAGTCCAGCGCCCACGTCCAGCGATTCTTGGTCTCTGCGACCCAATTTAGACCTGGACGCTATACTGAGCATGGAACCTGCGTCTACCGAACAGGAACACGATCAGACCAGCAGCGTGACCGAAGTGTCGCGGACAGTCAACGACAGGTTTCATCCAGATCGTTTCTCTGTTGCATCCTCCCAATATGCTACAGACGACAGCGGATTTGTCGAAAGTAAGGAATTATGCGGCCGAGGATCGTCCAGTGGTGGCAATTGCACAGGGGGCGATAATAATAACGATTGGAAGCTTTCTGATCAGAATCTGCAGGAAGCTGCGGCCGCAGCTGCGGCTGCTGTCGCGGTTGGAGCAGGCGACTCGGCGGAGAGTCTTCTAAGAAGCGCTCTTCAAGGAAAATTGTACACAGGTCCGACTCAAGTAGTTTCGTCTTCCTCGCCGTCCACTCAAGGATCCACTATATCCATGCCGGTGACGAGCAACGCTGGGTTGCAGATAGTGTCCGACCAACAACCGCAGCAACAGCAACAACAGCCTCAACAACAGCAGCCGCAGCAACAACAGCAGGACGAATCTATGCATACTTGTACCGATGAAGATCTGTTGCTGTCCCAGTTAGACCAAACGACCTATCGTCCCGGTGATTACGAGAAGCTGAAGAGCATAGCCAACGAAGTGGTAGAGTCGTACTGCAGTTTGGAGCCCGTTTGCAACGTGTCTGCGACGACAACGGTTATGTACACGCTAGATCCAACCAGTGGGAGTCTGGGAACGATAACTCTTCCCGCGGATCTGGGCCAAGTTAGCACTGTTACGGTAGTAACAGCAGCTCAGCAGGATGTTCTACAGCAACAGGCTACTCCTCGAACCGAAGTGGAGCAACAACAGACAACCAACCAGCTTCAAATAGCTCCGTCCAGAGTGGTTACAACTAAAGCTCCCAAAAAGTACTGTCGACGTACCAACAGAAACAGCAGCAACTCGAACGCAGCCAGCAACGGCAGCAGTGGTTCAGAGACCGGTGGAAGCACCAGTGGAACGCAGCAAGGCGCTTCCGGCGGTTCTCCAGGCAGCGTCCAACGCAAGGAACGTTCGCTGCACTATTGCAGTATCTGCAGCAAAGGCTTCAAGGACAAATACAGCGTCAACGTTCACATCAGAACTCACACCGGCGAGAAGCCTTTCGCCTGTTCCTTATGCGGCAAGAGTTTCCGACAGAAGGCGCACTTGGCAAAGCACTATCAGACCCACGTGACGCAGAAGCCCAGTGTCCAGCAACAAGCGACCGGCAGTAGCACCAGCAACAGCGGAAACAGTGGGAATCCCAGTCCATCCGGCGAAACGAGTAACTCGACGACGAGCAGCGTGACAAATAGGAGTCAACCGCACCAAGTGTCCGTCGATCCAGCGGGGACCGCCTGTAATCCACCCAGTTAGTTGCATTGGGAGGACCAGACGGCCCACACCCGGTTCCCAGTGTCCAGTTGGACGCGTTCGATCGTTGCTACTCCATTTTCTATTCCCGGTGGCACGGTGCGGATTTTGCACGACGGTGATGGTCAACGAAGGATACACCGTGCGAGTCTTCCTCTATTACTATTCACTTCTACGTATCTCTCTTTCTGTCTCTTTAATTCTTGCTCTTCCCTACCCTCGTTTCTCTGTCTCTCTGTTTCTTCATACTCTCCGATTGCGATCTTCGTTCACTTGGAGAGACCGCGCGGGAATGATTTACGACCAGACAGGTCGCGGAACCCCCGGCACAGAGCGAACCATGACCAAGGATCGCGAGATTGGCCAACGTCCATGGACTAATTTTTAGACAGGCGTCTCGCGATCTCGTCTTAGAGAGAATTTCCTGCTGATTGGAAGAACGATCCGGGATATTTATTCGAGTTGCACGCGGCGGTGCTCACGAGTTACGCCAGAAAGAGCGAACTGGTAGCCGCTGGTAGCTGATCCACGTAAAACGCATGGGCTTCAGCGAGCCACGCCGCGGAACGCTCCCTCGAACGCTTTCCTTTCTAGGCGTTTCCGATATCGCGTGTGGTCGTTGCAAGAGATATAGCGATGTCGTAAATTTGCAAAGAAATAGAAGTTTATGGGCTTCGAGAATCGAGTAATTTCAGACGTTTTGAGAGACTGTTCGAGGACACTTCGAGAGAGGATCTAGAGCTTCAGTTAGGGTCGAGTGATGTCAAGTCGTTGTCGGTAGCAGTTTTTCCTTTGCTGCGTATTTTCAAAGATTTGTTTTCTGAAAGAGAAGATTACATCTATAGTGATCCATATAAGTTGAAATGAAAACTCATAGCCGAGATTGTGTATCAAAACTGTAAGCTTAACTTGTGTTGTACGAATTTTTCTAATTAACACATTTAAGCATTTGTTTATTTTCACGTTACGTTTGTCAAGCATTAACTTATTCCGAATTTATATTCTGCGAGCTAGGATTTTATCACATCGTTGGGTTTAGTAACGATGATCGAAGAAGACTAGGATAATTTGAAACAAAGGAGGTTCTTGTAATCGATGAATTTATATTCTGCAAGCTCAGATTTTATAACACGTCGTTAAATTTAACAACGATGATAGAAATTGCCTTTGAGAAACACGTGTCGGTACCACCGTCTAACCGAATCTAACGTTTCATTTTACGACCTCGCTATATCTCTTGCAGGCGCTGTACCCTTGTCTCACGCGTAACAACGTTTTCTTAATCGAATGCCGTCCTTAGAATCGCGATCGAATCGCGTGTCGTGAATTTATCCGCCGGAGAATGAAGCTTCCGGCGACTTCCATAGCTGTTCCTATCGCCGTTATAAATTTCTCCGTGTATCACTCGATTTTTCTAACGAATACGATCTGTGAATAGTGCACGCACCTGGAAACTCGCATTGGTGATGCTCGTTACGAGGCGTGTTACTCCGGTCGATAAGTTCACGACGATTAGGTTAAGCAGGCGAGCATAGATCGCCCTTTATTTTTTTATTCTCATAATTAATTATTCCTCGTTCGATATCGATTGATCCAGGTCGTTTAACGTGTCTTAGAAGAAACAATGGAGTAAAATGACGGGAAATGTAGAAGTATAAAAGCGAAGAGAAAAAGAGAGACGAATAAAGGTATGAAAACGCGAGTAAGAGAGAACTTCGAAGGATTTAAGTAACGTGGCGGGGAGGGGGGAAGTCTACTAAACGATCTTGAGCGATCAATTGATTTCGAACGAGCAGCTATAGTCGAATCGTCGATCGACGGTGGTTCAACGCGAAACGACTCGGTGAAATTGTTGTTCCTAAAACGACTTGTTTGCTGTTTCAAACGAGAGAGAGAGAGAGAGAAAAGAAAAAAGAAAAAAGAAAAGAAAAGAAAACGACCACGTCGACGATGATCGTACACGATGATCGATATTTAAAATACCGCTACGAGATATTAACGTTGAAGATATTTTACAGAGAAGATTCTTTTTCTTCTTCTTTTTATCCTCCTCCTTCTTCTACTTTCTTTCTCACCTCTTCTTTTTCTGTCATCCTTTGTTTTTCTTCTTTTTTTTATATATATATATATATATGTATACACACACAGAGACATATAGTAGACTATAGCGGATGTAACGTAGAAATCGGTAAGTATCAGAGTATCGAGAGAGAGATATATAAGAGTTTAGAAGTAATTAGTAGCACGAGCTGTGATTTAGATACATACTCAACGCGCGAGGCCGCGCTCGTCCCTGGTTTAACCTGGCGATCGCGTGTCCCGCCGTCTGTTATTCGTAAGAGAGTGAAAGCGAAACGTTCGACGCACGATTTTGCGAAGAATTTAACCTTCGAAACACTCTTAAAAAGCCTGATCGGTTCACACGAGCCTCGTTCGGATCCCACGGAAATTCCCCTTTCAGCTCTGTAAAGCTTCAAAGAGTTTCTTATCGCGAATTCTCAACTATACAAAACGCGCCGCACTCGTTTCGTTCGTTCGATAGATGTTGGAACCTGAAGCTGCCTGTGACATTCCGCGTCATCAGAAAAGCATTTTATAGTAGATTTCATTTCCCATTTTCTTTTCTCTCGCGGTTATTTCTTTGACCTTGCGGCTAATCGGCGAATACTTTTTCCTCGCTCGGAAGTTTATTAATTCGTGGATCGAGTCTGTCCACTTTGTTAATACGTTTCTCGTTTAAATGTAAGGACCGGACACCGTACAAAATCAATTGGCCGAAGACTGTTTATTCGTATCGAGTTGTAAATAACGTTGAGAATGATCCTTTCTGAAGTTTTATCGCTTCGTGGTCGATGAGTTCGCGCACCCTTGAATCTCTCATAAATACAGAAAAATTCTCAATATATACTGTGCAATCGACGATGAAAACCGTCGTCGAGATATGGCAGACGAAAGAGCAAAAGATTGAAGAGAGGAAACGAAACCAAAATAATTCACAGAGTAAAACGAACTACGAATTCGTTCCAACTTACAGTTAATAGTCTCGAGCAAGCAATTGATTTTGGACGAACAGTACGGCAATTCTTCCGCCGGTTCTTATCTTGATCCTCGTTACCAGTGGCTCAGAGAAGATAACTCCGAAAGAAAAGACAGGAAGAACAGGCTCAGCTATCAAGCAGACTTTTCAGCTAGAAACTGCCTTTGACCTTTCAACGATCGTTTCCCACGACTACAATTTCCCTGCCGAATCGTTAAGCGGCCAAACAATTAACGACCGTTTAATCGGCGCGGTTCCCTTGGTGTTCAAAGTCGCGTTGCTCATTGTCCTTTCGTGTTCACAGCCGTAAATCCTGTTCACTACCACGATGAGATATAGGCTCTTGTCTAATTTATATTTCAAAGCCTCTTTATTTTGTAATAATTCGTAGAGTAATTTTTATTTGGCTATTTATTGTAATGGTAATCGATCATTGGTTGTTATCTAGTTTTGCAGATTGAATAAAGTTTTAATACGAAACTATATTACAATTTTCCAATTTCTTTCACTGTATCTTATTTTCTCGTTAATCATTTCTCAATTCGTAAAGCGTATTTCATCGCCTGACGATACACGCAGCAACGTAGTTCGCGACGATTTTGTCGATCCTTTCGAATCTAAAGAAAACTGATCATTGGAACATTTATACCGATTTCTAGACGCAAAATATCTGCACGAGCAGCGAAACGATCCAACGATCCAAAGCCACTACGTTTGTTATTACGTCGCCAATCTGTCGCTACGATTTGCACGGTCAGAATTTTCAAATTTAGCGGTTCAAGCCATCAACATTTAGTTCGCAGTTTAGGTTGATACTTTCTCTTGCTCGATCTAAGGTACACGGTATTTTCTTACAGTGTCTCGTGATACGCAACAAACTCGATCGTTTTGCGCAAAGCAAACTGTTGAAGCATAGGTGACTCGATAATCCCATCTGGCTGTACGATGTGCGCGATACAGTTTGATGAATTCGTCAGTAAGTAAGAATTCCTCGTAGCTGTTTCAATTAATAATAATGACTGACAGAAGCCTGAAGAACAAGCTCTTAAAACCTCCGCCCTTGCCATAATTGCAAGAACTTGTAGTCGCTGATCGAAAAAATTTCCATGCGAAAGCTGCCAACCAACAGAATGTGATATCCGTATGATTGGCTTCGAGTACGAATAATGTCTTTGAACTAAAGTAAGCAAGCAATAAAGCAGGATGACGTAAACTAGGCAAGAACTTACCGCTCATCCTGGTGTATATCGTCCTCCTTTTTCTCCGTCCTGCTTTTCCTATGAATATTCTCGGCGTGCATCTTTTTCTCTAGTTCTTACGCCATTGTGACGAGACGACGCGACGCCAGAAACGAGGCTGTCTTCGTTCGTATCGCGTTTTATCTTCGCTCGTAAACTTCGATTTCCAATTAACGATGTGCCGTTCACGATCCAAGGACGAGACGGTGTGAATTTCTTCTTCGGCCGAGTTGGCGAACCGAGTTCACGGGATAGGAACATAGATTCCACCGGTACGGACTATCGAATCCATTTGGAATTTTCACTGTAAAGAGAGAGAGAGAGAGAGAGAGAGAGAGAGAGAGAGAGAGAGGGAGAGATTTAATTGAGCTTTTCGATGTAAAGAAGTGGATCCGGTTGGTGGTGAATGGCAATGATCATTCGAGGGGAAAATGAAGTGGGAAATTGTTGGGCATGCTTTAGTAGAGCAATTTCAACCCTTTCGTTATGGGAACGTTAAAAGGACAGCAACTGTTGCGAAATAGAATTATACAAGACGCTGTCGTTGCTCGTTGAAATGATGGGAATGTATATCTTTTTTGAATTGCCTTTACGAAATTTATCTTGATAGCTTAAAGACGCGTTGCCAAATTACTTGCAAATTAGCGAGCGTAAAATCTCTTTGATCTTTTAGTATTAGAATATGCTCCTTTAAATTGCAAAAATAGACCGGTTTGGCGATTAATATAAATCAGCAGCTGTAGGCAAATTTATAAATTACGAACTCTGCCTGTTAACGTTTGCCAACTGAAACGTGTTAGAAACGTTTGATGTTCGAGCGAAATTGCGTCAGATTTTCGTGACCGTTTGGTAACGTTTTCTTTCGCGGATCGTCGATGAAATTTTTACGGGCCGATTCGTCGAAACATCGACTCCCTAGAAACCGTCTAGAAATCGTATCTGATCGAACAACGATATCATCGTTGCGCACGAAACACGGAATCGCAATCCTTTAGGGCATGAATTTCGGTATTAACGGAGAAAAGAAACTCGTTAACCTGAACGTGAAGTTGATATTATGATCGTGTATTAGGAAGGTAGGAAAAATATATGACAGGTTATAGAAGTAAAACGGTTTGTACAGGAGATTTGTTGCAGCGCACGAAGATAAAAGGTTTATTACCTTTTAATGAAATCACCGGGCTATAAATCTTAATTTCCTATTAAAAAACATGGCAATAATATATTTTACTATTTACCACGCGCACTATCACATACACTCGCTATTTAGATATCATTAGCCGTCTTAACGTTACAAGTCTTTCTAACGTTAGCACCGCTTTTAATCCGATTTAATAGACGTACTAATCGCAGTGGAAAATTTTGCATTGTCCGGCAAATTTTATCATCCTATCAGCTATATAATAGTTTGCAGTCTGTTTATAGTACACTGACGCGGTAGCAAAAAGTGCAATTACACTTTTTTCTTCTTTTTTTAATAGAACCCTAGATTTTTTCTTTCGTAAATTCAATTTATTAAATCGATTCCCCGTATCATCCTGCGTACAAAAGATAATAATAGGCTTCTGATGTAGAAATGAACTTTCAAAGAAGCAAAGGTCAGCTGACTAACGGATACCGTACAACGTATTTAGAGAAACGACTATTGCGTTGGCGTTTGCGATAAATAACGATGTCGTGAGAAGAAGATATCCAACAATGTTGCTGCAGAATTTTATAAAAGCACGGCTTTTATAAAATTCTAATTTTATGACTCGCTTGGACAGGTGGTTATACGAAGCTTCGTATGATTTCAGCAACGATCTATTTTTATAATTTACTAAATATTACCAAGCAACCTAATTTTCTAAATATCCAGTGACACTGACAATTAAAGGAACCTCCTGTTTGTATAATCAAAACTCGTATTCTACAAAAATTTATGATCGCAATAATCGATATTTTGTGAGAGACGTGTACATTCTAAGGTGACTTTTTTGGTTTCAAGATTGTCGTAAGGTACACACGAACCGCTTACGAAATTTAATTACTTGCGAGTAATTATAAACGCTTAGAAAATTAGTACTTCTCCTTGCTATTCTCGTTTTACAATTATTCAATTTTCGTTTCCTTTTTCGCAACCAGCTTAATAACCACTTTCATAATGTTTCACGAGACCGACCATAAAAGATTTACATTTATTCTATATAATTTGAATGAATATTTCACGAAACTTTCTATTAATTACAGCAACAATAGCCTGCTCATAAATCGATATTAGAATTACAAATCTACGAGTTCTCACTGCCCAAGGTAAATAGAATAATAAATTTAAAAAAAACTGAAAATTTATTCACGATCATTCGTATGACCGTAATTCTTTTTTTAATTTCTTTCTTCAAAATATTCTATGCTATAATCTTCGCCTTTCAAGTAAATAAAATATCGATATAGAAAAAGTTAGATTTCCATCTAAGATTACTGGCACGACTAAGATCTTAACGCGATATCTCTGACAAATTTCTATTCTTTTTCAAAATGTTTTATCCTACGCAAGCTGAAGAAGCGTGTTGCGAAACCTAGTTAATTTTCACGAAATTTACCTATCATTTGAACGATTTCCCGTTACACGCCGCGTTTCACGGTGGCTATGACTTTTACGAACTCTTACGGGCATAAAGAAAAACCGTGATTTTTAGAAAATTTACCACGCCGTTTACGATCGTCGCTGTTTCGCAAACGACACTGTGCAACAATTTCAACCAAGTTTTATGAATTCGAGCGCAACTTTCGAGGAATTCCCCGTCGTGCTTTTACGATTCCACAATCGATTCGATCGGACATTTTTACGAACTAACATGAAATGTACATGATTTTCAAAAAATTTATTCCTCGTCTTACTCTCTATATCGCGATCATTCGCAAAGCTTTTATGGTTTCATACAGGAGACAATTTACGGCTCTGTTGAAATATACGTCGTAATATTGCTATTATTTTTGCGTAATTTCATACCAACGACGAGTTGTTTGAATTATTAACCAATCAAGAAAAGAAAAAAAGATCTTCAAACATATTTTTTCGCGTTCACGTCGCATTTTTCCTGTGGTTACCAGTTAGCGGTTAGAACGGTCGGTTTCTGCAAAAACAACGTCCACTCTCTTTGCATCTTCATTCGCGGTCGGAGAATTAGACCAACAAACACGGTGTATTTTCAATTTTTCCTCGCACTTTCCTCCAACTCCTAGCCTAGCAAAGTTGATCGACGAACAGAGTCTCGAAATGTTCAGGATCACGTTCGTACGTGTTTCGCGAATCGTTCAGACATCCGGCTATCACGCCGTACATATATGGAAGGCAATCTTCTCGAAGAATCGTTCGGAAAAGTTGCTTCTGTTGCAAAGGACGTCGCTCTATTTGTGGTCATTCCTCTTGCGGTCGCGGAAAACTGGTAGCGGTTGCGGTTAAGCGGACGATTTGACGGATACTGCGAGACAATGTTATTCGCAGCGGCTCCGCTTGTGGTCATGAGATTAGTGTGCAACTTACACACAGGTTTTGGAATTGTTTCTCTTCGGATTGATCTTACGCAGGTAGATTTAGTTTCGTCGGGAATCAGCCTAAGTGACTTGTAGATTGCCAGTGTTGGTGGCGTTCGTGGGTTTAGAGGTGCGTTTCGCGTGCCAAACGTTCTAGTACATTTTTCTTCTCGATCATTTCGTTCCACGTATAGACATTTCGACTTTGTGGTTACGTATAACGACGAGTATGTAAATATGGAAGATATGGAATTCTACTAAATTCAGCTTGATCTGGGTCGTTATTATTAATCGAAATACAAATTTGGAAGTTATTCCGCGTTTGTGCTGCTTCGAGGTACATGTGTGCATTTTGTAGAGCTTCAGTGTATTTAGAAGTCGTCTTTCTATTATACAAGAAAAGATAGAGATCAAAGAGATCAAATTTAATTCGATTTGGAAAAGACTGTTCCTGGAAGAGACGCAATTCACAAAATCCTCTATATAAATACGAACCTTAGATATCATTTCCTATATATCTATCTCGTAGGGGAGGGGGAAAGTCTTTCGTATCATTTTTTTTCCACAAAGTTTCTCGTGTTATTTCCAAACGATATTCTACGTGGAATAGAAATTTTGTAGATTGATAGCGAATGTCCCTCCTTTCTCCCGTTTCCTTCTCCTTTGCTCACGCTATTATTCAGTAGTTATAAATCTTCTTCAAACACTGACATCCTCTGCCAACTTCCTTTGCACGCACCTGCCTCGATCTACCCAAGATTTATCACCGCGCCTATCACTGTTTCAACCACTAACAGCCTTTCACGACGGCAAATTACCCTAATCTGATCCACATTCGCAAGTGGAACATCGGCGACCAGCAACGACCCCAAAGTCTATCGTTCGAATCCTCGAACAGCGAATTTTATCTCGCGCCTAATGGAACCGGTTCGTTTTATCGGTTATTGATAATTTACCGCCTTGCAGTTATCAAGCGGCAATTTCGCGGCGCTTGATCGCGAGCCAACAGAACCAACTAGTTGGCCTAGCCGAGAGACGTACGGAGATTAAAATTTTCAGAACGATTTCCTTTCCGGGCTATGTTTCTATGCGTTTCTATCGGTCGCTTGTACCGTTTCGTTAAGTTTCCGCAAAAAAAAAAAAAAGGGAAAAACGTTCCATAATCGACCAAGCAGGTATCGTTTTCTCGCAGGTGCACGCGATGGTATCGTAGATCGGTGGTCGTAACTTTGTCAGAAACTGCCTATCGAGAATAATAGAAGGCAACTCGGTGGCCTTTGAAGTATAGTTGCAGGTGAGATTTCCATTGATCTTCTAGCTGCCTGCTGCTGCTACGTTTCACCGGTATCATTAGTCAGTTTTATGGACTAAATCGTGACAGAGAGGAAACCGATACGGCCGTGGCACTTTGGTCCGGAGATCGCGACCGATCGCCACAGGAATTCGACCAGCTAACGATTTACTGTTTCTCATCGCGAAATATTATCAATAGCGTTCTACACGCCGACCGTTCTTTACCGATTCGTTCGGATAATGTCAAGGTAATTGCTGATCGAAGGATAGGCATCGGTCGCTCTCTAGCTTCTTCCTTTCCATCGCCTTTGCCTCGCAGCGATTATCCTCTTCGAGATAACGCGTGAACGATAATTAACTGTTGCTCGTACGTTTCCGTATAGTTGACATTTCCAATGGCCCAAGTACCAAAGTGGTCGGCATATGAAATTTAATCGATAAATTAGAAGGATCATAAAATCCACTCGACATCGACATCTGTCAACGAGATGCTGGAAACGGCCGTGAAAGACGAGAAAATTCCAGGAAAGGATGTATCAACGTCATCCAGACCATCGTTTATGATATTCACTGAAACCAGACTGCTCTCGGCTCACGCGTTTCTTCGTTACATCCACGTTACATCCAGTAGCCGAACGTTAATGTAGCAGAGTTCCTGCTAAGTTTTCTCGTTGATCGAGTGGCTGACATTATCGAAGGGTGATGTGGTAATTCGCCGAGCCTGCTATTAATGACGCGTAGCCAATTTACCATCGCAGGCTGCCATGACGATTGCAAGGTGACCAGTGACGTCGAGGTCCGTTACTTTCGTTCTAACGATATCTCGTTGCACTAACGACGGGAAATTCTTTCCATCTTTTCTTCCAGTCTATGGGAGGGAAGACGCGCTTCGCGTCATCCACGATGAATTAGTCAACTGGCAAGAACGTGTTGCTGGCTGATTGCTGCCTCGGTTAGCGGCGAGATAACTCGCTCGTTGTTAGCGTGTTATCGACTTGTAATTCGAAGGTGGGCTGTTAACGCGATCGGTTTTCGCTTCGCTGTGTTTTCCAACTTTTCTTTCCCAGAACTCGAATCTTTTCTATCGCCGCTTTTCATCAAAAAAATCGCGGAAAAATAGAAAAAGAGACACCTATGCTTCGCCCCATAATCTTTTCTCTTATCCTCGTACGCACTCCGACAACAATTGCAAGAATTAATTAGCAAACAGGTAGTCACAAGGTGTAAATAACCATGACACCATGCGTGTGGTCGTACCAAATACAACCATAGTAAAATCCGAAGAAAGCGACCCATTGCTGTTAAACGCACATTACCATCGAAACCAAAAATTGGACGTTTCCTACGAAGCTGACGACACCGATGGAAATCAACGAGGTAGCACCAACGACCAGAATATAACATCTGAATTGCGAAATGGGAATTGCTATCGAACGATCGACGAATCGATGACAGTTGCGAGTCGACGTCGCGCGTTCTGCGAATTTCTACGAATTTTGTGAAAAGCGAAGCCTCGTTTCTCGCGAGTCTAATCGGTTCGACAACGTCGTACCGCGACTTAGCGAACGTTGCTTTGGCAAATTTCAAAAGCAAAAAAAGATACGAGAGCGGTAATTGAAAAGGAAAAGAAAAGATAAATCGAGACAAGGAGAAATCGTACAACGAAAGAAACTATCGCGATTTCACGATGAAGTCGATGTCCATGTGCCGAGTGGGAGTTCCAGGAAAGCCCCCGACGTATAAATATTCTAATTAAGCGCATAATTAGCGAACAGCGATGAATTATCGTAAACGGCGGCCAGACGTATTTTCATACGTTATCGCGGCAACAATATCTTGTCCCGATATCTCTTTATCGCTTTAATTAAGCCGAACTACTTGGAACACGCCTGTCGGGAAACGTACAGCCGCTGACTCGATCATAGCAGCTCGCTTAATTGACTCATTCTTGACTATCGCCACTAGGAACACAGTTGCGATCGAACGTTATTCGATTTGGCTGGTTAGATATCTGATAACCACGTCTGTTCGTGCATTTGCAAGTTTGTAAGGTTTAAACGAAGGCCATTCGGAGAGAACATTATCTCGTTGTTTAAAGGTTAAGCAAAATAGCGAAGAGGGAAGTGAAAATGCAACTTGTGTGGTATTAATGGAGAGCGTAAATTTTAATTGGAATTAATGTGGCTGCAAGGTATTTCTATCGTTATTTTTCCTTTTCCTTTTCTTTTCTTTTTTTTTTCTTTCTTTTCTTTGGTGCGTGAAACTTGGCTCGATGAGAATTATTGCGCAGGTGTCTTTGGAAAATTTTGTTTCGTAACGCTGGCGATTTCAGTATAACGAAAAATGATACCAGACAGCGTATTTTCGCCTTAAGTTGTTTCCACATCGAGTTCCTTTCCTTATTCTCAAATATTCGCAATTATACTTATAAGAAAATCTATTGCCGATTATATCTGAAACGTTAAATACAAATATTCCTTGTAAATTCCTCTTTTAAATACTCGGTACATTCTGCTTCTTATATACGCGATTCGATAATTTACAATTACCATATGTCGTGTGAGTCGATGAACTTTGTTCGTTACAAACAAGGTTTCAAATTCTCTCGAAATTAGCTGCGGTATTATCTTTCATTTATACGACGTATTTATACACCGTAGCCTTTGTCGCTAATTCTAAGTGTGACACGAGCAACGAGTCTAATTATTCAGGAATGAAAACTGTCCGCAATGGCCCGACTTATGACATTTCAAACAGCATAAAATGAAGTACGAGGGAGCAGTCTTATGTAAAATTCATCGATATCGTTCGATGCACACCAAATATTTTAACCTCGTTAAAGTTTACTGTTTAGAAAACGAGATGCTCAAATTCTTTCCGTACGCTTTATGAATAATCGCTGGTAGAACAACGTGTAAACTTCACCGATAGTATCAGAACTAAATCAGGATGAGCATCGTGCGTTTATAAATTGTTACATTAGAAGAAATGTTTTAGTCTAACAGTTTCAACGCTAATTCGATTAACGGGTTGACTGCCGCTCGAATTTTTATTTATTTTATTTTGCCAGCCGCGACACATCGAAATAATATATTGTACCACAACGTTTCAAGTAGCAGCAGCAGCAGCAGCAGCAGCAGCAGCTTGAAAGAGGAATAAGGCAGAAGCAGAAGAGAAACGCGTGCAATGGACGCCGCTCCAATTAATGGGCCGGTCCAAGGCGGTCAGAAAAAAACGTCATCGAGTTCTATTTACGAGGTAGATCGATAGCAGGCTACGGCTAATCGGCGTGTGCTCGTGATTAAGCCTCGTTCCTCTTTCTTTATAGCTGTTCTTTAAAATCGCGTTAGTCGAAGCCCGTGGCACGGACACCATTGACGGCAACCATACGCTTCTTGGGGCCTGATATGATGAGAGCCGCCTTATAAGGGTTACAACCGGTGTTTAAAGTCACCAGCGGCGCGGCTTTCACCAATTTAAAGTCAGATTGCGACCCACCCGGCTTCTAATCGCCTCTCATCTATACACACAGAGAATCGTACGCCCGTAATCGATCCGCCGATTTCGCCTTGTAGCCAAGAAGACGGCTGCGATTCCTTGCTTTGCTATTGTGTCGTTCTAATTGGCCTGGTTCTTTAATCAGATCGATCCTTTTAATTAACTTGTTGTTGGGACGCTTATAGAGAACGAACTGAAAGTAACGAATAAAAGACGAATTCCTGCCTTTAGATACAAACGATTTATGTATTTCATGAGCCATTGACGAACGTCTAGACTTCAAGAGGGGAGAATGAATCTACACGCTAGAAGAAACAAGAAGCGTCCTATGAATTTTAACAAAAATGTCTAATCTGCCGGCTCGGAAAATCTAGAAACACCAAGAGGAAAATAATTGAGACGCGCGTAATATATGCTGCAATTTCAGTCGTTCGATCGCGAAAAATTTGATTTCTCGGTGATTAAGCAGTTCGTCGGATAGTCGAGGTCCTATTGTACATTTATTGATACGAGAAACAAAAGTATCGAGGAACGTGGTGAAGTGTCGGAACGACGTATTCGTCCCGGTTGGTCCCGGAATTTTTCAACGACATCCGCGGCCCATTGTGGTTGACTAATATACCGCTACAGCGCGTTAACCTTCCAAAGGTAGGAGGAAGGTGCGCCACACCCCCGTCTCTCTTTCGCCGTGAACCACGAGAGCAACGAGAGATACAGCAACAATGGCCTCCGTAGATGGAAGATTGCACGGAAAGGTGCAACGTTCACGTGCAAAGGTCGCCACGGTTGAATCGGGTAAACGAGGATAATGTCGTGGCCCGACTATCATAGGTGAATTTTATTGCCGTGAAAAAGAAGGCTTGCCGCATCTTAGACGCGTCTGCATGCGAGATCTGCTCGGACCGTGAGCCTATTGTCCGCGAATAGAAAGAAAGTCCTTCGTGCAACGCTGGGATCTAAATCGGTCGAGAACGTTGTGCGCGAATTGCGAGGTCGTTTTTCTTTTTTTTTTTTCTTTTTGTTTCAGATCGTCTGGATTGTTTCGTACATTTTTGCTACACTTTGCTGTAGAGCGAGAGTCGCACGGAATTAATTTCCTTCGATTGGAATGTACACGAATATTCAACGGTGTTGTCTATGTGAATAATAAACGAAAAAAGCCATTCAGACTTTTCGCAACTTGTCGAATTAAATTGTTGCAAGAATGTATGAAAAATTTCAAACGCGATAGTACATCGTACTAAAGCTACTCTGTAAACGTGATGGAAAAGTAAAGAAATGTGATGTTTGAGACGTGATATTTACACACAAGCCGGTATAACGTTACACTTAGAGCCGCGTACGTAGCAAAGTTTAATCGATGTAAATTAAATCGTAAACGAATAACGAAATTTCACGTAGCGAAATTATTTACAATTCGCCTATTCAATCTAACAGTGCAATCTTAGTATCCATATACGAAACGATAGATCGTAATATATACGTGAAGTTATTCGCATTATTTCACTATCTTTCGTAACGTGCCCAAACTGTGTACTGTGCGCAATATGGGACGCGTTACCTTACGCGTTTACGGGACAAGATCCTTAAGGATTATTAATGCGTACCATCGTTTACGCCGAATAAAAATCCAAGAGGTTCGTGAGAACGTAACATTTTCAGCAACTCTAATAACGTATCTTAACATTGCTATCTTCTTCTACTTCTTCTTCTTCTTTGGCTAATTCTCGACACGTTGAGGAGATTACAATAAGGAGAGAGAGAGAGAGAGAGAGAGAGAGAGAGAGAAAGAGAGGAAAAAGAAAGAAAGAAGAAATATTGTTAATTGTTCCTTGAAATAAACTGTGAAGGATGTTAACGACTTGAATAAGCAATGGAGGCTGAAGCGAATTTCCTCTCGGCACAGAATCGATTCCCGCCAACTGCGATTCATCAACGACAATCGTTACTCGTGATTCGCTTAATCGTAAGCATAATTATATCGTTACCGCGTGATTCAACGACGACAGACGTTGAGAGAGCCGTCGCGCCGATTTGTTCACGTCGAATAATACTCAAGGTACCGTTGTATTATAAAACGATCCCTTCCAATTTACGCTGCACTGCGTTCTTAATTTAACGTTACTCCCCCCATGTGTTTATAGATATATACATATGTTATAGATAAATATATATATATATGTGTGTGTGTATCATCTTTTTCTATCACACCCTTATACCTTAGTTAATACGAAGCCCAATCTTAAAGGACAACGGAGAACTTCGATATTGTTGGCCGTTGTCCAGATGGCAAACCCAATTCCAAGGTTACCATGGTAACGAGATATACCTGTTACGAGACACTTTCAATATACAAATAAATAATTAAACGAATAAACTAAATACTCAATACTCAAACGGGGCTGCACGGTGCCTGATGAAAGGAAAGCGACAGGCCAAGCTCGCGATTTATTACTCATAAATGGATTCTTCTTTCTCATTGAATTATATAGTAATTAAACGACGATTAACGAAAGAAAGGGACTTTAATAAAGAATCTCGACTATATATGTATATAGGAAACTGTACGTGTTGGCCTATCCAGTACAAAAGACAGATCGTTATAATATTATAGATCACAGATTATTGTGTTATGTGAATAATTACATTTTATGTTGTTAACGAAGTCGTAATATATATATATATATACACAAACACACACACACACAAACACACACATGTTTCTATACGTATACAGAAACATATACAGATATGTATGCATTTAACGTTAACACAGCTCTCTCTCTCTCTCTCTCTTCTCTTCTTTTTTTTTTAAATTTCTTTTCTCTATCTTTCCCTGCTCCATCTCGTTTTACTCTTGTCTCTTTCTCTGTTTCTTACCTTTCTACTTGTTTGCTCTCGCCATGCAGCTGGAGAAGACTACTTGTAGAGGATCGTTTTTGTTTTGTACTTAAGCGTGCTCGTACGCACCCGAACTATGTTTTGTACCACGTGAAGAATGGCAATAAAGTAGTTGACCAATTCCTTTTTTTAATGCTGCGTGTATGTATCTTCCCAACTGATCCTTATCGTGAAGTACCATCCATCCAGGCACTCCACGTCGTCTCCGTACATACTCCATGTTACTAGAAAGCATCAGATTTGCTGGTAATATTTTTCACTTCAATCAGGCATATTCAGTCGGATACAAAAATTAGAGATTAATATACTTGGGTATAAAAGATCAACGCTTAACTGGTAATAATTTCATTTAACAGTTGTTATTAAATAGTATTTTCAGAAATACCATTAAAAGGAAATCGATTGAAATCAAGGACTTCTTTCTTGTCGAAGTCTGTTTCTGCATGAGCTGCAGTACGGCGCACAAGCTTAAACTCACGAACGTGGGATAAACGCGTGCTAGGAAATTCCTAGCCGTATTGCTTTCCATCTTTTTCTTACCTCTTCTTTTGATATAAAAGGTTTCGTAAAAGACGCGAATAAAAAGAAAGAATTACGTTACAGTTTAATATAAACCGGAACTCGTGCTATTAAAAGTGCTTGGAAAAGTAGCTGCAAAGAAATTTCACTTTACTCGGAATACCGTTTATCACTGGCGAGCGAATTTGATACGCACGTGCGCCTGTTCAAGTTACATTTCAATTTTATATTTTCTGTCTAAAATATGCGGCTTCTTGTTTCGATATTATTAAACACCATGATAAGTAAGAGATCCAAGTAATTCGTTTCTTGCGCTTCGGGTATCTGAAATTTACAAAAACAAGGAATGAATGTACAAAAACAAGGTTTATTTGAAAATAAATATATAAGACGATGATTAAGATAGTCTATAAAGTGGTCCATTTATTATAAGCAGGAAACTGGAACACTCGAAAGTAGAGTAGTTTCCACAAATTGTTTCTTATATTAGGACGGTAATCTTAAAATATCATACAAAGTACATATATACTTAAACAATATGCAAGATTATTCCAATGACACACTGTATCATGTAACACAAAAAAAAAAAAAAGAAAACTCTGAGACATACTGCATTCTGTATAAAGGAGGGGAAAAAAATCAATCACGAAACAAAGAATTATTTCTAATTTCTATTGATAGTCACACAGTGCCAATGTATAATGAATTACGTAGAAAATGATTGTCAAATATATAATAATATTCCGTGGAATAATCTTAATCTAAATGAACAATCTTATCTAATTAAACTAGAAGTCGTATAGATCCTACTGAAACTAGCAAAAGAAATGGAAACTGCAGAAATTTTCATAAAAAATATATTATTAAATTGCCATTATAAGTACGAATAAGTTCCATATAATTAAGAAGCACACATAGATTTTTAATATGTAACAAACGTTTAGTCACGCCCCGTACTATGGGTGAAAAATCGCTCTTCACGTGTAGCATTTTTCAAAATAATTTATTCACCAATATGAACAACTAGATCAGGTTTGTCGATGACGATACGAGCGCAGATCTTAACGAAACATTCGCAGGGATTAGATCCAGTTTCAATGACATATAGAGTTCGTTAAATAGGCAGAAAATGCTTTACGTATATGCATTTATAATATCTGTGTCCGACTCCTTAAATTAACGAATTTCTTAAACAAGCAAACGCGCTCTGGTCATCGCGCGTCCGCGCCACATAATTTCATTCTAGAGCTTAGTAAAAAATATTCTCCGCTTTCCTAGACAATTTGCAGTTAGATCGGTCTTACACGTGTTTCTTTAAGAGTCATCCTTAAGGCTCTCAATGATCACGGAACACGGGAAGCCTCGCTGTACCATTGACTATCGTACCAAGCCATCCTTATAATCCTCATAAACTCTTCAAGTCAAAAACAATTCTTCTTAATATAGTGTAACGCATAACTCACCTTCCCATTGATTGGTTGTATAAAACTCTCTTTCGTTGTATATCTTTGAATACCTGTTTCGAATTATTAAAGACTCTCGAAGATTTATAATAGAAAAGTCGACATCCGTCATAACGACAATTATTACGGAGCAACGAATAAAAATTATTGAATTTTATTTCCAAAATCTAACGCTGTTTTAACGAGATGCCAGGTAACATTTTCAATTGAGTGGGTGTTTTAATTGTCAGAATAGCAGATTTTGGGGCAGTGTAAACTCAGGATTCGTACATCAACGAGAATTGCATTCTGTAAAGATTATAGTTTGGTGTAATGTTACGTCGCGAAAGGAAATCGGGTCGTATTCTTTTTTTCTTTTCTCTTTTTAAGACTCGTACTTGCTCTCCTCCATTGTAAATTTTCTCAAAAGTCTCTGAAATAAGAATTTAAACATATACAAGAAAGAAAGTTATACAACTGTTAAATGGGAAAGTGACTTATCGACCATTCTCTATATGTTCAAGCATAGTGCCGAAGAATTTGATTCGTCGCGAACACGTATAACAGTATCGCGTTTATTAACTCTCACAACGATAAGATTTCGATTTTGAACGAAATAACATGGTCGTGATAGCCGTAACAGCTTCGTTATTTAAGATCGATATTAGTCTCGCTTAAATGCAACGAGTTATAAAATGTTTCATAACGTAATTATAATGACATTTATCAACGTACAAAGATAGATACCTATTCAGAAATATTTTCGGGAATATTTGAGATGAATCGAATAATTGTGAAACAATGGCGGCCACCTGTGTCCCGCGTAAAGTAATCCCGGAAACTCTACAAATGTTACTGCACGAATTCGAATTATTTTCAAATAGACTGCACGATAGAGATCGATCATTTTGTATCACACGAAAATAGATAGTATTGTCGAAGCACGAGTCTTATCGAAGAAGATTGATAGTCAGAATTCGTATGTCATAGGAATACATCGAGGTATCGTTTCTCATGTTAAGATTATCGATATCCGGAAAAGGACGAGAACGCCACCAGAGTAAAATATCTATTCAAAGCGTGTGTGCCTACTTTCACGAATTCGTGGTGCAAAAAACAGGTTGAACCGCTAAACGTTAAGGTACGTATCCAACGATATATTATATTATACGGTATTAAAATCGCTGTAGTGCAAATAAGTTCGATAAAGTAAAGAAATCAATTGCCATCTTCTTGAGTAACATGTTCCCGATACGAAGAAACGCAAACTATTGATACAACGCTGATAGATAAGCTTGTCACCGTAAAAAGATCAAATAACACAGAAATCCTGCACGTTGTTCTTTGAACAACAAAAAAGAAAAAAGAGAAAGAAAAGAAAAAAAAGTCACGTGTTAAAAATCAACAAGATTTCTCCACAAATTTCTAAAAATCAATCCGTAAAAAAGAAAAAAAATAATAAACAAGAATAATTAATCACTAAACGAAAAAAAAAAGAATCACAAATTAGCTTTTCTGTTCTCAACAGGGCATATCGTGCAACTTATTAAATCACGAAGAAACGTCAAGTTGCCAGTTCAATTCCAACAACGCCCGATGTCCTACACAGCTTTGTGCACGCAAGGAAACATCCAAAAGACACAAATTGTTCGAATCGTT
Source organism: Bombus cullumanus (assembly GCA_014737535.1). Lineage (NCBI taxonomy): Eukaryota > Metazoa > Arthropoda > Insecta > Hymenoptera > Apidae > Bombus > Bombus cullumanus. The sequence continues at coordinate 3,152,310 of JACXIX010000044.1, read as the reverse complement.
GTATCATATCGATCGATATCCGCAAAGCCAACTCATTTTCCACGACTGACTTGACTTTTTTATTTTTTTTTTTTTTTTACTTTTTTATTTCGTTTTAATAGACGTTCGATTACGTAGACGACATCGCATAGCCCTGATTAATAGCAATACGCAGTGGAAAGTGATAGTTTGTAGCATAGGGCGAAACACCGGCATCGTGGATCGACGCGTCAGCATGTTACGCAGAGAAGAGGCAGAAATCGATGTAAACTCGAGATGCCCAACTCTAAGACAGAAGCTTGTCCTCCGGAATGGTCGGGCTGGTAGCTGTTGGCGCCGAGCGTAACGATTCCGTGTCTCGGAGCATCTCATTGAAGCTTTGCATTGAGCTGGATCTTGAAGGCACGACTTTCGTCTGAAATATAACGTACGATATTAACTATCTTCGGCGCCCGTTTTCAAAAGCTACAAAACAGCTATCGCCAAATCTCTTTTGACCCTGTTCTATTAACTTGTTACATACGAGACAGTCGGATTTCTGTCTTTCACTAACCTCTGTCATCCGATCCGCATTTGTTCTTCGTTCTCGCATCTTCATCCGCTCTTTCATCAATGCAAAACTCCACATACTCACACGCACACACAACACCGATCATCCTTACACGCACTCGCGTACTGCGTTTTCTTTCTTTCGTTTAACGCAAATCAGAGTTAACATTATTCATAAAATACGTCAACGTGGTCCTATTGAATTAAACAATTGTCAATTAGCTAAGAATAGCCACTCTAAAAATGAAACATTTCGAAGCCTAAGAGGATCACGACGCACAAGTTGGAAAGGACATTGTACCAACGCCGCGTGGTAAAGTTGAATACGTGTAAATCGAAACGAATACAAAGAATGAAATTTCACACAGCGAAATTATTCACCATTCGTCTATTAAGTCTAAAAGCGTAATCCTGGTATCCAAAGACGAAACGAATCGTAGCGTATGAGTCGAGTTGATGAGTCGCGTTATTTCATTCTCTTTCGTAATATGCTCAAATTACGTACAAATCCGATATAGGACGCGCGTGTTATTTTATTATTAGGATCTTTAAGAATTATTAACTCGTACGATCTTTTACGTAGAATAAAAATCCAAGAGGTTCATGAGAATGTAACATTTACAGGGGACCCTAATAACGTATCTTAATTAACATCGGGTCTTGGCTATCATCTTCTTCCGATCATTGTGGACACGTTAAGGAAACTAAGAGGGTCACGGCCCACAGTTTGAGAAGCCAGGCTTTACAAGTTTCGTGTTATCATTTTTTAAACGAAACTTGGTGGAGCCATGTGTCGCGCTGTCTACGGATAAAAGGACAAAAAAGATCCTGCCAAGATTAGGAAGCGCTCGAAATTCGCATAAGAATCAACGATCTAAAAATGGGCCGAAAAAACGCGACAGGGTTAAAGGAAGCTTTTCTAAAAGGCTAAAAAAGAATGAAAAAACGAAAAACTATTTCAATCGTCGATAACAACCTTCATGTTCTCGTAGGCAGATCCAACTCGTTCCTCGAGGGAACGGAAGCTGTCGGAGTTACGCATCTGGCCGAGCTTCATGGATAATCCACTTCCGAAGCCGCCAAGAATGCTGGTCGTCTTCTCAGCCGTGGTCTTGAACACAGACTCTGTCTTCTGGAATCTGTGGAAGGAGGAAAATGATAAATATTCATTTTACGCGGAACTTGTTCTGTCCAGGCAAGGTCGCGTTGTCCGTGGTCACAGATGCTTTTGCTCGGGACTTTGATAATGACTCAAGCTCGATGTATATGTCATGCATTTTACTTTCACACACACGGCAAGCTGCGCAATCTCGTAACTACACATTTACATCGCATTATTCACAAGCATTCCGTGCTCGTCGTTAGATTGCCATCATTATAAAAGCTTATGTTTCTCTGCTATCGTTAATTCTACGCAGGCGGCTAACAGAAGACGCTGTTTCGTGGTAACCCGAGGTCGATACACCGACTTTCTATCTTGGACACTAATTAGCTTAGCGGTGCGTGCCTTTCTATTTTTCTATCTGATTATTTCTCCAGTCTCTGTACATACTCCGTTTCGTCTACATTAGAGCAATTAGAACAACCTGAAGCGTTGTGAATTATGCGCGAGTGGCGTGACAACGTGCAAGGGAACATCGTGGCAAGAGGAAGTTATGTCTAATACGACGTATAAATCGCGTTAATACGATGATCCAAAATTTCTCTCGGACACAACCCTCAAATGGTGCGGCGCGATCAGGTCGCTGGCAAACGTAACGTATGTCCTTCCACGTTCAGCGCGTTGGAGGATTACAGGAGCCACAGGTTTTACTCATCTTACGGACGAACGATTTTGAAATTCGAGAGATCGATCAATTTCACGTTATTAATTTCCCTTTCATCGTTTAATTTTCCTATTGAAATATGTGGCAACAACTGTTTACTTTCTCGGACGTTTTAGAAATATCAATCGTCATTACGTTATATCGTTGGTTTGTTACTAAACTACGTTTATCAACTGTTTCTAAAAAGCTCGCATCTTGTGCGTTCCTTAATTGTTAACGGAAATATTTCTCAATTAATTGTCTATTTATTGCTCGTTTATCGACGATCTGACTCGCGCTGCACCAGTTGACGATTCTAAGGAAGAAAAAAGAAGAAAAGAAAAGGAAGGGAAGAAGAAAAGAAGCTTATTTTAGTTGAAGACGATCACGGTTAATAGTCGATGGAAGAAATGTTGGATCTGAAAGGATAACACGATTGCTTGTGTACTTACAAAGTGTTCTCGGTGACCGCCTTGCTGAACTGACCGAGTTTCTCGCCGACGTTCTGATAACTGAATGAGAACCCAACCAAAAGTCAAAGAAAAGTGTTCTACATGTCTGAAGAGCAGAAGTAGCAGAAAATAAACGAAAGAGGTACGGAGGGCTGGCAGCCGTCACCTTACGCGCAATTAAAAAATCAACTTTGATTAGAAGCGTGCGGATATCCATGTGGTCCGGACAAAGTCGAGAAAGTAGAATAAAATTTGTTCGTCTGACATTTCGTTTATGAGAAAATGAAATTCGCAGGATTCCGGACCAATTTTTAACTAAACATTTTTGCAACTCCATTTTCTCAACAACGAAGTCTGCCATAGAGAAATCTCACTTTACGTTCCTGACTTATTTCTCCATGTTTACTTACTCCTATTAATTACTTGCTCGTGCCCGGTTGGTAATCAGCCGAGTTCGCGTTAATCGATTAAACAAACAGTGAAATTCGATTTTATCGGATACGGAAGCTCATTCTATTCTTTTCCTATTATTTCGAATTTGTTTGCTCCCATAGAATTAACATGGTTGCCGACCGTATTACGACTACATACTGGCACTCCCTGTATTCTGTTATAGTTCTATCATATCCAACTATGAAACTTCATCACGATAATATGAGAATCCAGGATCGAACCCGTCCCGTTTCTTCCAATCCGTTTGAAACCCGTCAGATACAATGACGATTCTGTCTATCCGCACACATCTAACCGTAAGTCGTTGATCCACGTGTAAATGTACAAAAACTTGCGTACTATGCATGCGTTTCGTCTGTCGCGGTAACTGTACAGGTGATTTAAAAACCTGTCGAACGAAATAATAAAACGGGATCTCTTAACAACGGACATCTACATAAGTTGCGCGACAATTGAGAATGCTTTACAAAGAGATAAACGAACCGCTCATTTGCCAAATTCGATCAACATCGCGAAACAAAAATTAACTGAGAAAATTGACGAAGTTATAATACAAAGATAGTTTGGCGGTGAAATTTCGTACGGTGAAGTTGATCATTTTGGCTCGTGAACGGCACGAATAGACGCATCGATTTCAATAAGAACGAAGTTACAGCAAACTCGACGTCTTTCTAGTAGCGACAAGCTTTCATAGCACTAGCTCGAACCGCACAAATTGTTCGCGTGTGGCATTCGTAACTGTGCTTGAAGTCTCAGGCATCAGCAGCATGCGGTGAAACGAAATTAACCTGTTAACAGAACAGCTATAGTATAATTAAACCGTAACTGCTAGGTACATTGACTATGTTCGACAGAATTTTCAGTTACCCTAACAAAAAGTTGAATCCTTTGTAGTCCAGCGGCGCTGTCACCGTAGCGTTCATTGATATAGTATTAAAAAGTTTCACTTTGTTTAACGATAAAAAAAAAAAAAGACGGGAGAGAGAAGTAGGTCGCTGTGTAAATACGTTCAAAGATATTCATAATATTTTTCTTACGAGAACGAAGCTATCGTTCGAGTTTCGAAGCTTTCGGTTTTAAAAAGGAAGTTTCACTTTGTTCGATTTTCACAGGCAAACGCATAGAAGAGGAAGAATAGAAGGTTGCTATGTAAAAAAAGAATACATAGATATTTGTGATATTTTTCTTTCGGAACTGCAGCTTTTCGTTTCAAAGAACTTCGTTGAAAAAGTACGCTGAACTAATCGCATCGTAAAAATTGTCAGACTACAAAGGGAAAATAATAAGCGTAAAGAAAGCGAAGAAGACTATTACATAAATCAATTCACAGACGTTTATAGTGTTTCCTTCTTTTCTTTTGAAAATGAAGCTTTTGATTTCAAAGAGTCACGAAGCATATTGATTCAATATCCGCGCAAGCACAACAACCGTAATGTAATTCGTACGAAGGAAATAGAGAATCTTCTAGCTAAATAATTCATCCGCCGTGAATATTCTTTCATTCAATCATCGAGAGATAAATGACTAGCTGCTCGATTAACAGGTCGATACAAGTGTCTCATTAGCAAAATTAAATAACATAATCGAGTATCAATTAAATACGTAACGATGAAACGGTTGAATAGATCATGCTGCTGACAAGCCTGCGCGTGACAGCGCTGGCAAAAACCCAGCCAGAGACTCCGTTCGTGCAAAATGAGGGTGAAAGATAAAGAAAGAAGTACGTGCTTCTGCAGGACTGAATAAAAACGTACACTTGACTCTCCTTAACGTTTTTCAAGCCCTGATTCATGTCGTCGGTGATCTCTTTCCAAACGCTGATGCCCAGCTTCCTCTTCAGCTCTTGAGAGACTCTGATCTTGTTCGCCAACACGTGCCTCAGGGTTTGAATCTCCTCTTCCACCTACGACACGCGGCTTCTTCAGCTTCTTCGCGAAATAGTTAATCGTTCATGCTCGAGTTTCTCTTTTGCACTGAGACTTTTCGGTAGTTAAGCGTAAAAAAATCCGAAAAAAACACGAGATCACTATGTCGAATGTATGTATTATTTGCAGTTTATAAAAGGGAATTGCGTTATGTGAATATTAATCCGCCATAATCGATAAAAGTGACATTTTAATTCGTAAAATCATTGTATTTAATAATTGCAGAAACGTTTGCGTTTATTAATAATTATCTTTCCAACGAGCAAGAGAATTAAAGATTCAACGCAAATGTTCTCCAATGAAATATAATAAATAACAGTAAAGCCATAGTTACGTGGAGGATGTCTAAATGGTTGAATAAAAATATAGCTACGATTTTTTACAAATTTACATAACCATCGTGGTCCGATAGCATGATCGTTTCATTTGAAATACAAATGCGTATATTATAATTAATTATTATAATTAATAATTTTCCACGATCATCCATCTTCTATCTTTGAAAACGTCTTTGAAAAAGTACAACTGGTTGAAGAATAAGGACCTTGAGTATGTATAGGATAAAACTGTCTTCGCGGAATTAATTGAGATAGATAGATCTTGTAGCCAGCGAATTTCTTGCTGGTCGTATTTCACAATTCTAGCTATTTCAGTGCTTTCGACGGAACGAAAAAGCGCGGCGAGTACGTACCTTGGCCAGTTCCGCGCTCCATTCCTCCTTTTGGCGATTCTGTTCTTCCAGAGAGAGTCCTTGCAGCTCGTTCACTACGTTATCTGACGTTGGCGAGATGTAATCGGCCGAGTGAAGAGTCGCGTCTTCTCCTGAAACCCCCACAAAACCATTAGAGAAAACAGTTTCGTTGCACGAACGTTAAAAATAGTACATAAAATATCCAAAGTACGCTTAGATCCCATAATGGTAAAGGAGTGGAACAATGAACGCCAAAACTATTTAAACAATTATTTAAATAATACCGAAGTCAGCTCTGTACGGTAGAATATAAACTTTGGACGAGTGAATTCAATCGACAGAAATTTGATAAATTAAGTAGTTCCGAAATTTCGTTCGTCTAAATAAAATTGTACACGCTACGTACGCAACTGGACAAGTGAAAAAGACAAGTCGTATGAGTGTCGTTCGTATTCGATTTAATTTATTCGATTTAATTCGTTGCTCGATTTTATTACGAATAATCGGTGCAAATCGAGGAATCGGTCAACGTGATCAGACTCACGGATATCATAAAAATAGGACGTAAAATATTACGCAAGTGTTCGACCGCCGCAATCGAAGGCGAATGGATCATTGCCATTTTATTGATCGTGTTACGATTAGTCATAGCCTCTCGAATCGCAGATGCTGGTCTCTTTTTACATAGAGACTTAGTTACGTTTTTGCTATGTTAGCTGTTGCACTAGTCTGTTTACGTTAGTTATGACTTTTCGTGAAATCATCGTGTGAGATTTGTACGTTTTCTAATATTGTTATGTTTACAATCTAACTTTCCCTGGCACGACTGTATCTAATCTTGCGTATCTATCGATAATTTTTCGACAGAATAAAGATAAAGGGAGAGAAATGCGTCTAAAAAGGCTCGTATTATATTCAAACAGGAAGTTAATGTAAAATAAGAATGTATAATATACGCGCCACTAACGATAGCAAGAGCTATACATATACATATATTTCCGGTTTACGTAAACGATTGCACCAAATTAAAAATGTTCAATTAACGAAAAGGAAATCCGGAAATTCCGCGCAATAATAACATCGCGAAACTCTGCATTTTCACGTGAGAAACTATTTACGCCGGGTGAAAGTAATAAAACGCCCGTGAAATCGGTGGATGAAGCTGTTTTTCCACGTTTGTACTGATAGCACGACGATAGTAATTTTACCCTCTCTAATCTGTGATTTATATGATTTTTCAACGATTGTAAAATGATGCGAAACTGAGATAATTATAAGTTGACGCGTGCTCTTTCTTATAGCAAAAGGTCATAGTCTTCTTTACAAGACAGATAACTAAATAAAAACACGTATAAGGTGAAGTTGCTATTTGCAGCGACAACGAAAAAACAAGGCCTCCCAGTCATTAATGATGCTTTGTAATATGAAGAAAGATTCGCAGTCAATTCTAAAATTTATCTTAAAAAGTTCCTGATTTTTATTTTACATTTCGGCCTGTGTCTTTGATGGTAGTAGCGATCGCGAAACTACGTACGTAAAAGTGTTAATCTCTGTGATAATTAGTCACCGCGAAAGACAAACTTCACGCAAAGCGTGCAAAATTTGTGGCAACAATTTTCACGATTCCTTGAAAACCAATAAAACGTGGTTCTCTGCTGGTAAAAAAGAAGCGGTTTCAAAGATATTTCGATGTCTGAATTTTAGGCTGCGAAGATAAGAAACGGATTAGATAAGCGGCTCGTCTTGTTATATATAAACACACGATTTTTCTACGGGACACGGAGCCCGACGTTAAGGGATTAATATTCAAGAGGCAGCGCTTATTTATGCGATGAGACGCGTGAAGTGTAACAAGCAAGCAAGTAGCTTCGAAAATGTCGATAACATCGGAAAGCATTATTTTCAGAAGAATCGAATATTTGGGAATGCATCGTAGATTTCAGGACATATTTTTCGATTAAAGGTTCAGAAATACATAGAATTACAAATTTCATCGTATAAATTTCACGTCAACTCTATTTAAAAATAGTTCTTCGTGCTATTAATGTTTTCCTAACCATACATAGATAGAAATAAAAAATAGATTCATCGACTATCGAAATAATACCTTCGGAAGCTTAAAATACAATCAACCTACGAGTACGCGTTGCGTTTCATCGCAAATCTTCATTGATACTGCATTCACACATACAAATATAAATTTACCGTCGAAAAGCTCGACATCGTTTCGTTGTTCCAATGTCTTTTTTACGACGGAACAAGTGCACGAGAGAAATTTATCGCGACAGTAATATCCTTTGCCTCTAAATAAAATACAAAAGTAGTTTCTTGTCGTTACCAAAATGGTAGCGTAACGTTACCCTGGTGTACCGTTGCCCATCGGTATTCCGTGGAAGCAGTACCACGAAACGTTGATATAGTTCTCACTTTCATATCTTGCAACATCGTTCTACTTTTTATGGCCGTTTATACATGCATCTACCGGTTCCAATCCACAATTCGCGCAAGAGCGATAAATATCCCCGCGAAACAACAGCTTGGAGCCGACCCCGAAAAAATATTTTACTTCGAACTTCAATCGGACGTCTAAAACACGCATAAGCTATAAATCTGCAACGAATACGCGTATTTAAAGCAATACCTTAATCCAGCTGCGAATTTTCAACGCAAGCGCATCGCGTGACCGCCATCTATCTAAACACGATCTAAACGAGCTCGATCTCGACCGTAAATAACGCAATTATGTACAACACTCGTAAATTTATAGGACGCCAGATCTCATAATCGAAACACACATATCCAACGAGGCGATGTGATCGACGTATCGATCGATGTGACAGAAATCTGTTGTTGTTAAAAGCAACGATAAATAATAAAGAACTGGGAGTTTTACCGAGTACGAGGAACAAAACGTTCGAGAGAAGAACAGGTGCAAGATACGATATTATTTACTTCGCTTCGGAATAACTTATACGTCGGACTGTACCATTCTCGCGAATTATATGCTGCACCTTTTACCAACTCGAGGAACTTCTTGTAATTTTGGCTGTTGCTGATCTTGGCCAGATACGGTTTCGAGAAGTCCTGGAATATCACTCGAACCGATTTCCTCTTTTTCTTTCCGCGACCAGTGGCGCCGTCCTCGCCGTCAGGCGTCAAAAACTGCGTCTCTACCGATAGATTCGCATCGTCCACCACGATCTCGTCTATATCACCGTTCGAGTCCCGCCAGCAATGGACAACAATTTCGTCCGCATCGTCGCTCAACTCGTCTATGTCGTCGAAGCTGGGAGTTGCAGTTAAATTCGAATAATAAACGTCTTCCTCGTACTCCAGCGACTCGAACTCGTGTTCGTTTTCACTGGGACAGTCCTGTTCACCGTGGTCCGTACACACTCTCGATCTCGTACTTTGTTTCGAAGAACCTCGGCGATCTTCGACTTTAGCTTGGTCCTGTTTAACGTCCGGCATATCGGTTTTCATGTCAGCGGAGTTACTCGTTTTTTTTTCTTCTCGAGGTATCGAAGCGAATATTTAATTATCATTCGATTCGTTCATTTGCTTATCTGTTTATTTATTCAATCTCGATCGAACACGTTGGACTAGTTGTCAGCAACGTTCGTAGAATAATCGGACGAGTGAAACGCGAAACAGCCACTTTTGATCAGTTCGTTCGACCGAGATTCAACGTTGCAAATAGAAAACTCCCACGACATTGCGAAATTGTCAAACGTTTTTACGTCTAATTATCCCCCGCATCGGAGATCGTTGATAAAATGCTTGTCATGTCGAATGAAACGTCCTCTTACTGGATATCGCGTCTTTGTTCCTTCGCTACCGGTAAAACGAGTTCCTTCTAAAAACTGTTTACCGTAACCGCGCCAGTCCCGCTAATAAAACCATTTGCACAACTTATCCGTAGATCACACCACAGCGATCATCCCCGCAACGATCTACTAGTTAAACTAAAGCTTTTCGTCGGAAGCGCTGGTCTCACTTTCGCGAACAGCACGGTGACCAGTCACGCGTCTCGCGCGTAAACAATTTCGGTTGAAGTTAGGTGTCGCACACATCGAAAATTGCCGCGAGAAAACTTCACCTCTTAAATCCAGGGTTTTCCATTCGAATAACGGTTAACGACGATTCGCTAAAACTTTCTTTGCCAACGATCCGAACGACCACGTGCGTCGATCGCCGCGTGCAGACGACGATCACAGCTGGCACGATCACGCTTCGTTTTCCCGACGCGAACAGATCGCGAGTTTCGAATTTGACCAACCACGGCGCTAGTATCACCCGGCCACGTATCCACGAAGGAAAGAAATCGCGGCCAGTTATTTACCTGTTCCTCTTTCGAGAAGGTGAAAGAGGAAGGGACCTAGGGTCCCCACCATTTCCTACTTGTTGGTCCCTCTGTCTTTCCTTGCAACTGATGTTGTCTCCTGTGGCGAAATAAAATCTTTCTCGTTCAACAATTTCCATTTCTACTTCGAATTGGTAACGATATTCGTCCTGAACTTGGCATTTAAATATTTAACGAACGTTCATGATACATAACCCTCTTTCAAGCTCGCCATATGCGACGCGGAATACGTGCAGAGTCAACGATTGAACAGCAATAAAGCTCGCTTTTATGTTCATTGACTTGTTTCTAGGTTTTTCGCGCACCAGGAGAAGATGACTCTTGCTACGAATTCGATAAATCGATTGGATTATTTCCTTTCACCGACTTTACGTCGTGCAACATCGCCTAAGTGAATAAAAATTCGACTGCCATCGAAAGGTAAAAGGACGGTGTCCGTTAGTCTATACGATAAAATAACTTTTGTATTTTTAGCACGTGATAGTGTACATACACGCTTTTCAAGGATCTTCATCGAGGATAAAAAAGATGGATTGGGGATAAAGGAAGAAAATACGCGACTGTTCCTACCAAGGATCTCGTTGGATGAGGATGACGGAACGGAATCTTCAACGGTTCGATGACCCTGCTCGGATATTGAATTTCCTCTTGCGGTATATAAAAATACGGATGAAAAGTGGCGTTAAAAGGAACTACCGGTTTGAGAGAGCTTTTTCGGTTATATAAAATTTTTATAGTACTGATAGCATCGATAGCGAGTGAAAGTCAATTACGCTTATGTAACGATTTTTTTTTTTTTACTATAAAAAAATGTTCTCAAAGGTATTAATTTTAGATCCTGTAGGAAACGTTCGTGTTAGATTAAAATGTAAAATTTAGAGTTAAAATGTAAAATATAGAGTTATTTTCGTTTAGAGCTTACTCGTTATAGAGTTCAGTACTGAGCAAGTTGCACACGGTAAAAATGTGCAATGTAACAGAAGAGACAGAATCAGTTCTAAAGTAGCGTTAATTTAGTGCCGGAAAAGTAACACAATAATCTACATCGTAGACAGAAAGTATTTCACCGGAATTCTTACAACGAATTTTCCAATTCATTTTCAATTAAATTCCGTTTTAAAACTAGATGTGAATAATTGCGCGTATCAAATTGCAACGCGACATTCGATCCACCGACAATTTGTTAAAAATTCATATACCCAAAAAGCCATCAACCTTCCCATAAAATAACAAACAGAGTAAAAGGAAATTATTTAATTCCCAATAAACATGCGATATCTTGAATTGTATAGATATAATAGCGTTTAAAGGTCTTTAACACGCTAGCTATAAAAACAGGACAAAGAACAAATAGGAAGCGTGACAAATAGGGATATAACACGTATTTTCAATACCGAGAAATCAGAACGAAGTTTGATAGGACGGGATCTACGTGGAACCGGTTCATCCGCTTCTTTCGTTTCCATGTAGTTCTAAACGTGACCCTCCCTCGGTAACAGGAACCTCAAGGTTAACGGCTGGTTGTCGTAATAATGCACGGATGAAGTGACCGATCGTTTGGAAGTATTAAAAATTCCATTGCCGTTCTACAATCGTGTAATTATTATTTCGCTACAGATATCGAACAGCGATAGGTGTCGAACGAATCCTGCTTTCCATTCCAGCAAACGTGATTTACCGAACTGGGTCGCAGAGTAGATTCGATAAGGTGGCCCAAGTCCTGCTTTTGTATAAGTGAGTTTAGTATAGAACAGTGAATGCAATAAACCTTAACGATCAAAGACAGCTTACGCCTATCTTTCGATATTTTAATATTATGACAAACAATATCTAGAAGAATGGCCAGATCAATATGTACACGTTTACGAGCATGTTTCTCTTCTGATGTTAAACAAATATTTGTTTTATATTCGGAAAGGAATAGCTGAAACGAAAAATTTTTATTCTATATTTTCGACTTCCTTTTTGGCGTAGAATCAGACCCTTTCCGCTTGTACCACAAGTTACCAACCACCCTGTATATTATATTCGAAAAAGATGTTAGTTTCTTAATGTGGAATATAATATTGCGTGTATATTTATATATTAAAAGAAGAATCGAATCCCTTTTTAACATCGTATGAATATGTGTTCGATACTTCGCGCTGGCAGGGTAGTTGCAAAGCTAAACTTATTTTTATCTTAATAACGAGGAGCGTCTCCTGTTCTCCGGCGGAACGTTTCCTTATTTCACTATCGAAATGCAGAAGGTAGAACGAATACTTGGGATTTTTCGCGAAGCAACGAATCAGTTCGAGGACCTTACGTGCCTTCAAGTCGACCGAAACACGCGATGTCGGAATTACGGTGGGCAGGCCCGACGTTAGTTCAAGTAAAGATCGATAAAACTGCCGTGCTAAGTATTCGCGATACTAACAGCTTGCCGTCGAAGTCAAAGTGGCAAGTGAACTTTCCCAACGGCCTGAAGTTACGCTTTATAAGTTTCGCTTTGGCCGGTATCGATGCTGTGACCATCTTTCAATAAATTGCTCGCCGAGCGAATTTCGCTCGACCAGGGCTTCAGACAATTCAGCTTACGTGAAAGCGGAATGGAAAAGAAAGACAAAAAGATAAAAGATGAAAGTGGAATCCAAGGCGTAATTTGCGCCGATGAGTACGCTTTCTAAGCGAGAAGATCGTTTGACATATTAGCTATTGAATCGAAAACGCGGGAATTCGGGCGGCTAGAGAATTGTGGTCTTGTTAAGAGAAATGGGATTTTTTTTTAGAAACGTGAAATTAATTCTACCTCGTTAGAAAATCGAGAATATTCCCGCATCTAGCGAATCGACTGCGATGATAAGTTTGCCATTTATTAAACATTGTAAAACGTACTAAAATACTTTGGATATTTCACATATTCTACAATATTTATATTATGTGCATTCTGTGTATTTTTGTCACTTCAAATTTCTCACGAATGCATGAAAATCCGCTGCTTAGTGATGAAAGTATCAATGCTGATTGCAGAAAATTCTCTTCGATAACATTTGATGTGAGAAAATTAGTTCGATTATCATTCCTACGTATTTAAATGACAGGTAAAGTTTATTAAATCTCTCCTATGAAATGTAATGTATATGTACGTTTTTTTAGATGAAGAATATGCAGTAATTTATGCATTATACGCGCCAGATGGCACGTTGCATGGGCAAGCAATAACAGCAATATTGTATTAGCACGACAGAGGAACGGCCATTGAATGTGCAAGGGAAAAGCGGACAAAAAGTGAGATATTAAACGGGACGAGTGCTGTACACTTAAACTCGTTGTCGGCAGAACGTTTTGCCTTTAATTAATTTGCAGTGTGATTGAAGACGGCATCGTGGCGTTGATTTTCTCTCGTTTTCATATTCGAGCAGCAGATTTTTTCTACGCTATTCATAAATCATTAATATTTTCAGAGAAAATAAAGTAAAGTATCTTGATGAATTTTTTTCGATAAACGTTTAATATCGCGTTAAATACATGAAATAAAGTTAAAACCTTATTGATGATCATAATATGAGTGAAATATATATATATATCGCGTATGTATTCTATGCTGGATCAGATTTTGTTCTAGAACATCGGATCTCTTAAGAATGAGAATACCTTCAATGTTTGTTTATAACCATTGAAAGTCCTTGATAAGTTTGATAAACGAAAATATTTTGTTCAACAGCATGTTGTACTATATATAGAAGCAATTAATTGAGTGGCTGCCTCTAACTAAGAAATATAAAATGATATATATTGTATAGTCTCGAAAACCGCGTTGCTACTTCAGCTATTTGGAATTTTTGTTTTACGGTCTACGGATCACAGACATATTTGCGCATCCACGTGAAACCGAATCTGAATTCTACTCTTTGACTTAGAAACACGAAGTCGAGAGAATATCACGAGTTCACTTCGTATGGGAACTGAAAATCGACGACAATATTTCTACCTGCTACCATTGCACATCGAATTGACATCAAAGTAAATGTTGTTAATAAAAAATGAGATATTCGCGTGAATTTTAATACGCGAAATTAAATTAATTTTAATCCTTCGATAACGACATTTAATCGATCTCTTTTTGTCAATTTTCTCACAATGAGTTCACGGTGGAGGATAGAAAAACCGATAATCAACTGCTAAACAAGTGTACGCAAGCATAAAGATGAAATCGTTTAAAGTACACGTTACAATGGAGCACGTAATTGAGAAACCTTCAAACTATAGTTACCTTCTAAATTTGCCACTGAAATTCTAACCGGCAATTATTTCTAACAAAGGTTTCTGTAACGTTCATGACTAAAACAATTACGCTGGAATGTAGATTACGAATCTGTGAATGTCGACTTTCACTTCTACTTTTTATGCAGCTGCACAGGAATGAAAAATGAAAAAAGAAAAGACAATATTTTCTTTACAAGACTAAACGTTAGATTCGGCTAGAATCAAATTCTTATTTCTCCGTTATGTTAGAGAAACTCTATGTTAACTTCTCTTACTTGTATTAACACGTTGAGAGTCTTTTATCCCACTAAGAATTTCTTTTGCATTCAAACTAAAACAATGAGATTGAGATATAAGAAATTGTAGAACCGTAGGAAAATTAATAACAAAGACAAAGTATAAAAATCTTAAATTATATTATTTATTGTAAAATCAAATGCAAGAGAGTCTTCGATATTTTGCAGTGAGTTTTCCTTTCTACATGTGTAAGAATAAAAATATATATATTTCTATATATATATATATATATATATCTTTAGTAACATATTTTGATTTAACAAAAATGTAGCGTTGTAAAAATGCAAGTAGAATGCAATTTTACCAAATTACTAAATGCGAATTATGGCAAAAAATAACTACGTCGCAATAAACAAAAAATAATCCAACAGTATAGATAATATTTCGTAGTGTTTCATGAGGTGAAAGAGTAATGGTTGATAAAAGCACTGAGCCTAACAAGTTCACTTACGGTCAATCGGATTATGCAATAAGATCAATGTTTGTACATAACAAATTATCTTCCTTGCGATTTCAAGAACAAGTATGAATATAGTAGAAAATTTATGTTGTTTCGCGAAGCGTATATGAAAAGCAATAGAAGAGAAATTATAGTTATTTATATGAAAAATAGAATCATAAATAGGATGCAGGAATAGAATCTCGTTACTTTATGAATTTAAAGATAAAAATTGAAATATAATAATAATTCAGATATGCTTCAAACTTTTTAATTAAATCGTTTATTTTATGTTAACTAATTAATTACGAAGCTAATACAATAAAGTAATAAAATATGTAAGTACAGATATTGAATTTCTATTTGACATAGTTGTAATTTTCAGAATTAAACAAGCGTTTATACAGCGAGAAGAATAATGAAATAATTTTTTACACTTCTTGTCAAGTATCTGTCTGTATTTTTAAAAACAACGAAACAATGAAAAATATTCTCTTTCTCCCCTACATCATTTTGCTTTAGTGACAGAATTTAAAAAAAAAACAACAACAAAAATTAGACTCTGTGTTAATAAAATATGCTATCAAGTCAATATATTTTCACAAATTCGTCTTTTAGAACTGCTCTATTGCTTCTGACATGTCGTATATTTTTCAGGCCAAAGTATACAATGACGTATCGGAGACTTGGTTCGGAGTAAAATAATCAACTATTTGTTTATTTTGCAGAAAGATACGAATTGTGAGGTTCGCGTTCATAGATGCGTGAGGTTGACGTACATAGGAAATTGATCGCGTGTATTTTGAAATTTCTAACAATAGAAGGAACATCGTACAGCCTACGAAAATACGATGTTACCAGTACAACTGCTGCTTGAAAATAACCACACAGAATTTGCTTTCACGCATTGTGTGAAACAGTGAAAGCAATAATATGGCGGAAGAGCCGTCGTCGAAACGTCGATACACCAAAAATCGTGTATCGTTCGACAAGAATCGCGTTCAAATGGAATTTCAACGAGAAACAAAATCGATCTGACCTTCTCGACAGAAGGGTGAAACAGGAATAACTGTACAAAGCATTTTTTTTGCGTGGCGGTATTATATTGCAACCAGAACAACCGCGCGACGCGATTTCCGCGAACACGACACTACGACGGCCTCAGCTTTTGCAACTTTCTCCTTGCGATTTTGTTCGCTGGAGAATCAACAAACAAGGGCACTGGTTTATACAAAATATTACAAAAAAAAAAAAAGAAACAGATTTTAGGAGTAAGTTTATAGTATTCGCAGAAAACAGTAAAAAATATACGCTTCTCTCTCGAATTAACATACGCAAAAAATTAATTCCTTTTGCGAAAAATACAAAGCGATTAATATCTTAATCCAAAGATTAATTCTTTTTGGGAAAAATACAAAAATTCGTTACCACGTTTTTACAAAATTTTCGATACAATTTCCTCTCGTTTCAATATCAATTATCACGCTCCTAATGGTATGAATATTACGCTACGAATTAATATTATTAGCGAAGTTTCAGTCTCATTACCGAGATACAAAAATCATACTTCGCTAATTCTTGACGTGAAAACTACGACGAATATTCATGCGAATAGAACCATCCTTTTATCGTTGCGCGTCTGAACGGATATTATAACCTTTATCGTTTGGATCACTATGAGCCAACTGACGATATTGACAATAAGATGTTCGCGGGTAACCAGCGGAAAGGTTCACCGTTACTCTTCCGATTGGTTCGCGGTAAAAAAGGCGAGCGTTTCGCGTAAATCAGTCGTCGCGATACTTCCGCTCATAGTCGGTTTACACGCGGTAAACGGGAAATATTTGCACTGAAAATAACGGGGCCGTTTATGACAAACATAGTAAGGGAAAGTATGCACGAAACTTGGCCGTTAAACCATGAAAGATAAAACACTACGTGTGGGCCTTCTTAATGTTTCGCGTAGGCCGCGAAAATAAGCCCGGTCGGAATCTAGAATCTCGAAAGCAACGGGGAATAATTCTGCTCGATGGGTTCTTCGTCTTTTAGATCGTGCATTGCACAGCTCATAGATCTTTGATGGGATTAAGAATGAATGGTCAAGAACGTGGAACGAAATGGATTCGCGGTAGGTACGAAACGAGTTCCTCGTATTGCGAGTAGTTTCTGGTATCCTTGATATGCTCGGTGTTTCAATTAATGATATATTTTTTGATGTAGTATTATTTTCGTGAAAGATTAAATTGGCAATATTCGTGAAATATATAATATCCGAATTAATTGTTTAAAAGAATAAAATTTCCATTGTGGGTATTATAGTGGTTATAGAGAAAAAAATCATAGGATATGTTTTAGAATGAAGTGTTTCTTCTTATCAGGTAATATACTTTTAATGAAAAATATTTTTTGTGATACTTTTGCAACGTTTGCAATATTTATGGCATTCCTAGTATTATCAGCATTTTTTATAACCTCTACACATATAATTCTACTGCGTTTAGTACTTTATGGTCTTTGGCATCCCTAACACAATTCGCTGATATTACGTAATGTCTCTATTAATAGGGTTGACTAAAATAGCACATCTATTTTTATTACATGAATCGCAAAAATATTGTTTCGGTAATTTGAAAAATTTTGCAACTTGTATATCATTAATACTATAATCTAAGAGATTTTTGGTAACAAGTATCCTAAAAATATGAGATACGATAGGACAAAGATAATGTGTATGATGTACTTTGTATTTTATCAAAATATCTCACAAGAAAACAGGTACTCCAATTTTACGTGGAAATCTAACCTAAGTTCTAAACTACAAAACGTATACTCAAATTTTTCAAATTCCTTCAAATAATCTAAAATACCCTTTAAAATCAGTAAGGTAAGAAAAGAAACCTATCTATTTGTACCGAAACCTAGTTACTATTTTCAGAGTTACAAAAATACGAAAATGATTTTTAACTCGACCTAATTAATTGAATCAACCTTAACCAATTCCATAATCGCAAGAATAATAAAGAAATAAGAGTCGTATAAGACATGTAATCGTCGTATTTTTCCAACAAAGATTGATTAAATACGAACAGTAATGATACGTGTAACCATTAAAAACAGTGTACGTGTGTAGCACGTCAGGGCGATAATAATTTTCGCGATAAGAAATTAACAGCGACGACGATATTACTACATGAGTGCTACGCGATATAGTTTGCGACATTTACCTATCGTCGCTAAAATATCATTATCTTTCTAGCCACTTACGGCTACGTAATTATTACGAACAAAATACAACATCCTAACCGCATACTCATGTTTCATTCACGAACCAAAACGTGCACCATCTGTTAACAACGTTGATAACAAAACTAAATAAGCAAAAAGATAAAAATGTTCAATATTCCAAGAACAATGAAGCATTTAATGTATTTCAATTTTTCATCGTCTTCAACGCGTATTAAGTAACAACGCATTTACATAAAAAACGGAAAAATGACGAATAGTGTACGTACAAGTAAATGCTGCCCTCTCATCTCGTTAAAGACCACCTTAAACAAAGGCTGGACAAATTCTAATCACGTTAGCGTAATTAACGAGCGCCGCGAGACAAGAGTAACACAAACCGGTATATATATAACGTGTCATGTATTTGTCCGCGTAATTGGAGAGGTTAGGACAACAATTGTTCGAACGGTGTATGTTCTGACTTCCTTAAATACGTCATTAACTTTCAACGATAATATCGTAAGTGTCGTATAAATAAAAATAACGTTACATGAAATATAATATTCAATATGTTAAATATAACATTCACGGTGTTGCATAAAATATAATATTCACTGTAAAAATTTCAAAGTACTTTCGACAGTTATGTGGTGCAGAATGGCGAGTGATATCTTTCTCAATATCGGACGATTATCGTGTTAGATCGATCGCGCGTCATTCAGCGAGACAAGTGGAGTGATTTTAAAGGCTACGCGAAATGTGAGCGATTCGAAAAAAAAAGTCAGCATAGGTTAGAACGCGTTAGCCAGAAATATCGTGCAATTTATATTCTACATACATGAAATTATATTTCGTGTAAGACTGCTCTTTGAAAGAGAAGAATGTTTGAAGTGGACGGCGTGTCACGCCGAAAATATGGAATGCGTTCTTGCAGAGGAAAATAAGAAACGTAAGTCGGGAAAAAGTGGCGTCAGTGATCTCACCTGTTGGTACGTTGCTCATTTTGTCGAATCGATGCGCTTACGTGGATGTTCCCTCTCGCTCGCACACGGATCCACCACTCGCGGTTAATCAACGAAACAATAATACGGACACGTTTTTCCGCGAGAACTTTCGAAATGTGGATACTGTGACGTGTTCACTGCTACCGAACCGAGATCGATTCTTTCCGAATCGCTTCTGAGGAACGGCACCGCGGCCATATTGAAAACAGTCGGCGAGTGGCGGCGCCAAGCGACCAAGCAGGAACTAACATGCGCGCAAAACCGCGTTTGAATTTGTGGCGGCATTTCACTATTTCTGCGATATCAAATTGCCTACATACACTGTACAGTAGCTGCAAAAAGTATTGGCACATCATTGTATCTATTAAGTTATTTACGTATTAATGAATTATGTTCGAGCATATTAAATTTTGTACCATTTAGTAGTACTTTCATGTGACTACAACAATTTCGTCGTTCTATGAAAATAAAATGCAGAACCTGATAAAAAAGAGCTCTTCATTGAAAAATAAGGAATAGTTTCTGTAGCTACTGTACGTTGATATTGAGATATTGAAAATGTGAAGAAAGTTTGCGTATAACTGGCACTATAACATGATTCATGAAAATATTTGGACAGTTACCGTAGAAAATGGTAAGAAGAATAAAATTTTGTGGGTAAATACATGTCTATGACATTGTGATAATAAAAGAAAATGACGATTTTTCTTTATAACATTTATTTCTAATATCTATTTATCTATGTACAGATACATACATTTGCCTATGCAACATAAATACAATTATATTCTACAGTCTGTGACCCCGATAGTGTAGCTCTTCTAAATATTATTGGCGCTCTTCAAGTAGTATATTTATATTCTGCCATTCTTATTATTTGTGTAATAATAACAATTCGCGTTCGTAATCAATGAATCATACCGATCATCAGAAACGTTATACAGAAGCGTAAGAATGTTGTTATTACGCAGAGATCAATTCCTATAAGTGTATGTATAATCCATGCGTAATACTGTTTCGTTTCGCAGTAATACTGTCGAGTACATTAATTAATGTCTATGTGCTGTGATGTAGAGAGACTATCTTATCGGTGTTTATCAATAACATCATCTTTCTTCCCTTCGTCTACGCGACAATAGTCGAACAATTGACTTTAGTTGAAAATGAACTCCATATATTCTAAATTATCATTATAAGTATCACATTTTTTTTAACATATCATTAGCCAATAATCTATTAATTCATCTAATCTTGTTTCTACGTTATTTAGTACAGGCGAAAAATTAGAGTTGTTTAAATTATTATTACAAATTATTACAAAGTCTTTTACAGTACGAACGTAATATCAATGACGTATGATTTTTTAAAATAATATGTAAATTTCATAATGAAACCACTTTGTACAAAGATACGTATACTCTGTCATATTCTAAAATAATATCATAATACTTCAATATAAAATACGTATTTCAAATTATATATAAATATAAATAAATTACCCTGAAATGAAGAAACGTCTTAATATTAACTTCTATTGTATAAGTCATATCCAGTAGCAATTAATTGATGTATAAAGTAGCCGGCCAACGATATAATATGTACAAACTATCTCATGTTCTACTTTCTCCAAGGTGTTGCAATCATCTCAATTTCATCCCTAAACAAAGGTGATTTATGAAATATGAAATCGATAAATAAAGTAAAAGCAGTTGGTGGTTAGCTTGAAAGATTCATGAAATACAATATACATACAGTTGTAATACACACGTACGTCTATCAATTATGGTATCACTTATGACAAATATTTCGTCAAAGTTGAACAGGATCCTCTATAAAGCAACACATTTGGATGATCTTGTACAACAAACTCTAAGATTTGATGGATGTTAGCTTCCCAAAGCGATGAACGTACTTTTAGCTCATACTGGCCTAAATGTCCACATAGTTTTGCATAAACAAATTGTTAACAAACCGCGATTACAAACACGGCCGGACGACACTTACACGCTAACGATAAGACGAGCTAAACCCTATGTATGCACCGGTGAAACTGGCAGAAAATTTGTGAATACGTACGACTATACGTTACACGTTCGAGAAAAAATTAGCATGTTGTATTAGCATGTTGTGTTGGCACCGCTGAGTATCAAATAGCCTGATCTACGTTATTTTTAGATTTCGAATCAAACTATCTACGCTATTTGAAAAAATTAAATTGTCATACGATCGTCATTGGTTAGTTGATCATACGGCTTTCATGGCTTTTAGCTGTCGTAAATGAGCCTACTATCGAAATATGGAACCGAATCGGAAAATTTTGTAGATAATTTTTATTGTACATTTCTAACTCTGTTCGAGGATTTTCACGAACGGTAAACAATTATGGTTGAGGTAGTATAAAATAAAATTATAAAATAAAATAGTGTCAATAAAACTTTAGTCGTCAAAATATAAAAAGTAACCGTGTTGGAAAAATTAATTACATTGTTGACTTCATTCGCAAATACGTTCCAAGACAAGTTGCATATTTCTTACGGACATCAAATGGAGAAATCTGCAACGAAGGCAACTTTATAAATCCTAATTCATTTAAATTTCGACAATCTTTTTCGATCAATTTCCAGTAGTATTATCACGTGCTTCGAATCTGTCAGTAAGATTTTACAATAAATATCAAGAGACATCATTATGCAATTAAATATACGCGGTGAACTCCATAGGCACAAATTTCGACAGATAGTAACCTTGAAGAAATCCCAATGCGTACGATCGACCATTACCATCGAGCGAAAGTCGCTTCTGAATGGAGTCAGATAATGTAAAAAATGCCAACGAACCGACCAAAGGTTTGAACAACACCAAATGAACTTACGAAGAAAGTATAACGATTAGTATTAATTTATTGCTCGTTCGATGCGTGGTTGCGAAGCTTCCCCGGAGACTTGAGCTAACTATTTTGAGCTAACTTGGTCGAGCGATCGCTCATTCCGCTAGAATTCACCGCCTCGCGCGTAAAATCCTTCTAAATCATTAATTATTTAGATACAAGTGTATAGTACAGTCGCTGTATGTACAGAAACCTACTAGTCAAAACTAGCGTATCGAGAAGGATGGCGTCGGCTATGGGCCGGGCCGGGCTCTCGTTTCATTTTCAATTCTCTTTTTGTTATAAAAATAGTGTCAGAAGTGATCTTGTGTGCTACGTGTAATCGTAAAAACGAATGTGTTTGCGTGAAAAAGATACGATCGCTGCGATCTATCGATGGTTCTCCTGGAAGGACATCGAACACAAGTACCGTTTCTGTATATGTCCTGTGTGTGTGTGTCAGTTTATACGAAGTGCGACGATACAGCTTCAGGAATAATTCTGGGCGGAAATCCAACAATGTAAACAATTACCTTCATCTGCTGGTTTATTATTAGTTAACATCGATACCAGAAATTATTTTAATTAAGGATAACACGAACAACGAATCAGGAAATGATCCTAGATTTTAGTTAAAAAGATTAGTGCAACGGTAATAATAATAAAAAAAAAAAAAAACGGTAATAAACGAATTATTCTAGAAACATTACTGTCATATCTCGTACATGTATTGTGTCTGTCTTTATGTCATAAAAAATTTGCGGCTAATTCGTTCACCACAATTTCGTTCTACAGCGAACATCAACTAACGGATGGACTTCGTGCTGTTATCCTTGTGCCATGGGAACCACCTTAACCGCCCATGCGAAGCTTTCATAACCGTTTACCGGCCGCCACTACTCTCGCAAAGAACAGCCCGTATAATGATAATAAATTTACGTAACCCACTTTCCTGAACGAGGAAAAACAAAGATGGCATAAAGAAAACAACAATAATTTGATTTTCTTCAGCTTTGAAATGATAGACGAAACATTGTAACCGAAGAGAGTAGTTTCGTATGCTAAAACAGCGATCAGCAGAGATCGTGTCATCTGGTTCGTTTCTTCGTGTCGTAAATTTTGCTAATCCGCGTTCCTCGATGGCACTCGAAGATAGAGCGCTAGAACACGTATTTCATTATCTAAAAAAGACTATGCACGTACGACCTGCATACGGAATTGCTCTACGAGGCGTAAGCTTGCTCGTCCGGTTCGATCTATCCGACGGTAGATCGAATATTAGAGATTCACTGGTGTTTTCTCTTCGCGGCGCAGCTTGGCTGACTCTTTCGGATCGCGTCGAAAGAATCTGTGGAGGACGATCTCGTGTGAGTACGAGAGAAAATACGCTACCGGTCAAAAGTTTGGGACAATCAGATGTTTAAAAATGTATCGGTAAAATCATTTGTGTTACAATTTTTTTTTTTTTTTTTTTTAGTAGAATAACGCATTTTAGCTGGCAGAAGACATTTGTAACACAATGAAATCGATATCTCGATTTATTGACGAACGAAAATTACCGGAGGCTCTACGAAAACCCTTTTAAATTTCAATTTGCAATCAACGACGCGAATTAGCGGAAGATTCGGTACAACTGATTGGAAAATCATAGCAAATATTTTTCCAGATCGGCAAAGCGATGACTTTTGACCGACAGCGTAGATTTCCAGAGTACTGGGGTCGCGTTATCGAGATAAGCGTGTGCCTGTCGTGTAAAGCTGCGCGTTGTACAAAAGTTTCGCTCCTCGCAACCGGAGCATTTATTTGTCCTAGAAATCTGGCGCGGTTCCATTCTCGTTGATCGATCGTACAACTGTCATCGTCTTAATGGAACACAATGGTACTTGTCGAGAGAAAAAGCTGCTCTTTACTCTTATTGCGCTTTATCCTTCTGATACCTGTATTCTCCGCGTGCTCGACGACAATGTTTTCACAAGCGTGTTCGCGCGTCGTGCTTGCACCTCCTGTATGATTGACTCTCTGTCATTCGTAGATACATAAACACATACGATATCGATACAAGCGACGAGACTTTAGCTTCTTTAGACTGTTTGAGTACAACAAATCGACCAACGATACAAAATTCGAACGGTATCAAGGTTGAAGGGCAACCACCTTGATAAAGTATACCATTTGTCTGGCAATTTGTCTGAATATTCCTCGCCAGGACATGCGAGCGAACTTTTCCATTCTGCTACTCGTTAATTATTCCGCCCGGATGAGGGTCTCCACGTATATTAAAAGATATCTTCCATGTTGCCGTAGCCACGGTCCCAATAGCCTCCGCGGTATAACCAGTCCATCTGGTTTGTGTATGGATTCATGCCCAATTGGAACCACCTGTGACATATCCGATAATCGATATTTGCGATATCTTGAAAGAGCAAGATAGTATATATATACATATATATTAATTTTAGAACGGAGTGAATGATACTCGATAAAGCAAAATTGAATGAGATTAAGTTTGACGAAGCGAAAGTTTTAGAATAATTTTGTAGGAAGCTGAGCGATTTTAGATGGCCTTCTAAAATTTAGAATTTCAAAGTTCGAAGGAAATATTGCGCGCATGAGGGGACTTCGGGAGATATTTTTAACATAAAATAGATTCTCTGAGCATCGTCACACGGTTTACACTCACGAACAATTTCGAACATCCGCCCTAACTTTGCTTATCTATCTCACGTGACAATAACGTTACATAAACCTCCGTGTAAACGTACGAACGAATTAAAGATGTCTCACGATATAAGAATAATTGTAAAAGGAGAAGGAAATTCAATAAGCTAGAAACCATGAGAAGGTATCATGATAATTTCGAACGAACTGAGATATTTATTTTTATTGGTACTTTACTTTCTCATTGTGCCTAAATAATAGAAATAATAGAATAATTACATCAGATCGATTGATATTATATATTGTTCCTAACTATAAAAGCACAAATTCTCTTCTATAATATACAGATTCGATAATTACCGTAGCATGTCGTTACCAATTACCTAGCACAGCAAAGGAAATTCGTCTGTATATTATTCAAAAAACGGTATCCGGATATCCGATCGTGACGGTCCAATGTTTAAAACCAATATAAATATCCAAACGGTCTCTATGAATATTTAAACAACGTTATTATATGCATTCTCTAATTATCTAGTGAAATCAATCAAACAACGTAGTCACTCTGCTGCACCAAATAAGCAAGTGAGGAAATCAAAGGTGATAAAGTGTTATGCAACATGTTTGATAAATTATTTGTATGACGTTATTTGTATGACGTTATGGGAAAGATCAAGTAGAAGATCGTGCGATCGTTCGATTCTTTCAAGCAATACAATTATTGTTAATTATTTATTACCTGGGTGTCCAATCGTCCCCTTTCTTGTGCTTTCGCGATTTCCGTGTATCCCTTTGCTTCTCTTCGAGTCTCGTCTTCTCGGCCGCAGCTCCATCTTGATCGCCGTTCTCCAATTTCCTAATATCCGGCCTTAATCTCGAATCCGTCGGACATATAACTTTTTCTATTTCCGGTGTCAGTTCGTTTAACGACATTGCAAACGTTGTAAACTGGTAATACTGGAAATCGATCCGACAAATGTTTTAAACGTCACGCTGATACAGTGACTCGCGAAAGTGTTTAATTACACTTACCACGGAATTTTCCTATGGATATATTATATGCATTGTAAATTTACATGCATTATGAACTTTTTAAAATTTTGTTAGCTCTGTGACGAGACACGACTGTCGTGATTATAATAGCATTTGAAACCGATTCGAAAATCTATATGGAATTTACAAGACATTAATTGCAAACGTACAATTAGTAAAAAAATTAGCGTACTAATACACGAACAGTAGTCTTAAACGTACAATTAAAGCTAGCAATGGTCTCGTTACACGTAGCTTATTAATACAGTGAATAATTGACTGTTCAAGTGGTTTGATCATTTTTGTAAAGTGTATGCTTTCGAAATACCTTGCAACTTGTTGTATATCCATTTTCAGATTCGTTTCAAATTTCACGAGTACAATCACGACAGTCGTCTCTCGTTACAGTGCAAACGAAATTTCGAAACACTTCTGGAAGCGTCCGAAATACTTTCGCGAGCCACGGCGCATCGAAGGAAATAAGTTTAGTAAAATGATTAAATGGAATACAACTGCGGATATTTATGCAAATTCACATTTTTGTGAATACAATTAAAAGCAGAGATATCGTAGTATTCTACTTTGCATATTTTATACATTTTTGCATATTATACGCGACCTGTGAATTTTTCTGCCTTCAAATTTCCCACAAATGCATAAAACACCCGCAGTCTAATAATAATGAACAACGTTTTATTTACATCTGCGCTATTAGTTGGCCTGGGCGAAGCTTCCCAAAGAGTAATCGATCCAGGAATATCTTCGATAGTTGGAGTATCGTCTCCGTCTATACTTGCTGATGGATCGTCGATCGCATCCTTAAATGACCGTGAAAATTGTTTCAAGAAAATGTATCGAAATATCCCAGTGAAACGTACTAAATCAGAATACGTTGAAACGAGATAGAGCGAGCGCTTAGACAGCAATATTTTATTAGCATCAAATATCGTAGAAATATTTCATTAGAAATAATCTTAATACGATACTAATTATTATCAACTTCTGCAAAATTTCTAACTAACTAAATTATTAATTAATATAATATATAACTAATGTATATTATTATTAATTAATATAATATATAACTAATATATAACTAAAATATTAATTAATTTAAAACTAACTGCAAAATTTCTTCGAAGAATGACACGATACGACTACCATTCGTAAATTACGTGAAACATTCGCTAATCCTTTCACGGTGAGATTTTTTTTTTTTTTTTTTTATGAAGAGAACTTGTTGAAGTTGTTGAATATTCAAAGCTTTAATGAATGAAGCTACGTATAAATAGGGATAACATATGATGATCTATATATAACTCGCTTTTAAAACAGTCACTTGAAAGTTAAGAGCATAAAACCGATGAATGGAAAGCAAAATTTTTACCGCAAATCTATAGTATAACGTAACCAATGAAATTATGTTCATAAAAATATGAATACTTCACTGTACACGTGTGTTTTATCTTTTGACCGTAATTATCTCAAATTTTAGAGAAATTTCCCAGAAAGAGGAAAGATCGTTTCTATCTCTCGACCATGCGTTTCAAGTTGACTTCGTGTTACATCTAAAGCGTGAAAGTTACTCGTACACGTTTGACATTTATCTTAAAAAAGCAAATCTTCTTTCAAATATTGGAATTAAAATTTGTAATAAATAAATACGAAACCAAGGGACTACGATACTTGTTCATAAACACTGGAACATTCATAGCAGGCAATTCATAAATCCAAAATCTTGTGCATCTTTCCCTACATTTATTCCACTTTCACAAAAATAGAAATACATTGATTAGCTCAATTAATGCGTAAAACTCATAGTAAAAAAGGATCATATCATACTAAAATCCTCGAAAGAAATAAGAAACATATTATTCATCTCTCTCTCTTTGAAAAAGAATTTAATTCTACGAAATTTCTATCAAATTCCTCGATTAATATCCCAAATACCTGGTGAGAGGGTTTGAACGCTCCGACCTTGAGGCTGTGCAGTTTCGCGAGCACCTTCTTATGGCCAGGACTGCCCTGAGGACTCTTTGCCTCGCGTTTCACCTTCTCCAACGCTTCTTCGTACAACGCAGGGTCGCACACCATCATCCTCTCCGTCCATTTTCCATAAAGAAATAGCAGTTTCCTCTTTCTAAACGGTAAACAAATGAGACATAAGTCCAAATCATCATTTACGAATAGAAAATAACGAAACTGTTGTCGATCGAAACGCGTGTAAAAGCTCGGTTCGCTACAGAGAATCGCTGTTACGTTTGCGAATTCAAGTGATGATAAACTGTTACCACTCTTACTCTTGATCCGTTACGAAGCCTTCGACTCGATGAAGGTCCTTGGCATTGCAGCTGGCGCTTTTGAAACACAGAGTCGCCTTCAAATTCGCTCCGCCGCTTTGTTTGATCTCCAAGGAACCGAGCTGTTCCATCCATAATTGGCCTACCAGCACGTTGTGCAGTATGCAATTGATATTCTGCCAAGTATACGCTTCCTTCCATCTAAATTCGTACAAAGTGCTTCTTTTAACGTTAGAACGCCAAATGCCGTCGGCTTGACCGTCTTTATTTACTGAGTTTTTGTTATTTTGGCGCCTTTAGTCTTAGATCTTTGTTTCTTTCCTTCTTTGAAACTGATTGTACAGAGTTTCTAGTACAACGAGAACGATGCTAAGAAACCGTAACGGAAATGTATATATTTTGTATTATTTCCACGAAAGAATATACCTACGTATGTGTATATTGCTGTATGTACGTGGTCACTTTTACAAATTGCTCGAATGTGCAGCCAAATTTTGTCACTGTTCGAGGACATTCGAAAGTAATTCTATTGGGTTGGCAACTAAGTGATTGCGGATTTTGTCATTAGGTGGTATTGACAAAATCCGCAACCACTTAGTTGCCAGCCCAATATACGTAACAATAAATGAATCGGCTACTTACTTAGGAAGCTCGACGGTGACAATACCCTTCGGATGTACTTGGATGGACGTGCCCCAGAACTTCAATTTCGGGTGTATAGTGCCGTGGAATGTGAATTCTTCGCTGTCCGCGTGGAACGCGGATACCGGTGGATGATGCGACACTTGTTCGCAGACTATTCTAAATAAAGACACAGAGTAAACATGTGTGAACGAGTTCCTACGTTTTCTCGATAATGTTACAAATTGGTAGATTGCGCTGTTTCCATGCCTAATGGCAAATAGACTTTAATTCTTTGGAGTTGTCTAATCGTTTCTGGGATATTCTGGAAGAACAATCTCCCAGATGCTTCATTGGAATATAATCGCAATACGAAATGTATCAGGTTGTCCGGAAAGTTTCTTTCGTTCTATAAAATGATAATAGATGAACAACAATTTCTGTTTTATATCATTTTATTGAATTAGGTATGATCTATTTCGTTAAAGTTCTATTATTATGTTCGTGCATAATTCAGTAAACTGATATAAAATAAAAAAACATCGCGCGTCTATTATTTCCTTACAAAACGAAAGAAGCTTTTCGGACAACCTAGTACTTCGATAGAATAATTCAATGTTAAAACTTCATTCTGAATATTGAGTACTTGTTACCTGCTCAATGAGAAGAATAAGGAATATCATCGATCGAGAAATTTCCAAACTATTAAATTTAATCTTCGGTATAGCAATTTAATTAAAATTCATCGAGATATTATCATTTGATAAATTCATCAAACCACAAGTAGATACTCGAATAGTACTTGTCAGAGACCGCACTAACAATTGAATTACTTAATTCAACTTCAACGCAGAAACTAAACTAAACTGAAATGTTTTCGATAACTTGGACGGTCGGCTACTTACCGGAAGTCCTCACGCTCCAACTCGTACGTTTCAC
The DNA here is from genome assembly GCA_014737535.1 of Bombus cullumanus. Taxonomy (NCBI): domain Eukaryota; kingdom Metazoa; phylum Arthropoda; class Insecta; order Hymenoptera; family Apidae; genus Bombus; species Bombus cullumanus. The sequence continues at coordinate 3,122,467 of JACXIX010000044.1, read as the reverse complement.
CGAGTATCGGATTGAAGGGTTTGCCAAGTCTTTCCCAGTTCGAAGCCAAAGCACTTACAGCGAATGCAGCGACGTACTACGACACAGGGAATATTTTTTACGCTCAATGAAGAAGATCCTTCTTCGAACAACTTACCCGCAACGTAATAAAAACTTGCATTTACCTGCAACCTTCCAATCGGAGTTTCTTCTTGAGCCGCTAGCTTAAGCAATTTCGCGTATTCCATGTACTCTGCGACACGTTGGAGGAAGGAAAGTGGTTCGTTGAATATGACCGGCATGGTGATCTTGCTGAGGTCTTTGCCCAGTGATATCACCGAGCATAAATTCACTTCCGAATGGCCGGGAACTGGTAACGTTGTTCTTAAAAGGAAACGATTATTATAAAATTTCGTGAAAAATTTCCACTCGATAAAATTTGTACGACGATATCCAAAGATCTACAATAATAGCGATATTCAAAAGTTTATATACGATGATCTATAAAAATCTTCGTATGTTCTATAAAAAGACTATTCATTTAAATGAAAATGTAAAACGAAATTAAAATTAAAATTAAAACTGAAATAAAATTAGAAATATTACTTATGCAAGTAAAAGAATGTGCTACGATATTTCACTGTCAAGTTAGTATTAATTAGCACGTACTGTACTAAGTAAGACGACTGGAAACTGTTTTATTATTACTGAACTGCGTGTATTTATACAGACTCGTATCATATTTGTGAACATAATTAAAGAAACGAGATATAAACAAAGCTTGTTTCACCTACTAAATATTACGATCAGCGTTCTACTTTGGACATTTCCATTTATTTTTGCATCCTCGAATTTTTTTATAAACGAATAAAAATCCACAGTCTGATTGTTGCTTTATACGTTAGGAGAATAAATATGTTATCGTACAATGCGAAGAGATATCAATTTGGTCAACTCCATCGACGATAATTATTTGATTTCTAAAAAGTTGAACACCAATTACACCAATTAATTAATTAGTATTATAATAATGAATGCTTCTCCAGCGTGAAATGAGAGAGACTCGGGCAAATCGTTAAATAGTATTATAAGTTCCATATTTTAAATGTTATCATACATATTGCGATACGTGCTTTATTTTCTGAATTTTTCGTTTTTTTATTAAAATGTGAAGAATTTTTCAAGAAATAAAATTCATTATTTTAATTTTAATTATTTAAATTTTGATGACTGATTGGAACATTCGAAACACAGATTTATAGTTTAAACGTAAACCTATAGATCGCAAAGTAGGAAATATTTGTCTTAATCGATCTTGCTAATAAGCAGCGTAAAGCATGCATGTGAGAGCAGTGCGCAAAATATAATCGATTGTCCTATAAACGAGTTGCTTTAGCAACAATAATATTTAATTGGAATCAATAAATCGGCCAGAATCTGGTCAAGTACGGTCGTCAATTACGTCATTTAAAACACTAGCAACACGCTTATGCAACTTATAGTCGATGTTCGTGCAAAGAATTTCCGAACTTTCTTACGAAACATTTAACCTAACTGCACAATTATCTCAATAATTATCTGTCGAGCCTGATAAGAGCTGTGTAAGATCTTTAAAAAATTTTGGAAAAACATAACACGTCCGTTATTATTGATTTTCTGATTCTCGTGTTGCTCGATGATTCGAAGCATATTATTACCTAACCATCGCATAATTGAAAAGGTGCAACCAATTAAACCGAAAGATATAAATCTTTCAAAAATATGGTAGTACGTTCGCGATATCTTTTAGAACTGATACTACAGAAATCGATATCTTTTTTATGTATCTAATTTCAAAATTAAGTAGAGCCAAATGAATTAAATTAAAGAGCCAACAATGTAATATCACCGACAACGATATTGGTAATATCGTCAACGTGATGATACAATTTGACAGGCTTCTGAAATTATTTGAAAACTGATTCCTCATAGAGAAATAAGAAATGTAACTCATCGTGTTTTTCCTCTACGATGTTCGCACACTGTCCCAATTTCCACGAGTCATATGCCAATATCGAGCAACAGTCGCGAGGATCGCTTAACAAAATCGTCGTAGCTGTTGTTCAGGTACTTCGTCGGGAAACAGAGAGCGGCTTCGTGGCCGGCTGAGCTCTGATTCTCGCAGCAAGTATTCTTTAGGAAAAGCCTCGAAGCGACCAAGCGATCACGCACCTGTACGGTCTCTGTGTTATTTTGTTGGCCATCATATACGAGCTTATCGCGATTATCGAGCGTGGGCAACCGTGTTCCTCGAAACCGTGGCCTCGAAGCGGCTCGTCCCGTCTCTCGGTCCACCGTCTCTAAACGACGACGTCACGGCGACCAACGACATCCAGATAGGGATCAAAGATTCGTAAATCGCGTGGCTACACGACGCAAAGCCGCCCTTTTTCTTCTTCTTCTGCTATGGTAACCCTTTCACACGTACAAGAAGTACATTAACACGTACATTCCACGGTTACGCGACGGTATGCAAAGAACCAACACGAATGAACGAACGGCGGAAGCTGAAGATGAATGCACAAAGTTGCAATACCCGGCTATCGCCGTAACATCGTCAACTCGGATGCTAAGAACGCGATTTAGAAGAGATTCGTTGGATAAAGTAAGGTCAGTTTCGAAGGGATCACTGGATTGCTTGACATGTGATCACGACGATATAGCGCGCCTGTTTGCTTGCGAATCACGGAACTCGCGATCAGCTGTACACCCGGAGACTGCACACGTTGAGCATGCGGGCGTGACGAGGGCTCCGGCGCACCCTCTTCACCCTCGCCGCGTCCTACTCGCACCCTTCCGGGCTACACGCTTCGCGCGGCATACCCGTCTCACTCGTGTCGCGCTCGTTACTCTCCAGAAAATATCAATAAGTTGGAGCATGGTTATTGTGGCTCGTACAACGTTCTGTTCCGTTGGACGGCGACGTCTTATTCGCTGTGACGACCCGGCACGCATGTGCGCAGTCGGACGCGGGAGAAGCTTGTACAGAGATTTGAATTTCAGACGCGGCGGTCTTTTTTGTCAAAGGCCAGTTCTGTTCGAATTAATATAACGTTATTTAACATGCAATTATTCCTGATCAAAGCTGTACCATTAAATTCTAAACGCTTCTAGATTGTTCTAGACTCTAGCGTTATTTTAAAGATATTGAGCTCGAATGGTCTGACTTGAAACTTTATTAGGAATGAAGTCGTGCAATTTTTTCATTCTACTTTATTCCTTGATATTGAAGTTTTATATATACTCGTTATTATTATTAATATACATAGTTCTTAAACAATTCAACGAGTTCGATGACCATAGTCATAATCTAATCGCACTAATACAGAACCAAATACAGCTTCACGAGCAGAAGGTACTAAATTTATTAAATGAACTCAACAAAATTAAATAAAATACACTGAAACTAAAGTAACAAAAATTGTAATTTAACAATTTCCTTTTTCAAAGCTAAACCCCTTCCATAAATGTCACAAGTACTTATATTAGGCTTCCTGAGTGACCCTACGTTGGCACGACAAGAGTTAAGTGGGCGACAGTTTATTTTTAACGCAATTTCTAGCACGCTCACTATCACCGGAGCAATTATACCGGGTTAAAGAAATTCTGTTTAGCTGACGCGTTGTAACGAGATGATAGCTGAGTTGACGAAAGGGCAAAAGTTCGTCGCTGACCCGTGTGTTTGCAACTACCGTTTATCGATTGCTGTACACGATTACTTAGCCGATACGAAACCGTGCACGGTTTAATCGATGCGGTAACGAAGTTGTTGGCGACATGTCTACGTAATTGTAATCGAATTTTCATAGCTCCTAGGAGCGGTGCGCAATATGCCGTCGCACAGAAACGAGAAACCAACCCCTCGAGGACTCGATAGCTCTTCGATAAATATCCTTCGTGTTCTGCGTCTATTTCCCGAGACAATAGCACGCGATGAAGCTCTTACCGCAGTTTCAATGGACTATGTATGATGCACGTTAATTAAAATTCTTGTCTGTTTTCAGGATATGGCGGCGACTAGCTATTGGTGATTCGGAAATTCGATTCTATACGCAGGCTAGTCTGAAAATTGTGATATAATCGAGAAACAAACTTGTTGACACGATGACTGTCACGGTGATTATACCCACGTCATTAAACTTTTTCGAACGATTAAAATAAGATAAATCTCACGGATTAAGAAATTTTCGACAATGTGAATGATTTTGATTAAAGATCACAAAAAGGTTGATAACTTTTGTTAAATTTTCTTATCTTAAGTATATGATAAACTATATTTTTTTAATAAAAATTATATGTACCTTTCTCGTTAGTGAAGTATGAAGCAGAAAAAATACTAAAGAAATTTTTATGAATATTCTTCACATTCGTAAATACTCATTGTCATCGCAACACGCGTTCAATTTAATTATATGCATAACTCGGAACGCAATTATGTAAATTCCTTGCCGCTGTCGTTTCATTCTGCGTGTAAAAAGTGTAATCGATTAAAAATTACAAAAATTGATAAATTAAATATACATTACCGTATCGTTATTTCGTTATTCTCATTACGTATTATTTAATGCTTAGAATTACGTATATTTCACTATCGTAAACGAAAAAGTTTTCTAATTCGAGAGATCTTTTTCCCTCCCTCTTATACTTACATCTTATCAGAAATTGCGTATTTTACATATTTTTCAACATCGCAACAAACTTTTCTTACAAAAGTTTCCTCGTGTATTCGCTGAAGCATGGATCCCTATTAAAGTAAAATGACATTTATCCTTTCTTCTTATTTTATAAAAATAAATTTCTCAGTTCTTTGCAAATATAAATAAATATTAAGAAATCAATTTAAAGTTGAACGCAGATTATACATATGCAAACAAAGGAATTATATCAAGTTTCTTCATAAGTAACTTCTTATTGAATGCAAAATCAGATTCTTATTGTTTCTGTAGTAGGTACTTGCCTCAAATACAACGTCATCATGCAAAAGTATAATAAAGATAATTCAATTAATCCTGTGCTTGATAATGTTCGTCTCAAGGATCGCGTAATTACATATATAAGGCAATAGGAAATATGGATCACTTGTGTGTACCACTCTACAGACTCGTCCCAAACAGCAAATTCAGTACAACTGCAACAATAATGTGTTACATAACGTAAATACAAGAAACGGGGACTTGCACACCTGCCATTTCCATTGCCAAAAAGATTTAATTTAATTCTCTAAACAGGTATCTTCACGAACTATCGTGCAACGTAGAAATGGAACGCGAGTCATAGATCGTTCGTGAGCTTCGTCGCGGCGTCACTTTATCTGGCTGGCAAATTCCTGAGATTACCGCATAATCTTCTCGCAGCCGGCTAATTGGAATGGATTAATGGTTCTGTGTGGGAAGTTCGGTGGTCCGACGTGTACACAGGCAAACGCATTGGAATAAGAATGAACCGAATCCCTATTGATTCACCTGGAAACCAAATCGATATCCGTACGAGGCACAGGGGCTCACTTCGTTGCAGATCGGCCAACTTTCGTCGGATCAACGGAGAGACCAGTCAGACTCGCCGAATCGACCATCGAAAAATTCTCCAGTTCGAGCTGCGCGTTTATGGCGATCATCACGTTCCCTCCTTTCGACCATTTAATTTCAAATTTTAGCTTTATCCTGCGTGAGTAATCGTTTTCTGTGATATTTCGGTTCGATGAAGTACACTCGAAGAAACAATTAAATATATTAATTATTCTGAACACTTTGGAAAATCGTTGATTTGTGTAATTGTTTATACTGTTTTTCTGAATTTTTCCACCGTTCAATTGAAATCGTAAAATGAGAATTGGTTGGTTTTCGTTCATAAATGATTCATAGGTAAATGATTTATAAAAAAAAAAAAGAAGTCGATATTTTTGTGTGAATTCGTAGTTTATGTATCACGATGACCGGTCAGGAAGGAGAGAAAATTGTGGATACGGAAAACGACCTGGATCATGATAAAGAAGAGCTTACGACCGAAACGAAGGAAGATATTTCTGCAGCGAAACCACGTGCTAGGAGATATCTCACGAAACATATGAAATTATATCCGGAATTGTACAGAAGCGATGTCTCGATACATCCAAGTTATACTACTCTTAAAAATCTACCTTAGTAAGGATTATTTCATTCGTGAAAATAAATATCATTATTTCTGCTAGATTATACTTTGACTTGGAATTAAATTGGATAGTTTTTTAACAATTTCTTCCGTCCTTTGGTAAAACTTTATATATTACTTTCAATACAGAATAGTTTCAAAAATATTAAGGGAAAATTTAGTTTTCTTACTTTGCTGTTATCGCACTTCGATATAAATTTTTATCTTCTCTTTATATTCTCAACAATTCAACGTAGGTAGCATCCTATTTCAAGACTGAAATGCTCTCCTTGCTCTTTAATATCCTTTCATCCTAGATATTCTTAATTTAACTGACAATATTTGTTAATCTCGTTGTTTACTTATTTTTCTAAATACTTTCTGTTAAAACGCGTATCAAACATTTAACGATTATTATCGTTGAACATCCAGCGACTAAATTCCAGATAATTAAGACGACACGACGCTAACAGCAGCGAACGTGTCAATATCGGAAATATTCAGAGAATATTAAATTACAAAATATTTAAAAACATTTTAATATTTCCTCGATATTTCAATATTTAAAGAGTCGTCTCTCGACAAAATGTTTAATCTGTTAAAAGTTACGTGGTCTGCCGACGACGTGTACAGAGGACCAAGAAGCAGATCAAGCGTCAGCTGAACCGCGATATCATGCACTTTGCGATGATGCAGTTGTTCGCCATCGATAGCGTCAGGATCGACCGTGTATTCAGCGTCGGGATGCCACCGAAGACATTGATTGTCCCCGATTTGCTAACCGTGAACGAAAGACGTCACATCAACGAGCTTCTTCGCGACACATAACGAAACAGCATCTCATTGTGCTCCCAACTTTCATTGTGTACGATATGTATCGACATGTGCGATCGAATAAAATTTCCATTGATACATTGAATAAAGTGGGCGAGTCTATTTTCTTCCTTTAACAAAAAGGTAAACAGGCTCCCGAAGCTTTCACGCGAAATCAGACGAGAAAACAAACTCGATTCGACTAGGAGGGAAACAAAGAAATTCTCTTACCTTACGTGTATTAAATGTTTAAACGTGACGTTTTCTCGGGATAATGATAACATGAAAATATTATAATACTTTTGCTTTTTGATTATTTCTATTAATTCGATGAGAGCAGAAACGTAGGATGTTTCGTAACAAGTATCAGCATGGACTTATGTCTGTTTTGTACAGCTGCGGATCACGTCCGCTGGAGTTATGGGATATGCACGTAAGTTCATCGATATAAAGAAACCATAAGGAAAGATAACTCTATTTTATGAAATTAATAAAAACAGTTTCACCGTCAGATTTATCGCCATTAAATTTCTCCAAATAGTATATCTGTTCAAGTTAGTAAAATAAGTTCCATTGCATTTAATCTGTTTGCTCCGAGTATCAATCGTCTCGAACAGGTGAAAAATGGTTACATTCGAAGAGTGACAGACGACGAAGTGAAATCTCTAGCTCTGGAAATAGCCGGAACCAACGTCACAACAACGTACATCTTCTGCCCATGTGGTCCGAAGAAAGTCCTTGGCATTAAACTTCCGTTTCTCATAATGATTATCAAGAACATGAAGAAGTACTTCACGTTCGAAATAACAGTAAATGTTACACGAGGAAAGCTCTTTACTGATTACGTTTTTTTCAATAGCAGTAATAGCATTTCGTAAAACAATGAATGTAGAAAAGAAGTATATTTCATTTTTGATTCGACAGATACTCGACGACAAGGATATGCACAGAAGGTTTCGCATGAGCAATTTTCAAAGCACCACGCGAGTTCGACCATTCTGCACGTCGATGCCGATCGGCCTATCCGGTGGTTGGAATCAAATTCAATTTAATCTCGCGGACTTCACGCGGAGAGCGTACGGGACAAATTATGTCGAAACTACACGCATACAGATCCACGCAAACTGCAGGGTTCGACGCATCTATTTTGCGGACAGGTAGGAAATTGATCTGTTTTTTGCAATATTGATATGAAACGCGTGAAATTAACAGCTACCTTTTTTAAAGAAACTTCTCTTGCGTCAAGTTTATAGAATGATAAAATATGTTTTACCAAACAGACTTTATTCGGAAGATGAATTACCCGAAGATTTTAAACTCTTCAAGCCACTTCAGCGAGTGAAATGCGTGCGGGAAAAGGATGTGGCGAAAGAAAAAAGAGAAGAACCGGAAAAGATTGAAGCCGAAGAACCTCCGCCTTTCGAAGCGGGTGAAGTACCAGAAGAAGCAGAAGAAGAGCCTGAAGAAGAGCCAACGGAAGATGAATTGGCCGAAGAAGAGATTGTTCCTGCAGAAGACGTGCGAAGGCCGGATGAAATAGGGGAAGAGGATGAGGAAGAAGAAGACGAGGATGAAGTAGAACCTGCAGATGTAGGTGATTACGAAGACGAAGACGAAGGTGACGAACCTGTACCTGCTCCAACAACTCCTGGGTATGCCACAGAAGACGAAACTGATGCAGAACAAGATGAAGGTGATGAAGATGAGGAATACGGAGTTCCATAGTGAACAGCCCTCGACTTTGTGTAAATACGGTGAATAAAATGTGTATATTTGCGAGGCTTAAAATAACATTCAAATAAATTACCTTCTAAATAAGTTGGAATTTGAAAAATTCTATTAATTTATTTAGACAATTATCCCAATTTTCTCTTTATTATCTTATATTGTTACAATATATTTTACAATACTGAACGAAAAATATCTCCATTATTCTTTTAACAATTTCTGTTTGGAAAATGTTAAGGGGAAATATAGTATACAAAATATGATGATTTATAATAAATATATAGTAGAATATGAATTTGTTGAATTCACTATGTACACATTTGTACAATATCCTCTAATAAAAAATATACAGTTTCATTGAAATTCTTATACAAATTTCAAAAAGATAAAATTTAATTGAAGCGTTATGTGAAATGATAAAATCATTTTGATAGTATATACACTGATTCAAATGATAAAGACAAAAAATATAAAATAATTTATCCGCTGCCCTTTATTACTATCATACGTCATAATCATCTTCTCTTTTTCTTTTCATAGAATCTTCAATCTCTACTTTGATAGGCGGCATTGTTTGTCCTGAAGAAATCTGTATTTTTGGCTTGGCTACTTGTGCCTTTACGGTAGCTCCTGCAGTTGTGGCTATAAATTTAAACAATTAATATAAATAAAAAATGAAAAATATGGTAGCAAATATTATTATTATTACACAAACAATTTTGTATCTTACGTATTAAGGAAATATGGATAGAGGGAATAGATGTTTGGGAATGCAAGGTCCGGAAGGGATCTATGATACGATATAATTAACAAATTAGTTTCTATTATATATTCTTTACTTTCTCGTATCACTTACCTGCTGAAAATTTCAGAACAGGTTTTGGCATTGAAATGCTTTGAGTCCTGGCAACTGTTGCAAGTGTCCCCGGCCTTTTAACTATGGACAGGCCAGTTTTAGTACTTTCTACTTTGTTCTTAGACTGACCACTTTGGATGTTATTTCCAACCAAAGAATGCAATGGTTTCCCAATTATTTTCTTCGTTGTATTCTTAAGTTTATAATTTGTTGCATTCAGGCAAAATCTGTCAGGTGGTAATCTTAAACCACTGTTGGATTTGACAAATGGCAGTGGTACGTTGTTTTTTGTCCGAGCAACATCTAATAACACTTCTCTTGGTGGTGGATTTGTAAACGTACGTTCCAATTGCATCTTAACTGCTAATCTAACGTCATCCAAATCGATAAACTTCTTTTTAGCATGATTTGCGTAAATTCTACTGTCGTCTAATATGCAAGTAACATAACCTGTGGAATTTAAACCGAAAATAACTTTATAGCTTACTTCCAAATGTAAAATCATAAATGCAAAATCATGCACGATTATATACTTCATTGCATCTACATTACTTTAAATAAATTGTAAATATAATAAATTACGTACGATAAGTAAATTCGAGCAATTGGTTTATAACCTTCGAATCGTAATCTGTAATTCCCATGTCTTTCATAATTGACATTATAACTTGGGCATCTTTTGGAATATGTTTTACGTGGCTCATAGTTTTCGCTTTTTCCGCCATTTTAAGAAATACTCCTCTTATAATCGTACTTTCTACAACAATTTCGAGTCACAAGTATATGTATCTTGAATTAACTTTTCAAGTCAAAGTTCGACTAAACATTATGAAGTACACGCCAATATCATGCAGTGCTACCATTTATAAAATTTAAACTTTACAAGATCAGAAATTTATTATTTTCAAATTTCGTAATTAATAATAATTATTCATTGCTGTAATCATTTTTACTATTAAATATTTTGTTCGAAAATCAAGAAGTAATTACATGAAAAGGCGAAAAAATTTGTAATTTTAGAGCGGTAGTTAGTGTAGTTAGTGTGGTAGCCATTAAAACAGAGTGCATCATATTATAGTTAAATTTGTTTGTTGGGTTCATGAGTTGATATTTGTTATTTTGGGCGAGTGCATATATGCATTATGGAATTACTAGCTATCAATTTTTGAGGTAAATATACCTCGCTGTATTCAACTGATTTTATGCAAATTATATATTCAAAGATCATATTTATTTTCTATTTCATTTTATTTTACATTTTAGAGGTATGGTCAAAATTAACAGCAATGGCATCCTTAGGGGTAGTTAACAGACATCATGAACAAGAATTCTTAGCTGTAATGCAATCTTATGTCGTGTGGGATAATGGTGCAGGAGCTGATTGTTCCCAAAGTAGTGGCTTGTGTGTGCTAGGGCTTATTCATGCAAAGCATGGGACAGCAATTACAGATTACTTACTTGGCCAGTTGAAGGAACACAGAATGAGGTACAATGATCTACAAAAGCATAGTGTAATCATAGGATCAATTGAGCAGTAAAGTAAATGCATGTTGAGCAATGAAATGACAAATTAAAAGATAAAGCAGGGAATAGTAAACTTGAACTCATTGATCATAGTTTATTAATAGTTAAAGTATCAAATATTATGTAGAAGGTGAAGTTAAAGACATAAAATTAACGTTATATACATAGGGTTGAATAAAATAATATTATTGTTTCTTTATATCAATTTGAAACTGCAGGTTATGGTATATTTATAATTTGGAATGATTTTCTTATAGATGGCCTGTCATTGGAGCTGTTTAGGACTGGGTCTGGCTGCTACAGGATTGCATGTGGACAATTGAAATTCAGCCTTTATCAAAGTGATATTATTATGGGTTAAGGGTTCTGCTATAGGCATGATCGTTCTTGGATCCGGATCAATGCAAGCAATTGAGAATATGGTTGTGGTAAGTTGAAATAAAAGTTTGTTTACACATATTTCGATGATTAATATGATCATCTACTATTTATTTCTCAATTTGAATAAATATGTTACATATTGATATGAAGAATAACTTTATCCACCAAGTGCATATGGATACCGATTGTTAGTTTGGAACGTGTAGGTTCCTTTAGCTCTGTAAAAGAAATTGATATGTATTAGTATCAGAAAATGAAATTAATATTAAAAAGAGTAGGACCCAAACAAAAATGTTTCCCTATTAAATATTATAATAAGTACTGTACTTTGGATATCTGCATTCTATGCATTTGTGTATCTTTATATTTCTCGGAAATGCGCTCCGCAATCATACATTAATGACAGTAGTAAAATAAAACTCACTTCGAGTCAAGAGTAGGACCACCCATGTACGCCGTTTCACCATTCTGAGATACACCGAGGAAGCCTTTTGATTTCATAACAGATTCACTGTAGTATTCGTAGCTGCGTGAATGTGCGCAAGCTCCTGTGTTTCATAAAATTTATTTTTAATATTGCACACACACACACACACACACAAAGTGCGCAACTAATATCTTTTCAGTTGATACCTGTTAGTAACTGGAGACTCTATAGTATGTTCCTTACCTATCAAGTCATTGTCGCATCCTGGTTGATTTCTTCCATCATTGGCAAAGAAATCAGAAGTACCAACAGAGGCATCCAGACCTAAATATCCGGAGCATGTGTGAATAACTTGAACATTTCGCGCGTCCGATTTATCAACTCTTCCATCGGGTCCTTTGTGTTCAAACATTGGCTTGGCAGCGTCGAGTGCTATAATGGCAAATATTTAGGGATTTAGTATAATTTACTGTATCATGATTACCACATATACAATCAATTTGCATTAAAATGTATAAAGATTTAAAAATTACTTTTCTCCGAGTTAAGTTAATCTAAATATATCTTCGATGTTTTAAAAATTTATCCTCCAAACTTGAAAACTTCACTTATCTTTCTGTTTATCTTTCATTTGCCAATCTCAATCGATCTATCCTATTGTTTCCGACGTGACATTAAAAACTGCGCTCCTCGATCTTCGTGGACAACCTTAGAATACCATTTTACTAATATATCTTTACCCACCGATAACTTCCGCGACTTGGCTCGACCTTCCTATCTCTAGTGCGCTTAAGCCTGCGACATGAGCACCGAGGGAGTGTCCAACAATTTTCAGTTTAGACGTTCGTAATCCAGCGCCAATTTGTAGGAAATTCACGAAGGCAGCCACACGAAGAGCGACGCGTGGTACGCTCTTTGCAACGACGGAATAAAGCAGATTTTTTGCTATTTTACCCCAATCGACGATAATAACGTTGCTATCCCAGACATTAAGGAAAGCTGAAAACAGCAAATATTGTTTGTCATAATATTAAAATATTAAAAATATAACCACTACCGTTCATAAGTTGTAGCACACCCTTTGATATTCACCACGAACTGAATACTTTTTACTCCTCTTATTTTCTAAATGTTTTGTTATAAATCTATTTCGTTGATCCGTCTTATAACGTAAAATACTGATTAAGTTCAACTCGATAAAGTCAGGAAGATTCTATGTCTCGAAATAAGCTGAAAATCAAAAAATGAAATTTCCAACGTAATTTCGCTGTTCTTTCTTTTATTCTTACTTCAAGTCACAGAATCTCCCTTGACTTCAGTTATATCACGAATTTTAGCTCACAGTGTATTTATTACACCGACGAGACCTATTTACCATCGCGTACGAGTGTACATGACGGAGATCGACCATTGGCATTCCAACCGTGAGTAACTATGATGGTTTCCCTGTGCGGGTTCCAATGACTCTCTCGTACAGAGACTATGTCGTTTAGATTTAGCACATCACCGTTTGTAGGGTTATCTCTAGAATAAAAATTCAATTTTTCAATGTTAATTCGTCGAACACGGCATGACCTATTTGTAATTGTTTCTTCTCTGTAAAAAAGAATTTTTACTTTGCGGACTTATTCTCATTTTAGCAAACGAAGAGCAACTGTAATGTTTTAACATAGAATAGAAAATTCACGAATAACGATAAGACACATTTTGCTCAAACTGAAGATTCTTTTTAATGTAATGGACTGGAAATGATCATTGCAATATCATGCGAGGTTCTCTATAGTTCTCTATAATTCGTGCATAAGGGTAGACTGACAGGCGATTATTATAGTGATCTTTCATAACGAACAGATCAGCTTTATTTTATTAGTTTAGTACAAATTATTAATTTTCTGATTAATCAAATAATTTTAAATACTTTTTCAGTTTATCTTTCAAGTATCAATGATAGTTAGATCGTGCATTTTTATGCACTCGTGGAAAACTGAAATATGCAAGAATATACGTAAACGTGCATAAGATATTTTCAATAAATAAGAAGTTTACCAAAAAATAGTTCTAACCGTGTGTAAAGGTTGAAACTGATCGATTCCACATTGATACCTAAAATGGAAAGTTCTAATTCAGTTAGTGGAGAGTGATCGATTTTAATCAGATATGGCACTCCCGTTTCATCCGAAAAGATCGTATAATTGTTTTCCGTTAACACCGTGAGCAGCGCAGGATAAACTGAAAAGAAATTTTTTTTTTCAATTAATCAGTTGCTCGATTTTCCTGTGTCTAGATCGAATAATATTCTGCTACGAACTTAATGTTAGTCCGGTTGACATTGCTGTTGTCGTGGCTCACTATGCACACCGTAATATAGCAGTCCGACTTCTTGGCTTTCGCGTTTTGCCGCTTCTTTTTATAGGTTTAAGGGAAACAATGGTAATCCACTCGAGTATTATACAGTTGATAAGTGACTGATACTCGATTGATGGATTAATAGCGAGACACACTCACGAATCAACTACGAGTAGTTAGAAAAATAGCCGTGGATCTTCTATTCTTAACGAAAGCCACGGTCTTAAGTACGAAGTTAAGTTCAGTTAAGTGCGAAGACATTTAATTATTCGTTGTATCTACGCTTTGGACATATTCTATGTATTGGAATTTCTTTTAATTCCTCAAAATCTGAATTCTAATATTTAGTTTGAATCTTTGATTTGGCGATGCTTTGAAACGGGTTTGCTTGAAATTGTTGAAAGTAGGTAATTTAAATTTGTTGACTTAGAGTGATAAGCTTCTTTGTAAACTGTTCAATATTTAAACTTGAAGTTAAATAGCACGTAGTAATTTCAAGTAATGCGAGAAACAATAACCGTGATGTCTCTAAAGTTAATCTTCTTTTAATTGGAGTTATCAATTACTTCAGTCTTATTTATGCTCACCTGGTAGAAGCTCGTTAAGAAAACTACTCAATGAAGTATTACACTTTGTGTCATTTCTTTATATTTGTTTTCAAGCTTTTGGGGCTATCTGTGAAACAACGTGAACAATATACAATGTAAATAATTCATTATAATGGAAATTCTGGTTACACATAAATAGCTCTTAATTCTTTAAAGTTCCTTGAACAATCGATAAGTATTAACTACATGCCTAGTAGACAGGTGTTTGTAATTTTTAAAATAATCAAATGATGCAGCCTTGCGGCATCTTTCGTTACTATGAATAATCATCATGGATCATAATAGAACTCATTTGTTTCTCGAATTTTTCGGGGCAAGCGTTTTTACATTTTCAAGAATCGCTCCTCGGACATTGTAAGACCCGTGGAAAACTGTAATTTACGATTTTTCTTTTCACTCTAGTTGTTTTTACAGAAAATTACGATAGTCGATATTATCTTAGCCGCGGCTTGTGATTAAACGATCAGATTAGACAATTCAGACTGTCCGTCGGTTTCTTCATAGATTGTTATCGAATCGAAATTATTGTAGCATTATCAATATGAATCGTACTATCATCGAAACTGTCATTAGAAGTAATTTATTTCGTGATAAAGTAACTATTTTCCTAACAAGCTATACGCTCGGGAGTATCTTAAGTTTCGAAAGACGAAGCAGCAGATTATTCGAAATTATTTCACCGTAGACCTCACACGTCATTTGTTGATTACGCTAAGTTTGTAATATTGGATGTGGCCACTCGTTGATTAAATAATTTTAGAGATAAAAAATTGCACACCTTCAAACGATCGTCGGGCGTTTATCGTTTTTTAAATCATCGTTAGCTCGTCTCTTTGAGAAAGAGATGTGCCTGTTTTCATAGTTGACATGTATAGGATTTATAATAACGATGCGAGATTTCTATCAGAACTGACCTAATATTAAATCGTCTCAGCCTTGTTCCCATTATGGTTAAGTATTTTTCTTTATTTTTCTCGGAAATTCGTGCTTTATGGCACGTGTTAGGTACCTGATATTCGGATAATAATTAGAATTCAAATATATGCGTTATCCGCTAAGGATCTCAGAGTGTTTTTTTTTCAGCAGCTGGTTGCAGTTATTTTTGATCGTAATTTTTCGCTGCGAGCAATGCCATATTTTCCTAAAGAGACTCGTGCATAATTTTGGCTCATTTATTTGCCAGATTCTCCTTCGCAAATACTGGCGACGAAAAGATAGGCGCAGGACTAACACCATCGATTTGTCAGCGTTGTTTCACCTGTCTCCGACATAATTTCGTCTCGTGCTACCTCGTTATCGCTGGAGTTAAAAATTACACTGGATTTTTCAGATAATATCGATGGAAATACTTATGTATAAATCTCGTCCCTATTACATGACGGGATGACGATTCTTCGAAATATTCGCGTTCTTTAAGATCATGTGAATTATCATTCTCGGTATCTTAGCCTATAGGTTTTTTCTAGGTAAGTACTTTAAGAGCGATAAGTGTAATTGAGACGAATGTTCTTCAGATTCTATGTTTTTATATGTTTCCATAATACGATAAAAGAAAATAGGAAAAGAAAACTATGTGAGCGATGAACGAAAGGATCCTTTTTTTCTTTCTTTGGAGAGGTGAATTAATGATTAGTTTGAAGAATGTGTTTGTAAAAATTACGTAGATTCCTTTGAATTATTAATTTTTCCTATTAATTTCATCGTATAACTTTTATGTAACTGTAAAAATTATTATACTTGAATATAAACTAAGAAGAAGACAAACACTCGGCTCTTGTTTTTAATAGAATTTTGAGGACATTGAAATTTATTATCAAGTTCCTTTCTCGCAAATTATACACTTCGTATGTTTTTTCTACAAATTATACTTCAGCTACGGATAAATAATCGAATTGTGTGCTAAATACAAATTATTTACTTGTGCCGATTCAAGTTGATATTTGATGCGTATATTATTCTTAAGAAAAAAACTATTTTGTGTATTTTGAAATTTATCTTTTTGTCTAATGCTCTCAGTACACATAGGAAAATAAAAGCCTCGTGTTAGAATATGATTTACATTCGTATTCCTACAAACATTTATATACTATATATATATAATAACTAGATATTAAATTGTTAAAATATAATGTAACACGATATTTTTATAAAATGAGGAATACGAGATATCAAAATTCAATGTTTTCAGGCTCATTATGAATTACAAAGGATTGTATTCGGTCATAGGTATAGTACTCCTCTAGGTGTTCAGGTGAGTACCAATAAAGAATACTTAAGTCGGTGGAATCAATATGACATTGCGGAATGCGAATTCCTCAAAGTGACCAGCTAACTGTCGCTGTCTTTTCCGCAAGTCTGATATTCTACGCATAACTCGCATTCGCGCGTCTTGACATATACCTTCTGGCGATTACTCAAATATATATTTGTTGTGTTTCTCACAGTGATTATTAGAATTTTTCCGAACTATTCTGATCTATAAATGAAAAGGAATTTTGTATTTTGAAATTTTTAACAATCCAGCCCTTCTTGACTATACACCGTGTAACTTCGTCATTTTGCATAATTCTTCTTCTTATTGGGTTGTCAGAAAAGCTTCTTTCGTTTTATAAGGAAATAATGAACGCACGATGTTTCTTGTTTTATATTGGTTTATTGAATTATGCAGGAACGTAATAATAGAAATAAAACGAAATGGATCATACCTAATTCGATAAAATAATATTAAACAGAAATTGTTGTTCATCTGTTATCATCTTATAAAACGAAAGATACTTTTCGAACAACCTAATATATCTTGCTGATTTAAAATCAGAAATTTTATAATGTAGCCTTATTTTATTTAGTCTTGTTAGAAAGTAGGACTACGTTAAATATTATGCGAAAAAATTTGGATTTTTCATTTCGTATTTATTCGAGAAAGAAACGTCAAAATCTCATTTATTTTTAGACGCCCCGGTATAATGTATCGGCTTGATTCGCATTATTTCTGTTTCTTTTTCTCTCACATTGTCGTCTATCTCGATAACCAGCATCCTACCGTATCTAAATATTTCCGCGAGTTGGCGATGAACTTCAATTTTGTCGGATCGGAAGTTTCTACGCAGAAGACTACTGTCGTTGATTTCTTGGTTATTTTTTATTTGAGATTTTAAGACGATAAGTCGTGCTTGCGAGATCAAAAGATTCGCGAAGAGTTTTTAATAGATAGCTTATCATAGGTGATCATCGTTCGATGTTGACGTATCGTCTGACGTATGTTTATCGTATCGTGGTGCCTCTATTTATACACAGTGTTTAACCGTGCGTGTGCCCAGTATTGTTCAAGAACAGGTACTTGAAGTGAGGGTTAAATTATTTGTACGAGCTCGAGATGCTTTTATCAACAGGATTTGTAATACTTGCGAAAGAAGGTAGAATTTCCAGTGTTTCAACAAATAAGGAAACGATCGTTCGAATAAGAACATTTCCAACAGTGGCACATCCCTCTTTCCTATAGCGATTGTTTAGCAATCTTTATTTTATCTTTATCTTTAGTTTATTGAACAATCAAAACAATCACTTCCCAAGAGCGACGATTATGTGAAAACGTCCATCATCACGAAATACATTAAACGAAACAATAAAGTAGAATAAAGAACGAATAAGCATCTTGCTTGGTATTTGTGAAAATTATGTATTAGGTCGTCCGGAAAGTGTCTTTCTTTTACAGACACGTGTTTTACAACAACGCATGTTTATACAAACGTGACACCTAATCTGTCGAACGTTGTCATCTTTATTTTGATAGAACAAAATGGATCATACGTAATCCGATAAAATAATATCTTTATCAAACGAAAGAAACATTTCGGACGACCTAATAGATGGTCGGCTGATTTTGTCGAAACGCTGTTATGTTACGTAACATAGGACAGTGTTACAATATAAGTGTTACATTTATATTATTAAGCTCTTTAATCTAATAATTAGCTCTTTAGTCTAATAATCTTCCAGACAAAATAAGGTATTTTTAGTTAGCCTTTGATGGCTTCATCGTGTCACAGCTGTGTCGGAGTTTCTATTTCAATTTCGAACCGGTAGGTTGTTGTTGTCGTGTATTTCTTTCATTTCCAATGATTATTTATAAAGTTATTTATATTGTTATTGAAGCAGTGTGTTATTTTCGATCAAAATTCAGATGAAGCGGAACGCGCACGTTGTTTTCGAGTGATCACACGCGGATTAGCGAATGAAATTTGCATTTAATTAAATTCAAATCTAAAAGAAACATCGTATTAGGGTATAATCTCTGCCTTGCACAATTATTTTCTTCTTTTAGAGAAGAATGATTTTACATCAATCAGTTCGATGTCAGCTTATCAGAGTTCCATCGGGAATTGACAAATTGCTACAGCTTAAAGATCGTATTTAAATTGTGAATGATTTTTTTTGTTTCTTTGCCCGCTTCATCGTCGCTTAATTTATCTTTAGAAGATTGTTTACACATTGAACTGTCAATGTTATGGAGAAATGACTAAGTATGATATAAATAGCGTCTCAAGTCGCTTAGCTTCTAAAACGAAAACTACGTTTTTATTTCAACATTCGTTTCTTGTGTACTGTGCGTAGTTTCAGAGGAAAAATAACTATTTATCCGATAATTTACTCAAAATTTCGGAGAAAAAGCTGAAAAATTCTATTATTCGTACATGTTATACAGCTATCTGTCATATTTCGAATTCCGTTGTGACGAAATAACACTGAAACTTTTTCGTATTTTGAAAATGGACATAAATCGGCGATAGAGCCACGTGCGGCCCAACATTGTCGTCACCGCGCTCGTTGTTGTATCGCGAGGTTATCGACACTAATCGATCATGAAACTGTCGTTTCAGACAGTTGCAGAAAAAGACAAGGAAATTGTATCAATTGAAAGTAATTATACTTGACACTTGAAAAAAAGACTACAACTTTTGCATACATCTATCATATGTCGCGTGAAGAGGCACCGTTACTCGTAAATTACATCACGTTGCACTGCTGGCGTTAAGTTCATCGCGATTATTGCATCGCATTATTGCAAATGTTGGAAGCTCAGAAAGTCAATCAGATGGTGCAAATTTTGACAATCCGATTTTAAAGACAGGTCTGGAAGGAAATGTGTTAAACGTACCATCTGAATGTGTAATCTTGCCAGATGATGCATTTCCTTTAAGAGCACATCTTATAACGCTATATATTTGCCAAACATTATTATATGCATAGCAAATAGAAAATTTATACTCATAGATGCTGCCGTTCTAGACGCATAGTGGAAAATCCACTTGACGTACTCGCTGATCGATTTCCGCAAAGACTAACGAAAATCGTAAATGCTTCTTTGTAGTCGACACGATCGAATAAGAAAAGTAAACTGATATCAAAAATCATATGAACGGATCGAATTGTACCTGGCAATTGTTTAAATAATTTACTACGAAATGAATCGTTGCATATTTGTTTGCTATTGGGAAATCGCCATTACGTGATTGAAGTTCGTTTCTACCAGTTGGAAAAATAAAAAAATAAATATTACATATACAGGACAATTTACAATTATTTTGACAGAAAGTGAAGTATTAGGTTGTCGGGAAAGTGTCTTTCTTTCGCAAACGTGTTTTTTACAACAGAAACCAAGTCTGTGAAATGTTGCGGTGTTTATCTCAACGGAACAAAATGGATCGACACAATAATATAAAACAAAAAACGTTGTTTATTATTTCCTCGTAAAACGAAAGAAACTTTTCGGACGACCTAATATTTAGCGACGAGCCTTTTAGTGTTATTGCATATCGGTTAACGTCGCTATTTAATGCGTTAAATTACTATCACGTCGTATCTTTTCTCACGTTTCATTAAGAACTTGAAACTTCAATGGAAGTCGATCTCAGTCTACAGCAACTATACGTCGCTATTGTTCTCTTATCTCAATTTTGAACGATACAAAAATGTACACTTACAATCTTAACATATGAAGATGAATATTAACAATTGACACTAATTTTTATCAAGATGATACTGTTCCTGACGAGACTGCGGACATCGCTATAGGCATGGTCATGCTTGTGTAACGTCGATTCACATCGGAGACCAGGCCACACACCGCGGACAGGATGGCACCCAGATGTTAGCACATCCTTGGCGCGTACCCTCAATAGTCTTAAGTACCCACCAGGGGTCTTGGAATTTTCATAGTTAAGGTCCTTCAGACCAAGCGAGTATTTCCTGTGTTAGATTTACCTTTACGTTTATTTGTCTACCACGTGTTAGCTTAGAAAGTTGCTTNACAGTCGCGTACTTAACGTATCGTTGTAACTAAGTCTTACATAACGTGGTTGGAGTGAATTGTGATTTATGTTAATTCAGTGTGTGTTACATTGTGATTGCTGAATTCATAATAAAGTTTAATTAAAACGATATTAATAGTTGTGTTACGATTCAGCTATTTTATTTTATTCACCAACCCTTAAGTTTACGTGACACTTGCATCGAAATCAACTCAAACAGCCGAGAATATGGTTGGGGTAAGTGGAAATAAAAGTTGTTTTACACAAATTTCAAGCCTTAGTAAGATCGAATGCTATTTACTTCTCAATTTATTTCTTAATTTGTACCTTACAATCATTGAAATACATCCAAATATCGAATATTCGAAGGAACAATTTTATCCATCAATGCCATAAGGATACTCACTGCCAGTTTTGAAGTGGTAGGTTCCCCTAGCACTGTAAAGAAATTACCATACATTAGCACCAGCTAACTAAATTAAATTTTAAGAAATAATTCAACAGATATATTCAGCAATTAGCTCTCAAGTATCCACGCAAATTCATACTTTTATGCACTCAGCTAAAAGTGCAGGATCAAGAATTTTCACCTCCTAAATATTATAACATGCACTGTCCGTTATTTATTTGCATTCTATGTACTCTTTAACACGTTGATTGCCAGACGAATTTTCCATGGTTTGCCCAAGGCGCCGACGTGAACTTTTCATTATGCGATGCATATTGCGTTGAAATATTATTTGCAGCAAATAAAATGAGTTATAAAATTATTACAATTAATAGACAATTATTACGATTGTCCTTTTTTTTATAATTATGTATTTTTAATATTTGCGGCGTCGCCGGTCACCGGTGGCCCCCACGGCGCTATAGCCAAATCGAGTGTCGGTCCCCGGTGACCCCCATGGCAATCAACGTGTTAAACTTCCCAGAAATGCGTAAAGCTCCATAAATTATCAGTAACAGTAGTAAAATAAAACTTACTGTGGATCGAGATTAGCACCACCCATGTATGCTGTTGCACCATTCTCAGTTACACCTCGGAAAGCTCTTGGATTCATAATAGATTGACTGAAGTATTCGTAACTGCGTCCATGTGCGCAAGATCCTGTGTTTCATAAAATTCATTTCTAGTATCGCATATACAGGCGCGCGCACACAATCGTGCAAACAATATTTTTTACATCGAAACTTGCCAGTAACAGACGATTCTGTAATCATATTACTCACCTAACAAATCATCGCCGCATCCTGGTTGATGTCTTCCATCGTTGGCAAAGAAATCGGAAGTACCAATAGAGATATCCAGACCCAAGTATCCGGCGCATGTGTGAATAGCTTGAACGTTTAGTGCGTCCGATTTATCAACTCTTTCACCGGCTCCTTTGTGATCAAACAATGGCTTGGCGGGGTCGAGCGCTGAAATGGCAAATATTTAGAGATTTAAGTATAATTTACTGTATCATAATGTCGTTTTGTTGTATGATGTTTTTAAAAACGTTTCCCTTCGAGTTAACATAATAATGTAAACACGTTCTTGACATTTTTAAATTTATCGTCCAAACTTGTAAACCTCGCTTATCTGTCTGCTTATTTTTCATTTGCAAAACCAGATCAATCTACTCTACTGTTTTCAACCTGACGTTAGAATCAGCGCCATTGAATTTCCTTGGAGAACTTTAGAACGCCACTTTAAAATAATATGTCGTTACTTACCGATAACTTCCGCCACTCGGCTCAATTTTCCTACCTCCCGCGCGCACAAGCCCGCGACATGAGCACCGAGAGAGTGTCCAATAATTTTCAAGTTGGACGTGCGCAAACCGGCGCTAGTTCGCATGAAATTCATGAAACTAGCTACATAGGTAGCTACGCGTGGTACGTTCTTGGCAACGGCGATATAATCCTTGTGATCCGCTATCTGGCTCCAATCGACGATAATGACGTTGCAGTCGCGGACCTTCAGGAAAGCTGAAAACAAACAAGAAACAAAATATTGTTTGTCGTATAATTAAAATATAATATAAAATATCGAGGATATGGCCACTGCTGAATATTGTTTACTGTTTTTAGTTTCGAAGTATTTTCAGTATAAATCTGTTATTTCTTTACGTTTAAAAACAGGCTTGGAAAGTAGAACAAAGTTGCCCCGCTTCAGGCCATGTTTTGAAGAAGATAGGCTTTGAACACGTTCGATCACGCGTACTTGACAAATCCAATTTTCTCGAAAACGAACTTTCAAGCGAACTAATTTATTTTCGCACGTAGAATATAATCTCTTACCAATTGTCTGCTTCTATACGATCAATAATTATACAATATATTATCAAATGTCTCGCGTTATACCATTTCAAGAAGAAAGAAATCAGAAATTTCATTTGCATTTCGTGGCGTTCAAATATTCGGCCATTAGTCTCTATAATGTGCATAATTTTACTCAAAAGATGAAACTCGCAGGAAATTTCGAATAGTTCAATAGATCTTGTAGTATATTTGTCAAGTTTTCAAATTCGATTTTCTCGAAAGATCAAACGTGCAACGTAATTTCGCTGTTCCTAATTTTTATTTTCGAGTCACGCGATCTCTACTGACTTTAATTATTTGTCAGGAATTTTAGTTCGCGGTGTATTCATTGTATTACATCGATGATACTTTACTTACCATCGCGTATGAGCGTACATGATTCAGATTGACCGTTGCTATTCCAACCGTGAGTGATCATGATGGTTTCCCTGTGCGGGTTCCAATGACTCTTTCGAACCGAGTTTATGTCATGTAATTTTAGGATGTCGCCATTTTTACTGTTTTCTCTAGAATAAATAGTACGTTTGAGCAAAGCTGTTAAACGTATTTCGAACGTATATTCATGCAACACAGTTGTTTGTTCGCTGGAAACAAAGCTTTAACCCACATTTTTGTACATTTCGGTCTTATTCTGATTTTAGCGAACAAAGTCGCTTTCTCGTGTATTAAGTTCAAACTGAACATGTTCTCTAATGTTGGAAAGATATAATTCGGTTAAAAATGATCGAAAGAATGTAACAGGGTTAACGTTAGACAAAATTCTATGGTAGTGTTTGCGTGAAAAGAAGCTTGAAGATTAGCAAAAATCCTTTAGCTATGCGTCTCTATGGACAAGGCAAGAGCAAATTTTATAACATTAAATCGCTGGTTCCTATTTTCTTAAAATTTAACCTGCTTGAATAGGAACTCTGATTGCACGTTCGGAAGAAAAGATATAATTCGTTACGGTGTTTTGCTGTGACTTAGAAAATTAAAGGTAACAATTCCCGTAAGTAGATATACGACAGAAATGTACAAAATGTATATAAGGATTTTCCATAAAGAAGGAGATTAATATAAAATAATTCTAACCGCGTGTAAAGCGTGAAACTAATCGTTTCCACATTGGCACCGAAAAGAACCAAGTCTGCTTCACTCAGTAGCGAGTTATCGAGTTTAACCAGAGCCGGGTTTCCTTCTTTGTTTGGTAGAATCGTATAATTGGCTTCCCTCAACGTTGCAAGCAACGCGGGGTAAACTGAAAAAAAATTTCTTTCGTACTAAGTATGAAGTATCCGACTTTTCTCGATCGAAAAATATTCTGATACTAACGTAGTACCAATGATGCATTTACCATGGCTGTTATCGTGATTCGCTATACGCACCGCGGTATAGATCGACTTCTCGGCTTCCCTTTTTGCCGCTTCTTTTTATAGGTTTGAACGAAACAATGATTATTGACTCAAGCACTGCACAGTTGATAAGAAACTGATACTCACCTGATAAATGATGGCCAATTCGCACTGATGAATCTTCTACAAATAGTTAGAGAATTAAGGTGAATTGTTTCATCTCAACACGAAGCACGATGTCAAGTGCGAAGTTATGTTAAGTTAATTGCGAGGTATATGTATAAATATTGTAATATCACGTGTACTAAAATATCTTTCGATTCTTCAAAATCTGAATTCTACTAAATGTTTATCTTGAATCTTTGATTCAACCACGTTTGCTTCAAATATTTATATTCACTTCGGGAGTATTTAAGAAATTCGTATATCGAAAATAGATAATTTAAATTTAGCGACTATGAATGTTAAGCTTCTTTTTAAACTGCTCAAAATTTGGATTTGAAGCTAAACGGTACGTAACTATTTCGAGTAATACACAGAACAATAATGGTGCTGTATCTAAAATTAGTTGTCTACACTTTGTCTTTATCGAAGACTTATTACTTTGTCTTACTTTGCTTACCTGCTACAAGTTACTCGTTAAGAGAACTATGTATTCAGTGAAGTATATCGCCACGAATTAGTTATTTATATCTGTTTCAAGCTTTTTAGGCCGTCTTTGAACAGATGTGAGCATTGTGTGTAATTCATTATGATGGAAATTTTGGTCATACGTAAATTGTTCTTAATAGCTACTATTTTAATTGATTAGTTAATTAATTAATAGCTCTAAGGTTTTCGAAACAATCGGTAGACATTAACTACGTCATAAACAGGTGTTTGCAATTTTTTAGACGAGGGATCATAATCAGACGTTGCAGCACCTTCCGTTATTAAGGCGAATTATCGTCATCATGGATAATAACAGAATTCGTTTTTTCTTTTCGGAACACGCGTCAGTATATCTTCGATAATTACATTCACGATCTGTCGCCAATTGTAAGAATTCGTCTGAAAATTGTAAGATTCATCCAAAATTGCAATTTACGATTTCTTTTCAGTCTAATGGTTTTTACACAAAATTACCATAGTTATTATTATCTTATCCATAACTTGTGATTTTGTGGTCCTTGAAAATTTTCAGATCCAAAACTGCAATTCACGATTTCTTTCTCATTTCAGTCGTTCTTAGAGAAAATTACTGCAACCCGTGATTAGACGATCGAAAGATCAAACTATTCAGAGACTAACCATCGTTTTCTTCATCGTTTTGTTATCGAATCGAAATTATTGTAGCATCGTTAATATGAATCGTACTATCGTGCAATTATGCTCGAGACTATCTTAAGTTTCTAAAGACGAAGCAAGGGATTTTTTGAAACATCGTAAACGAAACTGAACTGTCAAATATGTTTCACCGTAGACTTCACGCGTCATTTTACTGATTACGCTAGGTTTGAACTATTGGACGTGGATACTCGTCGATTAAACAACTTTAGAGACATAAACAATTAAAAAATTGCATACCTTCAAACGATCATCGGACGTTTGTCGTTTATTGGACTCACGAAATCACTGTTAACTCGTTTCCCTTAGAAAGGGATATGGCTGTCTTCATGATTGACATGGAGAATTTATAATTCTCCCATACTCCCATACTCCCATTCCGCTTAATTATTTTTTAAATGTTTCTCTGAAATTCCTGTTTTATGGCACATCTTAGTCATTTGATATTTTGATAATAATTAGAATTCCAAATATATGCGTCATCCCCTAAGAGATTGAAAGTGCTTTTTCGGGCACGGGTTCCAGTTATCCTTCCATTGATAACAATGCCATGTTTTCCTACGGAAAATCGTGCGTTATCTTGTCCCATACCGCGAGACAATGCAACGAACTAATTTAGGATAGTCGCAGCGTTGTAGTTGACAGCGCGTCTGTTGGTTCGAACCTTGCACACGCAGGCGATGGCTTATCATAAATTATCATAGACAAATCTCTTTTACATCGTTCCATCTCGAACTCTGTTTTGTTATTCGTTCCTTCATTGCATTACTCGTAACAATCTGTTCTTATCTTCGGTTTACTAATAAGAATGATGATATCTTGGATGTAACGACTCTTATGAATTAACCATTGATGTACGTAGAATGCCAACAAAAATATTTACCTTCTCCAACGTAAATATAATACGTTGTTTCTTGTGATACAAGTGGAAACTGTTCCACTCAAGTGTCATCTCGCGTTCTCGCGGGTATTGATTTTAATCGACGTAAAAAATTGAACGTTATCAGGATCATTGCATTCTTAAGAAAGTAAGATAGCTGGATAATTTTACCAAGACTAGAATTGAGTTTTAAAACGTAAGGTTTTACCAGCGTAGATTATGGAGATTTGTAGAAAATATCGTTTGGAAAAAAAGAAACGGCAGAGAGATAAGTAAGGGTATTTTGTTCACTTCAAAGAGTCCTGTAAATCTAACATCAGAGGATAAAATTCATTCATCAGATCAGAGAGTATTATCTAATGGCTTATAGTTGATGATGATAACGAATACAACCTTTATGAGGGAATTTTTATAAAGAGTATTATGTAATCCCATTTAATACATCTAACGTTTGGTATAAAGATAACAAATACAGGATAAAATATTATCGTACAAGATTATACTTCAAAACAGTTTAGATTTTCAACATTTATTTGTCGTTCAATTGCACGTAAAATGTTTATCAATCTTTATAATGAAAAATGAACGATAATGTACACTCAGGTGCATTAAAATTACATTTCTATCAAGGTGAATAGTGGTGATTTTTTATTCTTTTTTAATTGCTATCGTATCTATTCGTTAATAAACTATTAATTATTATTTTATCGAGTTCAATCATGGAAAATAAGTTCAAAAAATTGCCCCGAGGCGGCTTGTCCCGCCTGGTCCGTGTCCCACGGCGACAAACTATTACATCCAGATAGAAAGACCAACGATTTATTAATTACGCGACTACATAGAACCGCTCTTTCTTTTCTTTCTTCTGCTATAGTAACCCTCCCCCGCGTACATTCCACGTTTTCGCGACAGTATGCAAAGAACCAGCACGGATCAACGAACAGTGATATGAAATAGATGCACGAAGACGTTCTTCAAAGATGCAATACCTCAATATCACCGTAACATCGCGACATCGAATGCTATTTAAAAACACGATTTAGAAGATTTAGAAGATAGAAGATTTTGGAAAAAGTGAAATTAGCATTTCAAAGCGATCATCGGATTGCTTTACATGTGCCATCGCAATATTGTAGTGCGCCTGTTAGGTGACAAATTACGGAATTCGCGATTAGCTGTACACCTGGAGATTGCACGTGTCGAGCTTGTGGGCGCCACGAGGACTCCAGCGCATACTCCATACTCTCCAGAAAATATCAATAAGTTCGAGCATGATTATTTGTAGCTCGTACGACGCTCGGACGTCCTTTTCGCTGTGGCGATCTGCACGCATATGCGCTGCTGGACGCCGACGAAACTTGTAATGAGATGAGAGTAGACGAAAGGGCAAAAGTTCGTCGTTGACACATGTGTTTGCAATTACCGTTTATCGATTGCAGTACACAATTACTGAACGAAATACGAAATCGTGCGCGGTTTAATCGATGCGGTAACGAAGTTGTTGGAGACATGTCTGCGTAATTGTAATGGAATTTTCATGGCTCCTAAGAGCGGTGCGCAATATGCCATCGCACAGAAACGAGGAACCAACCCCTCGAGGACTCGATAGCGCTTCGATAAATATCCTTCGTGCTCTGCGTCCATTTTCCGAAACGATAGCACGCGATGAAGCTCTTACCGCTGTTTCAATGGACTATGTATGACGCGCGTTAATTAAATTTCTTGTCTGTTTTCAGGATATGGCGGCGACTGGCTATTGGTGATTGGGAAATTCGATTCTATACGCAGGCTAGTCTGAAAATTGTGATATAATCGAGAAACAAACTTATTGACACGATGACTGTCACGGTGATTACACCCACGTCATTAAACTTTTTCGAACGATTAAAATAAGATAAATCTCACGGATTAAGAAATTTTCGACAATGTGAATGATTTTGATTAAAGATCACAAAAAGGTTGATAACTTTTGTTAAAATTTCTTATCTTAAGTATATGATAAACTATATTTTTTTAATAAAAATTAGATGTACCTTTCTCGTTAGTGAAATATGAAGGAGAAAAAAATACTAAAGAAATTTTTATGAATATTTTTCACATTCGTAAATACTCATAGTCATCGCAACACGCGTTTAATTTAAATACATGCATAACTCGATGCCCGATTATGTAAATTCCTTGTCGCACACTATCTGTAAAAAATGTGATTAATTAAAGATGTTATTTAATGAATAAACATTAAATTTAATAAATAAACATAATTTTATGAACATACATTACAAAGGTTTGTTTGTGTATTTGCTGACGCATACATTTGTATTAAAATAAAGTGATGTTTATCCTATCTGTAAGGCGTACTACGGGCGGCTACACACCACGTATTGTACATACGACGAGTATTGTATATCCTCAAGCCTTTTATTAACAATGAAATGGTGTAACAAGAGGCCAGTGTATATGTTGTCCTCTTTCCACAATGAAGAATTGGTTGACACGAAACATCATTATCGCATGCAAAAGATGATTAAAATGCCGAAGTGTGTTGTCGATTATGATCGATTGATGGAAACTGTGGATCAAATCGCGATACCAGTGCGAGATTTGCGATGTTGGCCTATGTGTAATACTATGTTTGGAAAAATACCACACGCAATACCATTATTAAAAGCTATTAGTATCATAAAATTATTATATTCTGTAATGTTATTCGTTTCTAAATTGTAATTAAAAGTGAGTGTGTTAAGAAATTATTAATACTCTGTTTTGAGGAATACTCTGTTTTTTTCGAAAAACACCGTCAGAACAGCTCGATTTACAGTGAAGTGTAAACGCGACCGCTGACGATCTTTCTCGCGTGCACTGTTTTGGCGCGGACGCTCGTTCAGCGGGAGTGGCGCGACGAAGAAGCCAGCCCTAGTGAAAGGGTTAAGATGACGCTCTTGCTCGACATCGCTACGCGTATGCACACGCTTGCATCGAAATCAACTCAGGGAATTCAGGATATGGCTGCGGTAAATCGAAATAAAAGTTCCCTTATACGAATTTCAATGAACAATAAAATCAACAGCTATTTATTTTTTAATTTACTACATAATCTGTACAAGTATCTTACAAATATTGAAATACACCCGTACAAAATACACACAGATATTGAATATTCAAAAGAATAATGTTATCCATCAAGAGCATAAGGATACTGACTGTTAGTTTTGAAGTAGTAGGTTCCTTTAGCACTGTAAAAAAATTAACATATATCAGCACCAGTTAACTAAATTAAATTTAAAAAAATAATTAAACAGTTCTCAAGCATCTACGCAAATTCATACTTTTATGAACTCAGCTAAAAGTGCAGGACCAAGAACTTTTACTTCCTAGATATTATAACATGTACTGTCCATTATTTATTTGCATTCTGCGCGTTCTTTAAATTTCCCGGAAGTGCGTAACATTCCATAATCTATCCATAACGGTAGTAAAATAAAACTTACTTCGGATCGAGGGTAGCACCGCCCATGTATGCTGTTGCACCATCTGCACGTGTACCGAGAAAGCCTTTCGGATTCGTAATTGATTCAGCGAAGTATTTGTAGCTACGCATGTGTGCGCAAACCCCTGTGTTTCATACATTCGTTTTTAACATTGTATAAACACAT
This sequence comes from Bombus cullumanus, assembly GCA_014737535.1. Lineage (NCBI taxonomy): Eukaryota > Metazoa > Arthropoda > Insecta > Hymenoptera > Apidae > Bombus > Bombus cullumanus. The sequence goes on along the minus strand of JACXIX010000044.1, from coordinate 3,091,838 downwards.
ACACACAGATTGAGCCACAGAAAGCGTGGAAATAATATTTTTTAAGTTGGAGTGTGTCAATAATAGAATATTCGTTGTAGTATGTTCCGTACCAAGCAAGTCACGGCCGCATCCTGGTTGATGTCTTCCATCATTCGCATAGAAGTCTGAAGTACCAACAGACAGATAATAACCGAACTGTCCAGCGCACGTGTGGATGATTTGAACATTTTCTGCGTCCGATTTATCAACCCTTTGACCAGGTTTTTTGTGTTGAAACTTTATGCTGGCAGGGTCGAGAGCTATAATAGCAAGTACTTAGAAATTTAGTATAATTTACTGTATCGTAATGATATTTCGCCGGACATGAAATCAGCTTACATTAAAGTGCATATAGGATTTAGAAATGCTCTTCTACGAGTTAAGATAATCTAGACATATTTCCCACATTTAAAAATTTATCGTTCAATCTTATAAACCACATTTATCTTTCTGCTTATATTTCATTTGCAAAACCAAATCAATATACTTTACTGTTTTCAAGCTGACGTTAAAATCAGCGCTATTGAAATTTCTTGGAGAACTTTAGAATACCACTTTAATAATATATCGTTACTCACCGATAACTTCCGCCACTCTACTCGATTTTCCTACCTCTCGCGCGCTCAAGCCCGCGATTTGAGCACCGAACGAATGCCCAACAATTTTCAAGTTGGACGTTTGCAAACCAGCCTCAATTCGCATAAAATTTATGAAACTAGCTGTACGTTTAGCAACGTACGGTACGATCTCCGCGACGACAGAATAAACCATGTTGTTTGCTATCACACTCCAATCGAGAATAATAACGTTGCAATCTCGGACCTTAAGGAAACCTGAGAACAAAAAATATTCTTCGTAATTAATATTAAATTATCGAATATACGGCCACTGCCGTTCAAAAATCGTAGGACACTTGTTCACATTGAGTAACAATTGAATACCTTTTACTGCGTTTATGTTCCAAGTATTTTAATATGAATCTGTTATTTTATTAGTATTATATATGTCCTATAATGCAAACTACCACGCAGAGTCAAATGGTTGTAATTTATCAACAGATATTTATGACCGACAGTGAACATATTGTATAAATGGGTATCTCAATTCGATACAACCGAAGTCCGGGAAGATTCTATGGCTGAAATTAAGATGAAAATCAGGAGTAACGGAGTTGCGTTGAAGCCTTCATTTTCCTCAAACTGGAGTTTAGAAATTTGACAAATATACGTGAATTTACCTAGTTCTTAATCGCGCAAGAATGAAAAATTGGACAAACGAGTCAAAAATGTGGAATAAAATTATCTCGTTCAGTGTGTAGTTTTGAACAAGGCACGGTTTGAATATGTTGGTATAATGATACCTTATCTATTCAACAATGTTGTAGGTTAAACCTAAAAAGAATAATATTGGTATTTTTGACGCGAAAAAATTTTAACAGAATGACAGCGATAGATCTTTCACGATACAAAAGAAACGCAACTCAGTGTATCCGATGCCAAAAATATGGGCTCACTATGAACTTCTGTAACAGAATTCGAGCGTGCGTTAAATATGCCGAGATCAACCTTTTTATTTTATAATATTTTTCCTCTGCTATTTGTATAGTTTTCTTTTTATTATTTAATTTGTACTTTACAATTTGTCCAGCTGGACATTCGATAAATATTTGTATATGAGGATGTTAGAAAGATTATTGAAGTCATTGAGATTCGTGGCAAGTGAGTGGTCATCTCCATCCAGATGCAATTGCAAAGTGACGATGTATTAGGTTGTGCCAAAATTTTCTTTCCTTTTATATGGAATCAATACACACAACATTTTTTCTTTTATATTGTTTTGTCGAATCATGTACGATCGTAATAGTAGAAATGTAACAAAATGGATCATAGTTCAAAAAAATGATATAAAAGTAAAAGTGTTGTGCATCTATTATTTCCTTGTAGAACGAAAGAAACTTTTGTGACAACCTAATATATATGTACACTTGTACACGTTTGCCATGACCGGTATGTACTAATTATTTATACTGAGACACGTAGAGGTGATATGAACATTTCCAGTAATATGGTCGTAAATTTTTGCTGCTAATTCTTTGCTGTGTCGTTCAGCATAGTTGCGTATCTCTGCCTACTTCGGAATATTGAGGTCCTTTCAAAATTCTAGATGGCGCAATTTCATATTGCCGTATCCTTGGCAACTTTCGAAACTCAAAATTTTTTGAAAAGCGAAAGCGTGTAATCGTAAAACGTAATTTTGTTGTTCTTTATCTTAGTCTTAGTTCGAGTCACGGAATCTCCCCTAACTTCAATCGTATCACGAATTTTCGCTCACTGCGTATCTACGTATTTACCATCGCGTATGGTTGTACAAACTGGACCTTCACCACTGTTGGTCCAACCATGAGTGATTATAATGGTTTGTTTAGTTGCGTTCCAATGACTGTTCCGGACGGACTCTACGTCATTTAGTTTTAGGATCTCGCCATCTGTGGGATTCTCTCTAGATTAAAAATCATATTTAGGTAAAACTATGCAATGTACCTTGAATCTGCCTGTTGAATATTCATCATTCATATAATTATTTCTTCGCTATATAACATGTTTCACGAACTTCTACGTTTTAGTTTTATTCTCATTTCAGCAAACAATAGCGACGTGTAATTCTTTAAGAAAAAGTTCATTAGTCCTTAAGTTCATCTTTCAAACATTAATCGTAATTAGATTGCCAATTTTTTGTGTTTCTCGATAATTCAAATGTGCAAAACGTACATCAAGATTTTCCATAAAGAAGGAAATTGATATAAAGTAATACCAACCGTGTGTATAGCGTGAAATTGATCGCGTCCAAGTAGGTGTCTAAAGTGAGGTTTTTGGGTATTGGGTCTTTATTGATTCCAATGTAAGTTATGTGTCCATCTCCGTCCGTTTTAAGTATTGGACTGATATAGGTCAATATCGAAAGAAGCGTAGGATAAACTGAACAAATTTCTTTCATTACTAAGTTATTCGATTTTTCCGTGTTTCGATCTAGAAAAATTGTGATACAAACGTTTTGATGATGATACATTTACCATGGCTGTCGTCACTATTCACTACACACACCGCGATATTGTTTTACTTCTTCTTCTTCATGTTTCGCCGCTTTTTTATAGATTGATGAGAAATAATAATTTTCCACTCAAGTAATGCACGGTTGGTGGGTGACTGATAGTCAATTGATGATGGATGAAAACCGACTCAACTGATAATGGATAAAGATCGATACAACTGGTGATGATTGACGACCAACTCAACTAATGATGGATGAAGACCAAAATTATTCCATAAGTAAATAAGTAAGTAGTTAGGGAAATAAGGTGAAATTTTTAACTTTAACAGATGCGTGATCTTAAGTGGCAAGTTAAGTTAAGTTAATTGCAAACATTTAATTATTTGCTTTAAATATATTTTAATTTATTTCTCAAAAGTATATATATATATATACATATATGTAATGGCGTAATATTTTTGGAAATCAGGCGATCGGTTTGTGAAAACTCAATAATCGATTTTCTAAGTCTTCTTCGGTATCTCCTCCTTTTCTCTCCTCTAAGTCCCCGTCCTTATCAATTTATATCGTTCGACCGACTCCCAGTAAATATAGGAAAAGGCAAACCTTCGGTTGGTGTTCTAAATTCTATAGAATTTACATATATATACATATGTCGGAGATGAAAGGAAAACCGGAGCCTTTCCTTTGAAATTTTGGTAAAATCCTCTAATACTTTAGCCTAGATTCTATCATAGCCGTAATTAGGCAATTGTTGTCATTCAATCTGATTGTAATTGTTCGAGATTTGTGATAGTGAGATTGGGTTCGAGGTGGCACAACTGGTCGCCAAACATAGCCACGGTCAAGGGAAAGATGTTTTGCCAGACAGAGGTGTGGAGTGGTTGTATGGTTCTTCCTAGAAATGTTGTTGTGGCGGCATACGGCCTCAAGAACGGGCTTAGTCACGTGTGATTTTACCTCGGAGGTGTCAATATAATGGGGCACACGTTATATTTATAATCGTATTCCAGGCAGAAACTAGCTAGCAACGGCGATTGGAATTTATATATATATGTATAATTATAATAATAATTTAATAATTTCGGAATAATTTTTAGTAATCGGGAAAACAATAACAGTGATGTTTCTAAAACTAGTTATTTCTTTTCTTGAAGCTATCACTTATCGTAGTCTTACTTTTGATTACTTGTTCCTAACTTGTGCAACGAACTATTTCGTTATATCTCGGTTCTTTATATGCAATATCGAAGTTTTGGAAATTACGTAACTATCAATTGCTGCTGCGCTAAACGTAAACATGCGCAAAAAGTCGTAGCTCTCCTTCCAAATTTTGTATTTGCGAATAAATCTTGCGAGTTTATTTCCTTCCTTTAGTAAAAACATAAACAAACTCGCAAACAAGCATTCGCGCAAAATCAGGAGAGAAAAGAAATTCGATTCGACTAGAAACGAGACAAAGAAATTCTCTTGCTTTACGCGTATTAAATGGTCAAACGTGACATTTTCACGGGACAATGATAACATGAAAGTATTATAATACTTTTCCTTTTTGATTATTTCTATTAATGTAGTGTCGGGAAAAAAGACGTAGCGAGTAAACTATAAACAATGACACGAGAGCCGAGGCGCCGTTGGGCCCATCAATGTGTCGTCGAACCTTCAAGCGAATAGTTTCGTAAGAACCTGGCAACCGTGACCCTGGCCACGAGCGTGTCACGTAAAATTCAGGGTTGGTTGATGAAATAAAAATAGCCGAGTCGTAACACAACTATCGTCTTTATTTTCTAGCACAGCACAGGTTTACATAGATCGGAGAGATGTTCACTGTTTTATGGTGTGGTCTATTCTCCTAGGTGTCTTCGTCTCATCACGGAGGAAAGCTCGGTGTGGATGTGTTCTTCGCACGAAGAACGCGGATTCGTTACTCATACTTTTCGTCAGGAAAGTGAGGGTGACGATCGGAGATGCTGATTGGTTATGTTCAACGTTATGAATGAAGATAGGAGGAAGAAGCCTCCTACCAATGTGACATTGTTTATGGGAAAACTAGCTTTCCCTTTTGGACAGATGTCCGGTTTTCACATTCGGCAATTACCCGCTTTCTCCGTGATTTTTACGAGCGCAAGCAATTTGACTGGCAAACAGATGCGAAAGCAATGAAGTCAAAAGTTACGGTCATATGGTGGGCCCTTGAGCTTATCGAGGGTCGGGAAGACTTTAGGTGGGCCGCTGGCTGCCAGGTATCGAGGGATGGTGTGCAGATGTCCCACGCGGCGTAACACCGGTCGTGACAAGCGGTTGCGTAACACCTGCGTGGGGGGGTCTAATAAAAGATAAAAAGGGGATGCCAAAGCAGAATGTGTGAATCGAGAGTTAGTTTTAACCTGAGAGTGTCAGTTGAGAAGTTGAAAGCCGAGTGTTAGGGTAAGACGTACCCGTAAGACGCGCAGTAAGACGTACGACGATATTAGTGTCAGTTTCTGTTTTGAGCATTGTTTGTACGAATTAAACCAAGCTTAAATTAGATAGAATTGGATAGAATAAATATCTTCGATCACTACATTTTTGCGGGCTCGCCCGGCATTGATACTACATTCTTGGCGGCTCAGCCGGGATCTAGTGATACTACATTGATTCGACGAGAGCAGAAACGTAGGACCATTCGTAACAAGCATCAGCATGGACTTGTGTCTGTTTTGTACAGTTGCGGATCACGTCCGCTAGAATTACGGGATATGCACGTAAGTTCATCGATATGAGGAAAACATACGGAGAGATGAATTGTCCAGGTCATTAGAATAAATTCCATTGTATTTAATCTGTTTGCTCCGAATATCTGTCCTCTCGAACCGGTGATGAATGGTTAAATTCGAAGAATAGTAGCCGACACTGTGAGATCTCCAGCTCTGCAAATAGCTAGCGGGATCAATTTCAACGCAAAGCTCATCTTCCGTCCAAATGGTTCGAAGAAAGTCATCGGGATTAAAGAAGTACGACACGAAGTACTTTAAGTTCGGTAAATTTTTCGTGAAAGATCGCACAGCCAAGATGTACAGTGGCGGACAAAAGTTTAAGACGATTAGTTGTAAACCGGATTACAAACATCTTACACGCACATTGTTCTTCTATTCGGTTTGTCTCTTTGGAATAACATAGCTGTATGTTTGGTCTTCGTAACCTCAGACCGTCAGTTGCTAAATACAGAGAATGTAGAAGTTACAACAATTAGTCTAATTAGTTAATACCAAAAGTAGAACACTGTATTTATGTTTTTCTTATGGGAAGTAAATCGATTATTTATTTCTTCCATATCGTCTTAAACTTGTTGTCCGCTACTGTATATGAACAATTGAAATTCAACGTTTATGAAGTTGACGCTTCTACTCGCCAACGCTATGCTACGTATGCTCACGCCTGTATCGAAATCAACTGAAGGAATTCAGGATATGGGGCTGCGGTAAGTTGAAATAAAAGTTCTCCTATACGAATTTCAACGAACAATAAAAATTGCTATTTATTTTTTTAATCTCCTTCATAATCTGTACAAGTATCATACAAATATTGAAATACGTCTGTACAAAATACATACAAATATTGAATATTCAAAAGAATAATGTTATCCATCAAGAGCATAAGGATACTGACTGTTAGTTTTGAAGTAGTAGGTTCCTTTAGCACTGTAAAAAAAATTAACATATATCAGCACCAGTTAACTAAATTAAATTTAAAAAAATAATTAAACAGTTCTCAAGCATCTACGCAAATTCATACTTTTATGAACTCAGCTAAAAGTGCAGGACCAAGAATTTTTACTTCCTAGATATTATAACATGTACTGTCCATTATTATTTATTTGCATTCTACGCGTTCTTTAAATTTCCCGGAAATGCGTAACATTCCATAATCTATCCATAACGGTAGTAAAATAAAACTTACTTCGGATCGAGGGTAGCACCGCCCATGTATGCTGTTGCACCATCTGCGCGTGTACCGAGAAAGCCTTTCGGATTCGTAATTGATTCAGCGAAGAATTTGTAGCTACGCATGTGTGCGCAAAATCCTGTGTTTCACAACATTCGTTTTTAACATCGTACAAACAAACACACACAGACTGAGCCACAGAAAGCGTGGAAATAATATTTTTTAAGTTGAAGCGTGTCAATAATAGAATATTCGTTGTAGTATGTTCCGTACCAAGCAAGTCAATGTGGCATCCTGGTTGACGTCTTCCATCATTCGCATAGAAGTCTGAAGTACCAACCGAGATATTCATACCTAAACCTCCGGCACATGTGTGAAGAACTTGAACATTTTCTGCGACCGATTCATCAACTCTTTCACCAGGTTTTTTGTCTTGAAACAATGGCCTGGCAGGGTCAAGTGCTGTAATGGCAAATATTTAAAGGTCTAGTATACTCCGCTGTATCATAATGTCGTTTTGTCAGACATGAAATCAACTCACATCAAAATATGTATATAGTTTTTAAAAACCTATCCCTTCAAGATAAGATAATGTAAGAATATCTCCGACATTTTTAAATTTATTGTTCAAACTTGTAAACCTCACTTATCCTCCTGCTTATCTTTCATTTGCTAATCACAAATCAGTCTACTCTACTGTTCTTAATCTGTTATTAAAATCGGCGCTACTGGATTTTCTTGGAGAAATTTCAATTGATACTTTAATAATATAACGTTACTCACCGATAACTTCCGCCACTCGGCTCGATTTTCCCACCTCCCGCGCGCTCAAGCCCGCGATTTGAGCACCGAGAGAGTGTCCAATAATTTTCAAGTTGGTCGTTCGCAAACCAGCCTCAGTTCGCATAAAATTTATGAAACTAGCTAAATACCTAGCAACATGTGGTACGAACTTTGCGACGTCAAAATAAATTACGAAGTTTGATATCTCACTCCAATCGAGAATAATAACGTTGTAGTCTCGGACCTCAAGGAATGCTAAGAACAGGACATTTTTCTTTATAATTGATATTAAATTATCGAATATATGGCCACTGCCGTTCAAAAATCGTAGGACACCTGTTCACATTGAGTAACAACTGAATACTTTTTACTGCGTTTATGTTCCAAGTATTTTAATATGAATCTGTTATTTTATTAGTATTATATATGTCCTATAATATAAACTACCACGCAGAGTCAAATGGTTGTAGTTTATCAACAGATATTTATGACCGACAGTGAACATATTGTATAAATGGGTATCTCAATTCGATACAACCGAAGTCCGGGGAGATTCTATGGCTGAAATTAAGACGAAAATCAGGAGTAACGGAGTTGCGTTGAAGCCTTCATTTTCCACAAACTGGAGTTTAGAAATTTGACAAATATACGTGAATTTGTCTAGTTCTTAATCGCGCAAGAATGAAAAATTGGACAAACGAGTCAAAAATGTGGAATAAAATTATCTCGTTCAGTGTGTAGTTTTGAACAAGGCACGGTTTGAATATGTTGGTATAATGATACCTTATCTATTCAACAATGTTGTAAGTTAAACCTAAAAGGAATAATATTGGTATTTTTGACGTGAAAAAATTTTAACAGAATGACAGCGATAGATCTTTCACGATACAAAAAAAACGCAACTCAGTGTATCCGATGCCAAAAATATGGACTCACTATGAACTTCTGTAACAGAATTCGAGCGTGCGTTAAATATGCCGAGATCAGCCTTTTTATTTTATAATATTTTTTCTCTGCTATTTGTATAGTTTTCTTTTTATTATTTAATTTGTACTTTACAATTTGTCCAGCTGAACATTCGATAAATATTTGTATATGAGGATGTTAGAAAGATTATTGAAGTCATTGAGTTTCGTGGCAAGTGAGTGGTCATCTCCATTCAGATGCAATTGCAAAGTGACGATGTATTAGGTTGTGCCAAAATTTTCTTTCCTTTTATATGGAATTAATACACACAACATTTTTTCTTTTATATTGTTTTGTCGAATCATGTACGATCGTAATAATAGAAATGTAACAAAATGGATCATACATAGTTCAACAAAATGATATAAAAGTAAAAGTGTTGTGCATCTATTACTTCCTTGTAGAACGAAAGAAACTTTTGTGACAACCTAATATATATGTACACTTGTACACGTTTGCCATGACCGGTATGTACTAATTATTTATACTGAGACACGTAGAGGCGATATGAACATTTCCAGTAATATGGTCGTAAATTTTTACTGCTAATTCTTTGCTGTGTCGTTTAGCATAATTGCGTATCTCTTCCTATTTCGGAATTTTGTGGTCTTTTCAAAATTCTAAATCGCGCAATTTCATATTGCCGTATTCTTGGCAACTTTCGAAATTCAAGATTTTTTGAAAAGCGAAAGCGTGTAATCGTAAAACGTAATTTTGTTGTTCTTTATCTTAGTCTTAGTTCGAGTCACGGAATCTCCCCTAACTTTAATCGTATCAGGAATTTTCGCTCACAGCGTATCTATGTATTTACCATCGCGTACGATCTCACCCGCTAAACCACCTTGTATCCAACCGTGAATGAGTATGATGGTTTGCTTGTTTGCGTTCCAATGACTGTTCCTGACGGACTCTACATCATTTGGTTCTAGGATGTCACCATTCGTGGGATTCTCTCTAGATTAAAGACCATATTGGCTGAAACTAATCAATTTACTTCGAATCTACTTGTTGAATATTCATGGAACATAAAAGGAGCTATATAATCATTTCTTCGCTACGAAACCTGTTTTCGTCGTGCCGACCTGTGAATTTCTCTGTTTCAGTTTTATTTTAATTTCAGCATCTAATAGCGATTCTCTAAAAAAATGTTAATTAATCCTTATGTTCATCTTTCAAACATTATCATCATAATTAGATTTCCAATTTTTATGCGTTTCTCGAAAATTCAAATGTGCAAAGTGTACATCAAGATTTTCCATAAAGAAGAAAATTGATATAAAATAAAACCAACCTTGTGTATAGTGTGAAATTGATCGTGTCCAAGAGTTTGTCTAAAGGGATGTTTTGAGGCAGTGGGGCTATATTGACGTGAAAGAGAGTTACGTATCCATCTCCCTCCGTTCTAAATAATGGATCGGCATAGAATAACACCGCAAGGAGCATAGGATAAACTGAAAAAAATCTCTTTCGTTACCAAGTTACTCGATTTTTCTCGATCTAAAAAAATTCTGATACGCACATTTTGATGTTGATAAATTTATAGCGATTGTCATCGCGATTCACTACACACACCGCGAAATTGTTCCACTTCTTCGCCTCCGTGTTTCGCCGCTTTTTTATGGCTTTATGGAAAACAATGATTTTCCACTGGAGTACTGCACGGTTGGTAAGTGACTGATAGTCAATTGATGATGGATGAAGAACGACTGACAAATCTAATTTTTTAACTGCAACCGATGTACGATCTTAAGTGGAAAGTTAAGATAAGTTAATTGTAAAGAATTGTTTATTTGCTTTAAATATATTTTAATTTATTTCTCAAATCTATATAGAGGGTGATTGGTAACTGGCGGTACAAGCGGAAAGGGGGTGATTCTACGCTAAAAAAGAGGTCGAAAATATAGAATAAAAATTAAAAAAAAATTGTTTCTTTTTTTTTTTTTTTCGTTTTTCTACAGTGAGATCCGTTATAACGAGACGTGATAAAGTGTACGCGTACCGAGCGAAAATTCAAAGTCGATTATCTCGAAAACAAAGCCTCGAACGAAAAATTTTTATTCTATATTTTCGACTTCTTTTTTCGCGTAGAATCACACCCTTTCCGCTTGTACCACCAGTTACCAACCAACCTGTATATTTGAAGTCAAACAGCACGTAATAATTTCTAGTAATACGAAAAACAATAACAGTGATGTTTCTAAAACTAGCCATTTCTTTTATTTCCCGCTGGGGGTAACCATCCCCATGTTATTTTATTATATCACTAAGCCAAATGTCCTTCTGGACAAATTGTAAAATTTTAAATAAAAATTATCGAAAAAAAGTTTCTTTTATTGAAGCTGTCACTTACCGTAGTCCTTCTTTTGATTACCCGTTTTTAACACGTTCTGCGAACTACTGAAAGCAGTATTTGATTATATCTCGATCCTTTATATAGGATGTGGCGGTTTGGAAATTACGTAACTGTCAATTGATGCTACGCTGATGCGTGAATATATGCAAAAATACTCCGGTGTTTTCATCTCGCCGTAACTCCTCTTTCAAATTTTGTATTTACAAAATTGAAGCTATTTTAATTTAAATACTTCCATACGACATCATAATTTATCACTCTGTTATAATGCATCTATCATAATTTCTCACTCCGTTATAATGCATCTATCATAATTTATTTTTTTTAAACGCTGTTTCTCGATGCTGTTACTCTTAAGTACAACTTATGCCGTTGTTAGAATACCGAGCACTGTTTTGTATCGAATATTACTTGATTAATATTTTTATATTGTACACACACACACACATTGTACTAAATTAAGGAATTAAAATTTAACGCTAATATAATAACTATACGTCGCTTATAGAATTATATGTAGAAGGTTTATGCGTATAGAGGATAGTTAGTACGTGAGGTTTAATGACGAGATTGCTCGTTGATGAAACCGTCAAATATATTTAAAAGTAATAAGTCAACGTACAGTCTAAAATCTGGAGTTGTTAATACAAAGTATTAATCGCAAGATAAAATAGCGGATAAATACTCGCAAAGGCTCGTCGCAATACTCGGTAGATTATGTAACTGAACTGCGTATGTAAGGGCGTATGTAACTGATAATAATGATCCTGTTCGCGATCGCGTCCGTTTATTTATACTGCTCGGGGGAAAGTCGGAAAATTTGAATGTCTTCGTTCGACGGTTGCATGTAGCGGCGACGTTGTTTTATTTATTCTTACATTATTTTACTTTATTTATTCTTACATTATTTTACTTTATTTATTCTTACATTATTTTACTTTATTTATTCTTACATTACATGCGTCCTTTTATTTTTAGAAACAGAACAGAATTTGAGAAATTCTGTTAATTTATTTAGACAATCATCACATTTTTCTTATATTGTTCAGTGGAAATATTTTACAATTCCGAACAAAAAATATCTCCATTATTCTTTTAACAATTTCTGTTTGAAAAATGTTTATGAGAAATATAGTATGCAAAATATGATGATTTATAATAAATATATGCAAGTAGAATATGAATTTGATGAATTCACTATGTACACATTTGTACAATATTCTCCAATAAAAAATATACAGTTTCATTGACGTTCTTATACAAATTTCAATAAGATAAAATTTAATTGAAGCATTATGTGAAATGATAGAACCATTTTGATAGTATATACACTGATTCAAATGATAAAGACAAAAAATATAAAATAATTTATCCACACCCTTTATTTCTATGAAACATCATAATCATCATCTTCTCTTTTCCTTTTCATAGAATTTTCAATCTCTACTTTAATAGGAGGCAATGTTTGTCCTGAAGAAATCTGTATTTTTGGCTTAGCTACTTGTGCCTTTACGGTAGTTCCTCCAACTGTGGCTATAAATTTAAACAATTAATATAAATAAAAAATGAAAAATACAGTAGCAAATATTATTATTATTACACAAACAATTTTGTATCTTACGTATTAAGGAAATATGGATAGAGGGAATAGATGTTTGGGAATGCAAGGTCCGGAAGTGATCTATGATATTATATAATTAACAAATTAGTTTCTGTTATATATTCTTTACTTTCTTGTATCACTTACCTGCTGAAAATTTCAGAACAGGTTTTGGCATTGAAATGCTTTGAGTCCTGGCAACTGTTGTAAGTGTCCCAGGCCTTTTAACTATGGAGAGGCCAGTTTTAGTACTTTCTACTTTGATCTTAGACTGACCGCTTTGGATGTTATTTCCAACCAAAGAATGCAATGGTTTCCCAATTATTTTCTTCGTTGTATTCTTAAGTTTATAATTTGTTGCATTCAGGCAAAATCTGTCAGGTGGTAATCTTAAACCACTGTTGGATTTGACAAATGGCAGTGGTACGTTGTTTTTTGTCCGAGCAACATCTAATAACACTTCTCTTGGTGGTGGATTTGTAAACGTACGTTCCAATTGCATCTTAACTGCTAATCTAACGTCATCCAAATCGATAAACTTTTTTTTAGCATGATTTGCGTAAATTCTACTGTCGTCTAATATGCAAGTAACATAACCTGTGGAATTTAAACCGAAAATAACTTTATAGCTTACTTCCAAATGTAAAATCATAAATGCAAAATCATGCACGATTATATACTTTACTGCATCTACATTACTTTAAATAAATTGTAAATATAATAAATTACGTACGATAAGTAAATTCGAGCAATTGGTTTATAACCTTCGAATCGTAATCTGTAATTCCCATGTCTTTCATAATTGACATTATAACTTGGGCATCTTTTGGAATATGTTTTACGTGGCTCATAATTTTCGCTCTCTCCGACATTTTAAAAACTACTTCTCTTCTAATTGCACTTTCTACAACAATTCCGAGTCACAACTGTTATATATTTTAGGTTAGCATTTCAACTAAAAGTTCGAGTAAACATACAATAGACGCCAATACCGCGCAGTGCTACCATTTATAAAATTTAAACTTTACAAGATCAGAAGTTTATTATTTTCAAATTTCGTAATTAATAATAAATATTCTTTGTTGTAATTATTTTTACTATCAAATATTCTTTTCGAAAATCGAGAAGCGACTATATGGGAAAAAGTGAAAAAGTTTGACAATTTGATAACTTTATCATCGATGTTAGTGTGGTAGTCGTTAAAACAGCTTGCAGCATATTTCAGTTGAATTTGGTTGATGAGTTCGTAGTTCGGTATTTGCTATTTTGCTATCAAACTCTCTTCGGGAGTCTTTGTTGCAGGCAGACGTATTGTACGAAAACGAAAATGAATATCACATCAGCAGGTAAATTATGTGTTTTAAGTGGGATAGTAAATGTATATTTAGATTTTATTATTTACAAATTTATTAGTACATTTTTACATTGTGTTTGATTATCAGACATGCAATGATTTGCAAATCTCGTGGGCCATAACCTATATAACTTTGTATTCGGAATATTAAATATAGTCGTTTAGTTGATATTAACAGACATTGAGCTCTGTTTTATGATTTTAACGTTTTTTAAACTTAATTGATTAATCAATTTTTTTTATCTTATTTCAGCTGGTATCATTTCCCTCCTTGAGGAGCCTATGCCTGAATTAAAGGTGTTTGCATTGAAGAAGTTGGATATGATAGTAGATGAATTTTGGCCTGAAATTTCTGAGGCCATAGAAAAAATGTATGTACTGTATATATCATCATCTATTTTTTTGAAGATGATTTTAATGTGTTATTTAACAGAATGTTATATTTTTCAGTGAGATTCTTCATGAAGATAAGGCATTTCCACAACATGACTTAGCTGCATTAGTTGCTAGTAAAGTATATTATCACTTAGGAAGTTTTGAAGATTCTTTGACTTATGCTCTTGGAGCTGGAGAGCTCTTTGATGTTAATGCCCGCAATGAATACGTTGATACTACTATAGGTATTAACATTATTTTATTGACTGTTAGTATTAGATTTTATTGGATATAGATTCTTTATTATTCTGTATTATTTCAGCTAAATGTATTGACTATTATACTCAACAACGTGTGTTGGAAGCTGAGGGAAAATTACCACCAAACAGCAAAGGAATCGATCCAAGATTGGAAGGAATTGTAAACAGAATGTTTCAACGGTGTTTAGATGATAATCAATATCGGCAAGCTTTGGGTCTTGCTCTTGAAACAAGAAGGATGGATATCTTTGAAACAGCAATTATGCAATCAGTAAGTTATATTACATGTTAATTTATGCAATTAATGTAATATAGATAATATAAAAATTATATTTATTAATATGTTTATTGTAGGATGATGTTAGTGGTATGTTATCCTATGCCTTCCAAGTTGTCATGAGTCTTATTCAGAATCGTGGATTTCGTAATACTGTGCTTCGTTGCCTAGTGAGCCTTTATCGTAACTTGGGAACACCAGACTATGTCAATATGTGTCAGTGTTTGATATTTTTGGACGACCCATTAGCTGTAGCTGAACTTTTAGACAGACTCAGTAAAGGCTCACAAGATTGTGTTCTTATGGCCTACCAAATTGCATTTGACTTATACGAATCAGCAACTCAACAGTTCCTTGGTCGTGTCTTACAAGCTTTGAGAGCAACAGCTCCTATCCCAGGAGCCCTTATGGTTAAACCAATTGTAAAACCAGCTGTAAAAGCAGCCACTGAAGTTAGCACTGAGCCTGCAGCAGCAACAACAGCAGAGACTGAAAACAGTAGTAGTACGCCAGCTGCAGAAGAGAAATCTCAACGTAGTGTTGAAAGTTTGGTAAGTCTCATGGTTTAAAGAAATAATACTATACAACATTTGCTATATAGTAATACACACTGTGCCAATTGATTATTTCACTTGCGAAGAATGCCGAAGAACGTGAGCAACAAGAACGCGTAGATGCTTTGTCAAGTATATTGGGCGGAGAAATTTCCATCGATTTGCATCTCCAATTTCTTATTCGTAGTAATCATACCGATATGCTGATACTGAAAAATACTAAAGATACTATACGTGTGTCTATTTGTCATACTGCCACCGTAATCGCGAATGCATACATGCATTCTGGAACTACTAGCGACCAATTTTTAAGGTAAATATACCTCACTGTATTCAACTGATCTTACACGGATTATATTCTCAAGGAATATATTTATTTTTCACTTTATTTGTTTCACATTTTAGAGATAATCTGGAATGGTTGGCTAGAGCTACGAATTGGGCAAAATTAACAGCTACGGCATCCTTAGGAGTAATTCACAGAGGTCATGAACAAGAAGCCTTAGCTCTAATGCAATCTTATCTCCCGCGAGATACTGGTGCGGGAGCTGGTTATTCCGAAGGAGGTGGCCTGTATGCGTTAGGGCTTATTCATGCAAACCACGGCGCAGCAATTACAGATTACTTACTTGGCCAGCTGAAGGACGCACAGAATGAGGTATAGTGGTCCGTAGAGATATAGCGCGATCATAAAATCAATTGAGTTGTAAAGTAAATGCGTTTCGAGCGACGAAACAACGAATTTAATGATAAATCGCGAGATAAGAAACTTGAAATTACTGATAACATCAATTGAAACCGCTATTTAATATTGTTAAACCGGTTAAATTACTATCACATCATATCTTTTTCTTAATTTTATTAAGTACTTGAAACTTCGGTAGAAATCGATTTCAGTCTGGGGCAACTATACATCATTATTGCTTTTTTATCTCTGTTTGGAACTATAGGATGTCACATATTTAGAATATGCAATGATTTTCTTACAGATGGTTCGTCATGGAGGCTGTTTAGGCTTGGGTCTGGCCGCTATGGGATCCCATAGGCAAGATGTATATGAACAATTGAAATTCAATCTTTATCAAGACGATGCTGTTACTGGCGAGGCTGCGGGCATTGCTATGGGCATGGTCATGCTTGGATCGAAATCGACGCAAGCAATTGAAGATATGGTTGCGGTAAGTAAAAAGAGACGTTCTTTTAGGAAGTTATTTATTGTCCAACTCGAGTTTAATACTTTACATGTCCAAAATACACGCGAAGAATAATTTTATCCAGCAATAGCAAAAGGATACTGACTGGTAGTTTTGAAGTAATAGGTTCCTTTAGCTCTGTAAAGAAATTAACATATATTAGTACCAGCTAACTAAATTAAATTTTAAGATATAATTCAACAGATATATTCAGCAATTAGCTGTCAAGTATCTATCCAAATTAATACTTTTATGAACTCAGCTAAAAGTGTAGGACCAAGAATTTTCACCTCTTAGATATTATAATATGTACTGTCCATTATTTATTTGCATTCTACGCATTCTTCTAATTCCCCGGAAATGCGTAAAACTCCATAATGTGCCAGTAACAGTAGTAAAATAAAACTTACTTAGGATCGAGCGTAGCACCACCCATGTATACTGTTTCACCATTTGCACTTGTACCGAGAAAGCCTTTCGGATTCGTAATTGATTCAGCGTAATAACTGTAGCTACGCAAATGTGCGCAAATCCCTGTGTTTCATAACATTCGTTTTTAACATTGTACAAACACACATACACAGACTGAGGTACAGAAAGGGTGGAAATAATATTTTTTAAGTTGAAGTGTGTCAATAATAGAATATTCGTTGTAGTATGTTACGTACCAAGCAAGTCAATGCCGCATCCTGGTTGATTTCTTCCATCATTCGCGTAGAAGTCTGAAGTACCAATAGGCAGAGAATAACCGAACTGTCCAGCGCACGTGTGGATAATTTGAACGTTTCCTGCGTCCGATGCATCAACTCTTTGATTAAGTGGTTTGTCTTCAAACATTACCTTAGCAGGGTCGAGTGCTATAATGGAAAATATTTCGAAGTCTAGTATACTCCACTGTATCATAATGACGTTTTGTCGGAGATCAAATCAACTTACATAAAAATATATATATATATATGTCGGAGATGAAAGAACACCGGAGCCTTCCCTTTGGAATTTTAGAAAACCCTTTAACACTTTAATCTAGATTCTACCTTAGCCGTAATTAAGCAATTGTCGTAATTCAATTCGAGTGTAGTTTTTCGAGATTTGTGATAGTGAGCTTGGGCTCGAGGTGACAATCTGTCGCCGAACGTGGCCGCGGTCAAGGGATGAACGTTTGTTTAATAGAGATAGGGAGTAATCATAACAAGAAATAGTTGTAGCGGCACTGGACAGTAAACATTCCAACTGTCTCTGTCCCGTAGCTCGCCACGTGCAGACCCTTATTCTTTGAATAAGACGATTGCCAGATGTCGATACGTCTCCGCAGTTCATGTTCGGCTGGCCTGAGGGCCCGTTATAAATCTTAAATAGTTTAGTTAACTGGAGACCTTCAAACAGACAAACAGTCTTTGTCCCAATAGTCTGTCCCACACCCCATATAGTTTTTCCTCTGTGGCATCATCGGGACGGAAAATTCATTCTTTCCTACGATCTCATCGATTACAGAGTAACGTCTTTACGATCAGTGATTATTTCACGTTTTGCTAACAAGAGTCAGACTTAGATTTTGTGAGAACGTACATCTATCATCCCCTTGGCCGCGGATTCGTTATTGAACCTAGGATCATTATCATTAGCGTCTCGAGTATCTAATTAACACGGTTACTTGTCGAAATCTACGATAATCATATCTGCACTAGTCAATATCTTCTCTATTGCCTAACGACCATGTCTAGTCACAACGAAGACTCGTTTCACGCCCCTAACCCCAACCCTAATCATAACGTGAATCCGACATATATATAATTTTTAAAAATGTTTTCCTTCGAGTTAAGATAATCTAAGGATATTTTCGACATTTAAAAATTTATCGTTCAAACTGTTAGACCTCACTTGTCCTTCTGCTTATCTTTCATTTGCAAGATCAAATCAATCTACCGTACTGTTTTCAATCTAACGTTAAAATCAACGCTACTGGATATTTTTGGAGCATTTTAGAATGCCATTCTAATAATGTATCGTGACTTACCGACAATTTCCGCTACACGGCTCGATTTTCCTATCTCTTGCGCGCTCAAGCCCGCGATTTGAGCGCCGAATGAGTGTCCAATAATTCTCAAGTTGGACGTTTGCAAATCAGCCTCAGTTTGCAGGAAATTTACGAAACTAGCTACACGGAGAGCAACGTATGGTACGCTCTTTGCAACGATGGAATAAATCAAGTTGATCGATATCTTACTCCAATCGACGACAATGACGTTCCAATCCGTGACCTCAGTAAGAGCTGAAAAGAAAAAAAAATATTATTTGTCATAATATTGAAGTATTGTATAAATACAAGCTGGATAGTTTTCACTGCTCTTACTTTCTAAGTATTCTACGATAAATCAAAGATAACAAAAGTATTCTACTATAAATCAAAGATAACAAAATTATTTCATTGGTATTATGTGCGTGTTATAATTTAAAATACGAACTTAAGCGCACGATTTATTTATTACATCGATGATACTTTACTTACCATTGCGTATGAGTGTACACGCCAAACTTAAACCACTGCCAAACCAACCGTGAGTGACTATAGCGGTTTTTCTTTTCGGGTTCCATTTACTCGCTTGGACCGAGTTTATGTCGTTTAGTACTAGCAGCTCACCAACTGGGTTTTCTCTATTATGAAAATTATGTTTCAGCGAAGTTGTTAAACATAGTCGCAATGTTTCAAACACAGGATGAGCTATGAAAAATATTTTAACGCTGCTGCGATAGCAAGCACGAAAGGATTGTGATGTTTTAAGAAAAAGCTTAACGTAGAGTAGAAAAAAGAAAAAAAGAAATAAATGGAATCGCGAATAACTATAAGACTTTATCACATTCTCTTTAAACTGAAGATACCTTTTAGCGTTAAAAAGATACAACTGGGTTGAAAATAATCGAAACAATGTAACGGAGTTCAAGTTAGACAAAATTCTAAAGAGAGGTTTAAAAGCCTGCCGAAATTCTATAGCGTACATTTCTATGGACAAAGCAAGGGAAAATGATATAGCATCAAAAATTGAGTAATATACGTTTGAAAGATTATAGAGAAATTGTTAGTACGTAAGTTACAAGCTTTTATCTTTTTACGATTTAGCCTTTTTCGATTAGAATTTTGTTTGTACGTCGGAAGAAAGATCGTACAATACAATTCGTTATGGTTTTTAGCTGTAACTTGAACAAAAATTAAGTAACAATTGCTGTATGTAAATTCAATGACGCAGTGATGTATACAGTGTACAGGAAATGAAGCTAAATACAATTTCTACACGCTGAGTTAAAAAGTAAACTTAAATAAAAATAAGAGGAACTTCAAACGTGTTTCAACAGCAGATTGACATTTCATGCGAGGTTCATATAGTTCTATAGTGATCGCTCTTTTGGTTAGATTCACAAACGGTTACTATGCTGCTCTATCGTAGCGAGAAAATTAAGCAAAAAGATTATATCTCTAACTAATCAACTAATTTCTACTCATTTCCTGAATTTACCTTTTAAATATCGTGATCAAACGATGAACGATCGTGTCATTATGCAAAAATTTAAATGTGCGAAATTGTGCGGATTCCCCATAAAGATGTAAATTAATAGAAAGGCAATTCTGACCGTGTGTGAAGCGTGAAAGTGACCGCGTCCAAATTGGGACGTAAAATATCTAATTCCAAATCACTTAGTGGGTTATCATCGGGATTATTCATAGATGAGATTGCTTCTGGAATCAGATGGATCGTAGAATCGGCGGTTCCCTTCAACGCCGAAAATAGCGTAGGATAAACTGAAATATTTTCTCTCGTTATTATGTTATTCGATTTTCCCGTGTCTCGATCGAAAAACTTTCTGATACGAACCTAGTACTAACGATGCGTTCAACATTGTTGTCACTTCGCTGTGTGCGCTGCGATATGGATCGACTTCTTAGCTTTCTCCCTTCGCCATTTCCTTTTTATACGTTTTTGTGAAACAGTAATTTCCCACTCGTGTATTGATCAAGCGATAAGTAACCGATATTCGATTGATGGATTATTGCCGGATGGGTGGCAACATCCACGAATCAGCTACAGGTAATTAAAGAAATAGCGTGGATTGTTTAATCTTAACGGAATTTCTCATGATTTTAAATACAAAGTGGCTTAATATTTGCTTTGGATATACTTGACTTCGAGAGCAAGCGTACGAAAATGTACTTTACGAAATTCCTCTATAAATTCTTGCACGTTTACAATCTACAAACGTAACGTTATTATTATTATTGTTATTTATTTTAGTCCGTGCCTTTCGGCTTTGGGCGAACTTTCGATTTACATTTATTGTATTGCACTCCTTAGCGTATTCTTATTTCTAGCAGCTAAAACTAATGACTACAAACTATTGCAACTTATGACTGCATATTATTGCCACTTTGGTCTTTTGCTGTGCTACCTTCTTGTCATTACTCCCCGTCTTGTATTGCCCTTGCCCTTCACTTCTCTATTATTGCTACGAACGTAATGTACGTTGCAATTTTATTTACTGTAAAATCCTAGCACCATCGTTACTAGAATCAATTCTATAATCCTTTTTGGAATCGACGTAGAACCTAAAAAGAAATAGTAGTTACGAAACTGATATAGTGGCTGGTATAAGAACTGTAACTGAAATCGATATAGTCCGAAATTTAGGTTCTGCATAACAGTCATTCAGAGTAGAGGTTCTTTGTAACCTGGTTTTACTCTGGTCCTTCAAACAACAGTTTGAAACAGTTATTTTCGAAACTGTTTCAAACCCTCAGCTATTGGTTTAGTAATATTGCATCCGATGTAATATAACATTTCAAGGACTGGTCGAAGCGCGCGTGTACTGGCTCGTATGAGACGGAATACAAAGCAAAAGACGCTGTGTAACGTATTTTAATTTACATACAATCTCGGTGCATGCTTTTTAATTTCACAAGTGAAAATATCAGCCGCTTATGAACAGATGTGTGTGGAATTTATTGGGATGGAAGTTTTGGACGTTAATTGCTCTTAATAGCTACTCTTTAAAGTTCTTTGAACAATTGTTTTTTTTATGTGTATTACGCAGCTGTTGTTAGTTTTTAAAATGATATATGAAAAATCGTAATTAGATGCAACAGCACGGAGCAATCGTCGTGATCGTTGGTTAAAACAGAGTTTTATGTTTTTATAATTCTTCGAGACACTTGTCCTAACATTCTCCGGAGTTGAACACCGCTTTGCTCGGTTTTTGAAAATTTTCAGATCCAAAACTGTAATTCACCAGATCGATTCTCACTTCAGTTGTTTTTAGAGAAAATCACTACGACCCGTGATTGGACGACCGAAAGATTAAACTATTCAGAGACTAACCATCGTTTTCTTCGTGAATTATTATCGAAACGGTATGAATCGGTACCATCATCGAGAAAATGTCATCAGATATAATTTATACAATTCTTTATAAAATAAACGATACTCTGCTTGTCTTCATAGTTGACACGTATAGGATTTGTAATAACGACGCGAGATTTCCATGAGAATTTCACCTAACATTAAATCACTTCGGCCTTGATCCCATTACGGTTGATTATTCTTTGAATTTTCCTCCGAAATTCTTGCTTTATCGCGCGTCTCAGGCATCTAATATTCGGGTAATAATTAGAATTCTAAATATATCCGTCACCCTCTAAAGGTCTCTAAGTGCTTACCGGGGGACTGGTTGCAGTTATTTTTGATCGTAATTCTCCTCTGGTTACAACGAAACGTTTTCCTAGGGAGACTCGTGCATAATCTTGGCCCATTTATTTGCGAGATCCTTGTTCGCAAAATAACGAGGCCCACGTGACGCCGTATTTCTTTGCGAGACGATTCTCCGGCGGGTAACGACGAAATCCACTTACTGTCGACGGAAAAATAGGTGCAGGACAAACTGCATCGATTTGTCAGCGCTGTTTCAACTGTCTACGCTGCGGCTGAATTTCGTTTCGTTGCTGATACTTCCTACGATTTCTCTGTCACGCGCTACCTCGTTATAGTTTGAATAAAAAATGCCACAAGATTTTTCACCTAATATCGATCGAAAAGTTTACCTACGTATAAATATTTTTATCGTAAGATCGCTATTACACGATGGGACGACGATTATTCGAGGTGTTCGCGTTCTTTAAACGAAACGGCTGCTCATTTCCTAGATGGATCGTACTGAGATCCAACCATCGCCGCTTTTCAGTCAGTCTGTTATTTTATTAGGTTGTCTCAAAAAGCAAGAAAAAAGAAAAGAAAAAGAAAAAATATTCTGCATGTATTATTTCCTTATAAAACGAAAGAAACTCTTCGGACAACCTCATGTAATTATGACACGCTTTTTGAGAAAATCGCATTGAACGCAATCTGAAATCCAATTGAAACTCGTTATTGAAGCTTTGTCATATTATCTTAATTGATTTTGCACACATATGTGTAGCAATCGCTAGATCCCGGAGAGCCCCCAAGAATGTAGTATCAATCCCGGACGAGACCCCAAGAATGTAGCGATCACAAATATTATTTAATCCAGAGCAAGGACAAGGAATGATGGTCTATTTGAATTTAAGCTTAGTTTAATTCGTACAAGTAACACTCAAAATAGAAACTGACTATAATATCGTCTTACGTCTTACTGCGCGTCTTATGGCTACGTCTTACCCTGACACTCGTCTTACAACTTCTCCGCTCGCTCTCTATTCAAAAACTCTCTCTCTCTCTTTCTCTCTCGATGCACACTCAGCTCTCGCATCCCTTTTCCCACTCCCTTATTCAATTAGCCTTGACCGTCACCAAGGCAGACCTTCTTAATTACACCCTTACGGTCATTAGTTTATCCCTTAACTGTACAGCCTAAATATACGCATATGCATTATACGAATTATACATATGCATTATATGAATTTATTTGCTCATTTCCTGATAGTTGCATACAGTTACAGAAATCATTTTCCGAACCATTCGCTTTTACTGGATCATTAGACTCAGAAATTGCCTGTTCTTTCAGTGCATTTGTAAGTCGTTTCGCTTCGGTAGAGCAGTATCGAATGCAGGAATCATTTGTCTTGCGCGTAAACGTCGATTAAATGAAAAAGGACCCAAGTCACGTAAACGTAACGCAAATAAGATTTACGCGATAACGGCTGTCAAATTGTTAACAACGGGTTGATCATCGTTCTTGGTAAATTTCTCGAGAAGTTGATAGGTATCGTTTTGGTGTTTAGATGGATTAAGAAATTTTTTACTTTTTTTTATGTTTTTTCGTAATACGATGGTAGGAAAAGGTAAAAAAGGAAACTATGCGAGTATTGGCTCAAAGGATCCTTTTTTTTTTCTTTCTTTGGAAAGATGGCGGATTAATGATTAGCTGGAAGGATGTGTTTGTAAAAATGACGTAGGTTCTGTTGAATTATTTATTTTTCCTACTAATTTTATCTTATAACTTTTGCGCAACTGCATGTTAGAAATTATCATACTTGAATATAAATGAATTGGAAGAAGACAAACATTTGGTTTGAAGACAAAATTTGATTTTAATGGAATTTCAAGGACATATATTTTTTTAACAGGCTTCTTTTTCGCAAATTACCATCATATTATTTCCTCTTGCGAATTATTTTGATATATTTTATTTCAATTTCACCTTCATATTCCAGCAAAAGCTTGTATAATATATTATAACTGGATACCAAATTGTTAAAATATAGTATAACGTGACATTTTTATGGAATGAGGAATACGAGACACAAACTATATAAATACCCATTTTTCCCACTGATTTATTTACAATATTTTTAAAAGGACCTTCCTTCTTTTTTTCTTTTGCCAAAGCCCGCAATTCAATTTTTTACCTTTTCAATTTTTTACTCTTCCACCCTTTGGTTTATTCTCATTGATTTTTTGGGTTTCCCCATAGCTAATCCACTCACTTTTCCACTCACTAAAGTGCACTCTAAAACTACCCATCTGTGCACTGCACATATTCACGATGTACATATTCCTTCTAAAACTTCATTTTCATTCCTAGAATCAATTTAAACACATACCTACTTGCTTGAAAACTAGGATTTCAATCTCGAGCAGCCACTTCATCTTTTTCACGTTACATTAAATAAATTTCACGCGTTGCCATCTAAATTACCAGCGTTTCATTTCACCATCGCATTTACCTTTATTCGCAGAAAGTGAATTTCAAATTGAAACGCGGCAAAAGATGTTATTTTTACTCGTTAAAGATGATTACATTGCAAATTATGCAGATAAACCAAATTGAAACGTTATTAAAACACGTTGTAGAAACGAAAGGACGTTTCAAAAATTACCACCACCGCGTTCGTTAAAACGACTCTATCAAATTTATTCACATTTTTCTTTCAATTATCAAAAATTCGCCGCCCTGTACCTCTGGACCGATTAATGTGGAAGCTTTGAAATTCGCTAAATTTATTAAACGTGTCGCGTGTTCCCGTTTTCCTTAGAATTGTATTTTGCCATCGTTGGAAAATTTCTTGAATTCGACAAATCCAGATAAAATACGAGTACGAAGGAATATTGTTATTGATATAGACGGTAAATCTGACTTATTGTTAGTTACGTATCAAGGTAGTTTCAACATTAAATTTTTGGAAAATTTTGTAAAATTTTCAACGTTTTGGACCAGTCGATATTAAATTCCACTGTGCATCTGCTAAATATCAAAAAGGGAATTATTACAAATTTCTGGTGAAAACACGAGATAGTTGTAGTTCTACGTTGACCTGTCCCTGACACTCTGTCTCATTCCATTCCCTCCATTTGTAGGATATTAAACATACTCCTTGTCATTGACATTTGCTTTAATAGAAATATTTTAATGTAAATGAGTATGGTCGAAAATGGGTACACGGTCATCTTAATAATTTAATGTTTCCTAGTAACAAGGTTTGTCAAAGAAGAAAAGTGTAATAAAACATTTTTCACAAAAATACAGTAATATATGTTTTATTATTTTATTGTGTAATCTTATTTTCTTTTTTTTTCGTAGTATGCCCAAGAAACACAGCACGAGAAGATCCTTCGAGGATTAGCTGTGGGTATCGCATTTACCATGTACGGTCGTTTAGAGGAAGCTGATCCTTTGGTTGCTTCCCTTTGCGCTGATAAGGACCCGATTCTTCGAAGAAGTGGCATGTACACGCTAGCGATGGCTTATTGTGGAACCGGAAACAACCAGGCTATCCGGAAGCTGCTGCACGTTGCTGTAAGTTGTCAGGAACAAATCTCTTTTACATGCTTCTGTCTCGAACTCTGTTTTGTTATTTGTTCCTTTATCGCGGAGACAGAGAGAGGGGGGAGGGGGAGAAAGAGATAAATAAGATACAAGAATATTTTGTTTACTTTGAAGAATTTTATTAATGTAACATCAAGCGTAAAATTCACTCATCGGTCATGACAATTGATGATGATAAACGATAGAACTGATATGAAGCATTGTTTTGTATGGAAACAAGCGCGAAGTATCATGCAGTCCCATTTAATACATCAAACTTTTCGTATAAAGATAACAAGTACAGGATAGAATATTATCGTGGAAGACAATGTTTCGAAAAAATTAAGATCTTCAACATCTATGAGTCGTTTAATTTCATAAAATATCTATCAATCTTTATAATAGAAAAAAAATGACAGTTTCTCAGATAAAATTAAAAATTAGCTAATTAAAATTAGATCTCGTTCTGGCTGAATGGCAAATTCTTTATTTTTGCTTTCATTATAATGTAAGATAATTAATATGGTTTCGATTGTACATTCGACACATATTCAGCCTTCGCATTTGTCGTTTCATTCGAACATTAGAGTTCTTTATGACCTGTCCCTGAGTCTTTATCTTCGCTGAACATCTGCAAAGTCCCATTCGCGTTCTCCTTTGATTATTTAGAATATCAGGCAATCTTATGCGAGAAGAGGTAGAAAAAAAGACGATTAATCTTCCTATTTAATTCGAGTTGCCAATAGGTGGAACTTACTGAAAAAAAATTTCGTCTGTACTGGCTGATCGTTGATTGATTGCTAATGAATAAAGATTACGTGAATGTGTTTTAGACTGCACATGTATAATATGTAAGTAATGAAGGTACAAAACTGACGTTAGTAATTATACTTAATGGAATAGATATCATATACTTGGTACAAAATAATTCATTTACTTATCTAAGAAACAACATGGATCCGAGATATGTTACACAGAATTGTTATATTCATTTAATTCAAATTTATCATTTATCATTCAAATAAAGTGCTAATACCTGACGAAAAGAATCCAGAACTAATCTTGGTTAGCACTGTACGACTCTTGTCCATCCAAGAAAATTTGTTCGTTAATTCGTCAGTTTGTTAGTTACGATAATTTAACAAAAACATGCGAATATCAAATATGGAAATTAATTAATCAATGATCGAAATTCTAAAAATCAGCGCTAAAGTAATATGGAAAGAAATAAAAACAGTCACGACGGTGCATTCAGGGTTCTAGTGTACGACGTTAATTTTTGTAGCAGGTTTCTGAGAAATTGTTGCTATTTCTATAGCGCCAGTGGACATCATTAGACGTAATTCGCCAGTACATAAACGCGGAAATGATAAAATATTTCTACAATTTTTTCTTTTTAACTCGGGACCACGTTACGTTATATTGGGTTGTCCGAAAAGTTTCTTTCGTTTTATAAGGGAACAATAGACGCACAATGGTTTTTGTTTTATATCAGTTTATTGAATTATGCGCGAACGTAACAATAGAAATATAACGAAATAGATCATACCTAATTTAATAAAATAATAATAAAATAGTTGTCGTTCACCTATTATCACCTTATGAGACGAAAGAAACTTTTCGCACAACCTAATACTTTGATTTGTAACAGAAAGAAACCAGTTAAAACTAGTTAAAGTTTTATTTCAAATTTGAAGCATCAAACAACCCGCTCTATCGCGTAAGACGAATCCTATAACGTAAAATATGTTCTTTCAGGTCTCCGACGTGAACGACGATGTTCGGCGTGCTGCGGTCACAGGTCTGGGATTCCTGCTGTTCAGGTGAGTACCAGTAAAGAATACTTAAGTTCGTGGGGTCAATATAAGGTTGCGGAATGCGAATTCCTCGAAGTGACCAGCTTCCTGTCGGTGTTCCAGACCACAAGTCTGGTATTCTTCGCGTAACTCGCATTCGCGCATTTAATAATGCCATTTTTATTCAGAATAGATTTTGTTCTCCTGGTCATACAATTTTCTCCTCTCAACTGCAACCATTTCTATGATTGAGAGAGATAATGCAAGAATTTCTATGATCTAGCGATTACTAAAATGTATATATATATCTATACTTTATTTCTAACAATGATTATTTCTATTTTTCTAAACTAAACTAAACATTTTTCTAAATTATTTCGATCTATAAATACGAAAGAATTTCGAAATTCGAAATTTTAAACGGTCCAGTTCTTTCTGAGAATATACCGTATAATTTCATCGTTTCGCAATATTCTCCTTTCAAAAATACAGGAAAGTAGAGCTAAAAGCCAGATTTTAATATCGTCCGAAAGAATCTGGATTTCTCATTCTCTATTTATTTAGGAAAGAAATGTCTGAATCTCGTTTATTTTTAAACGTCATGCGAAAGAAGGTAGAATCTTCGGTGTTTGAATAAATAAGGAAACTCGGTCGTTCGAATAAGAACATTTCCAATAGTGGCACATGTTTTTTTTTCTCTCCTATAGTGATCGTTCAGTAATCGAAAGAATGACTTCTCAAAGATGTTGTTCGTACGAAGATGTCCATTAGCATTCGAGATATTAGAAGTAGAATAAACGAAGAGAATTGCTTAGACGATCGTGTTATAACGACACTGTGTCGATTATTGGCTAATTGAACGTGTACAGCAGGTACATCTGGTGATTTTTGTCGAAACGGTGTTACTGTTAATACTGTCAGGCGTTACCTATATTAGTAACGTAACTCTTTGATCGCTTCATTGAGACGAAGCAGTGTCAGAATTTCAATGGAAATTCCAAAGCAATTGATTCTTGCTGTTTTGTATTTCTCTCATAGAGTAGCTACTACGTGCGTTTGATGACAAGCGTTTCATTATAAGTCATTGAAGATGAACGGTTTATAAAATTATTTGTATTAATATTATCGAAGGAAATTTCAAACTCTGTGCCATTCTCGATGAAAATATCACTCAAATCGAGTGAAACGCGCACGTTGTTTCCGAAAGATCACACGCGGATTAGCGAATGAAGTTTACATTTAATTAAATTTAAATCTAACAGAAATATTGTATTAGGGTATAATCTCTTCGTTGCACGATTATTTTCTTGGTCGTGTCTTTGAGAGAAGAATCATTTTACCTTAATCAATTCGATATCAGCTTATCAGAGTTCCATCGGGAATTGATAAATTGCTACAGCTTAAAGATCGTATTTAAATTGCGAATGATTTTTTTTGTTTCTTTACCCGCTTCATCGTCGCTTAATTCATCTTCAGAAGATTAATTATACATCGAGCCGTCAAAGTCGCGAAGAAATGACTAAATATGATATAAATAGCGTTTTCTCCTCCAGTTTTCTCGCTTGGCTTTTAACTCGAAAATCACGTTTTCATTACTCTGTTGGTTTCTCATGCATCGAACGTAGTTTCAGAAAGAAATAAATATGATTTATTCGGGGAAAATTTTGGAAAAATTGCTGAATATAAATAACATACTTAAATCGTTTGGTTTTTAAATTGAAAATATATTATCGTAATGAATTTATATACAATGAAATTGTAAAATGTGAGTGATATTCTCAAATTGTATACAACTATTCTTTTAGATTTCATTCAGTTTCTCGTTCATTGTTACTTTAAAAATCTCTAATCTCCAACAGTTTACCAAAAATACGCATTTGAATGTCTATAGTTTAATAATAATCAAACTTTATCGTCAACAAGAATTACCGGTAATGTGCACAATGTTTGCGTACAGTTTCGATCTTGTAATTGGTAAATTTGTTCGAGAAATTGGCAAATAATATCGAATTTCATAAAATAAATACAACGAAGGTACATTGTATAAAATATGCGATCTGTTGTTGTTCCACTTTTAAAACAAAGTATGCAAAATATATGGAACGTGCAAAATAAATGTGTGGTTGAAACCTTTAAAGGGGAAACAAATTGCTAAACTGTGGGATATTTATGCGATGTTATATTTTCATAAATACGACCGATAAAATGAAATTCGCATAGAAATTTGCTTCATTTACTATGCGTTACAACGCACATATTTTACATTGGATATTTTATATTTCTTTCATATTGTGCGTAATCTGTAGGATTTTGCTCTTTTAAATTACCTACAAATTCGTGAACATCCGCCTTCTGTTAGGTTGTCCGAAAAGTGTCTTTCTCTCACAGACACGTCTTTTACAACGACGCATGTTTATACAAACGTGACACCTAATCTATCGAACGTTGTGATCTTTATTTTGATAGAAGGAAATGGATCATACGTAATTCGATAAAATAATATAAAACGGAAAATATTATGCATTCATTATTTCCTTCTAAAACGAAAGAAAATTTTCGGACGAACTAATACAAATTAATTATCGATACCCCATAAGAATATTCACAAAGATATGTTGTATTTAATATTAATGAAAATCCGTTCTACTCTTCAAGCATTTTATACCATAATTCCTCGATTTTTCAACCGATTCAATTTCATCCATTGTAAATTTATCCGACGCTTAAAGGCGCGCCCGAATCTCCGGAATCGGAGCTCTTCCTGAAAATTCCTCGAATTTCCTATTCCAGCCGTGCAGGCGACACGGACCGTTTGTTTGCCATCGAATACCTGCCATTGTGCTGCGAAACGCGCGAAACTTTTTTAATACGTCGACTTACCGAGTATCCCGTTGATCGACGATCGAAGACACGCGAACCAGAGAACGCCGGTCGGTCGATCGATGCTTTTCATCTCTGAGAATTTGACGGATCGAACGTTCCTTTCATTCTATCGTTAGCTCGTCCGATGTCTGCTTGGTCCGCTGACCATTCTCGTTTCGCGATTTCACGCTGCAATTTTCGCGGTCCCGAGGTCCGTACTTAATCTGCACCGACGTTTTCTATCAACCAGACGGGACCAAGGATCGATCAAACCCGTCACCGGTCCCTTTCTTTCGTTCGTCGTATCTTCGGTCATCAGCAGAAACAGTTTTTTCGCGATCGTCTTTATTTGTCTTTGGAGTTTTATTTTTTTTCATTTTGCTTCCATCGATCAGTTGTCGGGATGGCTGTGCTTAGCGATGGGCTCAAGCGCTTCTCGAGTACAGAGATTTGAACATCGACCGTGTCTATAAACTCGAACTTTCAGTACGACGTTCAGAAATGTCGAACTCAAAGTTCTCTCAAAGGAGCGTATAGTAAAGAGAAGCAAAAACGAATAAGTCTTAATAGACGTACGTCGAAATATTTCGGAATTGTGACGCATGTACTCTCTAAGTATAGTAGGGTCCAACTGGTATTTCGGACATTTGACCCATTAACCGTTTGAGCGGCAGGGGTCTTTGAAAAAACAGGGTGGAAAAATCGCGAACAGCGCGATAGCGCTAGTCTTAATCGATTGCGAAGAGAAACAAGCGGCGCGACAGTGCTCGTTATGTTTCTTATTTTTATGAAATACATCTATGTTATTATCTATGCGTACTATTACTTTACAAATATTTCAAGTTTTGTTCAATAAAAATTATTCAGAAGATAACAGTGAAGCGCAAAATACCGTCAGTTGTCCGTAGCGTTCAAATGTACTGCGACTTTTCCGCACAAAATCTAAACAGCGCGATCGTGCCGCTTGGAACTCAAACGGCCAAAGGCTGACCAGTGAAATAGCACGTAAGAATTGCATAAACTCGCGTTATTATAAAACATGGCGCAATTTGCGCATTTTAGATAAGGTTCTAACGTACTAGCAACTGAGAAAACCGCGACTGAAATATCCGGAGAATCTGAAATACGTCGATCTACATATTTATTAATGTATAAGAAGCATATTTATGGATAATATGTGATTCAGAGAAGTCCGCTATGCAAATCTGCAACATATACGTTTTGCATGATCCGAGGGAAAAAATTGATCATCGCGCTACATGTGTACATACCTCAATTTCCTCAGGATTCATAAAATTTTCCCAGCGGATCTTGGTGGCGGAAAAAAGTACGTATTAAAGTTGATCCCATCGCTATCCGGTTTCCTTCTCGTGTCTGTCGTAAAGTCTTTCGCAGATTCGATAAGGTAGATCCGATCCCGTTTCTGCAGGAATTTCCATTCCTCTTCGAGATGGATGAGCGTCGATATAGAATCGTTTCGTGAACGATACTCATTGTTTTCCTGCCAGAATAGGATTAGGGGTGGCTAGGCTTTTCTATTAATACAGAAAGAAGCTTTTTGTTGTCGTTTAACCCTCGTGCGACGAAGCCTGTTCGATCCTTTTAAGAGCATCTAAAGTGGAAACGCTCGCACATCTTTCCTCGCGATTAGTTCGATCATAATGCCGCGACAGCGTTTCTTTTTCAATGACTTTGTCACTCGCGATCGTTTTACGAATTTACTGTCTTACGATCCGACGCATAGTTTCCGTATCTTACGACGATCCAACTTGCGCACGTAAGTTGAGACGGTTTGTTTCTCAAGAAACGAATGTTAATTTCTTTTGTATTTGAAAATATCGATTCTTTGGGAAAGCGGAGTTTCCATCGCTTTGCAGACAAGGTTTGTTCTCTCTTTGGAGCTTTGGTTAAAAGTATAACGGTAAATCAACGTAAGTGTAAATCGTGCAGAAGAGAGGAAGTGCGTCAGAGACGACTTTGAGATTTGGCTATCGTATCGTCGTTCCAGGGTCGGACGAGAAACTTGCGTATCGACTTGCTTGGCCAAGGATTATCGAACGCCCACGCGGAGATTCGCTGTACCGAGCTTTACGACCTTTGAGTTAAACGATATCGTTGATGGCAGCGTGATTCATCCCCTGTTCGATTGACTTCTAATCTTTTCACCCTCAACAACATAAATTGCGTGGAGCGTGTTGTTTCACGATTAAGCGACGGATGATGCTTTCGCTCGTGCTAGGAATATCGACGTCTCGTATCTGGTGTTCAAACGTACGTAACATATGCGAATAACATTTGCAAAAATTTGAAACGATACGAAACGATAGAAAAATCGCAAAATTATATCACCGATGTATGCAAATGTATCTTGTCGCACTTTTTACGATATAAATTACAAAAGGCAGAGGATCATCGATTCTCCATTCAACGAGTTGCGAGGCGAATCGGTTTGCCTCAAGAAAAAAAATTTTTCTCTCGTATCGAAGTTTCGTCGTAAAGTGTGTGTGTGTTGGTGTGTGTGTTGGAATTCTTCTTGTTCAGCGAGTTCAATGAATCTCGATCCGCGGTGGTCAATCGATACCAGGCTAGCTAGAAACTCTTAATTGAAAACAGTCGATCGATCTCCGTGGTATCGCGGAATGGACTGTCGAACAGGATGAATGGTTGGTAGCCTTGCAACGCGTGAAAGCTGTGGATCATTGAGCATCGATTACACAGGTTGCATTTACTCGCTGGCGAAATATTGTTGGATAACCTTTCGCTGCGATCGAATCACTGATCTGTCTCAATGACAAAAGTCACGTTCGACCACGTGTACTCGTATTAATATTTGGATACCGCGTTGGCTTCGTATCGAATGATTTAAATATCGCGTTGCTTATTTTATTGGGTTGTCCGAAAAGTTTCTTTCGTTTCGTAAGGTGATAATATAACGAGCAACAATTTCTGTTTTATATTATTTTATTGAATTAGGTATGATTCATTTCGTTCTATTTCTATTATTACGTTTGTGAATGATTCAATAAATTAATACAAAATAAAGAACGTTATTTCCTTATAAAACGAAAGAAACATTCCGGACAACCTAATACTTCGAATATAAATCATTCGACGCAGCTTGAAAATACGTAACCAACTTTTTTCTTTTTTTAACGAGAACGCTTAATCGTTCGGTAGATATTTTTCTTTCCATTTCGATGATGATAGGGGATTTTACTGTCTATCCTTGCGAAGTACTCGAGGGAGTTTGAAATTTCACGCTGCAACGAGCGTATTTCCGACTTGGAAACTTCCGCCACGCGGGTAATCGAATATTTACCGTGACTTCGGCGTCGGATACGGGGTGAGACGTGACCCAGGTGAGTGCGAGTTGTTGTACCGATGCCAGTCTTTTCTTTTCTTCTTCGAAGGGTTAGTTCGTCGTTAATTTCGCGAACTTTTGACACTATCGAGTCAAATATAGAGAACAGCGATATCTTCTATCGCGCAGAAGCATAATTTTTGTTTCGACGATATTAGTTTCAGTATAGAAGAAAGGATCTCCCCTTCGACGAAGAGATCTTCGTGCGCAAAGGAAGATTTAGAGATTTATAAATCTCCGTAATCTCTGTGCGAGAAGTAGTTCGTTTAGAGAAGAAATTTTGCAAGGAAAGAACCGCGTTTCTCGTGGATTAATTAACAACGCTTTACTAAAACTTACGCTGGTAGATTCGCACGTTTCCCTTTATTAATCGACGGAATATTGAAATCCACTTTGGAGGGAAGCTTTGTAGATATAGTTGGTATGCATTTAATTGAAAGTGATTCATAAAAAACGAAACAGGCTTTTGTAAATTTCGCTCTCTGATTCGTTCGAAACCGTGGCTTTTTAACATCACGAGAATCACGAATAATTGATGTAGCGCTGGTTAAATACGCTTGAACAGTAGGCGAAATGATGATAACCTCTGACGTTTTCATGAAACGTAAAAGAGGTCCGAGCGAATTTTAAGCGGACAGGATCCTAAGCTAAGCTCGATTTTAATCAACGACGGTAATCGGGGGATAAATGTAAATTAATTTCTACGAGGGACAGACGAGCATTCCCATCCACCGAATGAGATCCGCGAATCGTGACTAGATTATTTCAGTCACCGTCCTCCTTAAACCGTGTCCATTGATTTCTGTTATGGACGCGATTGTTCATGCCGATCATTCAACATTTCCATTTGCAAATTTTCTCGTTTCACTGAAATTTAACATTTCTACATAAAATAGATTAGTTTGTCATACAAGGAATTGCAATTACATTTTAAATTGTTACAATATTTAATATTGTAACAGTGCTATTAAATTAGGCTATCTACGTGATTTTATATCTGATATTATCACGTTCGTTACGATTCGTATCTTCTTCGTTCAACCCTTCCGAGACGAATTTCTCTTTCAGAAACGAGCACACGTTGATTATATGCTGAGAGTATAATCCATTGGGTTGGCAACCAAGTGATTGCGGGTTTTGTCAATACCACCTAATGACAAAATCAGCAATCACTTAGTTGCCAAACCGATACTCAAAGACAGTTTCAGAGATAATTGTTCGAACGAGATTGTTTCGTACGTTGGATAATTTAATTGTTGCAACAATTGAGTGTAGCCAAATATTTGGCCACCGCTGTTACGTCGCAGGCTCTTTTTATCGAAGCAAATCAAACCGGATGCGGTCGATAACGGAGATATATCGCGGTCGTTAAGCGTAACGGTATTTGCACCGTGTCTATTTGCACAATCCATAATTTCTAGGAAACGAATAGAAATTCAACGTTGGACGAATCATTCGCATTGTTACGTCCTTCCCCCTTTTATCTTCCTTCTCTCTATCCATCTCCGTTCATAGCAATTTCGAGCACGAAATGATCGAGTTAGCCGAAAAATATTAGCCCGGAGAGCAGGATGGAATAGCAACGACGAAACAACGTTTATATGCATTAGAGAATTTGATTGCGTGTCATTGCAATAAGAATTTCGTATCTCCGTGGAATGTTCGATGCGCTGGCATTTGAAAATCGAAATAACGTGACAAGTGACGGGGGATTAATAAACTACATCCTCGAATGAGTTTTGATTAATCACCGTGGCCTAGTGCGATACCAGGAAGCAAGCGTAATTTCCTTAAATTGACGTGATTATCAAGCTGCCCCCTTTCCGCGACTTATCTTCCTGATTATCAGTGTGTAATGCATCATCCGCGGTGACAACCATGATAATATGTCAGCTTCTTAATTTATTCGATTTTCCCCGCTCATCGAAAAATTCTAGCTAAAATCGTAGTTAAAAGAAGCGTGTTCTATGTTCAGACTTTGTTCGACTATTTTTGGAACTTTATCCTTGGAACTTTTCATTTTATAATCTTCTTAATAACTTCGTTTTTCGAATTTCAAAAGTTATCTTGGGCACTTGAAAAGAGAAACCTTCGCTCTGCAAAACTCTTTTTTTTTTTTTTTTTTTTTTTAAATACAATGAAATTACATTCCAACTTGCAAGAAATTTCCAACAGCCACAGCTATTCGTTGTCGACGTATCTTTCCTCGCATTTGACGATATCGAACATCGCTCGATCGAGGATAATCGATTTGATTTTTAATTACGTTCCATTCGATCCCGCGCTCGCAATCCAAGTTATCCGTACCAGATGATCTCGCAGGAAATGAAAAATCATTAATGAAGTGGAACCGGAAAAATCGAGGTTTTTTACTCCCTTAACTACTTAAATCGTTCTTATCAACCCTTCCGACGAGGTGGGCGTAACACTCGGATACCATCAACGTTTTTTGTTGTTTAATGAATTCCCTCGGTCGAGCTTTATAGCCGCTTGCGTACGCTCTGAAGTCGTTTTTCCTTTGAGTTGCTTGAGTAACCATTAATCTCCCGTGGAGGGTACTTAGCGTGCATGCTATATTTATGATAATTGCATCTGTTCCTTCGCAAGAACTTCTCGATGTATTCGCTTGACGAGCACAGTAAATATTAACTGGCTCGGCACTGGCATAGCACACGCTATATTTAGTAACGCAGATATTTCAAGAATAGATTAACATTTTTCAACGATTAATCGTTGTAGCCGATATTTCGATCTGAAAATTTTGGCACATGCAGCGTGTGCAGCCTACGCGATACTTTCTGCGAGAATTAATTAACATCGTGGAACTGAAATTTTCTATCCGAGGCTCAATTTCTGCGACGATATCGATGCTTTTCAACCTTCTAAGAATAAAATCTCCGGAATAGATTTCGTAGAACGAATTTTCCAATGCGCCAGGAATCAAGCAAACAGGTCGAATGAAATTCGTGCATATTTATCGGAAAAACAAAATTCACCGAAGCGAATAATACGTTTTTACCATCTTGCCCCTTTCGCGTTTAAAGCCTCTGAATATTTTCATTCGCGATATTATAAGCAGCACAAAACCAATTTCTCCAAACTTTTATGGAAAATTGATGTACGCACGTAATACACACGTAGACGAGTTCTCTGTTAATATTCGTTACACGCGTTTAATTACTCGGTAGCTGAACGGCGAAGGTTATCCCCACGTTGGATTATTATTTCTCGCGCGATATTATTACATCAGCATAATTTATATTTTATGTATATACGTATACACACTCGCGATCATAAGTATTATGATCTTACCGATATTTAGCACGGATCGAATATTCGAACGATCGTTTCTGTTGAATTGGCAACTATGTGATTGGGAAATTTTGTCATTAGGTGGTATTAACAAAATCCGCAATCACTTAGCTGCCAATCTAATAGAACTTCGTAGTCAACTATGACAATGCGTATCAAGTTATACAAAATATAAATTTATGGAGATTGTACGAGGTATGATCGAAAAGTTCGTGTAATTTTTCTTCTTCAGAATGACATGTATATATTCCTCAATATTTATATTATTCTACCCAAAGCAATTTCCATTAAAAATAATACAATTTTGTTTTTCCCAGTCCTCAAAACATCTTTGGAATTCATTTTGTCTTATGCTTCTTAGATCGCTCATATAAAACTCTTGTCTTTGCGAATAAGATTTTACATATTATTATTATTATTATTTAGATATTATTCTTTTATTTATCGTTGCGAAAGTCATTACGTGTTGCAAAGCCATTGCAGGGAAAAAATGAAGTAGGAATTTTAAGATAAAATTGTAAAACCAGTCAATTTGACTGGTGTGGTAGTTCCAGTGTTAACAGACATAACAGATAGGCATCCCGATATGTATTTATGGTCGTATAAATGTGTGTTTAATAGAGTCGCGAAGTTTGATACGTTAAATGAAACCGGCCAATAAATAACGCCGTTTCGTGAGAATATAGGGAACTAATCCCGAGGGAAAGGTTACGCGATTTGAAGGGGAGCAGTTAGGATAGTAGGAGGTATGTTTCCCTCGGGGTTATTTTCCTTCCGGGTCATCGATGTTTCTTTAAATGGGAACACATCCTTTTCATAGCCTTGTAGGAGGATGAAAAAGTAAATTCATATATTCATAACCTTTAAATATGCTTCTTGTATTTCTCGTATAGACGGTAACTCCTATCGATATTCGAACGTTTCTTCATCCATTTATTTGTTCTTTTGCTAATTTAACTGTTCTAATATTTTCGAACGAGAATTTTAGTTATCTTCAGTTTATTGTACAATGACGAGGTATATTAACTGTTTGACGTGGTGCACATTACCTGGCGGTGTTTCCTATACCGCGTTGTACAATAACGTCAATACAAATACGCGTCAGAGAGACGCTTCTTTAACGACATGGGATTAAATAATTTTCATTATTAATTACTTAATTTCAAATACGAAAGCTTTCGTTCTGACTTCATATACGTTGTTTTTTTCTTTCTTAACATCTCTATGCATCGATGCATCTCTATGGATTCGAAGAAAATCGAATGGTATTTATACGAAAAAAATTCCTTTCTGCTGGATCGTACGTTAAAAAGTTAAGCTACGTTAGTAGCGCAGAAAGCAGACTACAATGAAAATTTAAGTACAGCGAAGCCCATTTTATCCGAACACCCATTATCCGGATACCCTAATGTCTATTATTCGAACATAATATTTCCCAGCGACGGATATCTTTTCGCGTTTCGAATATCCAGGTTGTATAATTTTATACTTTCATAATACTCTCTCTATATTAAACAAAATATATACTAACAAATATAGGCTTTTGTTAATCCTACGTCTCTTCTCTTTCTTTTCTAAACAGAGATAATTATAGAAATACAAAGTAGATTATAAAAGTCAGTTTTGTCCCTTAAAGTAGATCTTTCATCGTCGCGATGCGTGAAAGAGAACATTTAAAAGAACTGGTTTATGGTACAGATAATTTTTTTCGTAGAATAAAGAGCGTCGTGCAACAATGGACGGGTTAAGTAGTGTAGATACCGATAATACGCTGCTGAGTATACTAATCAAAAGCTGAAGCATGCACACTGCACATAGCATAGGTATATCAGGTAGCCAGATAATGTCATCCCAATTAGACACGCGATAACCAGCTGAACATACGGGTTCATCCGTGCAAAACAGCCAGCCAATAACGACAACCACGCATCGTTTACTCTAAGAATTTTACGATAATATCGTTTCTCTAATATTCTCTTCTCTTCTATAAATTGTTCATTTTTCACGCGCATAAATAGATCGTAAACATTTCATTGAATTATGGCCAGACTGCGAACTTGTACTTTTTTGTTGAGGTTTCTGTTGAGAGAAACGCGCGAATAAATTGTAAGGTAGAAAATATATTTTAAATACAGAAGTGTAAGTACAATTAGGAAATAATAATTAATCTGGTCCAGATCAATGTCCTAGCAATGTTACCCTATAACTGAGAACCCCGAAGCCAACGTCGCCTGTCTACTTCGTCCCAGACTTTTGTCTATGCGCCGTTGATGGCTTCAGTGCTTGAGAAAACTAAAAAGACCAGATGTAGAGTTTTCTTAGAAGTGGCGATCGCTTCGACATTTTCTAAAACGAATTATTAAAAAAAGAAAAAGGAAGAAATGGAATCTGAGTGGAGATTTAGTAGAAAATTTTTGAGAGGATCTCGTAAAATCTGGAACTAGATTCGAAACTCTAAGAACTCTAAAACACTTTATTATTTCGCAATATTTCCTTCCATGTGCTTGAACGCTATAGCCAAACGTCAGTCTCGGCTTCTTGGTTTCGGACGATTGCGCCTGTTCGCGCAACCTGCACGGCACAGGTGCGTCACTTTTATTATGCAGATCAGCAGACACCGCGTAGAAAAATCCCCTGTTTCCCTGGATATTCGAGTTTATTCCTATGGAGACCCGCGGCCGACCGACCGATATTCAAATGTTGCCAATAACACCGTTGCACTGAATATCATACATGAAATTCAAGCCACTGTTATCCGGTGCACCCTGACGTATATTCGATTCGTGGTTTTTCAAGTCACCCGCAGCTAAGATCGAACAGCACCATCGTATCGTTGATTCACCGTATTATTTTAGAACGTTACCGATCAAAGGTACAAGAATATCTTGGGCCGTCCGAAAAGTTTCTTTCGTTTTATAAGGAAATAATTGATGCACGATATTTTTATATATTGTTTTAATAAATAACGTATGATCCATTTTGTTCTATCAAAATGAGCATCACGACGTTCGACAGATTATGTTTCACGTTTGTATAAAGATGCGTCGTTGTAAAAGACGTATCTGTAAAAGAAAGACACTTTTCGGACAACCTAATATCTCGTTTCTCTGCTTCTTTCTAAATAGAACGCACGGTAAAATCGACATACCGGTGATCAATTTCATCGAACGTCCTTTTTTCGTACGAAAATACCTCGGTTTCCTTTGCAATATCATTTGACCTGATTATTAAGAAATATCGTTATAGTACTATATTGTAGTACTATATCTAGTAGACAGAAGACGTAAATAGCGCGAGAAGCAGACAGAGAGAGAGAGAGAGAGAGAGACTGGTGCAATGTAAAGGGTAAAGACGGGCAACAAAGGAACAAGAAGAAGAAAGGAAAACAGGCGAAAAGAGAAGTGGGTGACGACGAGGTAGAAAAGCTATATAATAGGCGGAAAGGGAGAGAAACGAGAAAAGGCATCATCCTTTCGAGCAACACTCATTTATATTCTTTAGGGCGCGTACAATTTTCCGTACAAGTTCGACCTACATTTTCTCGCTATAAATTTTGTAATAACGCAATCGTAATAAAAATTTCTTCGTTTTCTCTTCCTAAATAAGTTAAACAAGTTGCGCGATCGAATATAAATGTCGAATCGATCGAGTAATTTCCAACTTACGTATGTTCCAATTAAAAATAATACCACACGCGTTTCGACAATTTTCAAACACATTCCATGCCGCTCTCTTTTAAGAAACAAAATATATCGATCATTAATCCGTGCATTTGTCAAATCTCTTGATACATAGTCGGCTTATTGAGGCCGTAAAATTGGTCGTTTAAGGTTCGTTAAGGTGAACAGGCATTGAAACGGATAGGTCAGGATGGATCGAAGTTCATTAAGTTATCGTGCATGGGATCGCGGTCATCCGTTCTAAATTTCCTTATCACGAGCACGTGTGAACGTATGAAACGCCGCCACGTAGCCGTTCCTATCGATAACGAAACTATCGTTTACCTCGTTATCACGTTGTCTTGTCCAATTTGTGGTTTCACCACGTGAATCTCGTACCTACTAGAATCGTGTATCCATGTAATCGTTAAATTCACGAGTAGAGCTCGAGTGAGAACGAGTTTTAAAAATGACCGCGTACGCTTTCTTCTCCCTCGGCCATGCAA
This sequence comes from Bombus cullumanus, assembly GCA_014737535.1. Classification (NCBI taxonomy): domain Eukaryota; kingdom Metazoa; phylum Arthropoda; class Insecta; order Hymenoptera; family Apidae; genus Bombus; species Bombus cullumanus. The sequence goes on along the minus strand of JACXIX010000044.1, from coordinate 3,050,370 downwards.
CGAAAATAGTTGTCAGATATAAAAACGATTCGATTGAGTTCGCGAACACCGAACCCCCTGACAGCTCTTTGCAACAGATCTTATACCAATATATTTCAATATTTCTCCTTTTATTGATAGAATTTTAGCTTTTCTATAATTGCGGTTCGACAGTTCACGATATGAACAATTTTTCTAAAATTACGCAAAGTACTCTTTAGGTTTCGATATATGGTGTAAGATATTAATTATCTACCGGTAAACCGCTGATTACTCGGTACCGGACGACAATTACGTGGAAACGTTTTAATTAAATTACGTAGACTGGGGATGATAATTACGCTTAATACGCTAGATGATATAATACACACGATAGAAACAAACCGTTTACTTATCCGAGATGCAAAATACCAGTTCTAGAGGAACTAGTTCCAGAATTTATACGAATCTATAGTCAGAGAGTACGTAACGTTTAAAATGATTTCTTGTAAAGATAAACGGAAGACGTATAGAGTAGAAATTTGTTATTGGCCATTTGGGTTTCACAAGATACGGATGTTAAAAGATCGCCGAAATTACGGGTACATTGTATTAATTCGGCTCATCTTGTTCTTTATTATTTTATGCCTTGTCTTGCGAATTAATCTTACTATGTATTCACTTTGTTGCTAAGGTGGTACGCGTACAGTGATACAGCACTCTGTATAATTAAAAATTAGACGAAGTGGAACGAAATGGCAGATGCTATTAATAAAACAGGTAGTTTCTATTAAGTTGATGTTAAAAATCTAGTTTCATAATGAAGTCATAACAGAATGGCTCGTTGGTAACTATACCATAATGAAAAAAAACCGTGGAAAGCTGCTTACGAAATTTTTATCCGCGAAATAGTTACCGTTGAGAGATTTCATTAATTCGTAATTCCGCGCAATGCTATACCGAGGACAGCAGTTTGGCCGGCTCTTGCGTTTCGCATAAAAATTGACAAATATGAAAGCTGGAATAATATTACAATTTTTGTCCTCGTTTCTCTCCTCTTCTTTTTCTTCTTTTTCTTGTTGTCACGACGTATAAGAATATAATCGAAATTTCGAAATTTCTCAATTTCGACTTGCCCGTTTTAATCTCCGTTTTTGTATATTTATATGCAGGCAGACTGCTATAACAAAGAACGTTTGGACTAGAACAATTAATTATTCCGCTATGAATGATTAGCTTAATTTTAATTTATTCCGAGAAGGTTACGAACAGCTGAACAGAGAAATGGAAAACAGACCGACATAAATTTGCATTAATGGCATATGTGCGTTCCTGTTCTATCGATTTTCCCGCCAATTATATTCCTTCGTTTCTACGAATGCGACGTTCCTCTCCTCGTCCATGTGGCTTCATTTACGCCGCTTGAATTATACACGGATTTCTAAAATTCCACTATGTCCCTTTCCAGGACAAACTAGAAATATTTCTTTGATTCTTTCGATTCTAAAGGTTAATTCAATTCCACAGGAGTAGAAATAAATTCTCCCCGACGAATTTATCTTTATTTCACCAAGAAACCGGTAGCAATTTATTTCTATATCCAATAAAAATTACACCAAAAAGGATTAACCGAGACGATTCTATCGGATGTACATATTTTCGATGAGATACACGTATTACAAATATTTCTTGAAATTAAATTACAGTCGATACCAAGACGTTATCGTTCAGATTTTAGGAAGAAAACTATCGAGTCGACGGAGATTAGACAATTTTACATCGTCTACGTCCTACGTTTCGTCAAATTCAATAGGATTTCAATTTCGAATTCAGTCGCTCCGTTCTTTTCCCAAGTTCCCCTGGAATTATTTTACCGTCCGCGATATTTTACACGATTCTTTCGCCGAGCCAGCGATTCGTCGATCGCGGTTGCTACCGCGGATTCCAACAGCGGCAAGTTGGCGCAAATAAATATTTCGTTCTCATCGCGTTAATGCCGGCCCTCTCGAGATGACACTGCCGGAAAGCTGCTACTGACATCCGCCGCGAGCTCGAAGGAAAATAACCGGACGTCGAGTGGAGTCGCTATTGTTTCCCCGGTACGTCGCAGATACTTGAAAATTCTACCGGTGGCTAGATCTGCCGGGCAAATATTATTTTCCATTTCGAGCGGAATTTTTGTTCGCCATCTAACATGTCCTTCATGGAGAAATTGTCTCGCGCACCTGTGACCAATGCGATTACACTTCGTACAATACGTAGATTATTTTATTTTATCTTCAGGATGGCGTTTCGTCTCGTTAAATTCGTACAATTGCAACGTCCATTATAAGCTTTGAGATATTTTCGTAGGTGGGCAGAGCCCGTGGGAGTAACTTGCTCGAACGAGATTTCATTCCATTTCCTCTCCGCGTATAACTTCGTTCATTTGCTGATTTACCTTTCAGAGCTGGTCAACCGATCCGGCGGCTTCATCTCGCAGTTCGATAACAGTTGCCGCGATTTCCGCGGGCAAACGTAAAAAGAAAAATGGTTATGCTGGAAGAAACTCGGCTCCTTTGTTCGCGTGGATTAACGAGAAACTGGAAGCCACGGGTTTAATTCTTTACGCGCAAACAGATTTCCGTGAAAGGAAATCGATCGACGCCGTTCCTAACGGCCTTGTCCACCCGAAACCTGTTCCAGAATACTTGCGCTAGGTTTACAGGCAACTAGGAAAATATTGCGATGATTTTTGAACAATTTGAGAACTTATAACGCGGTTTAATGTACGCTGGACGTGCTCAGCCGGTCTTTATGCTTCTGACGTTTAATTATTGGCTCGCATTTTTTGTTTCTTTGTTCTCAGAGCGGATAAATAATGGTAATATTGCGAAGCAAAGGTTGGTAATTACGAATTGGAAAATAGCCTTCGTTACTTACGCAGTTGAGATTTGTTTAATAGTTTCGTGTACGTTGGCCCGTTGTAATGCTAAAATTGGCTGCTGACCGTAAGCATGAAAAATTAAAACGTAATGCATAAGGTGGTTGACGTAATTGAATCGAGAAACGATATATAAAATTGGACGGACATGGACGTGGAATTAATAAAATTGTTTATCAAGTGTGGCTAATTTTCCTTCGATTTCCATTCTACGATACGATTGCCGCGCTTAACGTTCGATTAAATAAGAAGAAACTTCCTATACAGGTACCATTTAATTTCTCGCGCATACACAGATGAAAAGGGAAACAATGTACCTGCAGTAGCGAGCGTGTAATTAAAAATCCTCGTTCGCCAGTTTGATTAATTGTATTCTGAAAATTTATATTTCATCTGTTGAATCAAAAATTGCTTTAATATTCTCCATGGTAGACCTATTTCGCAGATTACATTTCAAACGTGACAATTTTTCTTTTTTCTTTTTTTTTTTTTTTTTTTACAAACGACAGAGATGTTCGATAATTTTTAAAACTTCAGAGAAGTTGGACGATACTTCGATCTTTCAGATTGATCGTGATAACTCGAATTTACGATATATCAACCGTATCACATCGCGAAGAAAGCGAACGCGATGGCACGTTTTGAACCTAATCCTGTCATTTATGTCATTTTTGTATATCATTTTAAACGATAGCCAACGACTATGATATACCAGAAGAATAAGAACAAGAAATGTTTCCTGTCGCTGTACTAATCTGAAAAACACGCGTTGAAATGGCCATCGATATTTCCTAGCCGTGTTTTAGCCTTCGTTTAAGAGACTCTATTAAAATTTGTATACGACTATTCGCGGAAGAAAACCGCCGGTTTCGCAGCGTTAATGAGAAACGCGGAAACACACGAAATCACACAGGTGTCCCAGTTTCTTCGGTCTCGGCGTGCTGTTTTGCTTTCATTAAAATTCCGCGAATAAAATCAAAGCGAGTTTCGATCGAGTGGCGTCTGTCGCACGTGTTTCCACGAATAAACTGACCTTCGAACGGATTACAGATACGCCGCTTTACATTATTAATTTTTGTCGTCCCTGCACAGATATCGAAAATATTTGCATACGTGAATAAAAAATCTGTCGCGTCTTGGAAGAACGAGGAACGGAAGACATCTGTTCATCGATAGCTTCCCTCTTCTCTGACTGTCGTTGGAACGATATCGACGTTGCCCTTTAAAACGACGTGATCCTGTGATTTTTGCAAATTGGAAAATTGAAAGAATGGAAAATGAACGAACGATTTTTGCTCTGATCGCTTCTCTAAACGAGCGTCGTTAGCATAGAGATGACGAGGTAGAAACTGTTGGAGCGCAATTCTCTCGGTCGATTTCCGCCGATCTCCTTCAATCCAGGATAATTACAAATTGCCTCTTAATTACCATCGGTTGCTGGAGTCGCAGTAAAAGGGCCCGAGGCTCGTATCGTCGACCAAATAATCGCGTCTTACAATTAGTCGGGCAAGTTATCCCCGACCCGGTGGCCAACTTCTCGCCGAACGTTCATTCCGATCGAGCTCTCGGGCTCTAAATAATGATCGATCCTCGGCCCGACAAATTCGGGACGACAGCCGATGCTCGATTAATCGGGCCGCTCTGTAGCGTAATTTCGTTCGCGACGACGTTTCCCGTCTGGAACATTAATCATCGCGTTCCAACGGATTCCATTCGACGTTTTCGCACATGGCGGAAGAAGAATTCTCTGCTGCTTGGAATTACAGCGTCGTTCACGAGAGTGTTCGATCAGCTACCATAAAAATGTTTTACGTCCGTGTTGTAGAGAAATAGCAAAAAGGTAACGTCTGTGTCAGCAGCGTTGAAACTGTTGTGAAAATTCAACTTAGAGCAGCGAACGCGTTGATCCAACGCGGTGGTTCGTCGTATGGAAATATTTGAATTCTTCTGGTAACGCTTTTTAGTGCAAGTTTTAATGACTTTGAACGTCTCCGTCGATTATTATGAATTCTTTTCGCGCGTCGCAATTAACGCATCACTTTACAAACCATTTTAACTTGTACGCGATTTACTGCTGTGTTTGTCGTATTGTTATTCGACGTAATTCGATATCGCAAAATTATTTGAATATCTTGGGGGAACGTAGCCAGGCTGAACGCTATGGACGCTGCAGAATAATTGAAGTTTGAATTATTTTGATTATCATTGAGAATCGTTGTGCAAGTGGAACTAGATCAAATTGGCTGTATATCAAAAGCCCATCGAGGACGAGCAAGTGTTCATTTGCGTTCCACTCGCGATTTAATCGTATTCAAACCATATCGAATTCAAATGTGTTCCCGGTCTGACTCGTTTCACGTTTAGTCACTGTTATTGGCTTCTACGCGCAATAAATCATAGCCGTTGGCTTGCTTGAAAAACGGGCCTCCTGTTGAAACCGAGAATACGAACCGTAATATATAACCAGATTAAAACGTTCTGCTTACCTGACGTTTTTTTGTTCAGCTTATCGTTTATCAGAGAAGATATGAAATTTAAATTAGCGTTTTTAAAGCAACCTTTGTTGGTGCATCGCCATTCAAATTCTCAAGTACTTCTTTAGCTAGTTAAATGTTCATGAAAATATGAAATTGGCGTAGCAATAACTGGAATAAGTAGAATTCCCATTCTATTTATAAACATTCAGGTTTTAGAATTTCATGCGGTATTTTCTTTCCTCGGTCTAAGTTTCCTAAGTTTCTTCTCCATTCGATAATTTATGATTTGGAATATTCTCAAAATTTATCGCAGGCGATATATACCTTGAATTGTAGAACGAAAAAGTCACATTTTATAAAAGTATGAAATAAAGACATTTTACAGAATTTTACAGATTCGTCGAGAAATCCGGTTTGTGCCGATCATCGCTGCAATATCATTTGTACAGAGTCTTGAGGTATTTAGAATGTAAAGAACAGATCGAGGAAATATGAATGACATAATTCAGGACTAAAAGTTCGCAATTTACGAAGGATTAAAAATTAATTGGACAACAAGGATAGAAGCTGCAACAAAGATAAAAGTTGCAACAGAATGCAAGCTTTCGTTCTCCCCTTAATTCGTGTCAAATATTGGCCAAAAGTGGCAGTTAAAAGTATATCCAGACGTACGTTCATAAGACTAATCCGCGGGATAATGAAACTTTATTTTGCAGTCCGCGGCTTAAGACATTCCGTTCTTTAGTTATTGTGCCCGTAAGCCGTGCCATTTTTTAATCTTCCTTCCATCCGGAAACTGTAACAAAGTCTACGTAAAAGGAAGAAAAATACCACGTGAAGAGAAATTGTAAGGATTAGATGACAAAAAAGATCTTTTTCCGTCGAAATTTCGCGCTTCAATCCTTTCGTTGAATAACAGAATTTTGATTATATTCTTCTTCTCCTCTTATCCCGCTGCTACGCTTCGTCCATATTTTTCTTTTTCCTCGTTCCTCCACGATGTTTGTTCTTTCCAACGCTCGGATTACGATCTAATGGGAAATTTCTATCTCCACTGATACGAAATAACGCGAAAGCGTACGAAATATGAACAATTTATTTTCCATTGACGCGATTATTTTACTTACACGCGGAAAAACGAAATTTACGTATTATCTGCCACCATTATACCCGTTTACCGAACGTGTAAGAAACGTATCCACGAGAGATATTAAAATATCAAGTGTAATTACGAATGCTTCATACTGCCGTGTATTAAATATCGCGCGTAATTACTGCTACGATGCAGATGTAATTTATACATCCAGAGGATATTATTTTACAATATTATCTAGCGAAACATATTTCCCTAAATTCGCTTTGTGATATTCATTCCAGTTTTGATTAATTTCCGTTTCACGTCGCTTCGTTGTTCCGCGAACTAGAAAAAAGAAACGCACGGGAAAGCGAATAGTCGTGTTTGCAACAATAGCGAATTTTTACAGGAATTTAATAGCAAAACGTTTCTCCCCACCTTTTTTTTTTTTTACTCTCGCGCTCTTTATATTCTACGATATTTACGGAAAAAGTTTCCTTGCACGTGGAAAGAAACACGCCTCTTTTTGCATAGACATTCTTTCTCTGCGCGCGCTATTTGCATTGTGCAAACGTACGTTTGCCTTCCGTGTAATAAAATTCTGAATCCTTTGGATTATTTGAATTATGTACGATGCTGTGTCTTTTTGCGCTCTTGCAAACTCGTTTATCTCGTTCCTTTGACGTACCACGCGCCAATATTCGTTAATTACTTGACTGCGGATTTTTCAGAATTTTTGATAAAGCCAATAAATTACAAAAATCCACAGAACGCGTATAATATACAAAATTACACGAAATATCGGAAAATGGAATACGTGTTACAATTTTTAGCGGACGAAACAAATTACCGTGCACTCTCCGTAGAGATACGAAACTGCATAAATAAACTCGTAGTCTCTTAATTTCTTTCACGAGTCACATTTCTAATATTTTTATTTCATTTGTTTCATCTTCTGCTGTGCCGTGTAAAATATTGACACGCGAAGCAAAAACGTTTCGACGGATTACAGGAAATGTAGGATTATTCTATTCGTAAATCGCAGAATGTAGAAAAAGACGAATCGTTACCATTTTACCCGCATATTCGTACCTTTGTCTACACTTCGATTTATTCGCTATTCGTGTTCACGCTCGACTCTTGTACAATCTGTCCAATCTATACACCGTTTCGTTTAATTCAATCGTCCTGATTAACATTTTGGAATATTTGAGAAAATGAATTCTCTTCGCGTCATCCTTATCCTCGTGAATCGAATCTAAAAAATGCGGTCATTATCTTGTAACTGTCTGCATAATTGTTTGAAATTAATTAAATGCACCAGACGGAACATTCTATTTTCGTCAGAGAAAAACAGAAAAATGTCACGTCGGATGACGCGAGTATTTGATTAATTCCATTTACACATCGAGAAACCATATAAACGTAATATTCATTGTTGTCGCCATTATTATTATTATTATTATTAACAACGCGAATGTTCCAAGCCGCAGCCCGAGGTATAGTCGGTCCGAGACAATGTCGTTCCGATATCTTCGATCACAGGACCGAAAAAATTGGAGATTTCGATGGAGCAGTTAATTGCAAGAACAGAGAACAAGTTCGGAAGCCGGCGAACACGATTCGTGGACATTTTGCATTGCATCGACCAGGAAATAAAGCGAAGGCTACGGATTCGCTCGAGCTCCTGGTAATTGTTTAATGGCGTTCCAAAGTTGATTATCGGACGAGGTTCTTGCGACAGATCGAGCGCCGGTAAACAATAATCGTTTTTGGGTCGATGAACGGCGAACATTTTCGCGAAGTTAAGCGCGGATAAAGAGCCCAGGAATTTGCAAGTGAAACGTGATTTGCATTTCTCTATCTGCGATTATGCGGTATCGATTCGCGACTACAGAGAAGACAGCTGCAGGCTTGTTGCATCGTTATATCTCGCTATTTGCAATCAACGTACAATTGATTGGAGCGTGAGTCTTGTACGTTGCTTTGCTGTCTTCCTTTTTCTTCTTCTATTTACCTCTTTCACGCTCGATTTACGCAAGATCGTACTGTGATATGCACATATGCCGTGGTTATTTATGCAAATTAATATTTTGATAGAAAAGGAAGCTACCAAAGAAATGCAACTTGACAAGAAATTCGTTTTATTTATTAAATATTTGCAAAGAGCAGGTACTCTATGGTTTTCGATGTTTCACATATTTTCACGTTTTATGCGTTTCACGCGTGCATTTTTGCTCCTTTAAATTTCCCACGAATACGTAGAAATGCTCAGTCTATTGGTATACTATTCGATAATTCGAAGTGAAAAAGATAGGATGATTTTGTATAACAGTTGTTTTTTCTTCTTCGAAACGATGCACTGTGCCGATCCATTTGTTGATTGACTTGAATAAAAATTCATCGAAATGTGGGATTCAGAGAGAAAGAGAGAGAGAGAGAGAGAGAATTTCACGGAATGATCGAGAAGGGAAATGCTCGTGCAAGTAGAAAATCGAAAGATGATGGCATTTCGAAAAGCAAAATTTCAACAAGGGGGACGATCCTCTTTACGAAACAAAAATTTATGAATAATTATTTGCTTCAGCTACAGGGAATTCAATTTTCGAAATAACCATTTATGCTGTTCTAGTGGTCGGAATAAACGTTGTTTCGCTCTACGTGGATGCGTAGTTGCGCAATAGGCAATGGAAAAAATCGATTTGTTTGGAATTTTCTCTTTTCTTTTTCCATTCGGAATTTTTCGGATATTTTTGTGGGTTCTTCTAACACGTTCATTGCATTTATCACGGATCCGAGTCGTCACGTACTTTCACGGTGTACGTGTGACGCCACACACAGGCAAAGGATGCAAATGGAAAATTGAAAAAAAGACGGTTTGAAGCAAAAATTGCAACAAATAAAGGGAAGAAGCGACAAAGTGCATTAATTTAATTGCGTATCCTGAAAAATATATCGCAGTACGTACAAGGTACAATTAACACGAAAAATCGTTGGCAGAATTATTTTTCGACAATTCTGTTCACTCTTAAAATTATATTTTTAATCTGTCAATTTCGTGTGTCAACGAGTTTTTCACGTATTTCTCATAGCATTAATTTGTCTCTGTTTTAGGTAAGTGACCGGTGTAACCAGTTTTCGTAAGTCTTCCACGTAAGTCCATTTTTTTTTTCAGCTCTTTATATGCCTATGACTTATTTGAACTATCTATCACTATTTTTATCGACGTTAATACGAAGTTAATTCAAATTAGTCAGTTAATTGGACGAAAGAGAAAGAGAATAAAAATCTATACATTACGGAATTTAACTTGTACGAGAAATCCTTTCTCGCAAAGAAGCTTCTCAACTTGATATACTGTGGTTATGAAAAAGTATCGACACATAGCCTTATTCTCCAACGAAATTTTCTTTTCAATCTTATCAGCAAGCCATTTTTTATTCTCGGAAATTTTCACAGTCACGCAAAACTATCACAAATTTAGATAAAATTCAACATACGAGTATTTGTATCTATAGCAAATACAATGACGTATCAACACTCTTTGTAGCCGTTTATCACTTCATACTTCCATAATGACCAATATTCATTACATCGTTACTACATTTTTATCATCTCAAACTTGTTAATTCTCTTTGGTACCGTTACTGTCCCTTGACGAAAAACGAAGGAAAATCATGGTCTCGTTACGAGTCGATGGTTTACATAGTGAAATACGTGCGGCGGAAAAATTGGCTGTCTTCTTGATCAATCTCATTTGAGGGGTCTAATTAGTCGAAGATGAAGAGACTGGTAATCTAGGGAAATTTTCGTGTTTGCCCTGAAGCGGAATATTGTCATTAGTGTGATTTAATTAACGAGATGTCAGGCTTTTACCGGAGATCGATGGAACTTGGTAAAAAAAATTACCTCAGCAAGGAAATAACTCTTGAAAATTATCTTGATTTATCGTCATAATTTCGTCAATATTATCTTTTACTGTCATTTTATATTCTTTCGTTTTAATATTTCATACCTGTCTGCTATTTTTCTTTCTTTTTTTTACTTTCATCGTATTTTTGTTTCTTATTATTATTCCACTGCCATTTCTTCGTTTTTTGGTATTATTTTTCTCGTTTCGTTAGCGTTGCATCTTTGTCGCTTTGTATTAAATTACTACGAGCTCTGTTTAAACTTACTATTTGTAGTAAAAATTAAAATTGATGGACGAATATCTAGAGGGAGATACGTACAATTTCCAAAAATATTTAATTAGAAGATAGCTACGACGTACATAGCGATATGAGAGTCAGATCATTCATCGCGCAAGGACAAAGACATTTTCTTTCTTTTATGCTCGTTATTTATAATTGCGCAAAGGTGGTCTCTTACAAACACGGTCTATCGTTTCTTCCACGAAGAAGCAGAACCTATGCCGTACACTCTCTCCTGACACTTTCGGTTTTCGCTCCAACGATTCGACGAAAGCTCTTGGCTTTCACAATCCGTTTAATGTCAGCCTTCCGTTTCGTCTTACGCACGAGAAATAAACTTCCTCGAGTCAGCGACAATTTGATAATTCATACTCGGCTAGTCACAAAGCAATCGTTTCGTGTATTTTTTCAAGCAAAAAGTCAGGCCGTTAAGTGTCTGACGACGCGTTTACTCGCAAGCTAAACGAAGCTTCGTTTGCGACGAATTTACAAAGGAAAATCCGAGTATAGAGAGGTTCGAAAATTAACGAAATATCTCGCGGTTAAGTTTAATATCACGAGATTTCTCGTGCTCTCAGAGATGACATTTTTCTTCGCAACACGTCCGATCGGTCGAGACGTGAAAATTCCCACCGCGAAATAATATAGCGCGCGCTCGGTTCAGAAGTCACGCGTTTCGCCTATCGTATCGGTATAAAGTTTGCGCCTTCAGGATCCTGCGGCCGTTTTCCTTCTTGACACATTAACGACGTTGCATCTGATAACTCGGCGCCGACTGTCATTTGTGCATTGCGGGCTCGGTTTACGATGCTTCGTGACAAACTGTTGAACACGATGAAACGTTAGAATTACGGCGTGACGGCGGCAACGTGGAAATTGCTGGCTCCATTAGCCGGAATTAATTTATGGAAATTTTTGTTTGCAATTTAAACAGTTTACCGTACGCTTATACAGGGTGAGTCAATAAACGGCACTATCTAAAACAACGCCTTACCTATTGGTTTTCTCGAAAAACGTTTTGAATGAATTGTGCCGCGTTTCAGGCGAGTTATCTCGGATGGACGCAATTCTATTCTCCGATATCTTGCATTCTCTCAGTTATCAAACCGACCTTGAGCTTTCTTAAATGCCGCGGTATACCTTCTATGAAGTTAGACTTACGACTGCAAAACAGTATCAACCAATTTATGCCGAGAAAGCATCGTAGTTTGCCAGGTGTTTTAACCATAGTTTGTCTAATTTACGTTTTTCTAGACGTCGTCTTCCCTCTTCGTACGTGAAATTTGACAAACTAAGGTTGCAACATCTGCCAAACCACAATAGTTTTCCGATATAAATACTTGTTTGTAGAGAATGTCCTATCGGGTTGACCAGTGTTATAAAAAATATAAATTGCGATTAAAAGAAAAAAGAACACTCAAGATGGTACCTTGATATCACAGAAAATAAAATTGTATCCATCGGACGAGTCCCTTCAAACGCAACATAATTTGTCCAGGACGTTTCTCCATAAAACCTACGATTTAGGATACTTTTGGACGATATTTCTCATCGACTCACTTTGCATACGCAGCTGCCACTAGTCTGTTACTTGTAAAATAATTGATACTTTACATCTTTTCATTTCAGTGACGTGTCTGTGTAATATAACGTACTATACAGCATAAAGTGGTTAGCATAAGCTAATTTAAATTGTAGTAAAGTGGTATAACGAATTGGAAGAAGCATACAAAATTACTGTTAAATATATCGGACAAGCATAAAGGGCGATAAAGTTGGAAAAACAACGTTCGGAGAGTAGAATCTACGAGAAGCTGTAGATAGCGTGCCATAGCCGGCATCGAGACTATTCCCTCGATACAGGCAAAAGCCAATTGCAGTAGACATGCAGTTATTAAGCTCGTTATTCATTTTGCATCTGCTCGAGCGCGCCTTGTTGAATTATTCAAACTGGTTTCTAGATATGTACCCGGTCCCTTGTTATTCCTCTTCATCTTCTCGTTGCCTCTGAAAACTTGCTCCCGTAGAACGAATAGTTTAACGAGTACCAAGCCACTCGCGTCAGTGTCTCGAATGCCGGCGCTGATAAATTATTACAATTCCCGGTTTTCGCACCACCACCGCACACGGTTCTCGCGATCAAGCTTCTTGCCTTGTAACGCGGTTTCACTGGAAAATGGGCAAACTCACACCCGGATGAGCAACTCGTGAACAAGCTGTCTCGTAAAAAGGGAACGAACCCTGTTACTACCAGGCGCCATTTCGGAGAATCATCGAGAGAAAGAGAGAGGGAGAGAGATGAGACACGTGAAGGATTTGTTGGTTGTTTTCTGAATTGAATACCCCGCGTTCCTGGCGAAGGACATACGCACACGCGGTGTTTGCTCGTGGTGTGCAGTAAAATGCGTTTACTATGGAATATTTCTTGTTCCGATTATAAGGAAGCGCAAGGTGCACATTGCGAGCGTTCATCTTCTGTTTTATTGCCAATAAAACGCAAAACCAATAAACAGCATGTCAGGAAAGTTGCCTAACTTGGATCGGGTCCTAAATAATCGGGCTAAAATCTTCATCGGTGTACAAATTGCCTTAGGCTACGTTTCTTAACTTGCAGTTATAGCCTCCGTGTTGCTTGGTAGCAGCGTCGAAAGGAAACGCTGTAGAACGATCAATAACCGATAACACGCGGTGATCATCAAGCGTGATTTTCCATTGGTAGGAAAATTTCGAATTCGTGCGGGTATAATCTGTTAAAAAGGGTCGTATCTTGCGTGCGTTGCCTGATACTTGTACTAATTTTTGTTTGGTACACGCGAACGTTGGAATCGAGCGAGTTTCTTAAATCGGTCCACCCGATGGTTCTTAAGTTGGACCGGTCGAAATTATTGAAAATAGTATGGAAGATGTGCAGTAACGATAGATAAAAATGGTGCGACAGATTCGAATGAAATATCCAGCAGATATGATGTATCAAAATTTACGCCGAAACGTAGAGTCGACGATGAGAACAAAAGTGTTCAGGGTTGTGCAAAAACCTGTATTTCACCTGTATTTTTTATCTTTTTTATTTCTATTTTCTTTTTGTTTCAATTTAGGATCTGTGGTCCAATCTAAGAAACCGATTTCCTACTTTGGATCATCGATGATATTTAAAAAATATTGTTTTCCTAGCCAGCGTGTCATTCTGTTTTACATTAGATTTACGTATCAATTACGATGCTAAAATTGTTCAGAAAATTGTCCGCTCTCAAAATTATGAAAGCGTTTCCTTCCTCAAATTGTCATCGGATATACAGGGAATTTCCTTTACTCAAATCTTCATATAGTTTTTTTTTTCTGAATAAATCTATCTCATATATCATACTTATCAATGACAGTAAAAACTGTATATACAGTTACAACGTAGCAATCACACGTTGTAAATAGATTAATTAATCGAACGAATATTTTAACACTTTTATCCCGCCGCTAAGGGGTTAACCGCGAGAACGGAAATTCGATTTTGATGAACCGCTCTATATGATAACTACGCACGATATAAAATGATTTATTACGCGTTGAACCGGCTATACGGAAATGGTCCGTGAGTTATTGAATAAAAGCGACGTGGTTCGACGTGTCGCGAAATTGAAAATGCCTACCATCCCTCCTTTTTTGGCCATCGCAAAGCGCTTTAATTTACGCAATCCAGTTCAATTTGCCGGGCGAACGCCAACACCTCTAATAAGATTCGCATCGTTACCAGAGAAGATAGATAGTGGCAGTCAGCGAACGTTCGTCCGAAGATAATGCCGGTACGCCAATTAATTTCGCGAATGCCGCGTTTACTCGTCGTTGTCGTCGTTCCAGTTCTCTCTGACGCGTTGCTTGATGGAAAAATGGCCATAACCGGGTTAGCTATAACGGTAATAAAAATTACCGGTAGGACGGACGTAATTTACGTAGCGTGACAATCGAATTTTGTTAAAAAATATTTTATTGATCGGTCGGTATATTTTATTTACACACTCGCGTACCTTTTGATATGTCGAAACGGAAACGACGAAAATACAATGTATTGGGTTGGCAACTAAGTGATTGCGGATTTTGACAATACCATCTAATGACAAAATCCGCAGTCACTTATTTGCCAATAAGTTCGTACGTTGTGCGAAATTTGTCGAGGGCAGATGAGACTTTCATATCAAATGCTTTGTATGCAAGCCATTTTTATGAATATAAATTCATTCGCTATAAATTCATATACTGTGAGCTATAAATTCGTATAATATATATGTCGAGGATGAATGGAAAACCGGAGTCTTTCCTTTGTAATTTTGGGAAAGTCCTCTAACACTTTAGCCTAGATTTTATCGTAGCTGTAATTGTTCGAGATTTGTAATAACGAGATTGGGCTCAAGGTGACAGCTGGTCGCCGAACGTAGCCACGGTCACGGGATGGACGTTTTGCCTGACGAAGGTGTGGAGTGGTTGTATGGTTTTCCCTAGTAACGCGGTTGTGATGGCATACGGCCTCAAGATCGGGCCTAGCCACATGGCATTGTACCTTGGTGGTGTCGATATAATGGGACACGCGTTGTATTAATAATCAAACTGCAGGCAGAAATTGCTTAGCAACGGCGATTGGAAGTTTCCCGATGTTTCCAACGGGGACATAACAAACAAATGCAATTGTACAGCGAGGAAAATTTCCATCGATTGATTATTCGTGAGATGGCCTTTGTGAGTGACACATCGAGCAGTTTATCCCGTGCGCGTTTGTGTCTAAAATTATTTTGCGCATAGCAAAGAGCTATCCCGTTGACCGTGGATTCGTTTGAACCCAAGAACGTTGTTATTAGCGTTCATTAAACTCGTTAAACTTATTATTCATCAAACTTATTATTCGTTAAACCCTGTAAATATAATCTCTGCTTCGTAAAACGATGGCTAATCCAAACGAAGAATTGTTACGCGCCCTAAATTCTAATGTTAACCCGGCATATAAATTATATTTCAGATGATGTGTAATATATCGTCTTATAATATTATGGAAATTGTCACTTCGCGTAAGGGCATTCTGATTAGACTGAAGTGAAATGTTCGCGACATTAATAATCATACCATCGGTTCAGCCGAGCTTATACGAATTTTTCCCTTGAGAAAGGAGATTTCCCCTGGATTGTCATTTCAGTTATGCTATTACGGTGATGCAAGGAAAATAGAGGCAGCCCGTGACGTAGAAATGGCTACGCGATACATTTACGGTAAATCCTTACGATCTAAATGAAAACAGATCACTCATTTGCGCTCCTATGCAAATAGGGCTCATTATGAGAAAAAAAATGCCTTAAATGAATATCCATTTTGTGTCTTTATGTGAAAAATATAGCTGCCAACTGTATGGGAATTAGGGAATAGACGTAGTCGGAGTTAGCGTCAGCGTTAGAGTGAAAAGGAGCAGTCAGCAGTTTAGAATCTCGTAAAATTCCGACAACGTTGATTTTAGAGCCGCGTTTCCCCACGCGAGACACACACCTCGCAGGGGAACGATCCTCGATATCTTATTTCAGTATTTTCTATAATTAGAAAATTATGTTGCGCCCGTTACCTTCGTCGCTGATAATACGAAAGCCACCACCGTTTTGCTCGCTAGTAGGCGTTTTGTCACGTAACATTTTTACATGTTGTTAGTCTTCCGATTGCTCGAAAGTCGCTATACTGTTAATTCGAAAAAGATGGGTACTTTGCCGTAATTACATCAAGTTTGATCGACAGTCGAGAACATAATCTCGCATATCTTTTAAATTCACATTCGCCGAACACGTTGAGATTAAAGAGACAGTTTTACCTATGTTCCCTTTATTTCTTTTTTTTAATGCAGCTATTTATATCGTACTTTCGCAGAATTCGGTTGATTATTACGCCAGAGAGGCGCCAAGATCTTCGAGATCAAAATTGAGATGGAAATAAGACAAGACCGAGGCAAGATCCGAAATAGTTTGAAAGAAACACTAGTCCGATACAATTTAAACCAACCCACAGAACACCACGAAACTCTGTTCTCGCAAATTCGGACGACAAGGACAGACTCGAACGAAGATCGTTTCGCAAAGTATCGTTTGCGAAAGTTAACGATTGCCAACAGTCGAATGTCGGACGTTGTACACGGCCCTCTCGATATTCCCGCTCCAAACGCGAACACTCCACGCCGCAAGTGCATCTGGCAGTGACTCGAGTTTAAGCTCATCCCCGTCCAGCTTTGATCGTACTCGACGCGCTGATTGACGCGCACAGACGTAATAACGCGAACAACCCTTCTGTTTGCCCGCGAACAACCCTTCGACTGTCGGCCACCGCTGGATGCCTTGTTCCTCCAGTGACTCACGACCACTCACGAGATTCTTGCCCACGTGTAGCAACTGTGCGGAACAGGAAAGATGGCTAGTGGGATGGCAAAGAAAGCTCTGCTTTCTCTCTCGCTCTCGCTCGTTCATCGCCACGCGTTGTTATAGCGCGTCGATCGAGAAAAAAGATAGTTCGCCGTGGAAGAAGTGACGTTCGACGTTTGTTCGGTATACGCGAGTTTGGCTAGTTGTCGACGAGCGAACAGTCAGAAAGGAGATATTCTACGCGCGAAGATAGGAAGCTTCATTTTCACGAAGATCGAGTTTGCTCGTGTTTAATGAATAATCGGTTTAGTACGCGCGAATGATGAATTTTTATTCGAATGAACAATTTTTATTCGATGCTTCAGCGATAGTGGGCGAATCGCGTTTATGTTAGATCGATTTAAAGTAGAATTAAAAGTACTTATAATTCGCCATACTATTTTGTGATATTTTGCTTATTTAAATAACTCTTTGAAATATGTTTGGGAGATACCGACCAAATTGCAAGTGTTGTTACTCGATATTTTATAAAAGATAGGTCGGAAGAACCTAGGCAATTAGGTCAAATTAGCGCTTAACGAGTAAGCGTTACAAGATTTTTCTTGTATCGGCCTGTACATGTTTGCACAACGATGATATAATTGTAAAATTATTCTATTCGAAATTTTGCACTAACGAGTAGAACATGAAAGATTATTCCTCACACACTGTATATTATAGATACCAAACAGTTGGCAATCGTTGGCCATTAAATTTCGCTCTATTGGGTCGGCAACTAAGCGATTGCGGAATTTGTTATTAGGCGATAATGACAAAATCCTCAATCACTTAGTTGCCAATGAAATATTACATCGTGTTAAGTTCTTCGTTCAGCAGAAGATAACACTTTAGCAGATTCTTCCGTAAAAATTCTCTTTGCCTTTTCTTTTAAAACGCAGAGAAGCCCGAGAACAGCTTGATCCATTTTTCGCTGAAACCATCCGACGAGCTTCCATTATTTCGTCTTTTTTTCTTTGTCCGACGACGAGAAAACTCGATGCCACCGCTAACAAGCTACGTTAATTTCGAAAATCGATAGCCCGTTCGGTACCTTTCTTTCAGCTTGACACGCCTTTCGTTTCGTTCCAAACGGAATCTCTTCGAACGACCATTGCTATGTACACGCTGAGAAACAGCCGTTGGAAACGTTGCATCCTGACGATCAGTCGATTGAACAGATATATTCTACGTACCGCTGAATCTGTCTATTCTTACAAAGTCTCATCTCAGAAACCTTTCTATCTCCACCTGTCATCTTTTCCATCCATTTTAGCGTCTTAAGTTTCTTTCGTTTTATGAGAACACGATAGACGCACTACGTTTTTTCTTTTATATTATTTTGTCGAATTACCGTACAATCCATTTTGTTCTGTCGAGATAAACACCGCGACATTTCACAGACTTGGTTTCGCGTTTGCACGAAGCTGCATTGTTGTAAAGTACGCGAAAGGAAGACACTTTCCGGACAACCTAATATTATGCTTTTAATGATTCGAACGTTAAGGAACATTTATTTAATAAACGACATAGAGGAGAACTATTTTTCGTATCTTAAAGGAGGTGGATAAAAATTCGTTTATGTAAAATATTTGGTAATCCCTTTGATCCTTACGGCATTAAGATACTTTCTTTTCGTTAGATGTATCGTATCTGGGTTTGAATTTGCATAGTCTTAGCTGAATTCAGAACGTTTTTAATCAATTTCTATTATCTCGAGTGGCAACAACGCTACTTTTAAGCTAAACAATCCTTTCCCGTTTCTTACGTCTGTGTATCCCTTTAATTGAATTTTGATTCGCGAGAAGATTAAGAGAAATTTATAGCCGCCTGCCGTGGATATAATAAATCACCGATTCGGGGCAATTGATTCGTTCGCGAGCAACCAACAGTCGAAAATGAGATTAAATCGCGCGCTGAGATTTTTTTCACCGATTTTACGTATCCTTATTGAATCTATTCAACGATAAATCGAGTTTAATAAGATCGTCCGATCGTCCAAGCTTCTGGTAATTCTGGTAATTCGTCGTTTTCTTTGCGTTTCTTTCGTCTTCCTCTGTGCAATCTTGGCAATTCCTATCATCGCTACTTAGCACGTTTAATTAAAGTACGTTTTTACGTAATTAACTAAAACTACTCTATTAAATTGTACACGCGGGCAATGGCAACGAAAATATTAATTCGCCTAATATACTTACTTTCTCTGGAGAAATCATCTCTTCGTATTGTGCAAGTTTCACCGCGTTTTGTCCGAGAAATGAAATTTCCCCTCTACTCTCTGTATATTATTTAACGCTCAGTGAAATTGCAAGTTCTTCGAACACGAAGCATAACTATATATATATATATAACGTAGCTTCGAACGTTCAGATGTACAAAGATTGCATTGGAAATAAATTCACAATCGATAAATAATAAATACATACAACGACACATATAGAAACACGTTTAATCTTAAATTTCTTTAAATTCGATTTCAAACTGTTATAGATTTTACTAGGAAGAAAATTGAATCTTGTCATGTTACGAGAAAAAAAAGAGATCTGTAAATGAGTTAGAAATACGAGTGCAGCAACGACCAGTTTGTTCAATCGACGTGTATAGCTGTTTCAAACTATCGTCTATAGCTGATAGAGATTATTGTGCTTGGCATGTGTCAGTTATAACCGACAATCTCGTCGAAAGGGCCGAGTGGAAAAGAAGTTTCCGTGCTCCGAAAATATCGATTCGATGGTTCTTCCGTTCATTTTTCATTATCTCATTTTTCTTATCCTCGTTCCTTCGTCATTTGGATTTTCATGTAAATAATTTGTTAGGGTACGATGCTTTGCCTAAGGAAATAAAAAATAAACTTCTCGGATGCCGAGGATCTGGTAAAACCTCGCGAAATTTCCGACTCGAGCTCGTGGACCCAAAGATTCTGTTTCGGCTCGTCGTTGCCATAGATAACAGACGAAGACGACTCTTGTCAAACTTCAAACCTTTCAGAATCCTTTATCGTCGAAGCTATCAGAAAAGGACGCGTTATATTTAAACAAACTTGCCAATTTGTCCTTTTAAACGTGTCTCCGACTCGAGCTCGTGGACCCAAAGATTCTGTTTCGGCTCGTCGTTGCCATAGATAACAGACAAAGACGACTCTTGTCAAACTTCAAACCTTTCAGAATCCTTTATCTTCGAAGCTATGAGAAAAGGACGCGTTATATTTAAACAAACTTGCCAATTTATCCTTTTAAACGTGTCTCCGACTCGAGCTCGTGGACCCAAAGATTCTGTTTCGGCTCGTCGTTGCCATAGATAACAGACAAAGACGACTCTTGTCAAACTTCAAACCTTTCAGAATCCTTTATCGTCGAAACTATCAGAAAAGGACGCGTTATATTTAAACAAACTTGCCAATTTGTCCTTTTAAACGTGTCTCCGACTCGAGCTCGTAGATCCAAAGATTCTGTTTCGGCTCGTCGTTGCCATAGATAACAGACAAAGACGACTCTTGTCAAACTTCAAACCTTTCAGAATCCTTTATCTTCGAAGCTATCAGAAAAGGACGCGTTATATTTAAACAATCTTGCCAATTTATCCTTTTAAACGCGTCTCCGAGGGCAATTAAACGCATCTGGGACTCTCGTCATAGAAGCAGAGCAATGTTAATGCAGCGCAGTTGCATTAGTCAGGCGGCCAATCCTGCTACTCGGCATTCGCAATCAGAGCATCCTGCTGAGCATTAAGCGAGCGACAATTTACCGAGCTTTCCCTTTCCCTTCAAAATTCGTGCCTCTCGCAATTCTACGGGCCATCTTGCTCGTCGTTCCGCTGTCGAGGCGAAACGGCCACCTTGGAATTGCCATACATAATTGGCAATCCGGCGCAATTAGCTGTGTCCCTTGTCGACTGGAAAGATTCAACGGCAATTTTCACAACTGTCTGGCCATTGATTCGAATTTTCGATGCTCCGCGTCAGAGCGCAAGCTCTCTTAAGGAAAATTATCCAGTGAACATGTAATTCTGTCCAAATTCTCTACCAATCGATACTTCGACGTTCCATCGTTTCGTTAATCCGCGTTTCAACGATCGAGGTTCTGCTATTATATCACGTCGTTGCTGCGATAGTGACACAACTTAAAAAAAAAAAAAAAAAAAAATGAGAATTTTAGAGGAGAAACTTTTTAAAATTCGCAAAGAAATTTTCGCCAGTCATTTACGAGCGACGATAAAAGCGGAAGATACGGCGGTTCTCGCGAGAGCTTTTATTTGCGGCGCCATGCAACAACCGCGAGAATGAGCCGGCATTGTTGCAAAGCTAAGGACAGGCTATGAATGATAATACCCACGGCTTAAATAATAATACTTACTTTCTGACGCGAAACCGATGCAATTATAAATATACCGTACTCGATAAAAGTAGAAACGCGGTGCAGTCTATTTTTACGGTAAAAGCAAATTCGACAATTTTTGAATCGCGCGTCCCATTATCTATGCCCAGCAGCGATATGGCGACGTATTCTGTCGTCGTTCTTTCCGATAAAACGCCCCAAGGACGATGTAAAAATATAAAAATTGGCGTGTCTCGTCCACCAGTTGGTCAAAGAATTAGACGCTCGAAATGGCTCACTTGTTGATTTTTGACGATGGCAATTTTCCTCTGACGATAGAACGACTTATGACGGATGTCCTTGTGTGTACATCAATAAGGATCCGTCGGTCTGAGAAATGCGACGCGATTCTATCGCGAGCTTAGGAGATGGAGGCGCACGACCGGCCAGAGAAATGCTGGATTAAGGTTAGTTGTCTGGAAGAAATTCGCTCGGAAGAGACGTATTTTTGGAAGACTGGCAGAAGTGGGTTTTAACGGATGAGAGAATTTTTCGAATTAAACGGATGTGAACGTTTAGCGTTAGCTTGCTGGATTTTTGTATGATGCAGCGTTCAGGTAATTTCACGTAATTGTCGAAATTCAAGATGTAAGAGAAGGAATAAATAAGGTTAGTGTTAAATGGAATTTATCCTTGTATTATCCTCGAGAGACATACTCGATTATTCTATTTAATCGAAATTCGCGAGCAATTTACGCGAAAGTATATTGTCCGATAAATTCTCAGGTTTTGTTAATGTAACAATTTACACAAAGTTGGACGGACGAAAGAAACGACGATGAACGTAGAATTTGAAATGAAATGGAAATTTTGAAGCTGGTCGTTTAACCGAGCCTAGTAAGGTTAGCGTCAGAGAACATGCAAATATCGTAGGAAATTTCTAATTGCAAAGCCGGAAGCCTCGACGACGTCGGCAACGATTCGTCGATTTTATCGTTTTATTTGGTCGTCGTTTCTCTGTAACTGTGTGGCATCTGGCAATTTGAAATTCTGAAATAACAGTTTCGCGAAAGTTCAATACGCGAGGAAATTGTTCGATGTCCTTAAATATAGGAACAGGACGATAAAACGCGCGATAAAAGTTTCAAGAGCCGAAAAAGATGGTGACACAATTAGCGACCGGTAACTTCCGGCAAAACGAAGTTAACGCGACAAAGGAAATTAAATTTCAGCTACATCCCCAAGCGCTTCGGGCTTACCGTTGCATCTTTGTATTTTCTTTGCCACTTCGAAACTTCCTTCGAGCTTATCAAATTCAACAAGCATCGCGTTTAAAAACTTTCAAAGTCGCCGACTTCGATAACGATTGTTAGTTAATACTGGCGAACGAAATCAAAGAAGAACGAAGTGCAGCGACGAACTATTCTTCTTATTCTGTTTGCTGACTTACAAAAATGATCGAGTACCTATTATACTTTTAATTAGTACAACACGCGTAACACGACTTTACGAACGATGACTATACGCAGAGAGGCACGTCGCTTCCTGAAAATTAATTCAATCGCGTCGTAATATTCTATCATGCGTCCACAAATCATCGGATACTTGCCTTTGGACAAAATGATCGTTAAAACGTATTTATCTTTGACGTTATGCGATCTCAACATTTAGCGTACACGCTAACTTTATTTCGTAATGCAGATCGTCTTATAGTATAAAATCGTGCAGATTTTAACACGTCGACCGCCACGGGGGTCACCGGTGACCGGTACTCGATTTGACTATAGCTCTGTGAAGGCCACCGGTGACCGGCGACGCAGCAAATATTAAAAGTACATAGCACGATTGTTTGAAAAAAGGACAATCGTAATAATTGTCTACAACGCCGTGGGTCGCCGGTGGTCCACGCCACGAAAAATGGTTCAAGCATGATTTGATAACTCATTTTATTTGCTGCAAATAATATTTCAACATAATATGCATCGCATAATGAAAGGTTCACGTTGGCGCCTTGGGAAAACCATGGAAATTCATGTTAACTCGACTGAATAGGACTGCAGACTAGAAAAATTTGTTTTATACAGTTGGAGTTTATCTGATAAATCATAGTAGTTTGATTCCCTCACTATGATTTTTCTTTAATACGGTAGGAGTTCACGTTTTGAACAAGCGGATTCGACGAACAAGAGCTCGTTGAATCGGCCACTGATAAAAATTTTCCTGAAATAAACTGAGTTTTACTGCAACTTCTGGACGAACAATATCGACCTAAAAAATCGTATCTGCATACGAAACGTTCATTTTGCCCGAAATAGGTCAATGTCCAATGATTTATGGACGAGAAGGTACGCGACGATTATGGACGATTATGTAATTGAAATACGTCTGGTGGGAAAAGGGGCACGTGTTTCGATACCAAACGTGCTAGCGCGTGCTTATATGGATTGACAATATTTTTAAGCTTGGAAGAAAGCACAGTGGCGATTAGCGTGTGCCGATTATTCTAAGAGAATGAAGCTGACGCCAGGCTGGAAATTGGATTCTTCGCCTAAAGGATTATCGGTGCGTTGAGAAATTGCTTGCTGCCGCAGATTCGCATTTTCCAGCCACCTTTGAAACCTCGTCGCGCTCGAAAAATATTCGATGATCGTAAAAGTCAACTTTAACCTTATCACGCGGTAACTATCGCGAGGGAATTAACTCGAGGCAAGAAACGAAATTGAGTTTTCGAAACGTTCCGCGCGTCTAGCCATGGGTTAGCGTTGCTCCGACTTTGGTGGCTTTGCAATTCCAGTGGAAACCTTCCTTCGTCTCTTCGATACTCAAGAAAATGGCAAGGATAAAGAGAGGGACTTTGAAACGATATTCGTGGAACGTTGCTCGATGATCGTCGGACAAACGTAAACGAAGAGGAGATAATAGAATTCCGGGAACATCTTGTTGCGTCGAATCGTTATCGCAGTTAAATGTTTTCTGCAAATGATGCAAGTATTCAGCGTTGCTCCTTTGTCGCTCTCGAAGATTACGAAATTAAGAAATTCTAGCAGCGGAGTAAAGTTAACGCGGGCAAATTGAATTCTAAGTTGCATCCCCGAGCGCCAGCGAGTACTCGTCGCATTCGCGAATTGGTCGCTTTAATAACTCGTCTTCTGTCTTCCTTCGAATTTCACGAATATATTCGAATATGTTGCCACGATAATTTCCATATACATTCAAGATTTTCCTGTTACGAAATGGAGAAGCAGACCACCGCCACTTTGCGAATATCGCTTCTGGTTTCCAAAATTATTATCGTTGTCTCGAAAATTGAAAAATCCAATACAAATCGCATTTGAAAAACATTCTCGATACGATTTCAAAGCTGGAATACTTCCACACAATTTGTCTCGTGTATTGGATGTTACAACGAGTGCTCTACTTTGGACACCCTATACATTTTTGCACGTTGTGCGTACTCTATTCTGTGCATTATGATTGCACAAAATTTCGAATAGACGCGTTCGCGCAACGTAGGTTCGCAGTCTAGTTACGAAAATCAATTTAAAAGTGGAATTCGGCATTAACATTTGAAAATGCTTGCGTACGCAATTACCTAATTGAAACATATTATTATAGTCCCCTTGCAAATCTTTAAAAGTCATCGGTTTCGTACAAACGGAGCTTCGCTGTAGCCCCCTTGACACGTTGGAACTGCAAACGTACGAACTTTGAGCAGAACGGCCGACATGTAGAAGCCCGTGCAACAAGGATATCCTGAAACGCGGACACGTTGCTGTTATAATAAAAATTTAGAAGTTTGAAAGTACGAGGATGCAGTTAGCGTTCGATAACTGTCCGTAGAAGGCAAAGCGAAGGCGAAGGGGCGGAGTAAAATTCCGGCTGCTTATGAAAGCCAGACACGCGCGGCAACTTGCATTCTCAGTTTCAGGTTTCTAGCGAAACCAGTTATTAGTTTTCCCGATATGTGTCCCATAAACGTTGTACGATATAGTAAAACATATAGTTGGGACGGTTTAAATAGGAAATTCAAAGACGCATAGGATGCGCATGATATGCAAATCCGTATAAAATATTCCGTGTAAAATATGATGTTCAACGAAGGAGATAAATTATCATTTAAATCATATTTTTCCATTTACGTTTGTAAAAATGCGATGTCGCATAAAGATCCACGGCCTACTACTACTAACCTTCGATGTCGAAGCGACGTTAAGACCAATCTGAAATAGAAATAAAAAAAAAAGAGAGGGAAAAAAAGAAAAAGACGAGAAATCGTTTTGCCCCGCAATTCCCACGTCCTTTTTGTCGATTGGCTTGGAACTCGTATCACGGTCGGTGCGATTATTTTGCCGCGTGCCGAGGGTTAATTAACGTCAAGTCGAATATAGGTGGGAGCCGGCTTCGTTCTCCGCCTCCATGCCACACATTTTGTCGCCCCAACGACTCGGTACTCGTCGAAATCCCAAGAAATCGTTATTTATGGCTGTTTTCTTCGATTTGTTTCGGGCTACTGTTTACGAAACACTTGGACGTTGCTCTATCATCTTGTTTCTTCGTTTCGCGGCTTGTCTCGTTCCTGGTCATCGGTTGCTGGCTCTCCTGTGCTCTCCACTGACGCACACAGTTCGTTTCTCTTTGTTTTCGTGCTTCTTCGTTGAAAAATAACGCTCGCCTATTTGCTTGTTTGTTGGAAAATTGTTTCGCGGTTGCAACGGGGCTAACTTAAGGCAAATGAAATTTTTATTCTTCCGCTTCTGCGATTATTTCGTAGCTCATATGGCACTTTCAGTGCGGAGAAAAGAACCTATTAGCGCGCACGACGAATCAATTTATAATTCATTCCACGTGAAACGCCGAATAAGGTCAATTTTCTTGCACTTTTGCAATAATTTTAGCTAATGTATGTGTAAGCGTTTTTAAATAAATTTTGTACCCTCCAGGTGCATACAGGGTGTCCGAAAACATCGAGACGGAGCTTACACTATTCGTTAACGAGGTCAAGTAGGTAAAACAAGTTCGTAAACCTACGTCCGGAAATGATTTTTCGAAGAGCTATAAGAGTTTTTCTATCAACTTTTATCAATTCTTCTCCTTCCACGAACAGCGCAGAACTAACGATCGTCGAATTTTTCCGAACGTTTCTGTTCTTGTAGATATACACAGTATCATCTATAATACTAAACGCATCTTGGATACATACAACCGGTGTTCCGTTTGTACGACATTTTCGTAAACCACGAACGACATCGCCGAAAATTTTCGAACGCTTCTGACTCTTCCGTAAAGCATTTTCGGACACGAGATTGTACGATTTGTACCTTTTTTTTACCCGCTTGATTTCACTAACACGTAGCACACGCTCCACGTTCACTTTCGACTTTTTTTCCGTGTTGTAGGTTCGTGCGACTTGGCCGATTCGCTTTTCGATCGAACGACCAGCTTGTTTTTCTTAGAACCTGGTTATTGATTGAATTCCCGCGGTGATGAATGAAGGTACATTGAAACCGACCGACTTGCCATTTCTGACGTTTGATCGGCAGCGAGGTCGAAAATACGCGCGTCGACCTCTTTTAATATTACTCGGCGTTAAATCGCGAGTCTAATCCGCCACTGTACGAGAAAATCTTCGTCCTCTTCGAGGAAGACAGCTGGATATTAAAATTGGGAAACTAGTGGCGAAAGAATTCTTCGTTTTTCATCGAAACGACGCATACCTACCGTGGATTTAAAGTTGGTTATAAATTCTGAAATTCTGTTGAGACGCGATTTCACGAACAAATCATTTCCTTTCTCTTCGTATCGTACCTTTCCTTTCTTTGTATTTATCTTCAATATTTTTTTTATACTTAATATAAAGTATACACCTAATATAAAGTATCTAGACAATTCCTTCGAAGGAATTCTCCTGTTGCGGGTTTTTACGTCGTTAGCCGACGATAAGGTTCGCAACACGAAGAACGTCGTATAATTGCAACGCCCTCGAGAAAGTACAATACTTTGCAGCTCTCGGTTGAGAATTTTAGTTAACACAAAGGTAGTCTGATCAACGATACATCTGCGAAGCATCGGACGAGCCGTGTGTTTTGTTTGCACCGGGTCATCCGCCTGGAATCGCTCGATCTTGGTCGGTAATTTCGCTGATGGAGACTGGAGGCTGGCTAGCGTGAAAAATCCGGCAAACGTCAGATAATTTCGAGGCGTAGCCGCTGATGAATCGACGTCGTTCTCTGCTCGCGATACCCGGCCACACAACAAACGTATCTCTCCCGGGGGATGCGCGTCTTCTCCGCGAAAGGGTAGATCGGTGCAGGTTTACAAAAGCTCGGAGGAATCAGACGAACGACTGCCACTTTCAAAAGAACCGACGACCGCCCCTTTGTTGTCTTCTATCCTTTTGCTTTTCTCGTTTGCGACTCTGCTAACAACGTGCAGCCTTTGAAGTGTTCGCCGGTCCCCTTTTCTTCCGGGTGTTCGTTTCAGCCTGTTTATGCGATCGGCCGCTATCGAAAGAGGAAAGGAAACAGCGTGATTAAAGACTGTGCGCCACGATGTATTTCGTTTGTCATTTGGATCCGAGCGAAACGGGTAGGTGAAATGTTTGGCAAGGTTGACCGGATTTGTGTTTTACGAGGTCGTGGAAACCGCTGGGAGCGAAGGTTATTGGGTTCGATGTTGATGCATTCGTAATGCCCAGTCGATGTTACACGATCTACGGGTTAATGGATTTTTTCCCGTGGTTCTGAATATACACAGCAATGCAAGATAAAATGTTTCATACATAAAATAACAAAAATAATATCGCTTTAATATTGCTCTAGTTTTAACCTTTTGCACTGCTATGTCGAATGTGACTCGACATCAATTTTTATCTCAGGAGCTCCTTTGTCGAGTCCCATTCGACGTTCTTTCAGTTCCACTTTTTTTTTTTTTGGTGAAAGAACGTGCGAAAGAAAATGAGGGTTGTATTCTGGAAATTGTTTCAAGATGTATATTGTACGCTTAAAAATTACAAAATACAACAATAGCGTGAATAGAACTGGTATTTAAGCGAATTTGCTTCTTCCTTTATTTATTTAAATTGTCTTATTTCCTGATTAAAGTAAATTTCAAATAAAACATTTAAAAGCGTTAGCAGCTGTTGGTAATGAAAGTGAAATAAAATTGGGAGTGCAAAGGGTTAAAAATTGTTTATTTCGAGTGTCAATTCGGAGGGGAAGAAAATGAAAATTCAATTTTAAGTAGCAAACATTTCATTTTCAATTTGCAGTTTCACATTTCGATTGATTAGAGAATATTCTTATTTGTTATCTTTATAGAGTTTTAAATTCTTTACTTATCATTGAAACTTTTCCATTTTTCTATATTTATATTACGTTTATATCGTATGGAAATTGATTAACTGACGTTCTGAATGGTAGCAAGTGCATCGAGATGTTAATTCCACGATCGCGTTTATATTCAATTTAGAACGACCGCAAAGAATAGTAAGAGATAAATTGAAACGATCCTATTTTCGAAACTTGCGTCGAATTAAGTAAATTATACGAATTCATTTTACCGACAAAAAGAGATCGCGTACTTTCGTCCTACTTTCTGTCCAGGCTAACGAAGTACGTATATCGATTTTTCAAATATCTTGATCATTTACGTACCAAATTTACGTATTGAAATTTTATATAATTTGCCAATTACGTTCTCGACGCTAGCCAAAAAACAACAACGAGGCAAAACCTTTTTACGATTAAAGACAGGCTTCTATTTATATGCAAGACGAGACTCGGTCGCTGATGGAAAATCCGTCTCTACTTTTGCGCGATCGTGGCGATGAAATAACGAAATTCGTAAGTAATCAGTACCAGGGATATATACAGTCAGTCACAAAAGTCTACAATACAACCTTCGTAAAATGTCAAAGCGAAAACGCCAGCTCCGCTAATTCTTTTATCGCATCGAGGTGTAACGCTGTACGCTTTCAGATTTGCCAAGAAAAAGGAAAAGAAGATATAAAAATACGAAATACAACGTTAGAAAAATTACATACGACTGTTATGTCTGCGTGAAATCGCAGAAATGTCAGGATTAACGTTACGTTAATATTTTTTAGATTTATAGATAATTTTTTTTTTAAATATTAACAATATTTTTACGACTCACGTATCTCGTCGGCGTTGAAAGAAAGTCAAAGGTCGTGTAATTTCTGATATAATCTTCCATACCAAGATTTTTGCAAGTTAAACGTTCAAATATTTGCAATTCTTTGTAGAAATTCATTAACAAGAATCGCATTGATACGCAAGTAGAAATAATTCCGTGACAAAGGATCTTTAATTTCTTCGGTGGGATAAATAAAATCCTATAGGTTTACGTAGACTTTCGCGACTGACTGTATATATCCCACTGATCATCCAACCAGCTGAATATCTCGCATCGAGAACTTCATTCGAGCAGTTCGACCTACTTTTCCTTTGACCGCCTAATGCGAATTGATTTCTGGATATTAGAAGTACAATACGAAATATCACGTCTTTGCTACTGTGTTTCTTCCGTCGAGTTAACAATTTTATCATCGCTGTGCCTTTACACTCGAACAATAGCGAACACCGTGATTTCGTTCGAACGTGTTTTTTTTAAACGAGCCACCATATAAGCACGATGATATAAAACGTAAAAGCTCGGAAGAATAGTACGTAATTAATAAAGGAATAAAGTGATTAAAACGTAAAACCAACTTTTACATGCTGAAGCAGTTAAATGATAATGCGTTAAAGTATAGCGTTGCGTATTTGCAGGATTTTGTTTTAATCTCCTCTGTAAATCCTTCCTGCCATAATATTAGGAAACCTCCGAGGGGAATAACTTATTAGAATAATTAATCGAGAATAATTTGTCGGAACAATTTATTATAAATTAACAGTGGTAAAACGGTGTTAAAACTTTACACGATGAAATATAATTCTTAGTGATTACAATTTTCGTTTAAACAATTTCTTCGAAACGAAATTACTCTCGTGACACGGAAGTTCGTTCCATCGATCGAACGATCTTTTCCACGAAAAATAAGTTACCGTAACCGCTGCGTGTTCACGCTGCAAAGCGTGACAGACAACGTTAATTACGCGCAGCGGGACGACTGCTACGAAGAATATATTTGCACGATGTGCGATTCTGATATACAGAAGGCGCGATCAACCGCACGCACAAACTTATAGCAGTTGCATGCTTCTCAGCTCTTTGCTCTTCTACGCGCGGCACAGCTGTCGCTTTTATAAATATCACGTGCTGGTAGAAACGTTGAACGTTACTTAGACTTAGGAAAATTCCAGATGATCAATGAAGAAATCGTTAGGAAGTTGCATCGAGTCAGGAAGCTTCTATTTAACGTACAGCTTTACATTACAAAGAATCTACGAATTTATCGTTATAATAGACGTTTTATTGATTACGTGCGCTAAACTTTAAAGAATCATCGTTTCTCATTTGCAGCTCTAGTCTAAAATGAATTTACGTGTTCGACGTTATAATAAAAGTTAGATTTTTCCGCTTAATATCCACGATATCTCTCTCTCGATTACCGTTTTAATCCTTTTGAATAGTCGGTTCGTTTTAACGACACTGGCGCAAAAATTTGGTATTTCAGGTCGTGTATTTTACAATTTCGACGATTAAATTCGAACGAGTTCGCGCGTTACCTTTTTTTCTTTTTTTTATTAAAAAATGCTTGCACATTTCGAAATATCGATATTTATGGTATATTTACAGCAGTATAAAAAGGACAGCATTTGGCGTTATCCTATATACACAGGTTGTTCTACATTATGGATAGTTATAATAACTTGAAATCAGATTCTGTAAATGTATTACTTGTAGTAGTTAATGGAATTTACGTATTCGGTAACGAGGCAGAAGCCAATTTCGTTTGCACGAGTATCATAGCTTTTGGAAATCGCTATTTTCCATGATGTAATTGGCTGGATACTAATTTACCCGATACTATATTAATTTAGAGAAGATTCGATCTGTCAGAGATAAAAATACTCTGTGTTTCAAATATTTAACTAATCGCTTGAGGAAAGAAAAGACTCAAATGATAGCGAAATTATTCACTAAATTGGTAAAAAAATTACTTGAAGTAATTAGCAAAATATGTCAAGTATTTTATACGAGTAACACGTATAATCAAATTGCCGTCTGATATTTCTTTGAATTCGAATTTATAATACGTGCGAGGATCGATTATTTTTAGATTCGCGGACTTGTGTCAAATAATTACGGGAGTAGCGGTTCCCACAGGGGATTAACCTAAGAGCTTCCATCACTCCGCGGCTTATCTTGCTCTTGAAGCTCCTTTGAAGCAGAACCATTAGTTATTTAAATTCCTGTCCAAGTTGATCCGAATTTACGGTGGCGCGGCCGCACCGTGGTCTCAAAATTCGCTACGGTCTAAAGTTCATGATCAGGATCGAATCTCTTATATGGGATAAAGCTTAATTGGATTAGAATACCGTTTACTTTATGTGATTATTTTGCCCATTTGTATGGCGTGTCAACGCGAACAAATTCCTCCGTTGTTGCGAGTTTTATGAAGAATCCGGCTGTCTCGATTTCTTCTTGCTCGCATAATTTCCAGCATTTAACCACCGCTCCGACTGTTTATCCGCTTTGTAAATTCTATGAAATTGTTAAACTGAAATTCAAACTAAGAACGAGGTCGATCCCGACTTGGGGAATCGTCGACGACGATTACGAGCAGATTAAATAACGACGTGTTTATCCTTCGTAAATTAGGATTCGCGTTCGGGTTACGTGTCTAAACAATTGGAAATTAATTATATCAGTCTTCAGTCGCGTGGAATTTGTTCTCATATCGTAATTGCAATTAATAGTTTTGTATATTATAAGCGAGCTATATATAAATGGCATATAAATTTGTTATTATCGTATTTGTTCGATTTCATAGGATGAAAATTATCGGTCGTTTTTTAGCTTAATCGTTTTCCTATCGACCTGCTGGTAATCTTTCATTATCCCCTCTCCTTCCTTTATCCACCCCTCCCCTCTCTACCTCACCACCCTTATTTCACCGTCTAGGGTTGAGGTGAAACTGTCTTTCACCTTTCACTTTTTCCATCCATCGTCCACCTCCCCCTCGTATTTCAGCTTTTTTATTTCCTTTTCGATTTTTCATAATTTTTCTTGCTTTACCTTTAACCTTTTCTTTTCCGATCGTTATTTCCTCCGTCTTCGTTTTTAACCTTTTGCCTCCGTACCTTTTATTTTCTTTCTCGTGCTTCATTTCTCTCGTCTTTAGTTTTTTGATTCATTACACTTTCTTGTTAATATCTCTTTGCCCTGTCTCTCTCTCTCTCTTTTTTTCAAACCGATTTATAACCCTTTTTAACCCACTTAATTTTAATTTTAACTTTAGTCGTCGTTCTATCTGGTCTCTATCACGTTTCAGACTTCCCTCCTTTCTGATTAATCTCTCTTCTCTTTCCTCCCTCTGATATTCTAAAATCCTATCCCCTGCTACTTTGTAATTTGTCGTATTTCTATATTTTCATATCGTTCGTCGCTTCCACAGCGACGCAACGTTATCGCCGTTACAGTTCATGTCTTTTTAACGGTTCGAAGCTTTCTTTCGATTTTCCATATTTTTCTAATTTTTTCTGTTTCTCTGCTTTGCATTTGTGCGAGGGGCGAAAAGTTGAACGCCGGGCCACCATCGGCTTGAAAAATCGATCTTCACGCAGGGCTACGTTGCGTTTGTTGTTTATTTACGCTATGACCGCGTTAATCATTCTATTCAGACGTTGCTCTTGCGGTGATTAATTTTAACTTCCTGACGGACCGTTTAGCAAATCTCGCGTTACACAAATGCGATTTCCCATCAACTATTTATTCAACTGTTGTCCTAGAGCCGCGTTATCGTTACCAAATTGCGTGTCATCTTTCTATAGTTTGTATTGCTTACGGGCGATTCGTTCTCGTTATTCCCAGCCATTTATTTCAGTTATAGGCCCGTCACAATTTTAGCTTATCGATCTGTGATTTGGTTTCTGTAAATGAAATACGACGAAACGTATTTTTTGGCCGACGAAAAGGGAAAACAAACCAACTGTGAAATACGACAAACTAACAAAAGCTGCACGTACCGCTAGTTCTACCCAATTTATCACATAAACGCATTTGTTTAGTTTCATCGAACGGTTTCCCGTACGTTTAGCGTAGAATTATAGCGTGGAATCATCTTATGGATGAGTCTAAGAATGCTGGTCGTTATTCTTCAAGGCGTACAACAGTATATTTCATCGACGAGATGTCGTTTAAAAACCAGCAGTCGTCTCAAAATATATCGATCGATTTAGAATAATCAACGTAATTAATTAACGTTTAGAATAAATGTCATTTTCCGTAAATATTTGTCGTTCGGACAACATATTTATTTCGTGCAAACTATAAAATTCCTCGACGAGGCTTTATTTCGAATGCATCGACCTATAATGCTCTTGTTACTTGGCTCATAAATATTACGACGCTTACAGAAAGGCGGAATAGAAATGAAAAGTCGTTAGATTGTCAGAACCTTCGACGTTCTTTGACGTTTGTCTTCCGAAGAAAAGTTGCACAAAGCGTAACATCGTTGTGAAATCAGCAAAGCGTTAACGGCGGAAGAATGACGTCGGTGGAACAGCGATAAATATCGCGGAAACGCAGCGATTTCGTACGATCGAAGGGGACGAGGTCTTATTCGCGATTGCAATCGGGTTCAGGATTAGCGAAAGGGATTTCTGGCTTCTGCCTGGGCTCGCAATCTTCCTAAGAATCTCTCAGAGATCCCGCTACTCTCTCACTAAGCGCGCGAGATTAACGTTTTCTAACCGCTAGTTCCTTTCTCCAATCGAATCCCCGAACGCTCACCTTTTCGTTTTCACCTTCGATCGCAATTCACCTACACTTGGATCATACACGCACACAGGCGGTCGCGTTCAAGTGAATTTTACTTGATTTTATTTACATTTCTTAACGATATAAATGACGATTACGTTCGACGACTATTTACTAATATACTTAAACGCGCGAATTCAATTATCATATCGATTATACTCGGTAGCTTGAATAATTTCTCTAACTTAACGATACCTCGCGGTATTTGCCAGCTTTCAATCGTCCCTAGATCGATACCGTGTTTCGTGTTGATATTTCAATCTCACGCGTTGGATAATTCCATCTTCTGTTACCTGTTAGGTCGTCCGAAAAGTTTCTTTCAATATTTTCACAATATTTTTCGTTTCGCGTTGTTTCATCGAATTACGTATGATCCATTTTGTTCTATCAAAATAAGCATCACAACGTTCGACAGATTAGGTTTGTATAAAGATGCGTCGTTGCAAGAGACGTGTCTGTAAAAGAAAGATACTTTTCGGACAACCTAATATCTTTAACCTTTAACTTTGTATCCTTCTCCGTTTCATTTAACGCATTGTATCGATGTTCAGTTCGATTTTACGATTAATTAATCGACAAAAGGTATGGAATTGGTATGGTAACGCGCGAACTTTTTATTTACAAACGTTTTTGGTGCGACCTTAACGCAACCAAATGTCCAACTAACCCGTTCAGAACGACGTCACGAATCAATCAGTCTGTAAAAAATATTTAATCACCGTGTAGCGTGCAACACGTTGCAACAAGCGCAGTTGGATTTTCCGCCTGCAAACGAGAGCAGCTCGGATCCGACGCAACCCGACAACGTTCAACCGAAAGCGTCGGTTGAACGTGGCGAATTAACCAGAGGTTGGAAAATATTAGATCATTATATACAGTAACGCAATTTTTCTTTTCCGTCGTAGTATCACAAATTAAGCAGTCGTTCGAAACATCGGATTATCGCGTATCGTAATATCGCGCGATTATAAACATTTCGTTTCGACGTTTCATCTACGAACGACGTTTAGTGGCAACGAAACGCGAACGAAACGTTGAACCAACCTTCTCAGATTTTACGTTTTCGATTAGCCGATCGTTCGAGAAATATCAAAAATCGCTGTATACAAGCGAAAGCATAATTGTATTTTCCTTTTACAAAACGATATTACTTGCGATTACACGCAATCGGTGTCGGGCAACCGGCGAAAAATCAGCCAGTAGACAGTCGGTTCACGCATTCCATTTGAGGTTTTATCGTCGGACCGCTCGCCAGGGTAATCTGTCGAAACGAGCAGCAACTTCTTGCGGTAGAAAATTGCTGCTTTTGTGCTTTCTTTTGGTTTCGCTTCGATCGGGATCGTTATTTCGCTGCTCAGCCACTCTTCCTTTCTACCTTCCAGCAACGGAATATGCCTGTCGTATCGACTTTTGACTTCTCCGCTCTGTTTGTTCTCGCTTCGATTAAGTCAATTCTGCTCACGTTCTCTGTGAAACTCGGTACGGGGAAACGGAATCCGTTCTTCTAGGTTTTCCACCGCATCCTTCGAACGTGAATTCTCTTTTTTACATCCGGCATGGATCAGCCACGGCGACACGATTGTTCCATTTCGTCCACAAACTTCCATTGTTTAAGCATTTTCAAAGTAGCTACATTCTAACCACTCTTTCAGTAATTAACAAACGTAGATACGCGAGCGAAAAAATGAATCGTCTCTCGTTAATTTAGACAACTCTTGCTTCGACTTTAAACCCCTTTCTCCTTTGAGCCGAACTCTTTGAACACGAAATTCAACGATCAGAGTCTTCCTACTGTTGTTACTTTGCCCCTCTGCGAATATAATTTCCTTTAAAACTTGAACACGCCGATGGAGAAATCGTTAGGAAGTTGCATCGCGTCAGGAAGCTTCTCTTTAACGTACAACTTTACATTACAAAGAATCTACGAATTTATCGTTATAACAGACGTTTTATTGATTACGTGCGCTGAACTTTCAAGAATCATCGTTTCTTATCTGCAGCTCTTGCTGTCTTCCTACTGTTGTTACTTTGCCCCTGTGCGAATATAATTCCCTTGAAAACTTGAACACGCGCGATCAATTTTTCGCCGCGCATCGTCGTGATCATCTCGACGCATATCGAGAGAACAGAAATTTTCAAACTACGTCCACTCGAAACTACGATCGAACAGATTCCTTTTCTCCGCACCTAGTATTCCGCTGGTTCAACTGGCCCAAGCTGTTTGCTTTATGACACGAACTCGGCCAATCCCAGCTACAGCGTACAGCCGTTTCAATTTTAGCTGTAGAGCTTCCGGTAGTAGGCGCCCTGGGTTTCGCATCAAGAGAAAGCGGTATCGATACGCTTTTATGTATGTAGGTTTTATCGCAGCAGCCGGTTGTTTGTTACGAGAATCTTTCAGTGGTCAATGTGATCAGTTCCGTTTACAATGGAGTCTCGATTATCCGTGATCGTGTTCTGAAAAGGAACCTCCCTCCTGTTTACGACCTTCGCGTTTCGGTTCCCCGTGACCCATCGCTGTTCGTATTCCTCTCGGAGCCCTACGTGCCGTAATTTTTAGTGATTGTCGTGTTTTATTGCGTCGACCATCGAAAGACAACGGAAGAAAGGTGGTTCGGTTCCTCCGATCAAGAAACTACGAGATATTATTCGAATAAGTCTCTGCTACGGCTGCAAATCAGCTTCGCGAATTACTAGCCAGCTCTGATTGTCTCGTGTTTAACGTAAGATTGTGAAAGAACAGATGGAAGAAAGGTTGTTCAGTTACTCGGATTCAAAACTTTGAGACATTGTTCGAATTAATCTCTGCTACGGTTAGAAATCAGTTTCGCGAGTTACGAGCCAGCTGATTGTCATATTTAAAGAGAAAATTCTAAGAAAAGAAGGAAAGGAAAACGGACGAATCGAGCGATAAATAATAAATCATCACGCTAGAGTGCCCAGAACACACGAACGTCGATGCTAATGGTATATTCATCTCTCATTTATCGTTTACAGTAACAATTTACTAAAATTCATCGTCGCTGAACAGCGCGTGAGAACAACGGTTCTTAACCAAGGTATTAGGTCGTCCTGAAAGTTTCTTTTGTTTTACAAGAAAATAATAGATGCGCAACATTTTTTGTTTTAACGCAAACGAAACGTGTCCTGCGATAGCTAGAAGACGATCGAAGCTAAAGAGCACGAAATTTGACAGTTTAGCTTTCATGTTTGTATCAACATTGGCAGAGAAAGCAGCTGCGTGCAGATAGCGAAAGACATTTTTCGGACAACCGAATATTTCTCGGCGAAAGGATTCGACAAAGTCCGAAGTGCGTTCGATAGAACTTCAACGATCAACGACCATATCTTTGTATCGTCTTCGCGATCTCTAACGATCATTTTTCACTATCAAAGGTATCGAGCGAGTAAAATGAAACCACATTTCGTCCGATTTTAGAGCAATTTAATTCAGGATTAATATTTCATTACTCGACTTCTGTTTCGCAGAAGGTTGAGGAATTTGCATCATCCCTATGATACTTATCGTTATGAATATTTTTTTTATCGCGGAACAATGTTTATTACGCAGCAAACCTATTACCAACAGATAGTTGGCAAGAGAACCGCATTGCTTACGGCATAACCTAATGCTATCTTACCTACTGTTCGCAGTACATTTGCTTCAGCTGTGCATTATAATGGCCATTCGTACGCAGAGATAAGTTTGCGAAAGGCCACGGCAGTGGCCATTAGTAGCGAAAGGGTTAGGACTATGTACAAGAATACCAAGTGTTTAATACCGAGCTGTTGGTGTTCGTTTGCTGTGTCGTTAAATGGACAATGACCTTAATTCGTTAGCTGAAAGGTTCTCGAGCAACAGCGTCTCGTTTCCACCGGGAAATCATAACGAAGATCGCGAATTACTTACGTTACGACCTAACGCGTTCGTCCTTCCTTATTAATAAACTGCCGCTTTTTATGCGTACGCACGAAACGTTGAATAACGTGGAAACTCACAGAATACACGAAAAATTGCAAAAATACATCCTATACAAAATATCGAAAATATAGTACTCGTTATGAAACAAACGGATAAAAGAAACGTCTACTTAATGGGTTCCGTATCGTTGACGACGTTTAGAAAAATATTCATTTGCATAAACGTCCGCAGTGTTGAGAATCGCACGGAACGAGTAAGGATGTTGCACGGGGATGAACCGGTGGAAGTGGTGCGACAATTTTTCGAATCGTCGCCGTCATTTAATTACGACATACACACACACACGCGCGCAGATGAATGTCAAGCGGAAGATTTGAGCTCGGTTTATGTCGCGCATTTAGGGAAGCTCTTCTACTATAGCCTCTCGTCTCGCTTCTTTTAACCCTAGTTCGGTCAAGTATTGTAGTTTCGTTT
The DNA here is from genome assembly GCA_014737535.1 of Bombus cullumanus. Classification (NCBI taxonomy): domain Eukaryota; kingdom Metazoa; phylum Arthropoda; class Insecta; order Hymenoptera; family Apidae; genus Bombus; species Bombus cullumanus. Next base: position 3,011,683 of record JACXIX010000044.1, on the reverse strand, counting down.
ATCGATATGGCGAAAGCTCGTCGAACCGCTTTTGGAAGATGAAGTGTTCAGCTCGCATTGGAAACCTTAATCGTCGAAACTCTGCCTTAACAAGTCGATTATCGTTAAAGTCCTTAATCTAAATTGCTCGTCTCGCGTGTTCCGATTTCCGATCTCGCGGAAGCTCCGCCTACAGATGGAAGGAACGTTTATTGCAGTTCGTGTAGTTCACTTGGGAGTTTCGTTGGAAACTCTTCATTTCAAGTACACCTGTCCTCGCGTTATCCGATCTACGTAAGCTTCTCGAATTATTTTATTAACAGAAGGAAGAAAGAGTATTCTTTGTATCGTTCTTTACAACTTTACCGAACGTCACTCGCTGGAACTTCAGACATCTCACTTCGATTCAATATTTTCCATTTTTCGATTATCTAAGATTTTATAACAGCTTCTTCGGTTTTTCTTCGAGAATCGATCTAACCTTCACTGTCGTTCGTAATTATTTTATTTGAAAAAAAAAGAAAAGAACTTCTCTTTCGTAAAGTATCACTCACTGTAGCTTGTAACGATGTATTCATTTCAATATTCCTACCTTTCTCGATTCCGTATTTTTCCCAAATTTTTAAAGCTTTTACGAAAAAGCTTCTTTACTTTTTCCTCCACAATGAAACGATCTAACTGGTTGATCATGGTTCGTGACTATATTATATCGAAAACATCTTTCTATCATACTTCACAATTCACTAAACATCACTTGTTGCAACTAGGAACGATCTGCGTGTTCTCGATAATTTCTTTTCGCTTCGCTTCGACTCTTCCACTCGTTTTAATTCAGTGGAATCCTCGTTTCATTTTGACTCTAAACTTTCACAGAAGCTTCGAATACACACACACTCACACTCACACACACTCTCACACACACACACACACACACACACACACACACACACACACACACACACACACACACACACACACACACACACACACACGCACGCATATATATTATCCAGATTTTCACAAAATCTTCTTCAGTTTATCCGCGATCATGAAACAACCAAAGCTTCGCCGTGGCTCGTAATTCGTTGAGAAACCACGGCCGGTCAACCACGGTTCCTCCGCTTCCGGTGTTACCGGAAGTCGACGTTTATTAACGACTTTAAACCCTGGTGACGGCGATCCCCGGTCTCCCGGGGCTGAAGGCCTACCTGGATGGCCTCCAGCTTTGATTTCTGTGTCTGCAGAGCAACACTTTCTTGAAGGCCTGCCGGAAGACTTTGTTGAAGATCGTGTAGAAGATAGGATTGACCATAGAACTGGCGTAGCCCAACCAAGTAGCCAAATCGAAGATCTTGTGATTGATCTGCCTTTCACATTGGGGACACACGGCTAGTATCAAATTGAGGACGAAGAACGGCGCCCAGAGGACCACGAACGTGAAGAAAACGACGCCCAGAACTTTCGTGGCCTTTTGCTCCAGCCTGATGATCCTTCCGTGTCGCGAGCTATTTCGTGAAACAACGCTGCTGGTTCTCGAATGGTGGCTACGAACTGGCCCCGAGTATCTGTGCGGACACGGCGAGGATGAATTGCTGCTTTGCTTAGAGCTGATGCTCGCTGCTCCGTTATGAGCACGCATCGTCGCTGCACGCCGGATCGGACCACCACCTCTTGTGGTCAATAGCGCGGTTCTTGTGTTCCCTGTGGAATTAAAACGAAGAATTATAGTTTCCCAAGGACTTGATCGTGGGCGCTGCAATTCGATTCAGGCGGATTGTGGCAGAATTTTTCCACATTCATGCGAAAAAGAAAGACGCCGTTACGAACTTTTGCTTATCCGTCTCGTTGCTCTCTTGGAATCGAAGCAAAGGACTGTAGCTTTGGCGAGCACGATTCGAATGGTTCGCGCATCTTCGTTTATTTTCACGAATTTTTATGTTTCAATCTTACAAATTTCAGCGAAGAATTTGCAAGATTTTCAAAAGGATGACACGTTTCTGATTCTTCGCATTTGAATCCGGTTACATGTTAGCGCGTTGAGTAACAATACGAATCGATGGCTAAAAAGTGGTGGTTAATCTTGGAGTACACACCCCGTATATGGATGTACACTGTATACCGTAGTTTCGGAATTGATCGTGTGTTGAACTTGGTAATTAATTGAGTTACAGCCTGTGTTTAAATTAACGACTATCAGTTAATCTCTACAGCTGTTCAGCAGCATTAAACGCATCTGACAGTATATTCGAGTTAACAACTGCTTCTCCAAAGTGACAATTAATTAGGTCACTAAATTCGCCTCGTAAAACTTTCGATACCCTGAAGAAAATTAAATGCGACCAGAAACGAAAACGACAGCAATCGAGACAATCGATTTATTTATATCGACTTCCGCGTCGACAGGCTAAAAAATCAAATCAACTGGAACCGAACTATCATGGAAACCGCTTTGCCAACCAGTTTCTATTTCCAATCAACTTGAACGTTCTACCTAAGCTGGATCCTTCTTCGTCGTCTAGTTCACACTTATAGTAAATAATGAGACTACCTTTTGACGCAGCATAGCGAAGCAGAAAGTTTCCTATGGAACACAGCACTGTCTCAATTGCAGGGAAAGAAATGAACTCGTGTCTCCAATTCTAAACCTTCCAAAAAAGAAGAGAAAAGAGAAAAAAGATCAGATGAATAGCAGCAGCAAATCAAAAACCACTTTATCGATTCTCCTTATGTCCAATACCTAATCGCCTTTTAATGTGAGCATCGCGGGAAGGAAGATTTTTCTCTATAAAATACAAAATTCTCTCAGTTACAGGGGAAGAAATGAACTCGTGTCTCCAATGCCAAAACCTCAAAAGAAAAAAGAAAAAGAAAAAGAAAAGTCAGATCAATAGCAGCATCGAACCAAAAGCCACTTTATCGATTCTTTTCATTGCCAATCAACTCGCACCCACCTAAACTAGATCCTCTTCTGCCGCTCTTCCACGTGACCACAGAGTTTGGCTCGTAGCTTCTGCTCGCCTCCATTCTACCGCTGTTATTTCTACCGAGAAACGCAGCCTCCAGATTCTTCCCCGAGATTGGCTTCATGGTATCGCTGGAAACGATCACGACCTCGTTGGATGGTTGCGCAGGTGGCCTCTTGGACGATTCGCCGAAATAGGGGCAGGTACACTGCGGCGGTAACGCGTTTTCGCCTTCCTGTTTATCGCTCGACTTCCTCTGCGCGCTCGTGGTTTCCTCGTTCGACGAGTTCTTCCGTGAAACGGAACCGCGGACGAACACTGGCTGCTCGTGGAAGCTGAAAGATCGTTTCCTGGGTGTTCTCGGCGAACCCGATTCCGCTCGTTCCAAATGAGCCTCGTTGAAGGTGGACGCGCGTCGCCGATGCTTCCACGGGGTGGGCGAGCTCAGGTCTTCCGGTATCGAGAGGCTCGTTCGAGAACCGGACGCGCTGCTTCCGCTCTCTCCGCTCCTGGAATGTTAAATAGTCGCGGTCAGCATTTCGTGAGATTCTTCGTCGTATCGATATGATATTCGGTTTATACGTGTAATCTGTAACTTGTATGGTGACGCGCAGTAGACAGGATCGTCCGAGTTCTTGGTACTCGTTTTCGACAAAGTTTAGATACTACGCTCGGGAGTACAGTGATTTATTATAATAGATTAACATCGTTCGTTATAACCTTCTCCTTTTCTTTACTTTTTTTCCCTTTTTCTTTAAACCGAAGATTTACTACGTTGCTGTTGAAAGATGCGCTATTTAATCATCAAAGTTTACGATTTATGGACGTAGCCGGAGTATCATATTTTCCTGCCGACCTCTTCCAGCGATACGATTCGTAGAAAGTAGGTGAAACGAGAGATTCAGTTACGCCGGGCTGGTGGCTTTTCAAACTTTCCTTCCTTTGTATAGCAACTTTGATTATCGATCAACATATATTTTATCGATTCGAAGTATAATAGCTCGCAGCTACTGGAAACCGAGCATCATGTCGGTGCATCCTAGAGGCGAGAAATGCACAATAATTCGTGGAACGTGACACAGGACGAAGCTTCCCGATGGAAAGCGTTCTCGAAAGGTAGTGCATTTTTAGGTCCAACTTCTCATTTTTTCCCTTTCCTTTCGCCCTGTCTGTATGGAGCGCGGTAATGGATCGCGTGGATTGAAAAAGAAAAAAAAAAGAAAAATACAGGAAAGGTACAGCCTCCCGACGAGAAAGGCCGACGAATGCCGCACTATAAATCGGACATATATGAAACGCAGCTGCGCCAGCCACTTTTGACGCGTTCTATCCATTATTGGGGATCAACCAGCCATTATTGCATGCCACGAACCAAAGGCAAAGGCGCCGATGAAGTTCGGTTTCATCGCGAGCAACGCCAGTTCGAACGACTCGTGGCTCTTGAACGAATCGAGTCTCAAACGAATTAGAATTAAAACGAGCGGAGTCGCAAAGGCTTCCGACACGACCAACGGTATGTTTGGAATTGAAAACGAGTTGGAATTAAAGCGAGCGAACTTGTACGGGATTTCTGTTCGGCCGATAGCGAATTTGGAATTCGAAATACGTTCGGATCGAAGTTCTCGCAGCGAAGGTTCGTCGAATGGTTGAATCGAGTCAACGCGTGTTCCGGGTCGAATGGAAATTCGGTTAGATCGAGAATGAAGGAAGACGGGAGGAAATTAAAAATAAAGAAAATGATGATCGAAACGATGGAGTTTGGGGGCGATGTAATTTCGAAACGTTCGAAGCAGGCGGCGATGAAATTGAAAAGAATGAATTCGGAGACTTGAAAAATTGGAATGGAGATAGATTGGCATTAAGACTGGATAAACTTGAAAATGGAATTAAAGTTTAGAGAGAAGAAGGCAGAGGAAAGAAACGTGGAGAGGAGAATGAATTTAAAAATATCGAGACTCGGATGAGTTTGAAGTTTAAAAAGTAAGAAACGAGTTTCGAGTTTAAGATAAGATAATTCCGACGATACTCGCTTTCGTCGTAATCGAAGAAAGTTGTCGAGAAGGAAGATGAGAATGCCGCGAATCATATTCTTTTAGTAGATTAAGACGTCTGAAGTATCTCAAAGCTTCGGATATATTCCGATAATCTGCCTTGTCTTGCGCGAAACAAGAAATTCATAATACAAAATTGGGCAAAAACAGGGGAATCTGCTCTATACGGAAGAGGAATGTTCAGATCTCGATAACGTATAATCTTTTTTCTATATCTCCGGCAAAGTTATTTAATAATAGCCGCCGGCTATTACGAAATATGTACTGTACAATACTATCGTCGAAGATTCTTCATCCAGTCCATGCGGCTTTTCATTCCCCCGGAAGCCTGATTATTGCAAGGGATTCTTCGAATAACTTTCTCCATGTTTTTAAAATTCCACAGGAAACTTTCATTACAACGATATCAATTTCATAATAGCGTTTAACATTACCGTTTGAAACGAGGCATCGAGAAGAGAGACACGTCGAACGACAACGAAGTACGCAACCGCTGAAATATACGTCAAATTGCGCGAAAGTATACGTCGTCGAGACTAATGCAAAGTATAATTACCTTGTGTAACGATCGATAGGTAAAACAATTTTCTGCTCTACTTTTCGAATCGCGTTCTTCGAAACCACGAATTTGCATAAAAATCTATCGACCACTTATTAGAAGGAAAGACAGCGCGAAGGAATAACAGTTTTCGAAAGCAAAATGGTGTCGATTCGTGGGGGAAATGGATGGCTTGTAATAGATGAAAAATGGGGACAGGCGGGGAAACATCGGTGCAGAAATTTTTCAGCTGCTCGATGGCTTGATAGAACGATTGCCAACACTTTCGAAATTGAAACTGGAATAGGATATTGTTACCGAAATCGATCGTTGAATGATCGTTGACCAAGGTCTTCCTATTCGCTCGACCGATGCGATTGATTGAAGATGCTTCGAGTGCTTGTGGCAAAATCAAAACGCGAACGTATCCGATTCAGCGACACTTCACATTTTTCCCTTCGATCGGATATATTTCAATGGCAGGTATTCACCCGTTCGTTTTACAGACGAGCACGTCGATGATCCAAGGAGAAATCAACGGAAGGTTTTTTCCGATAGAACTTTCAAACTGCCGTTGTTTTATCCGTTATCGGGAAATGTAAAGTTTCGCGGCATTTGCAATTAAAAGTGCGAATTTTATCTGCGATTATGATCGAACGTTGCGTGGAATCGCGTCAAATCAAGTTCGTCAAATTGTTCGCCGCTTGTTCGAACGAACCACGTCCATTCACGTAACTCGGAGTCACTGGTGAAAAAAAAACAAAGAAAGATTTAAAAAGATTAAAAAAGGGAAAATGCAGGAAATAAACATCGGCGAAAGGGCGAGGGAAGAAGCGAACGGAAAGGTCGTTCCGCGCGAGGAAAGCCATTATATATGGTGGTTCCAGGCCTCGGTAGTGGATCGCACTTAGCTGCTGGGCATTCAAAGTGTAAAACGGGCCGGTGGCCACTTAAGTAAACTGCTCTTACCTACCTGGGGCACTCTAATAAAGGAATGCACTTAGTCGTATCCACAAAGGATTCGTGTCGTAGCTTCGTGCTTTGCTCGTCACTTTGAAGCTCTTTGAAGGGCCAAAAGTTCGGGAGAACTTGGTCGCGTCTGGTAATTGTCCTGGAAACGGCAGCCTCCTTTTTCTATCCATCCGGCAATGCTTTCTTGCCGAGAGAAAGAGAGACAAAAGTTCTGTCCGTATCATTGTTCTCGAAATAACGATTCAATTAATTCCACGCAAACGGATTCTTTGTTTCTTGCCGTGCAACATGCTTCGTGCGCTTCTTGCCACACCGACCAGTTTCCAGGCTTTCATGCTACTAAACCGTGTACGAAGCTTAATATACTCGCGCCTTATTAATCGCTATTGTAAATGCTATAATAAATAATATTTATTGGACGATGATACGACGTTAAGTGGTACGATAACGCTTGCGAATATAGCCAGCCACTGTAATGTGCCAGAGTATACGATATATGCAAAGTATATTGCTCGTTATAACGCTTAATGCGTAACACAAATGTCCCCGTGCCATTTCTCTAACTGTACATTTATAAAAGTACGAATTTGCATGAATATGTACGCGGGTCTATCTATTACAAGTTCGGCCATAATTTTCTTCAGCTTCGGATGTAAAAAGCGTGGCCGCATTAAACGCCGATATTTCACCGTGAAATCCCTCGGGCAAGCAATCTACGCTAATAATTGGCAAATACGGCACCTAATTCCCAATAGCGGTCAAGAGCCACATATTTCAGACCGGTGTGACGCGAAGTATTAGCGAACCGTCTCACGGCCCATACTTCATCGAAGGACGCTTAACGTCTGCATACCGAGAACGCTTGAGGCAGCGTGAACTTGCGATATTATCGGTGAACGCGACCGCTTCGCAGCCAGGCGAAATGTGGTCACGTCGGCATGTTTCGTCGCTACCGCGTTCGACAAGTTACCTCGTATCCTTGATCGACAGTTTCGAGCGAGGATCGAAGCAGCCCCGAAGCATTGCCTCTTCGTTCTCTGCCTTCCAACTGACCTGAATTCGTTAAGATTACTCGTTACGTTGTTAGCGAGCTGATGGAACAACGATTCCACAAATTTTACCTACTCTTCGGCAATGGAACTTGAGATTGGTTTAAGCGATTCCCGGCAAACGTTGGTTCTTCGTTTCCTCGCGTTTTCTTCCTTTCTCGCTATTCACTTCCGGTGAATTGTTTGCAGGCGAAGCTTTTTGGTTTTCTACAGCTGCCTTTTTCACCTTCGATCATTATCTACGATTATTGCCGTGTATCGCTGTGTCGTAAATGATTTTGTCGATTATTTCTAATTGGTAAATTCTCGAATTAAAGATCCTGGCCGTTTCCTGGATCTATTTTTTTTTTAATTTAATTAGATTTAGTTGAATCGTTTTAATCAGATAATTTAATCCTGATCGTCTCCTTCGTGTGTTCCGACTACTAGTTTCTATTTTTACGTGATTTTATAGACGTGGCAATGTTGTGCAAAATAATTTGTTCGATATAAATATGATGGTGCCGCTTAGTTGTCCTGTTTTCTCTCTTATCTGTGCCTGCCTCGTCCTATTGTAAGATGCAGAGGTAGAGAATGCAAACCAGCGCACCGCGTTTGAATATGTTTTTCAGAGCAGAAGAAATGGCAAAGAAAGATCGACGAAAGTAACGTTGAAGGGGTGTTTCAAATACACACGCTCGTATATACATATATATGTATGTAAAGCATACGAACGGTATATAACTATAATTCTAAAGCAGCATTGAGTCGAAAAGAATAAAAACGGCTGAGCTGTCGGCCAACCTAATTTACAACGGGAAAAATATATTCCAGAAATATTATAAAATTATACCGATGAAGTTTAAAAACCTTGTCGTATTAATAATCGAGCAATTATTATTTAAACAACGATGAATAATAAGGACGATATTTTGCGACATTCGAGCAACGATCGATCGATTCATCTTCATCGCTAAATCTCTCGATAAATAATCCCATTTTCAATCTGAAACTCAACGCTTTTCTCCTTACACTTTTCCTCGTTCCCCGCAAACTTTCCTCGTAGTGTCTCCTCGCGATCTCAGCTAAATTCCCTCGTGAATTTTTCCCCATCCACGTTTCCACGATCCGGCAACATCCAACTGAATTCCCTGTTCAGTTAGCCGTAGGGCCCAGAACAGTAACGAATAGCCAATTTCCGTGGCGGGAATAACGCCCCATTTGTGCGGCCAACTCTATCTTCACTTACGCGTCATTGGAAGTAGATCAGCCTAGACGACGATGCCTTGAACATCGAACGACGTCGACTTCGAATAGCAAAAGAAAGTGGTATCTCGTGTACAAGTGTTGATGCAAGTATTCGAACGCATATCGCAGAAAATTTTCATGCACACACACTGTATCGTGTTTTTCAATATTTCAGATTGCATATGTGTTAGGATGAGAAACGAAACGACTATATTGATATATGTGGAACCAATTTGAAAATGTACGCGGAAGATTGGAAGGTGCTTACTGCAAACATGTATTTGGTAAAGAATTAGTATGGGGCATAATTTGCATTTTTTCGGGAATCCATTTTACGCATCGTTTAGGAGACTAATTCTTTTAACTTGTAAAAAAAAAAAAAAACAATCAGGTCGTTTAGTAGAATTTAAAAAAAAAATTACAATGTTTTGAAGGGTGCGTGCTCGGGTTCGTTCGTTGCTATGTCGTAGGTTCCATCTAATTCAACACTAATCACGATAACCAAGCTTCATTATAGCATTAATGAAATTTCAAAACATTTGCTATGGCATAACGACGTATCGGTGAAAGGTTGTCATAAATGTTTAAATATTTTAGTCAGTCGCTGTTTATTACCGTTTAGAGGAATTTCTTTTTCAGAGGAGCGATTTAATTATCAAATTGTCATTCGGTAGATCCTAACAAACCTCGTGAAACTAGCCAATCTTCCCCTAACAATGTACAACTGGCGATACGCTTAAATATCAATTAGAAATCAAAAGGAATCGTGTTCGAGCCTCTTTAAATTAAATTGAATAAAAATTTTCCATCGCGTAATAAAATTATGCCCATAAAACTGGCGAATCTCTCAGACGAGAAGCACGAAGAAATCTTGGACGAACTTTTCTGAGAAAGGAGCTTCTCCCAATCCGAGGCAGCTTTATCAACTCGAATCGCGACTACGTCGACAGGGGTATCGGTTCGTGAAACCGTGTTCGATCCGAGATATCAGCGGCGCAGCCAATCTCCACGTGGAATACGAGACGCGAAAAAACGTACGTGACGCGAGAATGAGAAATATTCCGCGGCCCTCGTAAATCTGCCGCGTTTCCCGCTGCTCCTTCCGACGGGTACCCCGAAGGGAGCCACGGAAAGCATCCGTAAATCGGAATAGCGATCCCGTGCACTCTCACGCCTGGAGAATATTTTCCAGTTGGATGCAGTTCGCCGCGGTGACAGTTGTTTCTCGAAGGAAGCTGCGATCGACCAGGCGATCTGCCGAGCGTGAAGTATCGTTTGATATTTTATCTTGCAACGTGACTGAGAAAACTTCTGTATTTACGGTGAAATCGACGCTTCCAGGTCGTTTTACAATTTTATTCGAATGTATTTCAGGCTCGCGTTAAGGTGGTACGAGGTCGAATCGAGTTTGATGTTGCTTCAGGTTTGTAGATATCGCGCCATTTGCCTACGAACTATTTCTTTCTTTCTGTGTGAAAGGTTTATGGTTATCGGAGGGCTTCCTTTTCTCGTAGAAGAGCATGTTCGAAGATTGAAATTCGATGTTCCGTATTAATGGTTCAAACGTATGACGTAAAATGGTAGAATCGGTGCTTGGCTTGTACTTTAACCGGTGCAATCGTATTGTACGATATTCTAGTTTCGCGTTTCCATACATCGAACATCGACGTGGTGTACAAATACGGGTGCGGAATTCCCAGCATACGATACTATCGTAAGCTTACCCGTGTCGAAAGCCGCACCGATGCAATTGTTGCTGTTGCTGATGATGCTGGAGCGAGTGTTGAGGCGTGGACCTTGGCGTTCCCATAGGAGTGGGGCTTCCGGGGCTGGCTATGCCCTCCAAACCTCTGGATAACTTGAGCATTTCGGCGCCAAAGGCGTGAAGCGCGAACATCGCCGACGGCGGCGGTTCGCTTTCCGGAAGCCAGAATTCGTGGGTGTCCAGCGTTGTCAGCTCGGTGTCGGTCGACGTACCGGAAGTGTGCTGCGGCGTACCGCCGCTTCCGGCCGAGCTTTTACTCAACAGGAACCGCTTCCAGGTCCCTCGTCTGTCTAAACCTACGGATGCAAAGAAAAGCCGATTAATTAGAACATTTTTCTGCCCCAACTTATGACATGCAGAGATGTCTACGACTTTTTAAATCTTTATTTGTTTAATAAATTTACGAAAAATAAGATTTCTTTATCGAGGATGATGATGATATCGAGTTGGATGTTGATTTTGTGCTTGGATAACGTGAAATCGACAGAGGAATTGTTCGATGTGGTCAATTTAGCTTCCAAAGGATTCGTATATGTTTGGTGGCAGAAGGATCGTCGACTGTTATGGCGTAAACTCAGCAGCCGGGTGAAAATTAAGAGATGAGAAAATAAGAGGTCAGAAACTGCAGTCCTCTAGTTTCTGAATCGGTTGATTTATGCTCGCGACTGCACCGCCTCTTTTGTATCTCCGTGTCTCCGTGTCTGTATCGATTAATTCGGTCTGAACGATTATTCGGAAGCGTCCTTTTTAGCATACCGTGTCACGTCCGCAACTTGTGCATAATGGGCCGCGATTTGCATGCCCTCGCGTACGTCGAAATTTCTTATCGTTGTGAAGGAATGGGCGGCGCTGGATGCCGAAGGAGGCGAAAAGGAGCACCATGCTTTCGATTGGCAAAGAAAAATGTCGCGCGAGTTGCGCCAAACGACTGATCGACGGGGCTAAACGATCGTTTTTAATCCTTCGTCCATTTTCAACGCTGATGGAAGAGGCGGTTCGCTCTTCCCAGAGATAAATGTGACGAGCTCTCGTAAAAAGGGGTTATGATAGAAAAAAATCGATTTTGACGTTTTCACGTCTCCTTTTTCTCTTCTTTTATCGGCAAAAGTACATGTCCTTTGGAACGAGATCAACCCCAGCTCCCTCGAATAATTATTGAATACTTTGCAACTGAAGATTGCAATTATATGTCAATAACGAAAGCAGAAAATCGTTTGTTCTATTTATTAAAGTTACGAAACGTCTTTGGAAAGTCTCTTTCTTCGTTTCGTCTTAACGCGTTTCTCGTTTTCACGTCGATCAAAGTATATTAATATATTAGCTGACTCGATATACGATGCGTTTCGAAACCGATGTATCGATCGTTCTTTTTTTGGTACCGAAACACAGCATTCATTTGGCTCGAAAATACCAGTGTCACCCACTACATATTTCAAAGCCAGATTTGTAATTTATTTCGTCCGATATAACCACGAATTCCCGCAGCTCGAAACTGTGCAACGTGGAGCAGGGATTGACAGTTAATTTCCTTCTTTCGATTCGGAAAAACAGTTGGTATGCATTTTAAAGCAATACGTTGCTGCAGAAATATTATCTAAGGGAAGAAATAAGTCATCCGGGCACGAATATTTGAAAACTGTACTCATCTTCGTTTTTTCTAATCTAACCTACGTGTCTAAATCTTATATTAAATTAGAAAACATTTTACATCGATCAACGTTTTCAATAAATGTAATATTATATCGTAAACTTTGTAACTAATTATAATCTTGTTTCTCGTGATCGAAAAGAATTCCGGTTACAGAGGGGACATTAGAGTGAGCCGGTGAATTAAACTTCGTTAAACTTGAAACCAGATTTGATTAAAGTAAATGAAATTCTAAATTAAAAACCGGTAACCATCTCCGTAGTTATCCTACAGTGAAATTAAATTCTGTATATAGATGCTTAACTATTCTGAAACCTGACCAAAGTATTATAGATTCACTGGAAGGAATCTAGAGCGGCCTGATTTCTGACAGTTCTTAAAACGGCGCCTTTTGTTTCACCGACACTTTTGGCGCACGTTGCAAAACACGAACGATCAATTTGCAAGTGAAATCGGCCGATGCAAATGTTTCAGTCGAAAGAGGCGTCGTTTTGCGTCCCAATTTGCGCCACATAGCCTCACGAAACTTTTCCACCGTTCTTTGCAATTTTCTAGACTTTGCTCAACAACGACAGAAATCTCTCCTTTTTCCCCTAGAAAAATTGTCAATCTCCGGACCGCTGTAACATTCGTGGGATAAAAAAAACCTACAACAAGTCTACCTGAGCTGATTCTAGAGATTCTCTAGCTTCTATTTTTTTTTAATCTCTAAACTAAATTTTTCAAAGATCTTCCCACGTTACAGAAGAGTAAGCGACAAATTAAAGTTGCCTTTCGTTTTTGAAATTGTACGAATTCGGACGACTCTACGAAATTTAACGAAGCTCTTTCGAAATTCGTTTTAAAATGACTTTGCAAGAGGAACTTTCCCTCGTCGTAGTGAAAAGAGTTAAAAATGCCTACAATTTCAAATATCTCAACGTATTTATTAATTAATATTGATATACGAAGAAGATATTACATAGGAAGTTTTAACCAAAGGAAGCAGCGTGTGTAGCTAACACGTAAATTCCCTAGAAATTCCCTAGAGACCTCATGCTGATAATTAGCGCGTCCCCTCGACAAACGATTTTTCTCGCGAGCTCGTTCCATTTTTTTCCCGTGACAGCGGAATCTCACTTTGGATGGCTCGAGGGAAAGGAAAGGGTTTAATTTCTTTCACGAAGGAAGCTGCGCCGTCGAACAAAGAGGCCGGCCAATCTATAGAACTCTTAATCGCAATCTCCGCCGAATCGCGCCAAGGCAAAGGCCGGGAAACGTTGCCGGATTACACCGAAATTCTCTGTAATACCCTCTCTCGGCAAGCTCCCCGACAGACACGAACGACACGGAGGCTATTCGCGTTTACGTTCCGTTCGATTCCCTCTGGCTTTGATTAAAAATCGCCCCTTCGCCACGAAAATGTTGTTATCGGTTCCGACTTTGATCCGAGATCAGACGAAATCGGCTAGGATTTTATCGTCTTTTTGCTCGTGATTCTCTTATTTCATTTTCATTTTCTTCTTCTTCCTCTCCATTCCACCTCCTTTTTTCCTTTTCTTTTTCTTCTTCTTGTCTTTTTGTCTGTGAGCGTATGGTCGTGAATAGAAGCTCGGCCAACATCGATTGACAGAATGGTCGATTATTGGGAGCACCGATTAATGGAAAATTGGGAGGATGATTCGTCGTAACAGAAGCAGACAGACAAGAATTTTTGGCATTTAGTTAATTTAATCGTAGCTCGCAAGTGAAATATCGTTGCGTAATTCTCACGCAGGCGGAGGGAATTCTTTACTCGTGAAACTAACATCTTTGTTATTTACTATCGCCCTATACAACTTCTATTGTAGCGGAGAAACGATTGCTAAGCTTCCAAGTTTTCCGTCGATAAGATATCTTCTTCGTCGTGTTTCAACGCCACTTTTTTATCTTCTTTTCTTTTTTTTCCTTCTTTTCAATTAGAGAACACTTCGTTTTAAAATTTCGCTGTAAAAGCAACGCGATAACTCGCTTTGTTAAGTTCAGATCCGGAGTAGGGGCGATAAAAAGTGTGGAATCCGCGAGACAATGCCGGAAAGTAAGTTTGACATTTCATTCTTTCGTTGAAACGCGAGGAAAAACTTCTTGTTTGTCGGGGATAATTCTGGCACGTGGACGAGCAAAATGGAAATGATGTCTGGCGTCAGAGATGGAGGAAAATGGTTAATAATATTTGATCAGGGGAACGCGGGGGATGATTCATGACGCAATGCCAACGCTATAGATAGAACGAACCCGTAATAATGACAAAGGATGCGTGGAAATTTTATATTGTTGCGTGACTCTCATAAAACAAATTGCAATATCTCCTGTGTTATTTTATTACTTTGATTGCTACCGGATTATTTCCCATGTTTCCTCCTCTTCGCTTTTAAATACTATGTTTTATCTTTTGTTTATACGTGTGAATACAATTTATTAATAGCAATTAAAACGACAGACTGTTTAAATGCCAGAGCATAAACCTTCGATTTTCTATCTTTCGTTTCTATTGTCACGTACCGCCGGACGATACTTCAGTCGAAGATTATCTCTTTGCTGAAGCTGTCTGATTTTTTAACGTTAGAGATTCGTCGACGCGCGAACGTGCCGAACGTTGACGCGTTCCCTTCGAAACGATGATATATCGTCGACGTAACGTTCTGTCTTTTTACGCGTACGTTTATTCGTTCGCAGCGGGGGGCGAACTGCGGAATTCAACGTGCTCGCCGGTTTCACGATTTTGCAAATTTTTCCACGCGTTAGATGGCAAACAGGAAGAAAAGCAAAGCTCGACGGTATTGCCGACAGCTTGGTAATTTAGATTTACATTGAAAATACATCCGTACGATACAGCGAAGCGTAGCTTTTATTCGACAAATTGAAATATTTATTTTATTGGATTTTTATCGAATCTGTCCGACAAGTGAAATGTTAGTTCGGTAAACTTAGCTCGTAAATATCAATATGCAGCATAAATATCATCCTGCTGTGTGTCGTATTAATTCGTACTTTATATTTCCCGTATCTCTCCTATTAATTCACGTTTCACGTATTTACTATGTTAATTCATATTTTCGTAGTACAGCGATGCTACAGCGATGCAAATAAGAACTTTGACAGTTTGAATTAACAATTCCGAAATGGTATCCTTTAGCTTCATAATTATCAAGTTTCAGCTTCGATCTCTACCGCAAAATATGTTTTCGCAACTTCAAATTCTTCTTATATTAATAAACAAACGTTCACGTTAATAAACACAAGAAAGTATCTTATGAAAAGTGGTAGGAAATTGACTTTTTAATGCAACATTTTTGTCTTGTTCTTGTTCGTTTTGATATCGCAGCCGTTTAATCGCTCCGCTGTTAATTTTACTAATTTTCTAGTAATTTTCAAACGCGATATTAATTTTCATTGCCCTCGTAACATATGTTTAAAGAAACTGAAAAATTCGCGAAGTTCGTTTTTCTTTTTCATTTCTCTTCTCTCTCTCTCTCTCTCTCTTTTTTCTAAAGTAACTTTCCAATCTCGAAACTTCATAATATGAAATCTAATACTTTCCTTTACTTCATCGTTCGCTTGCTCGAACCGAACTTCCCAAGATACACGAACTTTCTCTTTTAATACCGACATTATAGAAGCACTTCACATTCCATTGCTTTACTGCTCGTTCGAAGAATTTCCAGAGGCTTTTGTAAATAACAGGACAGAAAATAGTTACATAAACTTTCATCCTACGAATTACTTCTTCTCCGGCAGATCGATTCGATAGTCCCATTTGAAAATCGATAACCTGCAGCCGGTCGGCCAACTTCTTCGAAATACATAATCGTTTAACCATAAGCAACAGGCAGTCACGTAGAAACTTCTGCCCTTTTACAAGCATTAAAACTTCTTTCTTGGCCGTAGCTCAATCTGTTTTCTTCACTCTTGAAACAAATAATTGCACAGGTTCCCGTTTTTTGCGAGTAACGCGTTTATTATAAGCAAAACCCTTGTAAACTTCTACGTACAGAAAAATATTGAAATTTTAGACGCTTGGGAAGTTAAAGGGGGCGAACTTTCCGAGAACCCGTCAAAGCACTGTGATACTGGATCTCGCTTATCGTCTTATCTTTGATCTTACAGTTCGCCTAGTATACTTCGGAATAAGTAATCCAACTCAAATGTTTGTTAATCAGTCTTTATTTTTTTTTTTTTTTTTTTTTACGTACATTGTCAGAACCTTTTTTATTTTCGAGCGAATACATTTTTAAAAGACTTGAATTAATTTCGAACGAAATTTATATTCGAAGCATATCATTTTTGTCTCTTTCCACATCTTTCTCAAAGCTCTCCCACATTAAGAGCGTAGGATCGTTCGTGGTGGACATTTGAAATAATTCTTACCGCAATTTAGACAACTTGGATGATAGAAAATTGAACGTTTTTCGTAAATTGACATTTATTTCTTCGTATGCAGATAACCGCGCGATGATAGCAAAATTTTGACGTCTTCTTCGTCGAATCCCACTCTCTGTACGTATAACGTAAACGTAAATATCATAGAAAATCGCACGACGTGTAGAAAGATAGGCAGATGGGGAGGGAATCATAGTACTCGCGAATGACGAGAAATTTAGAAATTAGAAAGGAAACAGTACGTGATATGAGCGGAGTGCGTTGAAACGGGTGTCGTGGAATGATCGAATCGCGAATGTAGTGGGTCAGTGTACCTGATAATACACTAACCTCCCGAGGGTGGGCCCTGCGGGCCACCCAGCCATCCGGAGGACCAACCTGCAGTTCCTCCTATATTCTGTTGCTGCTTCGCCAACAGTCTGACTGTCAAAGCGTACGTAAGCAACATCACGCCCAGTGGTATGTAAAAGCAGATTATGCTGCCGATCAACTTGTACAGAGGATCCGGTATTTGACACGCGCCGTCCACCAGCACGGAGTCGTTTTCCTGAAACATCGGTATACAGGATTATGCACTTAGTGTCGCGACATTTCACGTTTAACTTCATCTTTCCATGTTGAATTAGCGAAATATCCATTTTCTATGGTGTCCTTTTTTTTTTTTTTTTTTTTTGGATAAAGAGAAGTTGGACATTAGCAGTTTGGTTATTTATTTATTTTTGTATATTATCGTATTATATATGAAAAAAAAACGCAGAGGATGTTTATACGTGTTTGGTGATATCTGTTCTAGGATCTAAGGATTAGTTGGAACCCCACGAATCTTTTCGTTACCTTTGTGTCACACCGAGATTTTTAAAGTACCTCGAATGTCGCAAACATCGTTGCAATTCCATTCGCAACTAACACACGGTGCTAGCAACGAGCGTCTCGATTTATCTTCGCGTTACGTTGAACCGTGTAATCCACGAATTTGCAAATTTCTCGTCGAAATGCCCGTGAGCCCGATCAAAGGACAATCACGTTTCCATTTCACCGTAGATTCGCAACGAATACATTCCTCGCAATCTACTCGCTCGTGACGAGATTCACATCAATATACGGCGAATAGATTCCTCGCAGTCTACTCGCTCGTAACGAGGTTCGGCCCGATTCAGAGTGAATAGATTCCTCGCGACCTAACAGCTCCGTCCAAACCACGCAATTACGTCAAAAACAACCTTGAAACTGTATGATCGATGGATCTCGCGAATGCATTATCTCAACGAACCATACATCATCTCTCATCCGGTATATAAATCAGTTAATGGAGAGCTTTGTTATTTTTGTTTCAGAACACCGGAGCAATGTCCCAGTGTGGTCTCGTTGCTGGCGGAAAGCTACAATCCTCACGTGAGATACGGCGCAGCGATGGCCTTGGGAATAGCGTGCGCTGGCACAGGCTTGAAGGAGGCCATAGCTCTGTTGGATCCTATGACGAACGATTCGGTGAACTTCGTTCGTCAGGGTGCTCTGATCGCGTCTGCGATGATCTTGATCCAGCAAACCGAGGCGACGTGCGCCCGCGTCAAAGATTTCAGGGCGTTGTACGCGAAGGTCGTCGTGGACAAACACGAGGACGTAATGGCGAAGTTCGGCGCTATCTTGGCCCAGGGTATCATCGACGCTGGTGAGTTATCTTTTGAAACGACGTTCATTCTCTTTCGTCGTCATCTTAGATCGCGGGTGTTCGTGCAAATTCACATTTTTATGGACGCGATGAGAGAAATGAAACTCGAGCAGAGGTTTGGTCTGCGTATTAAACACTATAGCGAGAATTATAATATATCTTCGTAGGTTTTCGCGTTTTTAAATTTCCCACAGGCGCAAAGATATCCGCGGTCTACTTAAATTTCGATCTCATCTTTGCTTCACAACGAATTCGAATCTTTTTTGAATTTAAAAACGCAACGTACAAATGCGCACGTAATTAGAGAGAATTTATAAAATATCCAAAGCATGGTGCTTTCTATGATAGCGGGTAGGCAACGCAATGTTCTATCGAGATTCTGATTGTTTAATATTTGCTGTGAAAATTATGAATTTGCATAAAAGTCGGCAGTGTACGTATCGTGTAGACGACTCGGTCCGATTTTTCTCAAACTTGAGAAATTTTGCCAACGATAGGGAGATACAATTGGGTGAAGAATCAGCCGATGAAATGGCTAGGGTGAAATCGGACGATACTCGATAAGTCTTCTTAGCACGGAAATATAATACAGATGGACGATCAAAGGTTCTTATTACGAAGCTTGTCCCGTCGTCGGCGGGAAATAGCGAAATCGAAACTTCTCCGTTTATCGTTGCAGCGTTGGTTGTTGCGACGTTGTTCGAGGGATAAGTTGCAAGCTAATCGCTTTCTTTTGAAGTGTCTGATACGTTCGATGTGTCTGGATGATTGCGGATTTGTTTTATCGCGGTGCAGGTTATTTTTCAGTTCCGACGCTCTCGATATTGTCGAACAACTGAGTCTCTTTGTAACGCGAAGAAATAGTTTTTTGGCAATGGAAGCTCTCAAGCAGAATGTTATTCGAAAGAAACATCGCAATTCTTTTATAACGCGATACAAAAATTTATTAAAATTTATTTAATTTCCTCTTAAAACGCGAAACAGAAATGACAATTTTACTTGTTGGACTTCGAGAATCGTACAGATGCTCCAAGTATTATATTAGGTTGTCCGGAAAGTGTCTTTCTTTCGTGTTTTTTACAACAGTGCACCTTCGTACAAACGTCTGTGATTTCGCGGTGTTTATCTCAACAGAACAAAATGGATCGACAAAATAATATAAAAGAAAAAACGTTGTGCGTCTATTATTTCCTCATAAAACGAAAGAAACTTTTCGGACAACCTAATAATTTATAAAGGGGACTAGTTAGTGTATCGTGGTACACCATGGAACGAGAAAGAAGATTTAAGTTGTACGAGTTACGCGTAACAATTGCGTATTATTATTGCAAATGTATTATTGCCACTAAAAGTTTAATGGATGCGAAACGGATTCTCTATCTCTATTTTAAACAATAATGGAGCGAAATAGTTCAACTAGGGAATTACACTTGAAGAAGTTGGGTCATAAATTTGATGAAGGCAGGCGAACTAATTAACTTGTCCACCGTGTTTCCCCTGAAAATGTGTAATTTATCGTCTGCAGGTAAGGCAATAGCGATTATTTAAACATCTTTTAATTGTTTATTAACGAAACGCGAACGTTCGTAATGAATTTATGAGAGGTCTAAAGGCTGCAAAAATACGCAGAATGCACGAAACACTGTACGAAAGGTCCGCTATTTATTGCATTAGGTTGCAACGTATTAAACGTGCGATCTTGAACACGTTCGTATCCACGACGTAAGGCGTAGTATATAAATTGAATCGAAAGATTCTGAAATTAAGCGATCCATTTTCCAGTCACTTTATAACCCAACGATATCATAAGAGAACATTCTAAACTTCGAAATATATCTACAAAGACAATACCTACTTATCGAAATATCGCGCGATGAAACTGAGCTGGTATTAAACGTGTTAGTTTATTAAAGAGACGAGTGATAAAATTATAACGGTCAGTGTATATTAAAATCGCTTCAAGTACAAAAGTACAGAGATAGTGTACGTCGGTTGTAATCGTCGCTCTAAACGCTCTTCCATCTAGAGAGCATGTTCGTCTATTTATATCAACCAGTAAACTTAGAAAAAGTTCAAATGTGATTCCCGTTGACGATAACTGACAACGGCGATAATGTTTTTGTCCGGAGTTCGTTTATTCGCGAAGCTCGCGAATGAAAACAACGTTGACGCTCTAAGGCACAACAATATGAGCTGCTGCCGATTCGAATCGTCCGATGACAAAACAATTCAATATCTTTTGCAGAAGAAAAAAAATTCGAAAAACTGCCGCCACAAAGTTGGATATCCCGCGCGTTACGATACATTTATCTGTTTATTAAACGGAGAGAATCTTTTTGACCGGGCCCCATTTCCTCGATGCTCATAAAAATATGAATTTGCATGTTCAATATTCGCTTGTACGTAAGAATGATAATGGTTCCAGGTGGCCGAAACGTGACGGTATCGCTGCAATCAAGAACAGGTCACACGAACATGCTGGCAGTGGTCGGTGCATTAGTATTCACCCAGTATTGGTATTGGTTCCCGTTGGCCCATTGCTTGGCTCTGGCCTTTACACCGACTTGTATAATCGCTCTGAATGCTCAACTAAAGATGCCAAAGCTGGAAATTCGTTCGAATGCCAGGCCAAGCGTCTATGCCTATCCCGCGCCTCTCGAAGAGAAGAAACGCGAGGAAAGGGAGAAGATCACGACCGCTGTCCTCAGCATCGCAGCCAGAGCTCGTAGACGCGAGTCCGAGAGGCGTGCTCGCGATTCTCACGAAAAAATGGAAGTGGTGAGTTTGAGCAATTTTCGCGAATATTTCGTCGTTCAGTCGTCGAGTGGTTGTCGTATTGTCAGCATTGATCGGGTTCGTAGAGTCGCGAGCGAGAGGTTGAGAGGGGAGGATCACGAGTGGGAAAATTTCGAAGTCGAGAAATTAGTGGACGAAACTAAAGTTAAATATTAAAGTGTTAAAACATTAAAATACGCAAGATATATTGTATGTATTTTTAAAGGCTTAAAGTTCTGGATAAATGAACCTCTCGTACGTGCTTTGCGGTGCTTATCTGGTTTTTTAAAAAACGATGCACTTGTATCCCACTTTTCCACTAAGCCCTCAAACAGTCTCACAGATATCTTCTGATAAATCTCAGAACTCTTCACAATTTTCCTTCCTCTCGTCTCGCTTATGCGATGTTACCTCCGCTCCTTGCACGATTTTCTTTCCAGATAATCGTAACTGATTATCTTTCCGGGTCATCCGTTTTCCTGGAGCGAAGACCAATCTCTTAACGCACTGACTCGCCGCAAAGCCAGATAAACGATGCTTCCACAGGCTGGGATTGCCTGCTTTTTTTTTTTTTATTTTCGTCGTTTAATTTTTAATCGCAGGATCCGCCAGAGACAGCGAAGGAGACTGTCGAGGCGGCGGCCAAGGAGAAAGAAGAGAAGAAGAAAGAGAAGGAGCCAGCGAAGGAAGTGAAAGAAACGAAGGAAAAGGTCGAGAAGAAGGGCAAGGACGAGGGCGAGAAGCCGACAGAGAAGGAGAAGAAGGAAGTTGAGCCTAACTTCGAGATCCTTCAGAATCCTGCTCGCGTGCTGAGACAGCAACTGAAGGTGATACAGTTGGTAGAGGGTAGTCATTACGCGCCTGTTAAGGACATTCAGATCGGCGGTATCGTCATGGTGAAGCACATTCAATCGGATACCGAAGAGGAGCTCGTGGAACCAGTGGCCGGTAAGTCGATACGTTTGAAAGAAATTGTTGCTCTGCGATGACACCGAAAATGACCGTTAGGTTTTTGAGAAAATTATTTTATTATGACAGTTATTTCTGTCTTTATGTATAAATTAAGTTACGTATCAGGGAAACGTAATTAAAGAAGGATTTAAACGAAGAATACATTTATTCCGTCGTTTCTGTTGGAACGTATGGAAAATGTAGCAAAATGGAAATTATTTCAAGGGGATGAAACTAAATTAATTGAAGTCTAACGGTACACATCCGTGAAATACCAATTTAAACGTATTTACTGTTTATCACGAGTAACAACATGTACAACGATGAACATAAGAATAAGTCTGATGTAACGAATGTTTGACATAAGAGTTTGACAATTCGATTGACGAGTTAACTCATCTTCCACGGTTATCAGGTTATACGTTGTTATACTTTGAAAATTACATTTCTCCTTCATTCACATTCTCGCTGACATAGTTCCAAGTTAGGAGATTCTTCTCTCTTCTGTTCCTCGGAAGAAAATTTTGCGCCGATAAATGTCAAGAAACCTTCACACGAAACAGCCAAAGCGAACTTCAATATTTGTCTCGTGAATAAGAACTTTTTAAAATCCGAAAGGTAGATACTTTGCCTACAAAATGTCTCGCACGGTTTTCCAACGATCAGAACTAAGAAACTCGTGTTTCTGGAATTTCTTAATCGATAGATGAGCTTCCTGGAAATCGAACTCATCAACTATATTCTTTGCGTTTCAAATTCTTTCTTTTTTTGTTTGTAAAAATTATCGCAGAAAGCCAATTACTGTCCTGTCGCCAGTTAATCGTCCGTGTCGCTCGCCGAACTGATTCGCTTTTTAGGAAAGCTTATCGCCGCTTTAGGTTCGATTATGGTCGTTATGTTCCAGCTTATGGCCCTCATCCGGAAGAAGAGCAAGAAGCGGAACCTCCAGAACCATTCGAATATACCGAAGATTAAATGGCGTGTGGCAGAAATTCTTCTTGTGGCTCTATCGACGCAACACGGGTCAATCGTTCACGCTACGCACTATAGTTCACTGTTGATAGAAGCAACACGGGAAAAATACTATGGCCATTTCCTCTCCGTTTCATGTAACGTCTACAGCGACACCTCCTATCTCTTATTTTTGTATAGTTAATTTTATCATCGTTAAACAGCAAATTCTCGACATCGTTTACCATATACGGTTTACAACTGCTGTTCCATTCGAGTTTTAATAAATATATTATTTAGTCTAACCGCATATACGTGTATGTGTTATTAATCCAAAGCTCGTGCTCGTTTTAATGTAACCGAAAATTGCGGAAAAATGCGCGTACGAGAGAATTCTGTGGATAGTTGTATAAATTTTCAGTCAGAGATTTTGTTCGTTCGCGCGTTAACTTCGTGCTAAATTTCCATAGTTTTTTAAGTAAATGTATTGCAAAGTTCAAAGCAACTTTTTCAAAAATCTCGGAATTTTTTTTTCCATTCTCGCTATATGGACAGAGGATTGAAAGCTGGGGATTTAACTTTACACAGATTCTTCTCGCAGTTAGTTTTACGTTGTACGCAATTCTTGGCACGCAGGTTTTACGTTTAGCAAACATTTACAGGGTGTTTTTTTCATTATTTTAGTGCATACAAAGGATCTACGATACGTTTTATGAAATAAACGAAGATAGTTTTAATAATTCACCTCTTAATTAATAATGAAACGAAATTAACGGTTAATAAAAGAAAGTTTCTGATGAATAATTTCTACCGTAACAATATTTTAACAATTTCTTAAAGTAAAGCAGCAAAAGGTAAGTAAATTTTACAAAATTTTCACTTAATGCTTTCGTTACTTATTTTATCTTCATTCCACGCATTATCTTTTCTGTTGTTCATCGTGGACTATTTTCAATAATCTCTTTTAGAATGGCATTTCGATATGATATTTTCCGGCTTTTCTGCCGACTTATCTTCCAACGTAATATCATGACTCTTGAATTCGACAAATCAACATTTACATAAGCTTGCTGAAGCGGTGAATTTATATATTTTCAGCAGCTGTTACGATACGCTTTCAAAGTCGAAACTCATAAAAAAGTTACGCCAGTATCCCGTTGATTCATGACGTCGAATAATGAAGTTCTAACAACTTTATTTTAAATCTTCTAAATATTCAGCAGCCGTGCATTGTATTGGATTTTTTTTCCTCTCCTTTAACCAGCTTATATTAACCAAATATCGGGCAAAATTTCGAATACGATTAAACTTTCCACAAATAAAATTTCATATGCACGAAAGTAATATGTATGATGATATACGCTATATTGCATTTGCCATTATACCGTCTAGATTATTTTCATCTCAAGGTTATATATCCTCAAGTTAACGATTCTGGTGCACGATTTTTAGCGTGAACCTTGCCAGCTAAATTAATACGGAACAAATAGTTGAGAAAGCGAAGAATAAATTAACGATAGTGTGCCCTTTTTCGAATATTACTTCGTTGATCCAAATATTTGTTTGTCGCGTGACTGCATTCCGAGAATTTACGCTGTCGAGCATAACAAACGCGTATACACGTACAACAACAGTTTCCTTTGCTCTCATGAATTTTTGACAAAAGAGTTCTCCAAGATAGCAGAATCCTGAGTTGACCTTTTTTCAACTAATCCTACGTTCTACAGAATACATAATACGTACTGGTCTGAATCGTTTGGTCGATACTGTATTTCATTATACGAGCCAGAAGCCACATTGAACAACTCCATAAATCGAAACGCTGCGATAAACGAGCTTACGGAAGAGAGCGATTCGTTTCTTGAAAATGGATTTATTAATCGTCCACCTGGTTAATGAATTAGAAGAATTAATAAAAGAAAGTGGGGTCGATCAATTTAGATGATACGCGCTTTAATACGTTAAAGTGGACAGATGTTATAATATCGTTCTAATTAGAGTACCAATTGCATTAATTCTGACATACCTCGTACAGTAATTTAAATAAATGTTCCGATGACTTCACAGAAAAACGAGAAACGAGATTGGTATCAAGAACGATCGATCGGATCACGCGTGATTTCTTTCTAAAAAAAAAAAAAAGAAAAAAACATCGCGATTCATCTACCCGCCCCTTTATCGATATTCTTCTCTTCGACGAGATATTGGCGTGTCGTATAGAGCGATTGACGAATACCTTCATCCGTAACCTCCATCCAAAGCGATCGACTCAACGTTCATCGAACAGTCAGGAAACGAGCGAACATGCCGTTTGAATTCGTGACTCCGTGAGAGCTCTAAACGGGGGTTAGTATCTGCGAGGAAAGAGGCGTGTTTTCGTGGAATGAAAGAGCTCGCTTCATTGTCTGTCACTGATGACAAGACACTGGTCAATCAAACTGCTGGAACCACTGTCTATACGCGATTTCGTGAAACTTCGTTTATAGACGCGCGATGGTAATTTATTAAATGAGATAATCGCAGGTGAAATAAGATTTATAATATTGGGTTGGCAACTAAGTGACCTAATGACAATATCTTTTATCCAACTTCTACAAAAGTTCCATTCAGCTCGTTCTGATCTCGCCAATTTAATTCAAGTATCAAGATATATCATTTATCGCTTTCCTCTATACGTAACTGTATTCTTCATGATCGTTCGAAAAGTTTCTTCATTAGGTGCCACCTAATGCAAAATCCGCAATCGCTTAGTTGTCAATCCGATAGAATACAGAAGAAAATGTGGCTTGTAGTTTCATTCTTTACTTGTCTTATTCGTTTCCTTATCGAGTGTTTATTAAAATTTGACGAAGGAACTTTTCGAACGATCATGAAAAATACAGTTCAGTATAGAGGAAAGCGATAAATGGTATACCTTGATACTTGAATTAAATTGGCAAGATCAGGACAGGCTCAATTGAACTTTCGTAAAAGTTGGATAAAAGATATTAGTAAATAGATAATATTTATAGCGTAGGTAGTATAGGACAGGCCGTTTCAAAATGTGTGGTACTGTAAATTTTATGGAACGAGTTATTATTTTAAAAAATTGAACGTTGATTGAAAGATCTCTTTTCATTTATAATATCAAGCTTGTTTACCTATAACCTTTTGCTCGAAACGGACACGGAAAATGATAGTCTCAATCGAGGCATACTCTCTCGCCCTATTCTATTTCTCTTTTGTCCCTGCTATTATGAAATTCACTATATCCATCGGTACATTTCCAACAAATTTTTGATCAAGTATCGATGAAATTTGATACGCAATCACTGGATTCATTTCACTTCTACCTGAATTGTTTTACCGTCAACGAATCCGAGTCTATTAAAAACAGAGGGTACAATAATATCAATTTCTATAATAGAACGAAAAAGATTTGAACGTTTTGCACACAGTATTTCATTTCATATAGGAAATGAATTTTGAAATGGATAAATTTTTATTTTCTAACGCTTTTTGTAATTGTTAACTGGGTCAGACAAATTATAACTATCCTTTCGATCGTTGGTTTTCGGTTTCTAACGAATCTTTATGTTTGAATTTGGTATACATTCCGAATGTACGTACATTTGCAAAAGTTAAAATTTGCTATTGCGCGTTTACATTTAGAAATTTTTACGTTAGCAAAGGTTACATTTCCTGTCGTACTTGGATTTATAAAAATTGAAAATTAAAATTAACGCTATGGCTCATTTACAGTAGTCAATTTTCAATTACATGGTTGAATTTTTTCGAATTCTTTTAAATAATATAACAGCCAGTTAACAGAACGACAGATCAAAGCTGTCGCTCGACTCAAAATCTGCAATAAATATCCCATAACATTTTAATTTTTGTTTTCAAATATGAAACGTGAAAAGAACGCAAGAATCTCAAATTAATGTTTAAAAGAACATGGATAAAAGGCATCTCTGAAGAACTTTTCCAACTTTCCACCAACGACATCGTAAATAAATCATTACGATAAATTGGCCGTGAAATGAGGTTTCCTTTACAATCGAATTCCCGCGATTTTTCACTGCGCAATTTTTGCTCTTTAGTCTTCTGACATGCAGAGTGCGCTGCATGCGGTGATCGCGAACGTACGCGATTCGAGTGCGCGGGTACTAAATGGTCTTTTCGTATTTTGCCGTGTCGTACAAAGTGATTTTGCTCTCGAAAATGTCTTGCCACGAAATAGTAACGTTAAATAAACTAAATACTTTAAATTTCTCCGGTTATAAGTGATGTGCGCGTAATGGGTATACCGCGATTCGAATATAAACACACAGTGGGTGCCATATTGAAGAATTTCGCGCGTTTTGCTGTGACAGAACACTATTTATTAATTTAAATATTCAATATATACGAACGTATTACGATGAATCTTTGATTATTCGAATTAATGTTGCTTCTAAATGATCAGATAATCATTGTGTAATGATCAGGTTCGAAAAATCATACCATTCGTGTCGTAATCAGATTTCACGTGAAGATGATGTGTAATTTATTACGTGTTGTTATGTTTGTGTGTTTCAATTATCTTATTCTCGTCTCGCGGCGTACTTTCTCAATGTTTTTGAGTTGCTAACATGCATCGCGTTTCCTTTAAAATTCTTTAAAGTAAGGTTAACCTGGTCTTGCGTTTCGTTCGTATCATATCAATATTATCTACTCTGTTAAATACTTTTGGATTCTCATTGGTCCTTTCCGAAAGATGTCCTCGCGATGCATTACCTAATCTTCTAGTCAGTTATATCGGATGTTCTATCATTTTTAATGCAATCTTGTATATTATTCGAACTCGTTAAAATTTTCATTTCGAAACGTGTCGTTAACATAGTGTTTGTGCACAACGCTACAGTGATCTGAATTTCCATTATCGTGTGACAGGATTAACGTAATCGAATGTTCCAGCAACGGGTGTTTGGATAATCGAGGATCCGCTTCACTAATATTTGGTAAGTTTGTAATTGTTTGGTTATGTGTTATATATGACATAAGTACAACTTACTTTGTAGTTTCAAGAATTAATTTCTACCGAATAAGTCGTTGTATTATACAATATTACTCTCTAATTTCTTCGATTTCTACAAGAATGAAATATATTATGTATGCTTATGAAATATACTATATATCGCATCGATCTAGTATGGAATGTCGACTATTTGAGATAATGAAAAGATAATATATTTCTGGTATTCAATGAAGCAGTTAGGCGAGTTGTAATGTGAAATTAATATTGTTAGTCTCATACTTCCACATAAATAAGTGTTTAAATAGCTCGTTCGAGGAAATAGAAAGAAATATATGACAATACAAAACAATTGCGAAAGTATCTGTACCTCGACGATCAAAAGTATTATATAAATAGTTTTCTTCGCTTTGATAGATACTTCGTTAAAAAGTTTTCTGAAAAGAAGTAGGATTCTGAGTTAACGTTTCCTTGAAATTCTTGAATTTGATGAAACAGGCAGCGGCAAAGAAATTAGAGTTTATTATTATTCACGTATAGAATAAAGATATAATTTATTAATAGAGTCGATCTAAACGTTGCACGCTTAACATTTAGAGAAGCCTACATACATTATCGATGAAAATCGACGTGATAATTCACGCGATATAAATATTAATACACATAAAACGAATTTGAATTTTATAAAGTTTTTTCCCCGCGATACTCGATGCATTCTAAATACCTGCATTTGCATTATAATACGAAATTCTTTCCTCCTAATTCTCTTCGTCGAGGCAAAACTGTCAAGGAAACGACAGATACTACGGGCAAAATTTGGAATACAATTTTTTCCCGATAATATTCATCGCGCCTGGGAACATTCCGCCGCTTAAAACAACGCCTTGAAATACAAACCATCGATTATTAATTTTACGCGCGGCGTGTTGGTGCCAATTTCGTGCATGCTACGCGTGTCGAGGGAAACGCGCGAATTACCATTCGAAATTCGAATTTCCATAGACGAAACACGGACCGAAATTCAACGTTTCTGCAGTCAGAGCCGCGTATTTGGCTATGAAATGGTTCACGATATTAACGTTCGAGGATGCAACGGCGCAAATTAGATATACGTTAGAGACTGTCTGTGAACGTTTTTTTCGTACGTTGCCCGCGTGTATCGAATTTCTTCGGTTCGCGTGAGAATATCCCACGTGTTCGACAAAAAACACTCGCCTTCTTTAGTCGCGTGCATCGCGAAAATACTATTTCTCTCGCTGCGGAACAGACTTCTATCGTTTTCGATGTTTTCTTCTTGCGGGAATTACAAAGCCGCGAAGATTGATGATCGTTGAAACGATCGAAACGAAATTATCGGGGATTGGAGATTTAATTGCGTGAAAATTGTTTCTTTTTTTTTACAAGCTTATCTTGTAATCTTTTCTTCTCATTTAGAAGAAATATTCCGAACACGTTGTAGTCGATCTATGTAAAATTCAATATCAATTTTTACTTAAATTCTTCTTGAAACGTAGGCGAGAAAATATTTTTGTTCGAAACGTGGAATGGAAACGCAACGAGGTGGGAATGTAAACCACTAGAAAGATAATAAGTTTATTAGTTAAATATCTCGATCATAGTTAATAAAACGTTCGTGCATCGCAATAGAAAGAGAGCATTTTTTAGAAATTTCATTTGTTATAATCTTCATATCTGGTTAAGTTGAAATGCTACATCGTTCTCAGTCCTTTTTTCTCCACAGCATTTTCCACGTATTCTGCATCTCGAACGACTTATTCAAAATAGTGATAGAATAGAAGCACGCACAGACTTTAGAAATATCAAATTCAATATCGTATTTCCAATTTTGCGTAAAAATTGCGCGTACAATAAACTGAAATAAAATAAACTGAGATATAATCCATTGGAACGAAAAATTAGTTTTTAATCATCTATTAATGTGATAGAGATCAGAGTAATTAGGGAAACGATATTTTAAATTTCACATCTGATTACTTGAATTTCAAATAAAACGATAGATATAGAAGTTTTCAAAGGAAGTTTCATCAGTTATATCGTAAACGTGGATTTCGAAAGTTTTTCCCACTTTGCAGAAATACGAATGCTCAACGCTGCGCATACATAAGTATGTACGTCGATTCTGAATCCAATTTACACTTCTGCCTTTCTTGCTTCTCTCTCAACAACATTTCTTATTAAAAGACGTTTGTGCATTCATGGCATAGAATTTTTATTCCTACCCGAGAGATGCCGATAAGAAATGGCGAAAACAATCCTGTGAAGTAGCAGATGCTCTCGCAAATTGTTTGCAGTTTCGAATTAAGGCGAAGGAACTGCTGGAACAGCAAACGCAAGTACCGTTTACTTAAGACGAGCGAGAAACTTTGCCGAAATCAATGAATTTAAGAATAAATCGATGAAAGTTTTTCCAACAATTTCCTAAATGAATCTCGCAACTTAACTTACGAACGTTCCTGAATATTCGACTGATAATAAACAGAATTATAGCAATCGAATATTAAATTAAAAAAAGAATCAATACAAATTTTTATTACTAAAAAATGTTTATTACTCTGTGGATTAGATTGTAAATTTCCCCCCCCCCCCAAAAAAATCACGTTTTGCTTCTGCGGTTTTCGTTCGCATAAACACCTGCACCGCACGCGAAAGAGGTGCGCGGAACGTGTCGTCGCTTCGCTGAAACAAACGACATCCAACCGTAAACGACGAGCATCGGGTGTCCACGGTGCGTTTGGGAATTAATATTGTTCGAATCGCGTTTTAATCCCAGTCGGGTTAATTGGAAGCGCGGTGGTGTGTTCAGTTGTTAGGCCAGTGTGCCACGTTCCCGCACGGAAACCGTGTTACATATTTCAGCGAGTTTAATGAGTACACGAGGAGAATAGGAATTAATAGGGCGGAACGGGATAACTTTTCTTGCCGTTGAAAATTGCGGCTCTCCATGAGCCGCCAGCCGAGTGCTTTTTGACAGACAAACCCGTAAGCTCGACGAATGCATCGCTTCGGTTGTCGTCGAATCGTGCGTTTCTTTTTCAGCGAATAAAAAAAACATGCCTTGCGATGATGTTTGAAAAAATAGAAATTTTTATTCGAAAATTGCACAGGATTGCTGGGTGGTATATATACACGTGGCGGATAAACGAAAATGTAAAATCGAATGAGAACGATCTATTGGGTTGGCAACTAAGTGATTGCGAATTTTGTCATTAGATGATATTGATAAAATCCGCAATCACTTAGTTGCCAAGCCAATATCAACAGATTCAGCAACAACGTCAGATCTTAGCCGCGGAATTGAATTGCGCGATGCTTTGTTAATGCTATAAAGAGCAGCTCGATGGGAATGATTTACTAATAGAGTGGCGACAATTAGAAATTTAAGACATGGGTGAATCTAGGTCAGAGTTATAACGAAGAGTTAGATCAAAACGAACTGCTAATAAATTCATGGCAATTAGCCCGTTTTGATTCCAGTTAGCGATTCTGAATTTCTGATGAATCTTTGCGCGGTACATAGCAGAGTTTTACTTATTAAAGCTAATGGTACGCGATTTTGGCATAGATGAGTTGTACAATAAAATACCATTGGATATCGATTTAAAATGCCAAAATTATTTAGTAGCTTGAGAAGAAAAGAAATTGGATTCGGAAGAATTAGAGACTTGCTGCTCTCACGGACCAGAAAAATATGATTTAAGAAATAGAATGCCTAAATAAATTGCACCTATCAATTTTCAAATATATGTACCGCCGCTAGAATATTATTAATTTACCGCTAAAAATAATAAGAAGGATAATTCGTTCATTTAGTTATAAACTGTTTTCTATCAGATTCTATATACGTTTTATTTCCATAATATCGGATTTTTGTAATCGCACGAAAGTACCAGCAAATGATACGAAATTCGATACAATTCGATCAAATTAATAAATGCAACAAGAAACGCGGTGGTGTACAAATGCATTTTGTAGCCACTGTGAACGTTCACAATTCCGTGATATCAACCTCGAATACTTGAACTCTCGTTCATTAAGACTCGATGAAACCGGTTAAACCGTCTTTAGGGCGAAGACTTGCCGAAGAAGACACTGGCGATCTCATAAAAGATTTCAAGTTCGCCGAGCTGGAAAATTAAATCGCAGATAAGACATTTTATGACGAAGGTTGTCGCAGTTAAGACTGTGGTGTTTCCGCGAGTATTTCAGTCGATCGAGTTTCTCATTGGATCGAGAATAGAACGAT
Source organism: Bombus cullumanus (assembly GCA_014737535.1). Lineage (NCBI taxonomy): Eukaryota > Metazoa > Arthropoda > Insecta > Hymenoptera > Apidae > Bombus > Bombus cullumanus. The sequence goes on along the minus strand of JACXIX010000044.1, from coordinate 2,979,487 downwards.
TCGATCATCCGGAATGTTTCTCACAGTCCCGTTACAATTATCCAGTTTCATTTGACATTTATCATATTTTGTATTTGCAGGCGATAAAAATGGAAAGAGGAGAAAAAAATGAACATGTAACGCGAAATGTCGCAAATACGTTGAACCAACCCTGGCGAATTATATTTTATTAAAAAGCTGCACGTTTATCGTTCTACTGACGAGGCACGAAATTTGCAGAACGAGATTTCGTAACTAGGTGAATTGGAACTACACCGATGACAGTGGCTTGGATTCCGTAAAAATGCAAATATGAAATTCCGTGAAACATTGGCAGGGAGTTTTGACCTGGAAAATTCAACGACCCAATTTATCATTTGAATTTTCCCACGGAAGGCGTCAGGATTTCGATGTGGAAAATTATCCGCATTTCATTGTCTGCTTCCTTGTTTGTCTACCTTGTTTTCGTGTTATTTCGTTGTTTGCTTGAAATTTTCAAGAATTTATTGCAGTAGCTATTTTCAACTGGCTGTTAAACGTTTGAAACTGCGCGATGTAATTTATTCTACGCGTGGAATATTTATTACTATCCTCGTACCAACTATTGCATATTTGTTTCTATCATCTTCTGTGTTTAACAGCTATATTAAAAATTAGAAATAAAGCATAGTTTAATCGATTACAAATATATAAAATTAGAAATAAATAAATAAATAAAGTTCTTTTAATGTTCATATTAATCAGTACAGATCTTCCAATGGTTAATATTCATTTCGGTCGTTGGGTATCATAGAAATTTCTCGAAGTTAAGTTAAGTTAAGACATTTTTTAATATTCAATTAGACACCTGTATTTTACAAGCTTCCTCGAGCGAGCTTGATTCGGTAAAAAATAATTTCCTTTGGAATATCAACTCTACGGAATTCTTAGTAATTCAATTTCAAGTTGCCACAATTTAATTTGAAATTTGTTTCAAACTTGCGTAAAGGAAGGAAACGTTGTATAATATTTTTCCCATTTCTTACGAGAATCTATTTTAAAGCATTCCTTTGTTCAAAATGCAATTGTGATACAAAAGAAACGATCCTATTCCGAATGAGACTTCCAGTAAGGATTAAACAAACTTAAGAAAGAAACGACGAGCGAAACACATCATCCTACGATATTTTGTATGCTTTTATTCTTGTCTTTTTTTTTTAATTTCGTCTTAATGCTGGACTTGATCGTAATTAATACTTAGCGGCCGACACTGTCCCGATAAAATTTCTAATAAAAGTTTGCCATGAGATGATACATACAGATAAAATATTTAACATTGGATAGCAACGATATCCTTGAACTCCTTTTCTGCAAAACTTTTCAGAATAATGTTCTTGAAGTGGCTGCCGGTTCTTTGTATTTCATAGATTTTAAAAGCACTTTTAAGAGGTAGCCTTCTACACGCATTCTGTTTCTACGATCCTTGTCGGAAATACACGAGCGAAGAAAGAGCTTTATGTTTCGTGTAGCACGAAAAGCCCGTGAAATTCCTGTCAATGGTTTCATAAACGAGTTATTGGAAAACAAAAGCTGTTTAATGCGTTTTTCTTTCCCATCTTTTTATACGCTCGCTCTGATCTAAATTTTCTAATTCATACCTCATACACTATAAATTACACATTAGTTCGAAAGATTACTTTTCTATTTCCCCTTTCGAAACCAAATTATTCCTTTTATTTTCATTTACCACGTCCGTACATCGAGTGATCTTCTATTCTATGTGTATATGTGGTATCGTGGACAAATGGCTTAAGAAATATCGGGTGGACCATAAACAATGTTGCGACAAAGTCTAAGTGCCATTGTCATTGGTGACCGGAGCTCTTGAACTTCTTACAATTGTAAAAATTGAATGGAAATTGACAATTAGAGCATTTTGAATATAACCGATAAATAGAAGATACTTTGAAATGAAAAGGGCCCCATTGAACAATTACACATTTTTATTAGAACGTCTTGCATCTAACGGTGCACTGTGTTTGCGTCCATATCTGTGAGGAGTAATCTACGAATATTATTATAAACACAGCTTAGAAAATAATCGTAAACGCTGCTTTATAATCGTATAATCGAAGTTACAAGTGTGAACATACCTTAATATTATATATAGAATGAGCAAATACCGTTTACTAATATCCTCTACACGTTTCAACGATATATTCTGCTCGTTTTGCTTACAAAGAAATAACGAACGCGAATGGTTTGTTGAAATGAACGAAGCCTCGTTACGATATGTCGCTATCAACTGTTACCAAGGCGCCACGGTGGTCCACCCGTGGCCACCAATAAGATAAACGGTCCACTGGGGAAGAATGTTGTCTTACATCGTCAATTTATTATTATTTTGCCATTATATTCTCTGAATAATAAAAATACTCCCGTGGCGTCCTCAGCGAAACGTGCGATTTCGGCGTGGCAGTCAGTGTTAAGGGAGAAAGACGAATTAACAGTCAGCGTATTGTCAGCGTTGTCGAGGAGGATGGTCCGCGTGAAAGAGAGCGTTAGGACCGTGGTGACGAGAGTTGTAAATTAACTATTTAACTGTCTTAGCTATAGCACATTATTGTACTTAGTTCACGTTAAATAACCATCGTCTCCTGTTTAATATTTCTAAATAAATAAAAAAATCCTGCGTATATAAACACCATTTCGCCTTGCGGAGAAAAGAAAAACCCGATACACTCTATATAACGCTTATAAAACGCGTATAAAATGCGTGTATAACGCGTATAAAATGGAGTGCCTGGATATCGCGTGCTGCTTGTTTTTACGTGAATCGTAACGCGGCATCGATTGTTTCGTCTTAAGTGTCTCACCTTCGAGTACATGAGACTGAGAGGCAGGCTCATGGCGATGCTCAGTACCCAGACGAAGCTGATTTTCAGCATGACCCGTCGCCTGGTTTTATTCCGGCCGAATTTCATCGGGTACCGTAGACTCAGGTACCGGTCCACGCTTATGGTGCACAAGTGCATGATGCTCGCCGTACATAATAATACGTCCAGGCAGATCCACACGAGGCAGTAAACTGACGGCAGAGGGAAGTATCCTGTAATAAAAATCAACGTTGCTCTATTAGACGCGCTGATTATGCAACTCTATTAAATTCAAGCGTCAGATCATTTGCACTTTGCAATATTTTCCTTCGCTACTCTCACCCGCGCAAATTTACCGCGCGAACGTTCTTGTCTTTCAATTAGATTGTTTACGAGTAGTTGATTAACCAGAATTATCGTAATCTACACACCGCGATTAAATTATCTTCTCGTCAGGCATTAGAATTTCATTGTAAAATCCAGCATACGATTCTATGTCGCATCAACGAGGAGGGATTTTCGTGTAAGGACGATAAAAGCAACCGAGTTTTGGAAATTTTTGTTAGATCGAGTAGACCTTTTTGAGATGTAAGTAACGTAGATATAGTCGTGAAATAGAAATGTAATCTTTTTATTTTAGTTTTTTTATCGTCTACATACAGTAGACATTTGTCACGGACATCCGAATGCAAAGGTTAAGAAATTTTGCTAAAGTCGGGTAGTTTACGTTGGGATGGAACAAATTTTTTGGAGAGAGAAACACGGAACATTGAAAAGTTGCAGCGTTTAGAGTAGAAACGTGCTTCTTCTCCAGCAGATAAATAGAGTTGACGTTGTTTAGAAAAGTATTATGGATAAATAATCGAATAAAAATTGTTCCAATCCCCGGAGAAATTTGCAACAAGATGGATCAGCTTCGTTCGAAATTGATTGATCAATTAGTTTTCCAGTTATCGTGCGCGCCAGTTTGAAAAGTTATTAAACGTGGCGGTATTCAAAAGTTAATAAACCGCAACAAGTATAAATAAATAATCGAATAAAAATTTGGTTCAATCCCTGGCGAAATTTGCAACAAGGTGGACGAGCTTCGTTCCAAATTGATTGATCGATTAGTTATCCTGTACACCGCAGTTTGGAAAGTTATTAAACGTGACGATGGTATTAAAAAGTTAATAAACCGCAAGAAGAATAAAAAAAAAAATTACATCCGTCCTTGAGGACCATATTTACAGCCGAAAATGACTATGTAGTGGTCGGTCCGAGAAAAGAAGTTCATAAGATCGCCTCGTCGCTCTCCTGAAATTCTCAACACGAATTCACAAACGTTCAAACTTTCTCGCTGTTTTATCGCTAAAATCACATTTCTTCTGAAAGCTTCGCGAGCCGAGCGTTGTCGACGCTGTACGTTCCAACGAAACCGATCTTCCGTAGATCTCAACGAGGATTTTCCCCGCCGGGAGGAACGGCGCAGCCACGGAGAACTCGGCAAAATATTTGACGAGCAATTAGGAAGTTCGAATCCGGCTGCTGTGGGTTTCGGCGCCCGCTGTCCGCAAAAAGCGCAAGCTACGCGCCAGGATTGATCGGAATCTCAGTGCGACGATGGCACGTGTGATTTCTCGTTCCGTGTTCGCGAGAGTTTCCGGCGGATCGGATTTCCGGGATCGCTCGGCGCGCGAGCGTCGCTTCGCCCACTCTCGCTTAGCTTTCCACCCTCGCGTTTCTCCCCGCCCGCGTTTACTCGCTCAACTTCACCCTGATACCCGCCGTTTTTCGCCACGTTTTACCTCCGCGCGGCACGCGAACCGTAAAATAATTTACTGTTAGCGAAATACTTGGTACAGTCTGTAGTTTGCTACAACGAATCTCGATTGTCAGCGTATCTCGTAGCGTAGATCGATTTTCTTCGAAATTTCCGCGATATTCCCAGTATATTATCTGTTGAAGTAACTACTTTAAGAAAAATTCTACATCTTTATTTATGTATATCCGTGACCTGGAGACTGCTACTACTCAGAAATATTCTAAATAAGGAGCGGTGCACATTATTGTATTGAGTACACATTATGTTTTGGGTTGCAAGCTCTAGAAACAAAGGAACTGATAAACAGATTTCTATTTATGTTCCCTGTAGCCTCTAGCCAAAGCTATAAGCTTAACTTTTTTGATAATGTCCTCTTGCTATAAATATATGAACGTGCTCCCTATCGATTCCATTGTCTAGTAACACTAAGAGAGTAAGGATCTGAATTGGCATAAGCTCATACATTATATTATACTTATACCTTTAATTAGTTCAATATACTTTTCTATTACAAATTCATCCACTCGTTGTTCAGTCAGTCAACCCCAACCTTAACATTATCTATACGCGGGTGGAGTTTTATAAAGAGTTCAAGCCTTGCCGAGATGGAGATCTTCATTCTTGAAGTAGAAACTTTAACGCGTAGCGAGCCGCTGTAAAAATGATTTGTCGTTTAATTACGGAGAAACTGTTCTTACAAAGTTGGAAGAATGCTTTCTTGAAAAAAGATTATATTAATGCTTCAGGGCCGTATTTACGTTGCAAAGGGATCTCGTATAATAACTGGCAGCAGTTGGTCTAAAAGAAATTCATAGAAATCACTTGCTTCTATCGTCGTTGCGCGACAGTTGCTTCTTAAATTCTCAACGCGTTTAAACTTTCTCGCTATCTTACGGCTAAAATCATTTTTCTCGTGAAACCTTCGCGAGCCAGGCATTCCCCACGATTTTTTCTTTTTTCTTTCCCCTTTTTTCCCAACAAATTCAGCTCCGACCTCGCCGTTCTCGAACGAAAGTAACGCTAAACGCGTAATATCGGTAGTTTCGGCGTCTAAGACGTATCGCGATGCGAAGTTCCGTCGATTTCTCAATTGTTTGTTGGCGTGCGCGTGTAGCGAGTACAGACAGACAAGAAATTTCCTCCTACGAGAGGAATGCCAGCCATGCGCGAAGGATACGGCTTTCGAGTCTCGGCGTATTTTACTTTTGAGAGACGTTGTCGCGCTACGAATACCTTAAATGGTATTCTTAAGGTATTTCTCCTCGTACAGTCGCTGGCGAAATTATAGCGCGCGGAAGCGCGACGGGCTGCGTGTCAGCACACGCGGCAGAGAAAGAAACATTTTGGAAAACCTGAATGCAGTAGCCCGCCCTTCGCGTAAGCTCGCGCGGCTTGTGTTATATCTGTGCACGGCGCACACTTGCACACGCGTGCTTTACATTCGTCCAGAACTTTATGGAATTGCACATTTTGTATTTCTCTGTCTCAAAAATCATACCGGTCAGATCTGTCCATTTTTTAATACAAAATTTCCAACACAGATTTTTTACATCGTTCACTGGGTCGTTGAAAATCTCGTAAGAAAATTGTCGCTGTAATAAACGAAAATGTCATCTTGTTTCATTCTGTTAAATATGGAAACGTTGAATCTTGTATCATTTTCTAACACGTAGCTAAAATTTGAAGGAATTAATTTGGTTGTCCCGAATAAGTTGGAGGTATGATAATTGGATTCCAGTTGTTTCTTAATTAAAAAGAAGAAAAAAAAAGAAGTCTACGTACACGGTAAATATTTTTCAAATTCATTTCAGTGGGAGGAACCGTTTGCAGGGAAAGCAGTTTCCTTTAATTACATTTTTATTTGTTTTTCACCTTTTTGTACCTACGGTATAGGTATAGCTACTTGTTAAAATCTTGTAATTTTTACACATTTTGAAATATTCATGAAATTCTGCGCTCATTGAGCAGAGAATATTAGTATTTTAATAAATGCTATATTCGTTAACAAAGTATCGTTCATTCCGTTAAGTTCAATACACAACCTCGTATGAAGTTTATTAAAAGCTTTCCATAGCGTACGGACAGTTTCATCAAACGCATGTCAACGCCAATAACACCGGCAGAGACAACAATTTTAGAGAAAATAAATTATATCACTTCATATAGAACTCTCCATAACATTCAGGACTCCTGTGAAGGATTATTATTATGGAACAATCGAATCTCACTCTGATCGAACGTTTCAAATTGTCCTTATCGATCGTCGCAACCCATAATTATCTCTAGTGTTTATTTATTAGCCAACAATTATCTTCAGTGTTTATTTGTTCAAACGCAGGGAATACAGTGGCTTACGAAAGAGTTGGAACATTTACAGAAACCCTCTATGAATAATTGTGCGTGTCATACGGAATTTTTCCATTTTCACACTTTGACTCTTTCAATTCCATTGACAACGCGACGACAGTTAAATTCTTGTTTTAACGATTGAAATTTAAAGAAAAACACCAGAGGAAATTCATTGGCATTGTAACGGGTGGTAGATGGGAAATTTTTGCGCTTCTGTAGGAAATTTGAGAGCGTAAAATTGCATAGAAGTTTGTTAGTATTTTCTATAGAAATTTCTACAGCTTCGGATTGACACGCCCTAAATCTGACCTAATCTAATGTACATTTTCAACATTAAGCGGATTAAATTGAAAGATAATACGTTCTTACTTACTTTCGCGAAGCTTGATTTTCTAGGAAAGATTTAGAAATCTCAGGTTTTCTTAACGAAACACTCTGCATCGAGTTCTCCAGACTCTCCGATTGATTTTTTGTTTCGACTTGAACTAAACTTCCAAAAGCAAGACCGAAGAAGTTGAACAGCAATAATCGAGAAAGTCGGTAAACTCCGTAATTACCGTAAATATATGTACAAGTAGAATGTAGAAATTTCATGGAAATTCGCCGAGGACACCTTGGTAAATGGCGTTTCGTTTTGTTCAGAGGGTTTCATATTCGCGTCGGCGGTCGTTAAAATTAAACGTGGCGATCTTCTCGAGCGAAGACGGCCGCCCGCTTAATGACATCGCGTATAAAAGGAAAACCGTGCGTCGAATTTATCGTTAGCCAGCAATTACAGGCCGAGCTGACAAAGTAAGCCGCGATAATAAAAATAAACGAGCGAACCGCGAATCTAAATAAACGTCGTCGTCCATGGATTTCGCGAACCCGAGATGCAACGCTGTTCTACGAGATGTTTTTCCCGTGGATTTCAAAGGTACTTTCCGCAAGTGCACGCAACGTTGACTAAGATCGCAGAAACGACGAAGCAGTTGACTCAAAGCTGTAAATTTTAATACGTCGGTTCCGGCTTTTTGATGTTAACTATACGCGACTGAAACGTGTTATAAAAAGAACAGATCTCGCGGGGGAATTTTTTAACATTTTCCAGAGGTGTGAAAATGACGAGAGAAATTGTTTATATACGTAGATACGCGTAGTATTTTATTGGACGATGAAACGTAATTACAGAAAAATGTGGAAGTTAATATGAATAATAATTGAAGCCGATGGATATGAAATCGATTGCAGTTTTCATTGTATGATGCGCTTCCTTCAAAGAGAATAAAACGTTCAAATAATTCCTGTAGAATATTTTGTTCCTCTATTACTCGCATTAACGTTAACGATTAGCGACTATTATTTGCAAATTGTATAATACAAAACCCTTTGTAATGTAAAACACGTTACGAAGCATCGAATAAGACGCTCTGTTAATTAATTTCGTTATGTCTTTCTATCAGGACGAGGTTGTACTTTGAACATATTTCGCGTTAGACACGCAAAGATATATTTTTTCCATATTATCGCTTAACCTCGTCGATTACATAAAAATACGTTCCTTTCACATAAAATTCTTCTATTTCGACTCGTAGTTGTTCTTTATGAAAATTGATATAATGGAAAAAGGTACTCGATATCAATAAAAAGGAGGACGTATTTTTACATGAAGTGTTAAACGGTAAAAATGTTTACAGTGTGAAATATTTAAAAAATCCCTATATATATATACACATATTTAGCATTTAATATTTTTCACAAGATGCTTTACAAGATTTCTTCTCAGTCGCCATTTATTCGAAAAAATTGTATCAACACAGACAGTGCATCTCGTAACACGCGAACAATATTTTTCCTGCAATGAACACGTGTTGAAAATCGATGACTGTAAAACGTCAAGCAACGATCCACTAATTTAGAGATGTGTACATTAGACACTTCCTTAAGGGAAGTAATATGAGTCAGTTGTTCCATCCTCCACGCTAACATAATATACTTGAGCATACAGCGACACAGGTATGATCATAAATCAGCTTTCAAAGCGCGTCGAGTCTACCCTCTTCTCGAATATATCCACGTTCAGCAACGATAAAGCTGGCACGATGTCACGAACAATCACAGGAACATATCCTATCGGTGCTGCCGAAACTAGCAATAACGTCAAACACACTTCTCTGAAAATTGATATAAAACTCGAAGAACTTGCACACCGAAACAGAGTTTAAACCCAACGAGAGCGTAAAACCAAGCTAGAGCGAGTAAATTGAGAATGTAAATTCATCTAAATGTACAACCATCCACGAAAGTGTTTTTACACGCTGTGAAAAAAAATCATGTTTATTTGCCGTACTCAGAGAAAATCGCGAGATTAAGTTAAAAGCTTGCGTGGATTTTGAACAAAATTTTAATGAATTCGTTCTCCTATAACAACTCTAAACTTCGTTACGCTTTGTCAATAAAATTACGGATATTTTTCATCCATCGGACAAGTACAAGACGATCCGTACAACGCGTAGTAGCTTGAAATTGCAGTATACGTGTTTCTCTTTCGTCGGTACAATTGTAGCTATTTTTAGGATGTTTTCCTTTTCTTTTTTTTTTTATTTGGTTTTAAAGAAACGTTACCTGGCATATAGCACGTGATAGAGACTTTTCAACGTTTCTAGAGAAGTAGCGCAGGAACATCGCGATAAGTTTGCGTTACTCGAGTCTATAATTTCCGAGAGCAATCGCCTTGAAAGACGTAATACCGTCACTCACGCTATTACGGTGACGTATAACGTGCCAATTTTATGTTCATAGGCGTTTTCATGTCATGATAAAACAAATATACAGAAAGTAGATTAAACTCGTGGCCAGATGTACTTTTATACATTTTTATCGGATGCCGGGCTTAATTTCAAAGATATTCTTGACTGGTTGTCGATAATGCAACGTAGCACGGTTTATAGTAGTCAATACGCAATAAATTGTATGGAAATATTAGCAGGTGTTATTAACTTTAGAATATGAGACAGAATAATTGTTGGGAAATAATTTATCGCGCGAGAGTTCGCTATTCCGTGTAAATAACGTCGATAAAACTTTTTATATAAATAAATATTATTTAGCTGTGACTATGGAAATACCGTTATATCGTGACAAATATGTTTTCAAACTGTACAATGCATTTTTATGGGTGGTTATCGTTCCTCATCTGTGGCCGTTTTACCGCGCGTGTAGTCTCGATACGTTTTTTCGAACTTTTCATACGATTAGCCGTCAAAGTGAGAAATATTATAACGACGTTTAATCGTTAAATAAAAATTGGTCGATGTCATGAAGGATTAACCTATCGACATGGACAAAGAAATGGAAACATTAAAAATTTCCATAGAATTTTAACGACACGATAAAAAGAGAAAACAGCGGTTCGAACGGAATATCGCGAGATCCACGAAGCTGCGTTAAAAACACAGAAATCGAATGCATTATTTCAGGCGAAAAATTGTAATATCGCATTCGCGCCTCGAATGTGCCGCGCGTCTGAACCCAAGCGAAATTTAATTTCTCGTTTCCGCGCATCTGCTTCGGCGGAATCGTTTAAATTCGTTTAATGCGCCGCAAGGAGTTTCATTTTACTTGTCACGTCTATCTTTTCGCGGCACCGCGAGTCGAACGAAAGAGGCGTCGGCGAAATTTAAATCGAAAAAGAACCGTCGCCGCTACCTCGGGTCAGTTATTCGTCGCGATTTTCCGATCGTGGAAAAACTTTTCCAGAACCGAATTCGACTAGTTTCTCGGCCAACTTCCGCCTGCAATCGAACGATTCCTGATTCCGTAGCTTCTTCCCATCCTACGTCGCTTCTCCTTCAGTTTATTCGAGTTTCGTTTGAACTTTTTTAGTTACCAGTTACCAGTTCTTTTGCCGTTTTAAGAAACGCGTTCTTCGTCGACACGACACCCAGCTTTCGCAATACACGTTCAATGTGTATGTATGTAAATTCTATAGAATTCAAATTACCCGCCAACCGACGTATTTACTTTTGCTTTTACCGGCAGCTATTTTACTGAATAGATTAGATCACGAGAAAAGAACGGTAATTTAGGACTTGGAAAATCGATTCTCGATTTTCCAAGTAAAATTCTTAGTAGATTTGTTATTAATTGTTATTGTATATAATTTAAGTTATTCCCAGAATAAAGTCGATTTTCCAGAATCGATCGTCTCATTTACCCCGAGGATTAACGTTATTACATGGTATGAAAAGGAACTTGTGTCGATGCAGGAATCAGGATAGCGAGTATAATTTCGTAGGCGATAAATTTCCTTCCGAAATGAATCCTCGAGAAGGCTGCTAATTTATTAGGAGCGAAGCCTTCGAGAAGGTTCGAGCAAAGCTGTTTTTTCTTTTTCCTCTTTCTATGTCGCATCAACTGCGAGATTTATAGCGACAGCTTAAGATTAACTATGTCGGTGTTACATTAATCCGTCGATTAATTTGGACTCTTTCACGAAGTCAAGTGAGTCGTGACTCTTCTCATTTTCCAAATTGTCCTTAAGCGAAGGTTTCGATCTAAATTTATCACGAAGACGTTGTACTTGGAGCAGCGCAAGAGCAGACGATCCGCTGCAGTTGCGAAAGAGTCCTCGTCGCATCGAGGAACTGTGCCCTTCGACGGAATATGGGAACGCGAAATTTTTGCAATGTCAAATTCTAATCCGCGAAAATCTGTGCCCCGCGGAACGTCGATCAATGAAAATATCAAATTACTATCACGACCAGCTGAATTCGTACGTTAGCAGCTATCGTTTCGGATTCGTTTGAAAAATGTAGCCTCTTTGCAATTTCAACGGCCATTTATTCCGTAATTCGCGGATCCGACTATTCCGAAATCCCGAAGTGTCCCTCTACGAGCTTCAGAGTGCGCATTTAACCTGCAATTTTAGAATCTAGTTACCCCAAAGCTCTGGAGCACGAAATTATTCAGCAATTTAAGAAGCTGGTTACGCGGACGTTTCCGGCTCGCGGTTATCGTGGCGACCGTGACAAAATTATTAAAAAAAAAAAGAAAAAAAGAAAGAACGAAGAAAATAATCACGTTCCTCCTCGTTTTCTCTCTTCGTCCGCGGATAAGCAGAGAGTTATGAGGTCCTCATGCGTGGTTGAACGATAATGTGGTCGGCCTTGCTGGAGTTATTAAACATTTTTTCCATTAGGAATTTTTGTAATAATATTTCCGGAGGAGAGGAGCGTACACGTGGCCAGTACAAAATTGCTTCAAAATGAAAGTATTAACGAGTGAAACATCCATTTCGAACTGTTCTTGTTATACTACTGGCACTCGTTAAAATCATCGTAGATAGCTAATAGTAGGAAATCAATAAATTACGAATACATGTAGTATCGAAAAAAGGGGGTATGCGCCTGTTCTATTATACAGGGTGGTTGGTAACAACTGATGGTACAAGCGGAAAGGGGGTGATTCTACGCGAAAAAAGAAGTCGAAAATGTAGAATAAAAATTGTTCGTTCGAGGCTTTGTTTTCGAGAAAATCGACTTTGAATTTTCGCTCGGTACGCCTGCACTTTGTCGCGTCTCGTTATAACGGATTTCACTGTAGAAAAACGAAAAAAAAAAAGAAAATTTTAAAAAAAATTTGTATTCTATATTTTCGACCTCTTTTTTCGCGTAGAATCATCCCCTTTCCGCTTGTACCACCAGTTACCAACCATCCTGTATATGTAGTATCGAAAAGGGCGGTATACGCTTGGTCTATTATGTATTTAAGGTATAAACTGAGAATCGTAAGAGTGCTGGGGAAGAGAGAAAGAGAGAGAGAGTGTGTGTAAGTAAGAGCGTATGCCTTGGGGACGTCAAAGCTAAATGAGTAAAGGAGTGGGAGAAGGACGCGAGGGTTGAGGGTCAGCAATTTTTGACCTGAGAAGACAGAAGTTGGAAGCCCAGTGTTTTAGGGTAACACGTACGAAGATATTGTAGTCAATTTTTGTTTTGGGTATTGTTTGTACGAATACAACTAAACTTAACTTCAAATAAACCATCCTTTCTTGTCCTTGCTCCAGATCATATTTTGATACTACATACATACAAATTATTGTTCTAACTCTGGTAGTACTACAAGTTACAGTAGCAGAAAGATAGTTGATAAATTGCCATGCGAGAGAGCCATGAATTACGAAAAGGAAGATGTAAAGCGAAGGATGGTTATTTTAACGAGTTTAATATAGTTCAAATGTTACCTGAAATATCGTTCGACAGATGGGTATATTTATGTTGCAACCAAAACAGGTAAACATTTGGATTGCTCACGTGTGATAATTTCTCGTCATGTTTCAATTTTCCGAATAGAGTTATGCGGGTTTCGCGGTTTCGTGTTTCAGTGGATAATTAGCGAAGCAAATTGAAACGTGTACGTTGATTGAAAAACACGGGAATTTTGTGAAACTTTCGTACGCGTTGTGCATCCATGTAAATCTATTAAAACTGTAACTCTAAACGGAAGCTTACCGCATCAAATTGATCCCAGCGCAAGGTTTATACGGTTACAGTTTCCCTTCTAAACTTAACTTATTCGATAATATTTCCATACAACAAACACTCGCTAAAATATCGTGTAAACTTACATAGCAAGCTTCACATGTAAGTGATATTCTTCGGGGCAGAAAGTGTCACTTTTAGGCGACATTTAAGCTAAACAATTACCCGTCAGATATAATTACAGGCATAAGATTATAAAATTAATAGGAGAATTAAAATGTTTCGTCATATTTTTTAAAGAAAACCCTAGTATATTCTAGTTATATTATTTATCAGTCTATCTCCTAAAATAATTCTGAATAATAAGTAGCTAGAAAATATTAAAAAGTAACTTAAAACAACGACTCAAGGATAAGGATATTCAACCATTAAAGATACATATATATATAAGAATAAACTATCATTACGTAGACTGTGTAATTATTCTTAACGATGCAATCCACATTTTCATCAAACGGACCGCGATTCCACGTGATTTAAAGTCGACGCACACGAGCGACAGGTGTCAGTTTTGTAACCGCGTTTTTAGCGATATATAAATTTATACGAACACAGGTTCACACGTGACGTAATTTCTGATGGCAATTTGTCTTGTTTGTGCCTAAAAAAAAAAAAAAAAAAAAAAGTGGACGTGGTTACTACGATAGACGCATGCAACTGGTGCCTACACGGTTGAAAGAATCTACGCTATAAATTATGGCCTCGTGGCAATTTACTCTTTTTCTGTAAGTGTCTTAATATGCACAGAGGTGTATTTAAAATTCCCTGTCCACGATCGAATCGATATTTATGAAAGCCCGTCAATCTGCGCCACCGTTTGCAACAATAAATCCCGAATATGTACCATCTGAAGCTGCAGGATCCATCTTTCCGGCCCATTGTGTCCGGCCCATGATCGATCGGACGTGCATTCGTTTTCGTCGTAACTCGTTTCATAATAAAAATCAAAAAGAAAGAAAGAAAGATACGAAAGAAACAAAAATGGGGAGCAGAAAAATGAAAAATATCGAGAAAAACGAGAAACGGAAACAGAAAGACAGGAGGCAGCATCATTTCCGACCGGGACGATAAATTATGCTTCGGCGTATCCTTCCGGCCGTGGAAAATTTATATCCGTGGCTTGTAGAGGATTTCGTATGGCGAACGCGCAGCACGAAAATAGTACGCCAATGAAAGATATCGATTACGTCTGTGCAATTAAGAGCAGGTTCAACGATCTGCCCGTGTGTCACAAACGCCTCCCTCTTTCGATCCTCGAGTTCTCTGGTTTTTACGCAAACAATAGGATATCGTCAGGAATCCCGTTTTCCTTCCTCGCCAACCCCTTCCGCAGCAAAACACAATGCCACGACCTCGACGTGGTTATCAGACGAAAGTCCAGATAATGTCGTTTAGGATGGCTGACCATGCCAAGTTTACGATGTGGAGTTCGCTAGTTTTCAGAGTCCGAGTATTTCAATTTGTTTGGCCCCGTTGTTAACGCGTCAGCCGTACAATTTTATACGTGAAATTCATGTAGTGTCGTTTAACGCGGCGTGATGCATCGCTTTTCATACCGACATCGGCCAAATGCGACATGTCGATTTTGGTAAAACTTCGTAAATTCACAATTCTTTTTGTTCATCTGCAATATACAAGCTATTCGTTGAATTTGCAACTGGTCCGATCGGCTCATTTAACGAATACGATCTTGGCGATAATTCGGCGTGCGAGAAGGTGCCAGAGTTCAGTGACAATTCTCGTTAGATTTAGGTTTTATTCTGTGCAAAGTTCCGAAGGTTTACAAGCTTTTAGTTCTCTTCAGCCGTCTTATCTCTGTTAGATCGTCGATGAGAGAGCTTGCCGGCCGATATGGATGATTTTGTAGTCTGTGTTTATGCTCCGTCGCGTGTTCTCTCGCATATTGGCGCACCCATTCCATGCTAAGCTCTTCGTTCCTCGAATACCAAGAGGACTGCTGCTATCTTCCTAAGAGCTTTGCCTTGCAGTCGTTGAATACATCAGCTTTTGATTTTTGAGCACAACTTGGTAATCGAATTTCACAGATCCAGATCAGGACGAGCACCTCTTTGTACGTTCAGGAGTTCGTCGTCGTCTATCGAGAGCTGCCAGTTTTGTCCACCCCGTTTTATTTCATTTACTTTTCCAGTCGTTGTCTCTTAGCTCGTAGCTAAGTAGGTTCATAGCAGGTTCAGCCACGTAGGTTCATAGCGTCCTAAAAATATTCAACGCGTCCTTTGTTTCGTACATTAGAAAAAGGGAAGAATCCCCTCGTAGGAAACGTTGGAATTTCGTTCGTTACCGTCCGATTTGATAAGACGGTCCAACAAGGATAAGACGAATCTAGGGATTGCAGGATCGAAATCGGGCAAAGCTTTAATGCCAGTCCACTTTAACGAAGCGTCAGACGAAGAGGTAGTGCTCGGTGGTCCTAGAGTTCGTGAGTGTTCTGAACTATGATGAAGAGCAAGAAAGTTTCCGGCACGCTGTCACAGTGAGCAAAGGAGCGTTCGCCGACGACCCTGACTTTGCTCCCTCTCTCTGTCACACTGTCTGTGTCTTTGGTTAGTCCTGTGGACCGTAGATGGTTGCATATTGCAACAGGCGGAGCAGCGTGGCGCGGCTGCATTATTAAGAAGTTGGTGTAACGCGACGGAGACATCGTTGCCGCAGCTGTGGTCGCCGGGAAGTTGCGCCCTCCTCCCAAGGAAATCTAATAACCGAGCACAAGTAAATTAACCGAGCTAACTTTTAACCAGTCGAATAATCTCGTTCTTAGCGAATTCGTTTCGCTTTGCCGCGTCTTCGCGAGCGCTCTCTGCGAGGTGAATTCGACGCTCGTGCAATTGATTTAAACAGCCTGAAGGATATAAACGATGCTTTGTTTTCAAGCAAACTGAGTTGAAGATCGTAGGCGTGGAGTGGGACGAGCAGGTTTTCTTAGAATGACTTAGCGTGGTTGTGATTGTTGGAACTTTTGATTGGGATTACCGAGATCGAAGGAGGAATGTTTCTCTTCGGTCGTCCACAACATACCCTTCGTGTTGCAATCATCCTGAAAACTGACCTGAATTTTAATCGGTCGCCTTCCGTCGCTAGAAAATTCGAAAGAACCTGTTTTTACAGTCAGTAGCTAATGGAGGAAAATATTTTCTCGAAACTCGGAAAGCGTTTCTAAATTATTTTCATATTTTTACGTAATAGCTGGAGGAGACCGGGAGATACTGGGAAGGGAGGACGAGAAGCAAAGGCGAAAGACTTGTAGCGAGATACGGATATGGAAATTATTCTAAATCGAAAGAATATTGGAGGGAGAATGAGGAAAAGAAGCGTAGACTCTGTGGGATGAAGGGGGAGGAGACGAGACGCGCGCTGGAGGAGTGTGAGAGGACAAGAACGGAAGAAGACGCGAAGATGATATTAGGATCAATTGGTTGGAGAATAGAAATACCGGGGAGAACAGAGAGGATGAGACGATAGCTAAGGCAGGCAGGAAGGAAGAAGAGGGGAGAACAAAAGGGTTAGGAGCAATAGTAAGAAACAGAAATAAAAGAGGGACAGGAAACAATATTGAACACCGGAAAGGAGACGAATAGGAGGAAGAACGGTATAACAGAGGGAGAGAACAAAGGGAGGATTTTGGGTAAACGATAGGTGTTGTTATATGCAAATGTTGAAACTTTAGAAAGGCTATAGGCGGAGTGTGGGAGGTAACCGTAGAAAATAAGAGGAAAATGTAAAGCCGGAAATAAGCCAAGCCGATAGACAAGTGGGCTATGCATAATAAATAAATGAATTACACGAACATATACATAATAGAAAGAAAATATCATGGAAAGTAACTATAACGTTGAATTTTACGTTGAACCTCGATTTCGCAGATTCGGTGCACCTTAAAGGAAGAGAAAAATGCAATTAACCGTCGCTTTAAATCTCTCTTACATCTCGTTGCTACTTTAAAAGATCCAAATTAAACTCGAATCTTCTGTACGTGACTGGCGTTAGACTGCACATTATGGAAGTGGAAGGAATTTTCATATATCTCTCTCTCATCGTTTCTATTTCATTTCAATTCTGCGCCGTTTTATCGAAGGATATTATAGCATTTTTTTTTTCGATTGTTTGTTCGATTATTAAAACGACCGAGAAGGTGGCTCGACCCGAATAGAAAAATTCGCTCGCTCGGAAAAACCAAAGAACGTAGGACGAAGTATGGAATTTTCTCAAGCTTAGTGCCGCGACACGTCGTTTGTACGTCGTAAAATATTTCTCAAATCCTACGACGAAAGAACACACACTTACGCACAGACACGGAGCCCAGTTAATGCACGAAGGAACGAGGAATTAGCTGTAGAGCTTCACGTGTCGAACGAAATTGCCATGGCTCGTGGAGGCTTGCATATTCATGGGCCTGGATTATCATCGTTTACACACGATACTGCATCGCGCATTATTAATGTACTCTCCTTTGTCTAGTGATTTTCCCGTGTTCTAAATTCCTTCCACACCTCAGACAGATCCCACTCTGTTGCTTCGTTTCTTCATGAACCAAACGTCATTTACTTCTTTATCAAATATAGCGAACAGACCAACTTGAATTTCTACAAATTTGAATCAAATCCAATATCCAGGCTTCGTTTCATAAGACTCGAACACTATTCCGTTGGTGGTTCGTGGTTCTATTCCAGTGGTTCGTCCATTGTGCTTGCCAAATATTCGATCTTCGCAAGCTGCTTTCGAACCAGTTTTCGGAACCAGTACTCACCGGTTTCGAAAATCTACTTACAATTAGTTGGACAATTTAGCTAATCGAATCTGATACACAAGCGACCGTATTATACTGGAGGAAACACACCAAAATGAATCACCGTAGAGTCTCGATTATCCGAGATGATACGAAGATGGACCTGCCTCGGATAAAGAACTGCGAGTGTTCGTAAATCGCGTAACAAAGTCACAGAGGAGATTTTGACAATGTAACGTATTGTTCGTGCATTCAATTATCTGATCGATTATCTGCGAGAGTTTGATTAACCGATTTCACGATAACCGGTTATTTACGTTTTGTCCGAAACTTTTGTTCGAAAATTTCGACAAAAGCGAAGTTACGGTAAAGTTCAAAGCGTCGCGGACGCTATGAAAACTTGGATTAAACGGTACTCGGATAACCGAGACTCCGCTTTGATTCCATCCATCCACGTCAATTTATATTTCCAATATTTAAAATCCTGAATTTTCTATTTCATTCTACCTCTGAAAGATTAAAAGCGTATAATTCAGAAGAACACAATTTGGTGGCGGAATCTATCCAGCTTTCGTTTGACACACAGCGCTCTCGTACAAAGTGACATTTAAACGTCGATTCGTGCCACGTGCGCCGTTCGAATCGAACGTAACAACATTTTCCCGGGCTCGCTTCACTCGTCTCGATGCTCGCTGCGGTTTAGAATAGAACGGAGAAACGAGCAACAAGCCGAACGCGTTTCATCCGGACAAAGCGACCGGTGGTTTTTAACATCGGCCAGTCGTCCATTCGACCATCTATTTCTGGATTTGCCAGGACAAATGTCTCCTGGGTCAATAACCGAGCGCAATCGTAGGTATTCAGGACTGCGGCGACATTCTGGTTGCCTCTCAGGTATGCCAATCGATACGTCCAACTGTATTTTTCCCAGTGTATCGATATTTTCGGCCGACCAAGTTGCTTTATTTTCGCGAAACGAAACGAGCCCCAACGAATTGGAGAAAGGATTGCGCGGGATTATTTTTTACGAGTATTAGATCCGTACGAGGGGCGTGATTACTTTGTTTTTGATTGTTTTTTTTCGTTCTTGCTTCGGTAAATTTGTCGGTGAGCCGATTAGAAATATTTCACAGAGGAACAGTTAGCAGCGTTGGTTAATCCCTTAGCGAATTCGCTGGAAGTTGATATCCCTAGAAGATTGTTTTCTTGTTCCGTGAATTCTTTATCGTGTTTGCATTGTGAATTTGAAATATAGAATATATTATATTGAAATATAATATTTGAAATATACAGATCATTTGTAGGATTTACTTACTTGTAATATTAAAATGATGTGTGTTATAACAGAATATGGTGACTAGATGTTAGGTTTAAACGTGTAAACGTTTGACTTATTTGATTTATGGCGATTAAACACGCGTGATGTATATTACATTAAATATCATGTCGTTGTTAATTGTATGAAATGAAATAGCTATATTGTAATTATATGGAATTATTTCATACTTTTTGATGTTTAGTATCACCTCTCTATTTGCTTTTTAAATCAAGCGCACGAGGAGGTGGAGGCACCGATATATGCAGAAAGCTTTTTGAATGTTTTTGATGAAATTAAATATAAATTAAATATTCGTACGGCCGTTAATTAAAACGTTTCGACAAAATTTTTACTTTGATACGAAACTTTGGACAAAAAAAAAAAATTACTAATTATTTCGTATTACTTTTGACGCGTTCAACGTGCGTTTTAATATTTGACAAATTTGTAACATGCGAAAACAGTTGGCAGTGAACGAACGACACAATAATATAATCATATTATAATTTACAGACTACGTAGAACTACAATAATTAATTTAAGGCAAAGTACATAAACCAGGCATGCAGCGAAATTAAAAAAGTTGTTTCTCCTTTCAACTTATTTCCTTTCGCCTAACGTAAACGTCGCACGTTTCGAAGAAATCTTAAAGTTCGTACGACGAATTAAATTCCTACCACGGAATAAATGGATAAATTAAAACGGGTGAACCTGTTTCCAGCGTCAAGAGGTTTCCATTAAAAACTCAATCTCCGATAGAACGATGATGGTGGCTCGTTGTTTAATAACGCGACGCAATTACCGGCCGATGTCAAGAAAATATTCCGTGATCGCTTTAATCTCGAGTGAATCCGCTGAAAACTTATGGCAAATCATTGGTCGCCAGTCACGAACTCGAACCCGTGGTATTTCGCACTGGGAACGAGAACGGAAACGAAACGTCGTTCCAAGAAACTCGTTGCTTGTGAAATAGTTGTACGATGTCAGTCTCGTAGGAGGACGTTTCCCAGTCTTTCGTGTTATATAGCACGAACCAATGTCGGTCTTCTTTAAGCATTAAAAATCTCATTAATACACCGACCATATCACGGATCAACGGAACCAAACTGAAGCAGACTGGAAGAAATCGGCTATTTGTTTTCGCCAATAAAACGTCACAACGAGTATCATCCCTCGAGAGTATTTCTGTAGATTTATGCGCCATTAAACTTCCCATAAACGAGCGTAAATTCGTAGTCTAATTATCATATGTTCGAAGATAATTCTTTCTGCCTTTTCTCTTTTTTCTCTCTCTTCCCTTTTTTCCTTCTTTTTTTTTTAAATTATCAGAGCAAGATTACAACGCGACGTAAAAACACCCCTTGATTTTTCGAATCTGATCGCGTGCACCGAGCGTTTCCGGTGCGTCACAAGTGTAACGATTCATTTCCCAGAAATTGCGCGACGCTGTTACCTTTTTCACGACGAAACTCGTGCGATACGGTCGTATTTACGTGTAATTGCTGTACATCGAGAATGCATGACCTATGCAAAGCTGAGTTTGTCGGAACCAATCGAATTTAATCACAGATCCAGTACGGCCGTACGGTCGTAATCGAACACGTAGCCGACGGACTTAAGTTCGTGACCCTCTCTCCCCCTCGCCCGTCCCGCTGCACCTTCTGAAAACGCGTTTCACGACCAAACCAGCGCTCTTAAAACGGTGCCGTTTTCTTATCTGCGTCACGAAAGCCCTTCCGTGGCTTGGTTCGCTTAGTAATAGGGTTTTAGTGTCTGGCAGCGAATCGCATGGCGAGAAATGTTTCTTCGCAGAGGTGAAACTTATCGCGAAGTAGTACAACTAGAAGCTGCGGAAGCTGCGGTTCGGATAATAATAAAATTCCCAGTTAACAGGTCCGCTTCTTTCGCGTGATGGCGAGATCACTTTTGCTTCTTAATAATTACGTAATAATTACACACAACAGCAGGTATTTGTAACAAGAAATCTTCATACAGCGTGTCTTTTACTGTATCTGGCTATCGCGTTAGGATCTGGAAACGTTCGATAGTCTTCGCCTTTTCTTCTTGTTTCTTTTTCTTGTTTAAACTCTACTTTTTTTAGTGCGTTACGAATACGAAGCATTTTGAAATTTTATCAGCTCTGCCGCGAGACTCGATCATCGTGCAAAGTTTGAAACAAATGCAGAGAAGTATAGGTATGGAAATTACAACGTAATCGGTGCACTAAATTTCTATAAATAATGCCAGAGTCGCTTGACAATGTTCCATCGTAATCAGCATACTCCGATTACAAGCGAAACGTCGCGCTAACGTAACGTCGGCCTTCGATCGATTAAGGGCCGCTCGCGTTAATACCACCGGACACGACTTTGTTGATAATCTGCAAAAGTCAGTAAATTTTTATAACAAATGGAAGCTGTAATCTGTTGTGTTGCAAAGGTGTATATAGTAGTATCGCTGGCTACAACGTAACTTTCGCCACACCCAGCATTGATAAATCGCCATCGTGTGTATCGTGTCGGTGGTACAATCGTGACACACGCGATAAGCGTCATTCGAATGTTATTCGTCAACCACTGGCTACGCCCCTGTCGTTCACCATCAGAACTGACATTTCTGCTATAATTATTGCGACCGCTACGTATATACAGTCTATCGTACAATTAAATATTACTAGGAAGAAATTGTTTACGCATTTTCAAGCTGCAACGGACGGTAGACGTAGTTTCGTTAGAATTAGCAACACGATGCTTAAATCGTCGCTTTTGTGCGAGAAACGACGTTAACACGAGCAACTGTACGTTTTCAACAACATGCAGAGAGGCTATTACGAGAAGAATTACCGATTTCGATGAAATTTACTTAATAGCATATTGCGTGTAACGTGATATATGACGGTGTATTCTATCGGCAAACGCAAGCTCTGTGCCCGAATCGATTTCACCAATAAATACAATCGATAAAAGCAAACTTCTATCTGTAAAAAGCAAACAAACGGCTGCGATAGCGTGTTACGTCAACGCTCGACACTTTTAATATTCTATGTATTATTTTCACTCTGCTTTTACGAGGTTTTCGCTGCTGTATCTCGCGAAACGATTGTCACGGACTTTTGGATAATGCGACCGTTTATTTACGTTTCTTTGTGATTTGCGTTAATTGAAAGCCGCAGGCGGTGAACGTCCAATTCAATTTGTCGCTTTGAAATTTCAATGAAAACGACAGAGACGAATATCGCGACAAGGAATTGCGCGCCGATCAAATCGCTGACACCCGAGCCTCGATTTTATCCCTGTGGATTTACTCTTTTGTTTCAACTTTGTGGGAACAAGCGGTCTACCGGTTCTGCATTCATTCGACAAGTTTGCTTTCCGTGCGAAATTTAACGGCACACGACGAACCGAGCAAGAGATCGACTGTTCCGGCTACATTTCACCATCGTTCACGTTCATAATAGGCACACGACCGTATTTCTCAGACTATTAGGCTGATGAATGTCAAATGTTGTTCCTCCGACGATGCAATTTAACCTGCTAATAACAACTGTTAAATCTTGTTGTATCGTTAATTATCAACCGTCGAAGATATTTGTCGAAGAAATCGCATACGGTATGTTCTGTTTAAGTGGAAACGCTCAGTTACAGTGGAACCTCGATTATCCCAATTAATTGTATTCAGAACAATCGGATAATGGAACGACTCGCGTTGTAACTATATTCTGCACGAAAAATTATCATTCCTTACACGTTACGCGTATTACATACATACGTTTTAATCGTCTTCGTTCTTCAATCGTTTCTGCTAAATTGCATATCTTTTTTAAAGTTAATATTGCCACTGTATGTCTGTATACGTCACTATCCTTTTCAATACCAACGGTGACAGAAGAAATCGACAGGTACGCATAAAGGCAAAACATCGAAACCAGCTGGCTGCTGAAGCGAACAAAACTCTCATAGAAAAAAGACTAAAAAGGACAAACCCCACTGACCTCAATAAGGAAATAAAATAGTGAAATTCGAAAATGGTATCCCACTGGGGGTAGCCATCAACGTGTTATTTAGCGATTAAGTTAAAAAAATTTACCAAATGTCCAGCTGGACAAATTGTAAAGTACAAATTAAATAATAAAAAAAAATTCTACAAAGAGGACTAAAAAGAAAACACCCCACTGACCTCGCTAAAAAATAAAATAGTCAAACTGGAAGATGGTACCCCGCTGGGGGTAGCCATCCACGTGTTATTTAGCAATTAAGCTAGAAAAATTTTCCAAATGTCCAGCTGGACAAATTGTAAAGTACAAATTAAATAATAATAAAAGAACTATCCTTTTCTATCTCGTTTATTCGTATATATTTATATAACATAAATTTATAATTAACATAAAAGCATCAATAACTAATACGTAAATAATCGTACTTCATTGTACCTCGATATATTACATTTCATACAATATTACAAAACTGTTACCAAACTGGAACGACGTTACGAACACAGTTACCAACACTGACGCGTTAGAGTTCCATCGATGATTCCTAATTACAACTACGGTTGTGAGCTCATTATTTTATTAAGCCGCGTAACGAGCCGTCAACGGCTGTGCATTGTTAACGAGCACGTCGCGTTTCCGTTGAATCGCGCTGGCATGTCGTGGGTGCGACGATTTCACCGCCATTTTACCGGAAGCCGCGGAATCGTGTGTCCAAGCCAGGCCACAGAATCGTGAATCGACCTTGTTTTGAAAAGTTTGCCGTATCTCGAATAATTGAATATCACGAACAATCGGTTTCATTTCTTTAAATATCGATCGGATTATCGTATGCGTTTTAATGAAACAAGTATACCTACCTAGGTATTAGTTGCATTCTTCCGTTTTACGAGACGCTGTGCACGCACATACTCCCACACACTCATACTCATATACGTGTGTCACTACTACGCGGCAAATCTAGCGTAGCACACAAAATTACACATGTCTCAATAGTATCAATGAATTATTTCTGATGGTTCGTTTCTGTTATGCGTTCGCGCAAGTATAAATTATTCGAAAGAATTCTATTTTGCGAGAATATAACGACGCGCGATAATTATGAATAAAGTAATACCTGTAATATAATTTATCATAATGCGATTACTTGTACGTGCGCATCACACG
Source organism: Bombus cullumanus (assembly GCA_014737535.1). Classification (NCBI taxonomy): domain Eukaryota; kingdom Metazoa; phylum Arthropoda; class Insecta; order Hymenoptera; family Apidae; genus Bombus; species Bombus cullumanus. The sequence continues at coordinate 2,954,765 of JACXIX010000044.1, read as the reverse complement.
TGTGTCATTTACAAATTGATTGAAACGAAAATTATGTAGCAGGTACAGGTAGTAGGAAAATGAGCGTGCGTATGTATAGTTGCGAGCAACTTTGAGTGAAATCAAGATAAAGAAATACTACGATTCCCTCGGTACGTATAATTTCCGCACAAACTTAAAACAGACATTTTTTACAACTCGTAATAGAAAGACACGATATACAGAACGTACGGCTAACATAAATCATCAGTTCTATTAGCCACGAACACGTTAATTGCCATATAGCGTTTCTTCGAAAATGTCTGACATTAAAACGTACACTCTTTTTTTAAATCGTTACACCATCTACCTCGTACGAATACGAATGTTAACGTACGTTGATGCCGCAAGACATTAAACTTGCGTTTCGATTTTATATCATCACGCGAGCTTCTGGAAAGTGTTGCGTCATTTGACCAATACATAACCAGATAGAATCTGGATTCCCTTTCGTAATTAGAATACGCGTGGGTATCCAGATAATTTAATTTCTGTTATTTAACCTGCTAAGATTACCGAGAAACCAACCTACCAAAGCTACCTATTTGCAAAGTTTCTAAGTAGAGTAGATGAGTTAGAAATGATTTCTACGTTAACCGTAGATATTTTACGTATCGCTATTAAATTAATTCGTTTGTTAATATAATTCCAAGGATTAATTAAATTGAACACGTACAACTGTACGATAATTGAGTTCGATGATAGTCCAGAGCCTAGGGAATGTCTATGAATTACGTCGATATTTTATCGCCGATTAATATTTCATCAGGGTATAACAGCAATTATTGCTGTTTATTACAACAGGCGAAATATCGTGCGAGCAATGTTCCATCCATGAAACGAGATGTGTTCGCGTTGTTTCATAAAATGTATCGTGACTTTGTTTGGTAGCGGCGAGTAAATAGACGGGAATTTTCCATAAGACGACGAAGTTAGTTGAAAAATAAACCAGCGAATTCTCTGCTTCGGTTTTCCAAACGCTATAAATTAAGATCCGAAACGAGGAAATTAACGATATCGCGTTATTAGCGTCGTTATCTTCGAGCATTATCACCGTCAATGCATTATCATCGTTAACCATTACCGTCAAGAGACATTATCATCAAACATTCGTATCACTACACTTACATTCAATATCGAAATTACCTTCGGCATCAACGTCGTAATTAACTGTTAATCCGATCAATTCTAATTATACGAATATTAATAATCCTTTACCAAACAAAAATCAGTTGCACTTCATTAGCTACATGCGCAGTATACCGAGAATTATATTCTCATTGTGCAGCCGTTGCGATGTATCGATAAAAGCAACGTATAACAAGGTCCTCCCTTTTTATTTTAATTTATCTTCTACACGAAAAATGATAGGAGATTTGAGTGGGAAAAGCTGCAATTGTATAAGACCAGATTCCATTTCACATTAATTTTTCCTAGACGATCTTCTATGCGTTAGTGATTATTACGTTCGAGATTGACAAGATTCGATGAGATTCTCGGACAGCGGACAACAGTCGCTCTTTTCATACGAAATTTCATTCATTCGAATTCAGACCAACATCGATCGACAGATTCTTGAAATACTCGCCGATTTCGTATCTATTTGCCTGCTGAGTCGCATAATTCTTTCAACGATCTACGTAACTGCATAGAGTTACATTCTTTCTGTACTTGGAACCATCGAAGCTCTTTTTCCTCCCTATTACCACTTTCGTTTGCTATTTCCATTTGTACAATTTCATGAAATCGGTGTATTTAAGGATTTTCTACTGTCGTCAGCATCCGAGTAATCTACGTGGTCCGGACGATTCTCAACGGTTTTATTTTTCATTGTCTGTGATTGTGACTTTTCCAACACCGTGTATTTTCCTTTTTTTAGTTCCATCGCACTTACACCACTTTCGATATTTTTAATTACGTGGTACTTCGTCTCGATAACTAATGGGTTGGCAACTAAGTGATTGCGGTTTTTGTCATTAGATGGTAATGACAAAACCACAATCACTTAGTTGCCAACCCGATAGAACGCCATTAGATTCATACTAAATTCATTTAATCGGAATTCACTGGATCGAATAAAGGAAAAAATAAAATGTAGTATCGAAAAGGGGGGTATACGCTTGGTCTATTATATATTTAAGGTATAAACTAAGAATCGTAAGAGTGCTGGGGAAGAGAGAAAGAGAGAGAGGGAGAGAGTGTAAGTAAGAGCGTATACCTTGGCGACGTCAAAGCTAAATGAGTAAAGGAGTGGGAAAAGGAGGCGAGGGTTGAGGGTTAGCAATTTTTGACCTGAGAAGACAGAAGTTGGAAGCCCAGTGTTTTAAAGTAACACGTACGAAGATATTGTAGTCAGTTTTTGTATTGGGTATTGTTTGTACGAATACAACTAAACTTAACTTCAAGTAAACCATCCTTTCTTGTCCTTGCTCCAGATCATATTTTGATACTACATATATTACGAAATATTACGTTCGGATACATGTACATGTTTAAAATATTCTGTTTGGATAATAAAACTTCCGGACTGGAATGTCTCTATTTTGTAGATCGCTCTGGAATGTATTGAACCTGTTCTCCGTATGTTTTGCAAATTATTCTAAACAAAAGTCTTTATCAACAAACTCTGCTAACAGTTGCTCTGTTCTTTCATCTCGTTATGGAAATAGACACACTTTGCGGTAATAAATTCAAAGCCTGTGTAGGGCGTTCAGCTGTTGTGTTGAGGATACGTTTCGGTTACTTCTTCAACAACGTGAATGATGTTTGCCTGTTTTTCAAGCGCAGGATACACCGACACGATATTCGTATATAGGATTTCTGGAACTGCAACTCAAAACCGAGTTACGTCAGGTCTTGCATTATGATTATGGAAATAAACTTGATATTGTTATGCAAAACGCTGTAACGCAAAACATGTCGAAAATATTTCCTCTATACTTAGTACTAATTGCAATTGTAGTTTAAGACTTTGTAGTCTTTATTTATAAATTAGAAAAATAAATATTGTAGTATAGTTCATGTACAACGATATTGATAATAAATAATTCGTAACAATAGCGATGAAAGAACCACGTACGTAAATATAGTATGTTGGTAAACATCTTTTACTTCTCACAGCGGATATACATATTTTGTTATTATCAAACTTCGAGTACTTTTCTATTTTTATGAAGAACATGGTGGAATCTAAACAGAGTTACGTTTCGCTCATGAAAAATTCTAACGAACGCTATGCTTTAAATACGTCATATGTTTTAACATATTACGCGAATTCTGCGCATTTTTGCGCCTTGAAATTCTCCATAAACATGGAAATCCTTCCAACAATTTTATCTGTCTCCCTTTCTACCCTTCTATATTTGTAAAATCATTTCGCTAAAAAAAGAAAAAAAAAATAATTCTTAAGGTTATTATTAATTAACGTCGTTGCTATCTAACGTTTCTCACAAACACGAGATATTATAAATTCTGTCACGATTTACCGCAAAAAATGTTTTCGTACGCGAGAATTGTTCACGAGAACGAAACTGATGCATATTATAATTATGTATCGCGGTTGATTTATGACTTTATCATGAAAACACGAAATGCATTTATAATTGCCCCGTATTATCGTGCCGGGAACGTTCACAGCGAAACGTTTTTACACGATTTCGTTAATCGATTTCTTCGCTGGTATCGCGATCGAGATATAATTCACTTACTCGATCGCGGAGCAAAGAATTTGGCTAAGGTAGCGCGCCGAATAAATTTCCAAACCTACGACTGGATTTACGTTTATCGCCGGATAAAGTCGAATTTAGCTGTATCGTTCCTGCGGCGAAATACATTTCGAGCGTTCTTTAATCTAGATACTAAGCTAGGATTAAATAAATTCAGGTGAATTTGATAGAATCTCTAAAAGGAACAAGAACACGGTATTTCCGTTGTTTTTTTCTACGAGATTGATACGTGGAACAGTATAAACGAAATGTGTAGCGAACGTGGAAATTCAAAGATAGTTTTAATCGTTGCAATAGTACACGATATATCCAGACGATATCTTGTTCCTTGGTTTCAAAAGCCCAGAGACTATTAGCTGACCATTGAAAGGAAAAATCTTGTCATTAACAAATGGTCAACTTACTTAATAATTTTCTATCTGAAATATTCTACTCTAAATAGAAGAATTTAGTACAAAGTTTTATTTGTCCTAGTCACGCCACTCCTTCAATAACTCAACGTTCTTAACCCCAGCTGCGTTCTTTGCATCATTCAAGATCCAATCCTGTGTTTTGTTAGAACTACCAAATTTCAGATTACTATTTTTCTTTTTTTTTTTAATTATCGTATCTTCCAAAATTTCGATCGGTATCGTTCGAATTAAACCGATTTATACGAACGTAGAATAGCTAGGTACGGCGTAGTTGCGGCGTTAATTCCCTTAAGCGTCTGTTAACGTTGTTCTTCAAACGTTAAAAATCGTCTTGCTCGTTAAACGGACGTAAGAAATTGCGACGTAAGGGAACGAGGTCCGTAGCAGCGTTAATTTGCTACAAGACAGGCGCCAAGGAATATGACACGCTGATCCAGCATAATCCTTCTTCGCATTTCCCATTTTTCTCTCTGACTTCTTCCAAAAAATTTCATTTTCTCTCGTATCGTCTCTTCTTTCTTTTTTCAACGTCGACGAATCCCTCGACCAGGCACACGATAGGCGTCTCGTAAAGAATAAACAGACGATTCTACAATATTCAGCCCTTGGAATTCAATTTGCCGATTCGTCGCGAGCTTTCCTTCCGCGTTCGCCTGATTATTAGTCGTCGACGTTGGTGTTCTTCAATTAGTATCCCTCTTTCTTTCTTCTTTCTCTCTCGCCACCTTCCTACGTTCGAAAGGACGAACAAGAGAGACGAAAGGATGCGTTTGACGATGAAACGCTAGGTCGGCGCGTGTTAACCATTCGAAAGTGATGGAACTGCATGTAAAAGCGGCATCATGAACTTTAATAGCTCTCGTCACCGGCTTGGAAACGTGAATTAGAGTACCGCTTTCAACGGATTCCTCCCCCTAGTTGAAAGGATGTTCCAGGCGTCGAATAATAAAGACGCGCCACTGTGATCTACTTCGCGTTGATTATTCTGTAATTTGCCGAGGGCATACGATTCTAGCGGTGTTTTAAAGAACCCTGGGAAATTTCGTTTCGGAAATAGTTAAACGACGATGTTCCTTCTGCAGTTCGATCGCGTTATTTATCGTCTGTTCAATTTAGAAATAATGATTTAAGCAGTTATTCTTAATAATTATTTAGGTAGTCTATCGGAGGTGATTATTTCGTTTAAACGATCTTCTCTTTGATCTTTGGTAGAAGTTGTAAGGTCGGGCGTCGCTCGGTTCGAAAGAGTGTTCCATTTGCAAGAACTTAGGAGTCATCGCATTTGATTAATTAAAAGTGTAGCGAGTACGAGGCAGCTAACGTGTTACCTTATAACCACGTGACAGTTCATTTGAATAATGAGCAGAGAAATTTCGCGAGCTCCTTACAAATGGTTTTGCAAGTCAAATCCAGGAAAGTTGGGGCCGCGTGACGTGCGCGTCAACTTTGGAAATAGTCATCCAGAATGATAAATAATTGCCCCAGTTACTACGAGTGTCGCGAATATTCCAATTTGTGCGACATTAATGTCATCTAATAAGACCTTTCATATTAATCATTTTTTCCCCCAACTTGTTGACACGTTCGAGTACAATTTGAAAGGACTAAAATAGGAGGAATGAACGGAATCAATACGAATCGATACGAATCACAGGAATTATCATAAATCGTTGAATTTTCCATTTTACTCGAAAGTTTGGAAAATAAAGTCGAATAGAATTGAAGGCAGTTTTCGAAATGGCAAATCCCATATAAACGAACTTTATTCCGCAATTCTGATTTATTATCCTAACAAACGAACAATTTATTTCTTTTTCTTTTTTTTTTTTTACTTCCTATATATTCCGAATCCTCTCGCTTTTATATCGCATATGTTTTTACCTTCGTTGCAACGAGAACAAAAGTGCTGCATAAATTCGCGCATTCAACACGTGGCAACGTAAATTTCCCTATTCGTTTCGATCCATTCATCGGCCACTAAAATAAGAAAAGAGCCGCGTTATTACGAAAACACGTCCTCTCTATTCAAGGTGCGCGACACAACCAATCTAAAGCGGATGCTCGCGCGGATATAATATTTCTCTCTCGCGTAAAACACGAATGTTCCAAATGACAGCGAACCAGAAGGGATAATCTTGCATTTGACAGCGACAAGAACTATATCCTCTTGCGCTGCCGTAGCTCTTCTCGGCGAACGTGACAAAAAGCTGCATAAAGTTCGCCGAGAACACTAGAGAATCTGGCTACTGGCTCTTACTCCTAATGGAGGCACGTTTTGCCGCCGCCGTTTTTCTCTCGGTCGCGTTTTCTTCTTTTTTCTTCTTTTCTCGCGCCGTGTCAAAATTTTCGCGCCATTAACGGAAACGTACGTCTCCGATAAACGCAATGCGTGGAACAATACGTTGCTCGAAATTCCGTAATTTAATTACGAGACTCGAGGGAAGCCTTTGGTGAAACTTTCTATTGTACGGGGTAATTTTTTCGCTGGTTAACTGAAAGGCCAAGTTAACTCAATCACACCGCGGATCACGAACTGCGGTTTCCATTGTTTCCCACTTTTCAAACGCCGTTACAGTGAAAGCTAAACGACTGAAAGCGAAAAAAAGTGTTCACCATCGGGAAGAGTGGAAAATTTCGTACGGGAAACAAGTAGAATGTCATTTCAAGGAAAAAATGGTCAACGTAATACACTTCGCCTCTGGAATCCAGCCACGCACAATGGCTCGTAAAAATATTTGAACTCTTATAGAAACTTTTCGCCAATACAGGTATTTCTCACTCGGAGAATTCTCGCTTCGCCAATTTTTCCCATCGGAATTTTTATTTTTATAGCGCGCGGCGCGAAAGTGAATTCTAATCGTTTTCGGTTTCAATTTTAGCGTATTATTATATTACAGATTTTTATATCTTATTTAATATAGCGTTATTTGGTATTGTAGTGTATTTTAGTGCAGTTCCCATATCCGGAGTAGGTGAATAAAAATGATCGATAATTCTCGCAATGAAGCGAGAGTGAAATATTTTGTGCGAAAGTTATTCGACGTAAGGCGAGTCGTTTCATGAATGTAACAATTTTACTGCAAATGCAGTTACTTACGAGACGTTGGTCGTTCGTGTTTTTGTTTTTTTTACGACGTATCATACATTTTGTTCGTAGTTATTTCTCTGAAGGAGTCGCATACGGAGGATTAACAAGGTCTGTCAACCGGTCGCCTGTATCTCTATAAACCTAGGACAAAGTATAGCCATAGCCGCGTACTCGTTGCTACAGAGATGCATTGTGTGTATTTACGCCAAAAACACAGCTGTGGAAGCATTCGTGGAACTATTCTTTAGGCGTACAGAATGTCGTTTCTTCGAGTAAAATTGAAATGCAAATTAAATTGCCAATTTTCGATGATTATTTCTTATCTTATTTTTTTTATATTTTATATCTTTTTACCTTTTTTTTTAAATAATTTATAGCCTGAGATATAATTAATTGCAGCTCGAAATGGAATACCCTGTGCTCGCCATAATTACGTTATTAAACTTTGCAAAATTAAATTCCCATTTTAATCAAAATTTATACAGCTGATTACGATTTGGAAGAAAAGAAGGAAATTATTAGAAAATGATAATATCTTAGACAAATGGTTGATTCGAAATACGAAATTTTCTAAATTCGAGGCTCTAAGTTCAGAAACATCGGGCAGATACGTTTTCACGGCGATGCCGCGGATTCATAGGGAAAAGTGGTTGCCAATTTTCCAGAAAGGACAGTTGATCGTATCTCGGACAACGAATAAAGCCCTCGGCAGTTCAACATTACTTGGTGACCTCTTGCCTCCACAGCTTAACCATGAAGAATAGATTCGATAGAGAAAAAAGAAGGTTGAAATTTTCGTTGAAATGCTGACTCGAAACTGCATTTACAATTCTGCCGGATCCTCGTGGTAATTAGATTTTCTCTGATAAAAGCATTCGGAAAGGATACAGAAGGAAATGATACTATAGCTTTTAAGTAAAACCCACGTTACGAGCGTTGTAGCGGCTAACTTCTGTATGTTATTATACTTCGAGAAAATTGAAGCAAAAGAGAAAGATGCAATTCATTTTAGTCTGGTCTAATTTTGATAATTAATTCGTTACTTGTAATTCCTATTATAACAATGAAACGAAAGAAAAGATATTTTGAATCATTTTTATAACTCCCAGAATCAAACATAATATAAATTATTATAATCCAAGTTACTGTACCACGCTAAATGAAGTTACTTAAAATTCTCAATGAGAATTGCTTGCAAATAAACTACCAAATAAAAAAAAAATTTTTTTTATAACTCGTACAACACTTTCACCCACAGTATTGTAGTATCGTGGACGAAAGGCCTGAGAGGTGGTGTCGGGCGGACTATAAACAACGTCGCGAGGAAGCCGAAGTGCCGACAGGCCCAACAATGTATCGTCGGTCCTTCGATCGAATAGTTTCGCGGAAAAGGCCTGCGTGACCCTGGCGACGAGCGGTTACGAAACACGTGCGTGGTGGGGCTAAGACAAAAGACAAAGGGATGCTAAGAGTGAAAGACGAATTAACAATCAGTGTCAGTTAAGAAGCCAGAGAGAGTGTTAGTTGAGAAGCGAAAGAGTGTGAATGGAGAAGTCAGGCTGGGAAAGTCAGATACCGTTGCCAGTGTCACGTTGGAGACACGTTGGAGAAAAGTTGAAACTATTCGAGATACAATTAAAATAAGAAAAATAAAGTTCAGGATGGAAAGAACGAAGAAGCATTTACAAGAGAAAGCGTAACGATAATGTTGCAACCGTTCTCACAGAAAATCTGAACTTTATCTGTTCTTGCGCTGATTCTAAGATCAGTTGATTCAACAATTTCGCTAATAAATTGCCATATAGTGGAAGATCACCGAAAATACCTTACCAGCTGAGAAATTGGTTTAGAGGATCGATAATTCAATGATCGCGTTAATCAATTACCGTGTAATTGAAAATTACGTAAAATACCTTTACCAGAAGAGAGAAATTGTTTTAGAAAATCGATTAGTACCATTCAGGAATTTCCTCGCTAAACACGGCGCTGTGCAAAGGGACTTACAGTTTCTTCGCTGCGCGTTCCAGTTTCCACGAACAACGCTACTTAACAAATTTCCCGGCGAACGTGGGACGTGCGATTGTACGCGCGATCCAGCATACTCGAAAAGCCGCACCCTTTAATCAGAGATTATTGAAAATTCCAAGGAACTCGGCGGAATGAAGTTCTACAAGTTTCTGAGCGCGCGTCTGATCGGCCAGTCATTAATTAAATTTCATTCATTGCGATTCAACTGCAGCTGTTTAAAGTCCAAGTTTCTTCCAGTAATCTCGCATTGTGTCCATCGTTGTTCGTGCCACGTTGAATTCTACGTTTGAAGATTATTCTCCGTACGCTCGTTCATAGTGTTCGGATCGTGTTCAAAGTAAATTCACGACGTTACTTTTTTAACTTTTGGAAGATAGCGCAACGCAAAAATTCTCACACGCACGTTGCAACGGTATACCTGGAAAACGTGAAAAATTGTTTTGTGTGTTTTACTATGAATATTCGACTAGAGGAGAAAGTAGAGCGTGACGATGATGTTTAGGGCTGAAAGATAACGCTAGCGATTTTCTATGCCGAGAAATTTTTATAGGTACGCCAGATATGACCGGTCGTAAATTTTAAAATGATGAAGATGGATGACGGCTCGCGCTGCTGAGCTGCATCGAGAATTGTATTTGCCGTGAAATGGACGCGGATAATGGTAATACGCGCCTTATGTGCCAGGTTTTGAGGACAAGACATTACGTTATCTCCAGCCAGTGAGAAAAAAAAGAAGCAAGAAAAATTGCAATCATCTTTGCTCTAAGGGATAAAAGTTTCGGGGATAAAAGTTTCTAAGGGATGAAAGTTTCATTCGATATGAAAATATTATTTCTACATTCGCTACTTATCAAAATTAGTTCATTTTATTCGTCCCTGGATGAAAGTATCGTTAGATACAACAAAATTTAATATCTTTCGATTCCATTGAGCAATATTTGAATTGAAAAATTGATCCAGAGATCGTACAAATTTGGAACGACAATTTTTGACCAGCAAAATTAGGATCTTTCAAAAACGAGGAATAACTGGTTAATTAGGGTTCGATGAACAGATTGCAGGACCCTTTTACACTTTGACAAGTATCACTCATTTTGTCTGGTATTGGTATAAGTAGCCTTGATACAAAATTATTTTCAGTTTGAGTACATAAAAAGGAGAATAAAATTCATTGTATTATTCCTTTGATTATCGTTGCGAAAGTCATTACATCATCGCGGAGAACAAATATAACATGATGTAGAAATTTTAAAATAAAATTGTAAAATCGGTCAATTTGACTGGTGTGGTAGTTCCAGTGTTGAGCAGGCAGATATTTTCAAGAGTTTCCCAGCTAGAGGAATATCGCAATATTATTACAATCTATGGATTAAGGTCGATCCTTTTATACAATACACAACTCGATCGTTTTCCATAGAACTGTTTCACACGCTTGCGAGACGAGCTTTGAAAATAGCTGTGTAACAGACGTAGCAAAGAATCGGAAGGAAGGCAGTCAAAGAATCAACACCTGCGCCATCGACGTAGGCTTCTACGTTCCCACGCAAGCGATGCGCTTGCAAGTTAGCTGGTGACAGTTTCGTAAGCTCGTTGAAACTTACGGTGAAAACTTTGTACTTAGCGCTTGGTAACCACGCCGCCGGAATGGAGATGCATTTGTTGCAGTCGTCGAGCAGAAATGCTCGTGGGAGCACGTTGGGAAAACCGATTGTCGAATTTTGCCTCGCAGTTCTGCCGTCAAGTGTTTGTGGCTGGTAAATGCATTACAAATTATGCTGTTCCATGGAGGCCAAACTTTCATTAAAATTTTGTTCCATCAATGTCTTCGGTTATATTTCAACTTGTGATCCAACCAGATCCAATTCTTCCTCCTTATTTTCAAATAATTTCACGATTTTTTTCTTACAGTCGTCGTCGCGTCCACTTTTACAACGACAATTGTACATATTCTGTCTTGTGTTTCCTTTCAGCGTGGATCGTATCGGTGCAGCTGACACAAAGGTTATGTAAATCGGTAGCAGAGGAGGGTAAAATGAGTTTATCGGTCTATTGTGCCCGACGAATGATTACGGTTAAATCTTCCACTTGGTACGCGTGAACTGCTTTGAATTTCTGTGGTTTACAGAGCGTACAAAGCGTCTAATTAATCCAATTGATTATTCTGATCGACAGATCTGTGTTATGTTCTTGCGAAAAAGAAATCTTTCCCGGTTTAATTAATACAATACATCGGATGATACGAAACTTTCCAAATTGACCAATTATCGTGTTCCTCTCTCAGCTTTCCAGTTCCAGTAGCTCAGAAATTCTCCAATCCGCGTGTTACCGAATTTCCGCGAGAAAACAAACTTCCCGAGTCTCATCATCGTTCTACGATCTTCAGTCTGCAGTGTACCAACTTGTCAGTCGTCTTTAACTCGTGCGTCTAACGAACAGTCAGTTAGCATCCATCGCTTTGCTCCGTCTAAGCGTCGAATTAATTCGATTCGACGATCGAACAAACATCAAGTTCGCCGTCTACCAAGTCTGTCGTCTGTTGTAAAAGCAGAATAAATAGCGTGCTCGCCGCAGGTTAACTTTGTCCATTGCGTTCCGAGCGAGTTCAAAGTTCGCGTCCTGACCAGCTCGCAAGCCGCTAAGTCGCTAAGAGCGCCACTTGCAACGTGTATTACGCGTGCTTATTGGACGAAACTTTTTGAAATTTCATGAATTATAACGAGACGAGATTACAGAGGCGACGTATAGTTCGCCACGTCGACAGGCCGAGGACAACTTGACAAAGCCGTTGTCTTTGACGAAAATAGGACGTAAGCTTGAAAAATAGGTTTGACAGCGGAAAATACCTTCCGCGGATAAACTTGAATCAGCCATAACCATAATTACAGAAGTTATTCCGGAAGTTGGGGCTCTGTAAAGAGAAGAATTTTCCAGGGATGAGAAATCTGCACGTTGGAAATGTAGTTTGAGAAAGTTCCAGAATTGTCGTAATAAGTTCGCCGCGGTCAGGTTCGCAAGAATGCGAACTGACTGGTTCAGAAAAAAGATTTCTTCGTTATACTCCTTCGTTATATGCCAGATATTTATTGGATTGTTTAAAAATACAAAATTAAAGAAAAATTTGCGTATGGGGTCGCCCCCAAAAGATAGGCACAAGTATGAGAAGTTTATATTTTTTAAGCCTTTTTTATGTAAAGGAAAAGAAATTCAGGATTTAAATGCTGGATAAAAATCGTCCTTCAACTTTTCAATATGTGATGACTATATGTAATGCGTCATTATGGTTATCGTTGCTTCAGAAAAAGCTGTAAGTTTAAAATTGTTAAGTTTTATCTAGACAGGATAAAAGTCATTCTTGTAGCTTTAATTATTTTAATTTCTCAGTACGTTGTTATTAAGTTGGGTACATTATTATTAATCTTTATATCGAAGAAAAGCAAGCTTCTAACTCTAAAGTTTCTATTACAACGCGATAACAACAATTATCCTGTCGTAAAATGTCGATAAACAGCGTAGAGTTGCAAAAATTAAACTAGTCGTGTATTTAGTATTCCGAATTTGACTTTGCTAATTTATTTGTGCAACAATTTTTGTGCGATTAAATAAAGTTTCACTTGATGGTATCTTCATCAAGATTTAAAAACTTTAATTGGATGTACGTAGACATTAATGTATTCACGAAACCGAGCAAGGCTAATTTATTGTAAATTTAATAAAATTAATATTGCCCGATCTTTTCAATTTCCGCACATTTTGCTTACAGCATACGATGAATACGATCATAATATATCAATAAATTTGTTCAAGTATCTAAATTAATATGCGACGAACCAATGAATCGTTGTTAATTATTTATTATTATGTTTGAAAAATACAAATTAATTTCGACCGAATGTAATTACATCGCGAAAGAATGTTACCTTATTAATCGAATTCTGAATTTCATAACGATAGTTGTTCTCATAGGAAGAGCTAATTCTCATTCGAACATACATGGAATATTTCTTCATACGATTCTACAATATTGCGAGAAGTCCTAAGTGCCGTTAGGCCAAAAGGACCTGGCAGTCTTTACCGTGTGGTCGTCACGTAAAGAGTCGAGTGAGGAAGTTGTGAGTTAGGCGTCGAGTCGAGTAGTCGAGAGTAGTCGCGAGTTGAGTAATCGAGTTGAGTAGTCGAGTCGAGTAGTCGTGAGTTGAGAGTCGAGTCGAGTAGTCGAGAGCTGAGTTTCCGAGTTGTTATGAGTTGTAAACTATTAGTTGTGAGTTGTGAATTTTAGTTGTCTTAGTTATAGCACATTACTGTATTCAGTTCACGTTAAATAACCATCGTTTCCTGTTTAATCCATTGCAAATAGATCTATCGATCAATAAACTTATCATATAGGATAGAAATCATTGGAAAGCCTAATTTCTAATATTTCTGAATAAATAAAAAATCTTATAATATCCATTATTTTCATCTTATTTATCATTCTATCTTCTGTCATCAAATATTTGATTAACTCTACTATTCCCCCGATCTCGTGATATCGAAATTTAATCATATTTCTCACTACTGGAACGCGCATTATTATTTAGAAAAACGACAAATTTGACTTGATTCTCCGAAGTATACTCGAAAGAATCCACTTCCTTTGAAAGCAATCTCCTAAAAGGATTCCTAAAGAATCACAAAGTTATGAGTGTCGATTCCCTTCCGTCTCAATCAGATTTCCTATACACCACGCATCACGCTGAACTCAACTTTCCGGCTCTGTCGAGTGTATTATTGCTTCTCGAACGAGGACCGCCTTTCCACGAATTCCAATCGAAAAATGAGCGCCCGCGCGAGATCGAAATTACTTATAGATTCAGTGTTCCGCTGCGAAACGAAAATTCAGCGCGTGAAATATTCATCGGGCATGGTGGCGTTTCCGTCGAAGTGACTTCCAGGTGTTTCCGGAAGACAATATCTCTTATTTACTCGGCAATCTTCGGCCGTGATGCACTTCTCGCGTCGGAAAGCAAACGCCAGCGAGCGAACTGAATATTTCCTTTCATATTCGAAGGAGCTATTCCTGTATAGGAATTCCAAGGACGAAGAAACGAATATACACAGGGTGCCCCATTTCAAATACTTCCACGCAATTGTCTCGCAAAGTATTTATTCGTTGTGGTAAACAAATTTTTCGCATAAGACTTGTTTCGTGTCGAGGAGGATGTCTTAAGATGACCACGAGATTTATGGCGAAGGCGTTTCAAAGTTGATCTTTGATTTCATAAAAGGAACTATACGTCATTTTACTGTACATCAATCGATGCAGTTTTTAATTGTCTACGAGAGAGCATCGAGGTATTTGTATGTGAAAATGTTTAGCTAAAAGGACGCTTCAACGTTAATCTCATAGAATTGAGCGTATGGAGGACAAGGAAACCTTACGTTTTATTATTTTCACGCGACGAGTTTTACAGGATCAATGTTAGAACATCTTTGAAAATATCATTCATCTAATGTGTCTTGGTTAAAATGGGACACCCGGTGTGCTGCGTAGGTTGCGCGAGATTCAATAGGACGTAAACTCCGGTAAATATTTGAAATTAAATTCTATCATACACTGCCCATTTTTATCGTGAGATTCTTCAGCCTGGCTTTAAAAGACTATTCGTGTATTGTGGAAGAAAATTTCGCTTAACCTTAGAACCATTCATCGATCTTTGATGATAATGTCGCTAATCATTCGGTTGGATATAACGTTGAACGAGGAATTTAAGCTGCGAAAGTCACGTTATTATCCCAGAGTTTCCACATTTCCGTCGTCACATGATCCGACGTCTTATAGCATCATTTCGAGTAAGTCTTATCGTCCCATAAACCTACGACGTGATGCACGTCACTGACTTCAGCGATATTATAATCCTCGTGTCTCGTTTCTAGTTATATGTATTTAGTTCACTGATTACGTTATACATTGTATTTATACGCAGGGAATAATCTCGCGTAGTATTAAAATTTAATTTCACTCTTACTATGACCAACTTTTTCATCGCTCTCTACATTCCTCTAAATAAGCGGCTACGTTTTAAGTGTTTTATTACTATGCCGTTACAGCAGTTTGTAAAAGTTGCCGCTTTTTCGTCATTTTTCTCACCTGTAGCTGATAGAATTAAAGTTATTATTGAGAGTGACGATGATAAGTTACATTAATACATTAGGACGCAACAGAGGGCGCATTTTAACCCTCTTTCAATCCATTACACGGATCAAAGGATTCATCCATATGGGGTTAATATCATATTTACAGTAATTAACATGTTAATACCGCGTTAAACATAACAGCCGCGTGTAAAAATGTAGGTTTCAAAGGTACGAAAAAGATCGCGTTCGTAAATTTTATTCCAACTTCGAAATAAGCTCGTTGTAACTACATTAGTCTATTGAGCTTTTCATCATTTTTCTAGCAGATGATTTTCGAGAACGAACAATCGGCAGCGATATAATCGTAAAAAAAAAAGAACAATCTTCTGTCTTATCGACGTGGATCTTGAAACCGAACATTGCTAAAGTACGAAACGCTATGCTACTTAATGTTTGACAAATTGTGAAATACGAGATTTTGCTGGATCTCTGATCGTAACCGGAGACGCGATGTGCCCAAACGTCCATCGTTCGAGATCTATCGCCCACTGACATAGTACGACGATCAACATCCTTAACTCAAATAGCTGACAGTGATGTGGCACTGCTTCGTCCTTGCTTTCCTCCGCTAACTACCGGTGTTAACCATACACTGGTTCGTCGACGAAAGCTTACCTTGCGGCTTCCAATGATCGTGCGCCACTGATTCGTCCACGTTTGTCCGTCCTTGCACCGACTCTGTTAGTTATACACACTGGTTGTTCTTCCAATCCTGCGCTGCAATCTCAGTTTATCTAGTCATGTCCGGTTCTCGGAATCGTAACACTAGACAGAAACAACGGGACAACAGTAGCAGCCAATTCTGTTTCAATCTAACGCGTTTACCATTAATTTGAAGTTATTGTTGCGACCGTGAACGATACTCGAAGCGTCTCTGATTATGTTAACGCGTTGATTTACATTGATTTATATTTTAACGTTGGTTTACATTTTATTCCATAATAACGAAGTTTACGTGATTTATAGTTGCGTTACGGTAATTTATTATTGTCAGCCGACGAAGTCGATATGTAACGTAATAATCTAGTAATGAACATTGAACTTTGTCGTGTGCCGGGCTAACATTCATAGCGGAAATCTATAATACACGGTAAATGCATCGAGATAGAACAGAGGACAACGTTTCGGGGGCAATTTTCATGCTCGTCGAGCGTTTCTCAGCCAACGAGGTCACGTGTAGACACGTTCGAGTCCACCTGGTCTGGTTAAATAGCTTGCTATCATAGTTACGAAACTTGTGCAGCTGCGGAGGCCATTTCACCGCAAACGGGAACTTTCTGTTCCGCTTCGGCAACACTCTATCCTGGCTGCGCGAAGGGAAACTTATCACACGAGTTTCCGCCTTTCCACATGCGAGACGTTCTGAAAAATGTATTCCGCTCTTCCTCTGTCTTTCGACGAACACACAGTCAGGAAGTTGTAATTCCTCGGCTTCTTCTGATGCTCTACGCATCACTTTCTCATCAATACGAATTTATTGCTACGTTGCGAACTTTGTCCGGAAAATTGTTCGATTCGTGTCTCGGCATTTTGTTCTTATTAGGAGAAATCGACCATCGAAAGTTCGATTCATATTTTAACATCTTTTAACCGGACGTTTATCTCTGTGTATTGATTAGAGAAGTTGTTTCAGTTTGGAGAGTAGTTTGTTAAACGGTGCAGAAAATTCCTAAAGCAATTTAGAAATATTCGATAAGAAATTGATCGTTTGCAGCACGATAAATACACGCGTAGTTCGTTCTTGTTTAAATATCGCGTTTTTATATGTGCACTGTCGTTCGCCGATGCATATTTGCATATTTGCTAATATTGAAATTATTAGAAAGTTGATTAATCGGGAAAGATTCACAAATTCATTGTGAACGACGACGACTCAATAACGTAACGGTTGGCTGTACATATATCGACGAGAAAATGTTAAATAAATTACACAGAACAATAAATAAAATAAATTACATACAGAAGAGTCTATGGAAAACTCGAATCTGCCTGGTGAAATCGTTCGCGAATAAATTGTTAATTGTAAATAATTTTCGTCTTAAATATGGAAATTCTATTGTGAATCGCAGTCGACAAGAAAATATCACGATCGACGAAACAGCATGAATGTAAAAGAAAATGAATTTAAGCTGCAAGTAGTTCACATGCCGGTTATTAAATATCCTGTTGAACTTCTTCTGGTCTGACCTTTTCTCAACAACTTCTTACTCCAAGTATATCGTTCAACTTGAATTTCTTTCTCTTTCTCATTCTCCTTTCTCTCGGTTTCGTTCTCTTCTTTGTACGAGGTATGATCATTTTATTAAAGTTTCCTGTTAGAGGAATCACTTCTTCCGAAAGATAGAGTCCCGCGATATTTCCAGACAGATTATTAAAATGTACTCCTCAGATGCTTCGTGAAAGAAAGATACCAGCGAAACATTTATGACACGATGTCGTAGCCGTTTCTTATTGAAAATATCTCAATTTGTAATTAAAATGATAGCTAGACCATACACAATAACGTAACTATTCTTATTTAATAATTTTGAATTGTCATTTGGTCATTGTTGTTATTTCTGTATTTAGAGGTAGGATCATAATAGCTATTATTTTATTCTTTGGATCTATCACACCGTTCTCAGCCGGAAAACATTTATTGCACTTTCTTACATGGACTAGGGATAAAAACAGAAGAATATCTTAAACCTATCGATTATATCTAGAACTATCTTCTAGTTACTATTTATTGTAAGTAGCGCATCTGCATATGGATGGCGAGCGCGAACTCATCTTGTCATTTTCAACAGTCATTCTAAATTCTACGTCGTGTAATTATGTTAACACGTTGACTGCCATGGGGGTCACCGGTGACCGGCACTCGATTTGGCTATAGCGCCGTGGGGGCGACGCAGCAAATATTGAAAGTACATAGCACGATTGTTTGAAAAAAAGGACAATCGTAATAATTGTCTACAACGCCGTGGGTCACCGATGGCCCACGCCACGAAAAATGCTTCAAGCATGATTTTATAACTGATTTTATTTGCTGCAAATAATATTTCAACGTAATATGCATCGCATAATGAAAAGTTCAGGTCGGCGCCTTGGGCAAACCATGGAAAATTCGTCTGCCAGTCAACGTGTTAATTTACAGCGTACGTATAGACGCAATAAAATATTTAAACAGCAGTAGATGCTTGTTACCTTATTATAAGTATTGAATCAGTCGATTATATTTGTCGGAAATTAAAGAGAAGGAAATACAGACGACTAATGTTAATCATATTGTGTTGGCAACTAAGCGACTGCGGATTTTTCAATAGACGGTATTGACAAAATCCGCAATCACTTAGTTGCCAACCCAATGGTATAATAAAATAAACCGCGAAATATTTGTTGGACGATAAAACGTAAATGGGAAGTTTCAAATGCAATTTAATCTTGTATTCCTTGAAACGTACATATTTTCATCTCGTAGTCCTGTCTAACAGTTTGCACCAATGTACAATCATCGTCAATGTAACATCATCATTGGATATACATATGTTATTTGCCGCAGATTCAATTTCTGCTGGCTACGTATCAATTACCTGGTGTCGGTCTCGTCATTGTCCGTTAACCCATATTCATTCACGATTATCTCGACACGAGTAATCGTGGTCCGAACAGAAATTGGCAACTGCTTGCTCTTTAAACGCAGGCTACTTGCTGGTCTGATCATTAACGTCAATTTTCTATATTCGAACTATCCATCTTTTAGTCCGAAGGAAGAAAAAAACACCTTTGAACGAAGCGTAAATTTATTGTAATTGGCGTAATATCGATAAGAAACATATCAAAGAACATACTTTGAACGGAACGAACCGATTTTACGATTTCGAACAGACCGTGTAACTAAAAATACGTTCAAAGCGGAGCTGCCTCCTTATTAGCGCGATTACCTCGATTATTACGAAACGTACACACGTGCGATACAAGTCACGCTTTATCGGCCCAACATACGGCGGACTTACAGCAATATCTCATAATTTTCGCGATGCACCGGTGCAGATACTACCGAAGCATTCGATGAAACATTCACGAGACGGAAAATTCAACAACCCCGTATCACACATATGGAAATGTATGCTGCTAACACGCTATCAATATTGCAGAACGCGAGAATTTCTAAACAGGCTACCCTTGCCACAAGCGCAATATCGCGATGCGACAC
Organism: Bombus cullumanus; assembly: GCA_014737535.1. Taxonomy (NCBI): domain Eukaryota; kingdom Metazoa; phylum Arthropoda; class Insecta; order Hymenoptera; family Apidae; genus Bombus; species Bombus cullumanus. Next base: position 2,935,124 of record JACXIX010000044.1, on the reverse strand, counting down.
GCCAGCAAATATTTTCACCGTCGGGAACGTGACGTTCTGAATGTTTAAGTCGAACAGCGTCGAAATTCGTGGCTGGTTGCCTATTTTATTATCGCTACCTCGCCGAATATCATTGCTCCATATCAGGCAGCATAATTCAGTCGGATAATGAACAAGGACAAACGAAGCGGTCGTTGAATAGTTAGTTATTCGCTAATCACGAATAATCTTGTCTTATTCTTCTATTTTGTTTCATTATCTTGTATAATAAGAGAGTCAAGTGAAATAATGGAAATCGAGAAATTAAATGTTTCGTCTTACTTTTCTATTTTATTTCATTAATTTGTAATATAAGAGAGTCAAGTGAAATAGTGGAAATTGAGAAATTAAATGTTTTATCAATCTTCTTCTAATTAACCAATCCTCCGCCGAGGTTCTACTTTCTTAAATTATATTCTCAAAAAATACGGATCTGCGTGGATAAACCGCGATTTAATTATCACGTTAACGTGGGTCGCGCGGACCAAGTTAGACGATAATCGTTGTACTGCTAAGCGTAAAATAGCAAGAAAAGGAACATAAATATGTACGTAATAAGTGGAAGAGAATAGAATAAAAGGAGATAAAGTAAAGCAAAAGTAATACTCAACTGGTGCGCAATACCATGGAACGTACAGCATCAAATATTCGTCGGTCGGTTTCCCGTACCTCGTCACGATTCCATCGCCGCGGTTATTTCATTTTGCACACGTTGTAAAGCACCCGTTGCTAACGTAGAGGAGACACGTTGGAATAGTGGAAGAGGAAAGCATTTTTCCATACAGGACACGCGGTGTCGAACAAAGAGGTTGGAAAATTCGTTTTGTATCGGGGAAGAAGTCGTTTTCCGGAGAGACAAACGGCTACTCTGTGCTTCGGTGCTCTCGCAAGCAGTAAGTAAGACTGCAAGACAGAACGATATAATAAAGAGAGAAGAAAGGGTAGGAGAGCAGAAAGTAGATGTGCAGAGGTCATTTAAATTGTTGAAGTATGGCGTCGTCTATTTTAAAGGGATTGATTTGTGAGGCTATGGTGACTCGCGAAAATACATTGAATGCTTGTCATAGAAACTTTTATATATACGATGATAATCAATGAACAATAATTTCTGTTTTATATTATTTTATTGAATTACGTATGATCCATTTCGTTCTATTTCTATTATTACGTTCGTGCATAATTCAATGAACTAATATAAAACAAAAAAGAAATTGTGCGTCTATTATTTCCTTATAAAACGAAAGAAACTTTTCGGACGACTTAATATAATAAATTATGCGATAGATATATATAGAAATGGTAAAACGTCCAGTGTAAATACGTACAAATCTCGTCGAGATGATAAAATTATTCGATGCAACATGTAAAGTAGTGAAGGAAATGTCCTGGCCGAATACAGGGTGTCTTGGCTAAATGAGATCGCCTAATTATCTATCTTATTTACTATTGTAGGAAAAACCATCTTAAGACGTAGTTAAATTACTTCAAGGAGCGCATTACTTCAAGGGGTGGAAAGAATTTTTTCTCGCGTTCATCTTTTCAAGGAGATTTCAAAATTATCGGTATATTTTTTAAGTGGAACTCATCAATCGATGCGTTTTTTTATTCTCTAAGGAAAAAAGGTATCGCGGTACCTGTGTCTGAAAATTCTCAGTTTAAAAGATGTTTCAATCTTAATTTTAATTTTGTAACACTTGGCGTATGAAAGACGAGGAAAGACGCGAAGTAAAACTCTCCTATCTTTATGTTTTCCCTGTCTTCCACGTACTACATACGATGATTATGATATGGTGATTCAACTGAGACAACCTGTACACTGTAACACGTTAAAACGATCGATAACTAATCGTTTAGAGCCATTCGCATTTTTATATCTGGTTCGAACTTTACCAGCATAGAATGGCGGACAGGAAAGAAGTTTATAAGATAAGAAATACAAAAAGACGCCATAATTTTGCAAAATAGATTTTTATTTAATAAGAGGTTAATTAATGGTTGGTATAAAAGTTACTAAAATTCACAGTGTGTCAATCTTAAACTTTCTTTTATTCGCCACATTAATCGCGTTAATCCTGGCTCGCAATTGATCAAATTTTTAAACGATTTATATAACACGTAGACGTTTTCTACAAACGTTCGACATATTTTTTGATGATAAAAGCGCTACTTTTCTCCCAATCGGACGATCAAACGATTTGTAATCTCATTGTTAGAATCCTTGTAATCTCGTGATAATCTCTGTTAATCGATGGATTACAAATGATTCGTCGAAATCGCAGACCTCGTAATGGACTCGACTGTGCACACAGACGAGACTCAGGAAAGCGATAGTATTAATGCTTCGATGGTTTAATCTTCACGAGTTCTGTTCCACTTCTTGGCTGCTATTCGTCGGTACGAGTCAGTCAGCAAACGAGTTTCGAGTTGTCGGTTTCGCGACGAGCACTTTGAATGGGCCGTGGTTCAAAAGCAAACAGGTATTTCATTGAACCTTTGACTAAGATGTGGGAACGCCAAGCGTAATTAGATGCTTTCTTCGCGCAGATATTTCCTGGAGAAATTATCGGGAACATTTAACGATCTTTAAATCGCGCTTTAATTTTAAAACAGCTTCTTTCCTTTCATCAGACATAAAAACAACTTCGTTAAAGGTATCCTTTGAAATTTATAATACCGATTCCTATGAAAGTTGCTTCTATTCACCGTGGTATTCGTCTTTCGTTGAATTTCGACCGAGTCTTCGTTTATGTTATGATAGTTACGTTTATGTCTCACTCGTTTTACAGATCTTTCGCATTGCGATAGCGGTTTTTTCAAAATTGTGAGAAACTGTAAGAAACTGTCCTTCTTTTTGCTCGAGACACAAATTACCGTGAACCTAACGTTAAAATTATCGACGATTGAAAGTTACAAAAATACACAACCCTTTACACATTTATGATAAACTACATTAATTGAAATTATTGAGATACGTATAATTTTGTGTGCTGGACTGGGTTAGATGCGTAGTAGAGATACTTGTATGTGGGTGTCAGTGTGTGGAAGTATGTTTGTGCGTATGTGTTAACAATCGGGCATGGAAGAAAGTGCTGAGACGCGTGCAAGTGTGTATCGATGAATATCTTAGAAATCGTCCATCAAATAAATACATAATTACTGTAACATTAATTCCAAGTGTAAATTCAGCGTTCCTATACCTTTATTTCGGCTATCAAGATCCGCAATTCTCAACAGAAATATATTCTCACAAAAGAATAGAAAAAAAAGAAGTAAAAGTGCAAAACATGTATTTGCATATAATATATGAATATACAATATAAACACATAATACATATAAAAAAAGAACACACTTTTATAATCAAATTTCTATCCATTGTAACTGTTTTTTCTTTTATCTATCTACTTACATTTTATAAAGATACACATTTGCAAGAACGTCCGCAATCGAATAATAATTAAAAAACTGTAAATGTGAATTAATCTTTGCTCCTCTCTTGCCAATTAACGTTTAATGTATATGTTTATCGTATCTTGAAGAGCAGACCGTACGATCTTAGTAGTTCATAGTAGAAACACGGATAACGTTCGCCGCGCAGTAGTCAGGGACGGGCATTAGTCAGACGTAAGCAATGCGGTCGAATAGCTCCGCAGTGATAACTGTGGCGCATTAGTCAGACGGAGTACAAGTGATAGCGCGTAGCATTCTCGGTTAGCAATGCACATTACGTCCGAGGGGAATGTTATCGCGCCAATGAACCACGTACGACGCTCCACGTTCTCCTCTGATTCGTTCTAATCGTTTTTGGATCATTTATCTGAAGTAACTATAGTACGTGGATGAAAATTACGGGAAAATCTATACGACGAGCAGAATTTTGTCGATTTTTTTATTTTCATGTTATTTAGTAGTTAAAATGCTATGCTTTGGTATAACATATATCGTTATATATTATTATATCGCATTACATGCAACCATAAGAAACTTATTATCATAAACACGCCAACTGTGCGACAATTGTTCGTTTAAAAAAATCTTACGTTAACGTAACTTTCGTTTACGTTGAAGTAATTGCTTCAAGAGAAACTCTACATCTTTTCTTTTGTATATCCGTTACCTGGAGACCGCTGTTAAGAAGAGAATAGAATAGAATTTAGCGAAACAAAAATATTGGAAATAAGGAGGGGTCCATATTATTGTATCCCTGAATGTAAATTTTGTTTTGGATTAGAAGGACTAGAAACAAAAGAGCTGTAAGTAGATTTCTGTTGCTGTTTCTTGTAGCCTTCAGCTACAGCTACGAGATTAACCTTTTGTTAACGTCCTTTGCTATAAATATATGAACGTGATCCCTATACTGTAACACTGTAAAAGCGAGGATCTGGATCAGCATACACTATACCTATACCTATAATTGTTTCAATATATTTTTCTATTGCAAATTCATCCACTCGTTCCCCTATCAGTCGACCTCAACAGTTTCATACACAGTTGTTTAATGCACACAACATTTGTTCGTACGTGAATATCAATTTTGTCTAGCGATACAGTCTACAGCATAGCGAAAATATATTCTGATTAGTAATGCATAGATAGATAGATAGAATGTAATTAAAAAGAGGTACACAATTAATTCGATTTTTAGCAATAAGTTCGATGATATACCTGTTAATTAAATTCATCAGCCTCTTGAAAGAATATCGAGTAGCATGAATAGTATTATACTAGAGAAATCAATTATTTCTTGTTTTTATTTTCAACTCTGAAAACATGATAGGCATGTCTGACTTATCATACGCATTGTATGTTGCACTATTAAAAACACTGAGAGCTACGTAATACCGAGGAAGGTAGGAAAAGACGACAAGTAAAGCGACAAATCGATATTATATCAGACTGATCAAGTAATAGCATTTCTAACGGTATTAATGATCCGTCGTATAGAGCAAGTGGTCAGAACGTATTAGTCAGACAGTGGTAAGCAGTACGCAATGTTCAACGGTCAGTGGTGGTACAATACATTAATCGACCAATAGCCAGACAACCGCATTGGTCAGCAACCTATCGAGCCACATTTCTGGCTCGATACATCGAAATTTGTCGCTTGGCAATAATATCATTTTTAATAACCGTTCATATATCGTTGCTTGACAGCAAGACTTTGATTTTTAACAACCAACCGAATTTATATATATTTATATATATATGTGCATTGTAGATATACATTCTGGTTCTATAACTCCGATTTCATGTTATGAAATTTTTAATAAATGTTCTCATTTGTATTTTGGTTCATTAGCAAATAGAAATATTCTTGTTGAAACGACGTGTCGTTTCTCAACATTGTCAGGTTATCTTACGAAAAAAATTAATATGCAAGAATTAGTATCTTTTAATTTATTTCAATGGATCTTGATGCGGTTTCATATCTTACTAATTTATCGTGCGAATAATAACGTGAACATCGACAAAAATAAACCCGAACCGCTAGCAATTAATTTTTCTAACTTTATCCGATTAAAATAAATTCATCCACTTTCGATCGACGTGTACGAGAAAATTAAATTCAATTTGCAAACAAAGCTTGACGTTAAAAATTTCATCCGGCACACCATCGTGTAATTCGCACGTACCACTCTACAATTCGCAGACTCATTTTTCTTCGAAATAATTTCTTATCAGGAAATTGTCTTGCTCATCTGCGATTTATCTTCTCGCGTACGATATAACAATTCGAAAGAGGGGGAAAAAAAAAGAATAAAGTTGCCTGAGGAAGAGAGCTCGCGAGAAATAACCATTAACGATATCTTTTATCTGGTGTAATTAACCGTTTTAGAGACAATCCATTGGGATCGAAACTTTCCATCGTTTACCGGTTAAACCGCGGCCAATAGCTTCGACGGGGATTCGATAAAAATCAGCCATTATCGAGGAAGGTTGGCCGAGGTGGATAGGAAGGTTGTGCGAGGTCTCGAAGAAGTTCCGAACCACTTGGCTGGATTAATCATTATTATCGGGGAAAGTGTCAGTTTGAACAGTCGGTGACGCGTTATTGTCGTGGCCGGGTCATTAATAATCGTTCCTCTCCAGGAGAAACGTTCCTGAGTGATTCGCACGAGGAAGTTCCCTTTTATCGGTGAACTTAGTGAACCTGATGAACTTGGTCGTATTCAGCAGTTCCTTTACATTCGCTTGAATGTGAAAAAAAAATGTAGGAAGTGGTATTCTTAAACGTTACACGCGAATAAAAAAGGAATAGTGCGTAACGATAGTCAACGCGGAGATTGTTGTACAAAACGTTTTGAAATTTCGTTAAAATAATTTCTTGAAAATTAGACGCATCGCTGCTACGTATAAGAAACTGTCGGATAAACTTTACAGAATAAAAATCTGTTTCTTATTTTGTATCTCGTGTTTTCCATCTATTGTTTCTTTTCAAATATTATACTCTTTGTCATTAAAATTTAAACAATTTATCGCGACGCTACCCTTTGAAAGTAGAATTTCTAGAAACTCGGAAACCTCGTGGAAATTACGAAAAATCACGGGATCGAGGATCTCGTATTTCCGCAACTGAATGTTCCAAAGACGTTTCAGCGTTTTAACCGGTCTGTAAGCTGTGCAAAACCATCGTTCTTAAAACACCTGACGTTTAGCTCTTTGGATTTACGAGACGGATGCTCCTAAAAACGCTCGAAATTTAGCCTGGAGAACGTACGCGAGACTCAAGAAACCATCGTTCCTGGAACACGCGAAATTTCCTCTAACATGCGAAATTTCCCTCTTGCGAACATCCTACGGACGTTGAAAATGGACGTAGAACGTTCGGATATAAACTGAGCACGAGACGAGCGTCGTTCGAACCTACTGTGCTATCCTGCCATCCTGTTCCTTTCCTCCGGTCTTGAAAAATAAAATAGTAACGAACGACGCAGTGTTATCGACGAATAAATTTAATGAATTAAAAACAAAAACCGATGCACGAGCATTTAGATAAATAGCGATGAACGGAACACGCGTTGGAACAGATCGAAACTGGTCACCGTGTCCAAGATGGACTAACCGAATTGAAACGTGAGTCAAGATAAATCTGGAAGGGTTGTTACGAGTCGAGGAATCTGCCGGTGGATCGAAGCGAATCAGAGGGGATTAAATGTAGTTTAGAGGGATCGGCGCGCGTTCGGTCAGATTGCTGTGTAATCGATTCAAATCGAGTTCTAGTGGATTCAAGAACGTCGAAACGTGGCGTTTTCAAAGCGGCAAATTCCATTGCATGCCGGACGATTCTTGTTTGTTTAGGCTATGGCTGAGCCGAGACTCGTACAAATAACGGCAAAAAATTAGTTTACTGTCCTTTTGTAATAGAACTTGGCTTTATGATCCAACCGATTCGATAGAAATGTGACAAATATCGCCTCTGATTAATTCGTTCGTCTTTCATTTGAAATTTTCCTAATATTCGTACGCTTTTATCAAAATTTTATCCAAGTCGTTGAGACGCGTTTATGAGCATCGGTGTGTTTCAACGTTCGAAGAGCAGATACAGGAAAAGAAGATGAGAAAGATGCACTTATTCGGTTAGATGAGGTTAACAAATTAAGTTTATTTCCATCGAAATGTTTTGCAAAGCAATTCGTCGTCCTGGAATTTCACAGGCTCGTAAATCCTGGTTACGCTTGCTCACGATGATTTATCAAGAGCATCGCTTATATGAAATTAATCTTTCCAGTACAAATTGCTTTTTTCCAGTTTTATCCGAGTTATGGATTGTTTTATCGATTTTCGTATGTTTGCGAAAAGTAGACAGGTAAATAACGTTGAAGTAAATTCCCAAAGAAGTTTCACTTGTTAATGTTAAACGAACTGTATAATTCAGCGACAGAACGTAATGTCATCGATCGTTAAATTGCAATTAAATATATAATTTGTAATTACAGAGAAGATCGAATTGCGTATTTTTTTTTTTTTTTTTTTTGTAAATAAGAGATCAGATGCTTCTTTGAAAATATTATTAAGTGTATCGAAATCTGAGCAACGCGAAAATTTACAAATAGCATCTTTGAAAGCTTAACAAATATCTTGGTCATTGGCCTTGATGGTTCGCCAAGTTACTATCATCTCCAGTCATTTCTCTCTAGCATACAAGTTGCTCGTAAAACAATTTCATTGCTCCGGATGTGGTACGATCAAGAACGAGCTTTATGAGTGAAACGATATTGTCTCGTTTCGAGGTTCATAAAGCGTAACATCGATCCTGTAAATGTTTTGTTTCCTACTTTTCGCTACCTACGAACACGTTCTAAAACGCTGCGGAACGTTGTCTGCGTTACGACTCTCTACGATTATGCGTCTTCGATCGTAGAATTCAACACAGAAAGTCAAATATCAAAATCATATTTCCTTAATATCCGTGATTTTTGAAAACCTTTCAAATATTCTTCTCGATACATTTCATGCGAATCTTTTCCCTTCGTTCTTCCAAGAAATAAGATCATCGTAATCGCAAGCTCGATTTCTGAGCGTAATTAATTGCAGTTTCAAAATAATCACGAACGAAATATTTATTTACCCAAGGAACTCGTTCCTTCTTTTGCGAATTCCAACGTAGATCCTCCGAGATTTCTGTAAGATTCCAATGCCAAAACAATCGAAAAAAGGAAAAACAGAGAAATAAAAGGCAGTTGCCATGCGATGTGTCGATACGACAAAAGAGAAAACTTGGATCGTTTGACAAATTGTTCGGAGTAAAAAATATCGTATGGAATCGTTTCGTAGGAAATTCCACAGGACAGTGCCGTGATAATATGCGATCGAGGCGCAGCGTTGGAAAAGTTACGGGCGTCGAATAAAACGACGCCAACTCATGAACTTCGAACAATGTGGATGCAATGGGCGAAAGTGTTTGGAACAGGTACCGCTCGAATCTGCTCGTATTCGAGGCTAACGAAGCGTGTTTCGCCTGTCATCAGGACAAACTGCCATACTTTTTCACGCTGCACCTGTATTGACAGGGCTGACGCCCGGGTCGGATTTATGAGTGATACAACGCGGTTTCCGGTGCAAAGGCCCGGCTTTTCGATGCTCGTTCGTTGCCATGCGTTTGTTCATGGTTGAAAGGCAATCTTTTTCGTTTGTCAGTGGAATATCTGTTTCTAGATTTGTATAGAGTGATTAGCTAACGACGAATATACAACAGTATCAGCTATAGCCCGCAGATACGTTACGTGAAATGCATAGAAATTTGCTACGTCAAATAAGTTATCCTTTCTTTTTTCTTTTCTCTTTTTTTTAACTACGACACTGTGAGAAAAATAGTTAACTTGCCAATCGATATGAACAGTCTGTTGTGTTCGGTTAAAAATTTAATAAATTCCAGACGATTTCTATCCGCGTCAAAACTGTACCAGAGATTGGACATTTAAATAGAATTGAACTATTGTTATTGATCACGTGCGCTATGTGAAACAAGAAATTTCTTAAGAAGTTACTTTTTCGTTTGATAATTTTTGCGTGTTATAATCGAGATTTCTTGTTTCACGTAGCGTACACGATGAGAGATAGGAAAACTTAGCCACGAGTGGCGAACTTAAGTTAACAAACTGTACAATCGATAAAACGAATAATTCATTGCCCTTTCACGACGCATAATTGATTCGCAACCTGTTCATACGTTCTACGTGTAGAATCAATCGGTGCAACAAACCGTTCTTTTTTTTCGAATCGGGAGGTATAAAATTTCGAGATGGATTTACACAGTCGGTAAAATGAATAATTTATTGCACCTGTACAAATGAATAATTGATTTGTAATTTATTCGTACGTTCTACGTATAAAATCACCAACCAACAAACCTTTTTTTTTCAAATCGAGAGTTATAATGTTTCAAGATGGATTTGCGTAATCGATAAAATGAATAATATATCGTGCCTTCATAAATGCATGATTGTTTCGTAATTTATTCATACGTTGCACATGTACAGCCATTTGGCAACGAACCTTTTGTCTTTTTCAAATCGAATGGTACGACGTTTCGAGGTGAATTTAAAAAGTTCCCTTTTCTAGCATTTTGTGTCCTACAAATTGGCATCTTCAAATATCTTATTATATTTGACAAAAATCATGCGCTCGAGGGTTGAGTTTAAGCAACCAGTGAAGTCATCAACATCAACCACGTGGTCGCGATTCTAATCGGAAAACGACATAAATCTTTCTTCATAAAAACTGAACCCTTTGCAAGTACCGATAAACTTGTCCCAGCCCTTGTCCTCGACAATTTGCACTTCACAATTTGTCCAGCTGGACACTTGGTAAATTTTTCCAACTTAATTGCCAAATAACACGTGGATGACTACCCCCAGCGGGATACCATCTTCGAGTTCGACTATTTTATTTATTCCATTCCTTTAGCGAGATCATTGAGGTGTTTTCTTTTTAGTCTTCTTTTTATGAGAATTTTGCTCTCTTCAGCAGCCAGTTGGTTTCGATGTGTTGCCGTTCTTTCCCTGTATTTTTCTGCGTACCTGCCGACTCGACAATTGTGCAACAACTTTAGCGCAACAGCTTGCAATATATTCATCCTCCTTGCGAGATATCGGACGTGTTACGAATCGTCGCGAAAACATAGACGAGATACGAAAGTGGAGGAATAATTGGGACCTCGAGGAACCGACAGACCGATGAGTAATTTTTCTCAATTACCCGTCAGAAAGCGGCTGAAAGAAAAAGATCGGACAGAAAAGCAGTCCGCCGGTAATTACCTTCCTTCTTATATCACGAAAAGTAGGTACTATCGGACGTAAGTGATTTATATCATTAATTCCCGTAGCTAAGAAGGTGAAATAGAAAAGATAGAGGGAAGACGTCGAACCAACGAGTCTCGTCATCGTTTTTTTTTTTTTTTTTTTTTTTAAGGCGTGTCTACGTTGAATATTAAATATAAATCAATTTACAATGACGAAGGTAAAGAAACAAGAAAGGGTAAAAAAGAACGCGTTTGATTGAATTTCTTTGAATTTTTTATACGCTTGCGTTTGTCTAGCTGCATCGACGCATTAGTTGGAAACATCAACGAGCGATATATTTTTCTAGATAGATCCGTTTCACGGACTAACGAATCGATTATCTCGTGAATTATAACGCGAAAAGAAAGAGAGTATATTCGTAGTTATTTATATATTATTATTCAATTCGTTTCGTTTATATTTTACTACATATCATTATTTAGTTTAAATCAACGAATTCTAAATTGATGCTGTACGCTATCCTATATCATAAATTAATATTACAAAAGGGAGTTTGAATTTTGAATTAGACAGCAATGCGGATCGATTCGACTATACAACCAAATGCAGACTTATCGACCGCAATACCACACAGATTTTATCGAAATATTCAGACGAGTCCCTTATGCGCCTAATTAAAATTAATTCTAATTACATGCGCAGAAGTATATACAGCGAATGACAAATTATATTATTCCTATGTTTTTTAACAGATAATTTAAATGTACAGTCTGTCATGCTTCTGATATAGTATCGTTTCTAATCACTGTTATTTATGCACTTTGGTAAAATTCACCGATCTGTCCTGTTTTGCGACCAAGTTTTCAGGACAGAAGAAGAAACAAAATATATTATTCCCATATTTTTTAACAGATAATTTAAATATACAGTCTGCCGCCGTGCTTCTGGAATAGTATCGGTTCTCATCACTGTCATTTAGACGCTTTAGTATAATTCACAGTAGACTACCGACCTGTGCTGTTTTGCGACCAAGTTTTCAGAGCAGAAGAAGAAAGAAAAGACAATATCGTATGAAAATAGCGCTTTTGAGCGGCTTAAATTCAATTATAACTGTAATGTCAAAAATGTAAACCCGACAGAAAATATCGTACGGTTACGTCGTATCGTCGCGAAACGGTGCTTTTGCCAAAACCATTTTCCAATAGAAATTCCTTGTCTATTGAGAGTATAAATATTTTTATATATATTATATATATATAAAGCTTTAGTAAAATTCACATTTTAAGCGATCACTTAAGATCGTCTGAAGCGACCGTTCTTCTGTAGGCGGTGGCATATGAACGTGAAAATGGACAAAAATCCCTTCTTTGTTTCTATTTTAGACCTTCGCATCGTTTATCATTTCGAGTTTTTAAACATCAACGACCCCGTCACCTTTCGAAACTCGTGCAAAAAACAGTCGATAAAAAGGGAGATAGGAAGTTCCTTTACACGAAATAAACGATCTCGTCGATATCAAATATCCGAAACGACGTGATATCAAGGAACGAACCCTCTCCGGACAGAAAATCGTTCACTGGCAAGGAGAAACAATACCGTAGCTTCTATTTGTCTGTTCTTGAGTGATTGAAAAACGTTTCGTCGATTTGTCGGACGATGCTCCACACGTTGTCTACACGGAAATATGATGCATAAAGCAGAAGCCTGTACGAATCAGAGGCAATTTACGCCATCGATCCCCTCGACTGAAAATACAGACGAGATTTGCGCGTCGGATAACAGAGAAAATCGGCGATCTACTGTTTTCACGGCTGGATTCAATTTGTCGTACGTATAACTGTACACAGTCGGTCGTGAGAGTCTACGTACACCTATCGAACGTTGTGCACCTGACTTAACGATGAAACTAATGAAAATCTGCTTTCACGCAAAATTATTTACACTTACGCATCACGATACAGTGGTTGTCGACGAAAGATAAACATATTTACAGGGCTGTAAAATGGGCGAGGAAATTGCAAAAGAGAAAGAGAGAGAGAGAGAGAGTATTTAGTTAAGTAGGTAATTAGGCAATTAGGTAAAGATTTATGCAATAGATAATAGATGATAGACGTGTATTATAGTTGGTAGTCAGACAGATGATAGACGGTAGATATATAATACTGAAATAAGGGTAAAATAAGGTGTGTGTGTGTGTGTATGTGTGTGAGTAGATGGATGTGTATGTAGATTTATAATAGGGAAATAATTGTAAACCGAGTTCCTTTTGTGGCCAGGAGACTGAACATAGACTATGCTGCTACTGTTACCACTACTACTATTACTACTATTATTATTACTATAGTTAATGTACAAAAGAGGCTGCTTTCTATCCAAACTAATAGGAAGACAAAACTGTTGGGATAATGGAATTTTCGGACAATAGAACGATCACTTTTCTCATATGAAATCTCATTTATTCGAATACAGATTATGATTAATTGACGGATATTTTAAACATTTGTAAATCCCTTGTCCTTTGGTCGCATAATCTTCTCGACGTAAGTAACTGCATGGAGTTAGATTCTTTTCGCACCTCGAATCATCGATGTGCTCCTTTTCGAATACTACGAATGCTTCGCCATCAGAAGGAACTTCTCCATTTCGTTTGATATTTCCATTTGTATGAAATCGTCTTTATTGCCGTTCTTATCGCAATGAAACCGTTTCAGGACATCGGTATATTTAAGGCTTTTCTACTGTCGCCAGCATCCGAGCAATTTACGCGCTTCAGATAATCTTCGATATCGTATTTGCTTCTTAACGTCTGTGACTTCTCCAACGCCGTGTATTTTTGTTAATTCCTCGTCGCGATTACACCGCTTTTGAGATTTTTAATTACGCCGTATATTGTTTCGATAATTAGAACGCCTACTAAATTCTTACAATCAGAATTTACTAAATCGACTAAAAGAAACAATACATTGCACGCGAACATTAATGAAATATGTTCGGATAATAGAGAGTTCGAAGATTAGGGTATTCGGATAATGGGTGTTTGGATATGAGGCAGCTCTACAGTACTAAAACTTCTAAAAGCAATTTAGCAAAATGAAGACGCTTATATTAAAAAAATTCTTGGAGTAAAATTACATCAGAAACGACAAATCACTTCACAGCTAGTCGATACAGTTACCTTTTGAATGTCCAGAAAATAGCAACGATTCTTGCGTATAACTAAGCGGTGGCTCGCGAAGATATTCGCTCACACGATTATACTTACAATAATTACACTTACACATTTTATTACGCACGTTATACGAAGCTTGTCGAAAGTTGGTTAGCAGCGTAACGAGACGCGATAATCGGTCGTTCTTGAGCCATCTGTTCCCGATGAAACCTACTCTCATCGAGCAATTTTTCAGCGAAAGAATCACAGGAAGCTGGCGATAACGGCAATCCTCTGGCAGGAATCGTTTTCTGCGACGAAATCAAATTTCTTAGTCGCCCGTTATCCTTCCTTTCGTCTCTCGAGCATGATTCGCCATCGGCTGGAGCGCGATCATTTTTCACCCGGTAGCCTGGATCTTTCTTCGTCGATTCTTTTTCAGCCGAACGTAGAGCCGCGAGGGAAACACCGAAAGCTTCAAAGGGACCGACTTGCGAACAAATATTTTCCCTTTGCCGCTGGCCTGAAATTCGTTCGAATTAATTGATCCGGCTAACGATATCCTTTCTCCTGAACCGTGCACTGGAAAGCTTTCACGTGTACGCTGAACAAAGCGCAGCAGCAGCAAGAGGTCTCCCCTTTCGTACGTTGTGTATCACCGTGCCAGCTATTTTCAGCGTATCTCAAACCGACTCAGCTGACACTTTGTTACGTGTGTACGTTACGCGATGTAAATCGATGGGAATTATTTGGCTGACTAATTTTCCAACGCGAGTACAAAATATTGTAGCGTGTGTTCGTCGAACGACGTGCGAGATGATCTCTGCTCCTGAAGCGTCGTTCTGAGGCGAACAGAGAAAAATTACGCGAGAAAGCGTAGTGCGTAGTACGACCATAAACGATAAAATACGAGAAACTGATCGAAGATCAAACCGACTTAAATAAACTCGACGATTATTTCTTTATATCCAAGAGGAAACCATAGAGAAACACGAGAAGAATGAAAATCCCTTCGCGAAACGCGACAATCGGATCTCGTGGCGTCCCAGTTGCCTGGACGAGCGGTGTAAGAAGAGCCAAACACCTTAAACGTATTCATATTTATGCGAGGTCCGGTTTCCAACCTGCCTGCTGCATTTACGCACGACTTTGAGATGTAAATGGTAGGCGGAATTTGATTCGAGGGGCATGGGTCGTTAGGTTAACGCGAAGGGAAGCACGCGATTAATTTTTCATGTTTCGCCCGCTTTCCGCGTCCTGTCACCTACTTTCGCTATTCTACTTTTCTTTTCTTCTTCCTCTTCTTCTTCTTCTTCGACGTTACACGTGTCGCCGAGCCGGCTATGAATTCGATCGGAGCAACAGCGTCATAAATTTCGGCTCGCAGAAAAATTAATATGCATGCAAAGAAGAGGCTGCTGAGCCCTGTTATGGAAATTAATGTTAGGGGCTTAGCTCACGAGTGGCTGCTGCTTCTTCTGTACAAAGTTTCTCTAGGTGTTACGGCTACCTCTCAAGTTGCCGACGTGATTTATAGATCGCAAGGTACTTTCGATAGGTTGTAAGCTTTTACGAGCAACTGCAGTTCCGTGGAATTACCCAGGTCGAAATTATTGCATTGGCAACTAAGTGATCGCGGTTTTTGTCATTAGGTGGCAATGACAAAAGCCGCGATCACTTAGTTGCCAATCCAATATGTAACATACTCAATGCTCCGTTCGAAATGCGGAATTTTACCGATTTTGTATGTTTAAACAACGCGCGGTCTTGTTCCATAGCTTTCTTTTTTCTCGTCTACAGCTTCGCGAAGCATTTTTGACGAGACTGTCGTCCTCTTTGTTAACGAGTTCCTCCATGTACTCTCACAAGCTTTTAAAGTACTTATTCAAGCTCTTGTCGTTGAATAATACATTATACAGATTATTTCACGCAGTTCGACCAACCTATAGTTTTCACATTAATGTTAATTTAATATTCGGTCGGCTAGCTTCATCTCTATCACTCTTCGTTCCCCTTCGTATCGACCTGAATCTTTCGTCGCATCTGCAGCCTGTAAAAACCAGCAAACTTATGAAGCAAAATATCATTTACAGAATGTTGATCTTAAGGTTGCTAACTGATACTTATCGAAGTAAAAGTGATCGTTCGGATTATTCGGTGCTTCGTGAATTTGAACGAACTATTCCTCCGAGTAAAATTGAAACAATTCCACTCTTCTGAAACGAGAATAACCAGACGAGAGCAGAAAACGATTCGTCGTTCGAAATTGTTCCTTTTAATCTTCGCTGGAGATAAAATTTCATCGAGCCTGCTACATGCGCGTAAACCTAATAGCAACGAATAATCCGCTACTGGCAATTTTGTTTCTTCAACTACCCTAATTTCCATATATATAGTCATATGTAGAATAAAAATTTCCTTCTGCTAACATGAAAAATTAATTGTCCCAATAAAAAGGAAATTTCCCATCCGCCCCAAGGACGAACGTAGCGAATTATTTAATCGCTAACCTTCCCAGCCTCTGGTGCTTCGTGCACCGCAAAATTGACCGCAATTATCAACGTCCACGAGACGTCTACTGTTAAGCTGTCCTATATACAGGCGATATGGTTGATATACAGGCATCCGCCAACCTGGAATGCAGCGTGGAGCCAATAGATTGTCCACAAGAACGGCCCAGTAATTAACGGCCGATTATCGTAGCTTAAGGATACCTTGTCATGGAATTAATTAAACGTTGTGAAAGTATTGAACGCGTAAATGAACGCTCTACCCCTGTAGACTTTAGATTGGCCCGTCTCCGATGACCAGATTGCGGCTCTTTATGCAAATTCATATTTCTATGAACGGAATCTCAAATTGGAATTTACATGAAAACCTCTTTCACTTGATAAACGTAACGATCGCTGTATACTTTGCACGTTTTGTTTATTACGCGCGGTCGATGTATTGCGTTGTCCGGAAAGTGTCTTTCTTTCGCAAACATGTTTTTTACAACAGTGCAGCTTCGCACAAACGTGAAACGAAGTCCGTGAAATGTCACGGTGTTTATCTGAACAGAACAAAATGTCTATCATTTCCTCATAAACTTCTCGGACAATCTAATATCTTTAGACTTTCGGATTTTCGGACAAACGAACGAACGTCGGCGATCTATTAACAAGAGTCGTTTAGATTTCAATATTTCCCTATTTTACGAAACTCTGAGAAAAAAATACTATCGAGAGATGTTTCGCTCCAGAATATTATTTCTAAGGTTTATCTCGAGGTTTTCTTTTCGCGAAACAACCGTCGAATTTTCCGATATCGACCGCTTCGCGTATCTGAGTTTCTCTATGCTTCGGGAATATTTTGAAAAATATTTGAAGATTAACTACAGGTTGGTCCGTAATTGTGGTGCAGCACGATTGTACCACCAGTTAGGAACCATCCTGTATGTAAAGAAGCGTCGTAAAGGAATGAGGAAGGAGCGAAATTTAGGCTAAACGATGATAAGCAAAGATGAAGCTACTTTATCGCACAAGACAAACTTCAAGCGAAAGTTCGGTAATCTGATCGGGAAATCAATACGCTACGCGTTATCTTTCACATTCTTTGGAAATAATCCGTCGAATTGCCAATTATCTTTCTAATTAAATCTCGCAATTAGACAGTGCTAGCGGCTGGATTCAAGCGAGTTCGTCCGGAAAAACGAACGACAATCGGCCACGCGATTCTAGACACGCAATCTGATCTCGCTTCTCGACTCGTTAATCGGTTTCGCAGCTTGGAATTGTTGCGTTAAACCTGCAATTTGCAGAAGCTTCCGGTGCCAAACGTTAATGATCGCGCTAATTACACATGCAGATTGTAATCCTTGGCAACACAGAGGTTCGAAGTTTCCGCACCAATGACATCGTTACGTCGTTTACGCGTTACGACGTAAAGTGCAAGAATCCGAAGAGAAATTATACTCGGAAGAAGCTTCGAAGGGATGAGAGAAATATTTCTTATCGCCAGACTGCTGATTCTTACGCAAATTCATATTTTTGACGGTACAGTGGAAAAGGTAAAAATCGTACGTACGTTCTCTGTATTTTTGCAATTTAAAATTGTTCCCCTAAACGCAGAAAAATCTCTAATTTATCAAACTTTCACACCGTACAGCACGATGCTTTTCGCTAAATGATCTGCACATCATCGTCCGGTAATCTACTTATCATATTCGAGTTAAAATTGAATTGCACGATGAACATTCCTTACTGGATCGTTCTATTTAAATTACCACGAATCAATATGCTTTTAGCGATTGCTATTAATTTCAGGATTTTAAATTGAAATAGCAATGAAATATTTACAATGCTCGTTCTCGTTCAAGCGGTATCATCACGACGGATAATTCAATGCTATTTTGTTATTACGTGTGTTGTGTAAACGATACTCGAGCTTGTACCGCGATAACTAAAGAACGTATCCGATGAAAGTCATCCCCCAAACTCATCGGAAGTAATAGCGTTTTAGAGAGCAGTACGAAAGTGGTAGGAAACAGGTGAAACAATAAGCTCGTAACTGGCTGAAAACGAGATACACGAGTTGCTGCAAGCAGACAGTGAAAAATATTATTTCATTTACTACGTGCACAGCTGGATTCAATTTCCAGGCAAGTTGTCCGTTGGTCGGTTCGCGTCGTTGCGTCGTCATCAATTACAGCATAAATTAGCAAAACAACAGGTCGACGAGACGGCCGTGCTAATATCAAAATCACCGGTAATATATTCGGTACATTGTACGTGGCTGGCATGTCGTTGTTCGATTTACAATTAACCGTGCACCCTCGTGTTTCCTGTCGTCCGCGACGGACACGATAGTTTGGCCAGGATACACAGAATGTTCGCGCGAGATACCGAGACCCCACACTTTCACTCGACATGCTGTCAGCTTTCAAATTGAAATTCGTCGGGAATGCCAACAATTTCTACGCCCGCAATCTAATTTTTATCGCGTGAAAAGAATCTGTCCAACTTCCCTCGCTAGGCTATTTTTCGTGGTTTTATCGTGCCAAGCGAACGTGACTTTTATCGTTCAAACGTAACTGTCCAGACAAACTGGAGGGAAAGTGGAACGTATCGCGTACAATTGTCTAGAAAATAATTGCCTTAATTAATTGGTAGTTAACGTTTGAACTATCTACTGTTAACGCAAAGCTACTTCTACCAGGTCAAAATCACTGGTCTTTAAAAGATACATAATCGTAGAATATTTGTTTATTTATCGATTTACTACCTTCTTGCGAAAGGAATTCCATGTTACATAGCACGTTTTTGGTATTTTTAATCCTGTTAGGAAGATGATACATTTACACTGTACATGCGAATGTGTGTGTAAGCGTCAGAGAGCGTCCAGGCCTTAGTTGGGACAAAAGACGATTGGCAGTCGTTAGAAGCATCTGGAAGAGTCGGTTGACGACAAGCGTGCGTGCGATTAGGTTTACGAGGTCTTCAAAGTATAAGATATATGCATAACTGTTGTGTGCTGTTGACACGTTTACGAAATATACGGCAAAGATTTTCACGCAATTATGGGAAATCCGATGTTGAAAAATGCATAGAATGCAGAGAACGTACGGAAAGATATAGACATAGGAAAGCACAGTGCTTCGTTTAGTATTTGGTAGATGAAATAATTCTCTATCGAGATTGCGCTTTTTAAATGATATCGTGGAAAGACTATTTCTGACGCGCAGTGATAGCACGTGTCGAAGGAACGAAGGAAAAAGGCGAACGACGAATTCGAAAGGAAAAACGAGGTGAAATATCTCGCAGCCAATTTCTGCCGATTATCTTCGCGTAAACCTCGCAGTTCCTCGCAAGCGGTTAATTTCCATGCTGCGATAAACAATTACCGAACTGCCAAGCTTTGCACGTACGACCATCATTATTTATTAGCCGCGCAATCGGTTGCATTTCATTAATTTGATACATCGCATAATCGTCCAACACGGTTACAAGCATAAGTCGGATTTACGAGCCGATTCAATTTGTTTAGAGCTTCCGTATTATATTACGAATTGCGTGTTCCACATCCTCGCATAACGCAACAGAGATTAATTTGCCGTAGGCTAACGTACATTATTACAATGGACGCATCAAATTTAACGCTGTGGGAATAGATAATCGAACGAATATTTCTCATCGTACTCGTTACAGGCTCCGCTGTATCCGCATACCGTGGCACTCGCATTTCCAACCTAACTCATTCTCCTTTTCAACGTTCTTGCCACGGAACAGCTCGTCGAAACGCACGGCTAATCGTCCTGGCCTCTTTCGCGACGTCTCCGTCTTGTGAAAGCTGAGACGCGATACGCGAAAACGTATCAGCTCCGGCCGAAGCTGTTGTTTTTCTTCTCGTTCAATGTTTCAGAGCTGGCGGAGCCGAAGCGAAGCAGGCGCGAAGCGAACAAAACAGCCGTCGGAATGCGGACAAAGACGGATTTCTCGTGACTTGGCGCACCGCGAATTCACCGCGAAATATTTTATTGTCATCGTTGCATGATTCAACGTGACCGCGACTTTGCGTTCCAGCCTGGCGGCCCTGTCGTTCGATCGACGCAAGGTTCTGCGCTCGATCCAATTCAACTGACGAGATTGAACGAGCGAGGCAGAGTGGCGGGGGGTTCTATTGCTCTCTGATTGGATTTTTCTTTGAATTTGTAATCTCTTGGCCTGAAATGACGAGTCTGACTCGTCATGGTAATTTGATCTCACGGCCTGATACGAACAGTCGAACTTGTCGTGGTAATACAGCACCGACGATACACGTAGATCGAGTCAATAACTAAGTTACACTGGCCGCGTAAACAGAATGCAAGCGAACAGAAAAGATATTTTTATCATCAACAGGAACTTACGTTCGACCATCGTTTCTCGATGCATTCCCCGACCACCTGCGAGTGCTTATCATAACGAGGAACCAATTTACGTAAAAAGCAATTTATCGATACTTGGAAATTGTGTATGGGAAATAATATCAGGAAGATGTCCGCCTGTAGACGCTGTGGGAACTCGAACATAGATCGCATTTTCCATTACGTTTTCACACGTTTCTGAAAGTATGTTCGCCGTCGTTTCTTTATTGACTTATCTGTGACGTAATATTCAATTAATGCGACAAATGCCTGCTTCAGCTCTATGTTCCCTTGCTTTATATCCGTTGAGAATTGTGGATCTTAATCGCCGAAATAAAAGTAAGGGAACACCAAGGTTACACCTAGAATTCATAGTAAAATAGTTTTAGATTTATTTAACAAAGGATTTCCAGGATCTTCGTCGATATACATTTGCACGCGTCTCAGCACTCTCTTCGTCTTACCATCTTCCACACTGCCAATAGAACAATTACATTCATCTGTCTTTCGAGACGCTGTGCACGCACGTACTTCCACACACTCATATTCGCATACGCGTGCCACTACTACGCGGCCAGTCTAGTCTAACACATAAAATTATAAATATTTTAATGATATCCATAAAATCCGCAGTATACGAAGTATAGAATGACGAATTAACTTTAACTTCAATTCTCAAGGCGGAAAACGCAAAAGTCACGCATTCGCCGCAATTTTACGAGCTTCGTCTCGATCTATAGTCTTCTCCCGACGACGATAAGAGAATCGTTGTCGAAATATAGAAGGGCGAACATTGTTCAGAACCATGCTCCAAGACATTATTCCTTGGAAATATTTTAAAACGCTGTAACACGGCGTGTCGCGCTGCTAAATCTATTGGACCGTTAGCCGAGGTATAAAATGCGACAGCGTCGAAACAAACGCCATGTTAGAAATTAATGGAATCGGACAGTCTGCGACGTGTCTCGTGGCGCGGCTGATGTTCTGGCGAAACAGACGGGAAAGAAAGAAATTCTTCTGATAAAATATTTCGCGCCAAGTGCGTTTCCAACGTTCATACGGTTAACGAGAAAGTTACGATCGAAATTACACGGGAAGATGAACATCGCGATTATTATAGGAATTTAGAAGTACAGTCTCATTTTTTTTAACAAAAATTTGCGACACGAATTTTTCATCATTTCTATTATTCGATTCTAAAGTTCATCGTGAGCGAATTTTATACAAATTTACGAAGAACTAGATTTTCTACTTTTCAATTATTGGGTTGGCAACTAAGCGGTTGCGGGACTTGTCATTAGGTGGTATTGACAAACCCGCAATCACTTAGTTGCCAATAGTCACAAATTAATTCGAGATTGCTCCGACTTCTCGTGTAATTAATAGATTGAAAAAACAGCTTGCATAATTACGTAATACGAGCAGTACCAACGTGTAAGCGGCATTATGCGACTGCAAGAGGTTTGGCAATGTTCGACGAGAAGAAACGAGAAGGCAGGAGAATGGCGCGTCTGACTACGTACGCGCCACTTCCACTTACAGACGTTTCACTAGCTGCAGCAAGTAGCTTCAGTCCGAACTCTGATCGATGAGACTCGCGGAATTTTTGCTCCTTTCCTAATCTTTTTCAAGCGCCTATTTCGTCAAGATTCCGCAATTCCATCGCCAGTGTTTCAAAATGATCGATATATACTACATACACAGCGTGTTGCGAATTCTCGACTAAAGAGCAACCGGTCAGGTCAAACCGATCGGTCGATATCGCGTACCTCGAATGAATTAACGCTCAGGGTGGAGGAGGTTTAATAGATCGAGTGTTATAGTAATCTAGCACTGCAGTTGCACTTGTTGTATAAAAGTAACGTGTGATGTTATGAACACGGCGGTGGTAAGATCTTGTTGAGAGCGAGAAGAATTTCACCCGCACGGTACGATGTCTGATGATGAACTGTCCTCCTACGTTGCTGATTCTCCCTATCAGCCGTTAGGTTTCGTCCATCCATCGTGCCCTTCCGGCTGGTCTTTTCCCGGAGTATTTTTTACCTGACCTCTGAGTCATTAGGTTTACAGCTCGCGAAGGGCATGTAATTCAGGATTTCCTAGAGGAGAGAATGGGCCTGGGAATGCGCCATAAACGAACGGCCACTCAAAATTGCGAACACAGTGAGAGTGAAAACTGAATAAACGCAGAGAAAGGAAATTTATAATAAATTAAATTAAAAATCGATCGAAAGGATATCAAGCGAAAATTAATAGTGAAGACGTAGATAAGAGAATATTACTCGAACCATATTTCTGAATCTGACTGTGACTCTATAGGAAAGAAAAAAAAAAAGAAAAACTCTTTCTTCCTTGCGACGTTGAATCGATAAAACGATGGAAATATTCAGAACGAGGTAATAATTGTTATCGCGATTTAAACGAATAACGCGTATCACCGAACCGTTAGCTGCTACGATTTAAACTACCATTTCTTGTAACAACGATCCGTCGTAACGACGATCGATCGTCGGACGTTTGTATCCGAAACCGTGCAGAAACTGAGAACGAGATACGTATGCGGGGCATTGTTAAAACATTCAGTCGAAACAAGCTGGCAAGTGAGTGAAAAATGGCGACTCGGGGGATCGAGGGTGCTACAAATTGGCCACTTACGTTTCCGACAATTCCGCTGGCATTACTCTGCCCGAACGTGTACGGCAATTTCGGCCAAGCTGGACGGATGTGCCCGTTCGTCTCACGTTCCTTGCTGTTTTCCACACCGAAAACGCGATCCCCATCGCAACCACCGTTTTCTTATCCGACTTTAATCGACCCGCCCCGCGATCCGAGCTTCTCCAATCGTTGGACAATTAATGGCTCCCAGTCGAGTCGTTTGTGGTTGCAATTTGCGAGGGAGAACGACGAAATCGAAACCGTGCATTTAGAAATTGCTCGTAACAGCTTGCAGCGATTGTAGCTACCGCTCGGTCTATTCGAACGCAAGCCACCTCTGATTATTTCGCGTTTGTTGGAACAGTTGCGACGTTTATCTTCGCGGAATCTCGCAAGTCGCACGATTATGGCTGACGGTACGTGAACTTGATGAAAAATCGTACGCAGTAGGTGGTTTCTTTGTTCTTTAAGAGTTTCCTTCGTTTTAGAAGGAAATAATGGACGCGCGATAGTTTTTGTTTCATATTATTTTATCGAATTACGTGGGATCAATTTTGCAGCAATAGAACAAAAGAATGGAGGAAGAATAGAAGCGAAAAAACCTTCGTGGAAGGATAAGAAAATGTGGGATGACATTTTGTTCTATCGCTGCTTGGTATTTACTGTGTCACAACTAAAAGCGTGTAAGCTTCAAAGGCTTTTTAACGTGTACGTTTTTGACAATGCTAAATACAGGCCGTCTTAACGTAACTACCCTCTGCGGACAAACCGATGGAATTATAAATAACGTCGTTTTACACGATAAAAGTAGAAGCCTGGACTATGTTTGCCGAACAGCATACGATGGCTCGTTTTCAAGAAAATCAAGTTTAAAAATTCGTCAAGTACGCTCGAACTTGGCCACTGGATACGAGCGAGCAATCGATAGGAGGCCACTCTGCATGCAAAAATAAGCAGAAAGTGCGAATAAAATTTTTCCACTCGAAGATGAATTTTCAAATCTATTCGTCCCGGAAACGAAGCGCAAACGCAAACAACAAATTTCATTCTACGATTTTCGACTTGTTCTCGCGCGTGGAATAACGTCCTGTCGATTATGTACTCCAGCTGTGTCCAGAACTAGCCACGTTCAAGTATGCTCGATGAATTTTCAAACTCGATTGCCTCGAAAAGGAAGCATCGTACGAGCAAAATTTCATTAATTTGTATTTTCCTTATTTTTTCACAAAGAATGCTTAAGCCCTGTACAAGCTTATGTTAGGTTGTCCGAAAAGTTTCTTTCGTTTTATGAGGAAATAATAGACGCACAACGTTTCTGTTCACTTTGTTCTGTTGAGATAAACATCGCGACATCTCACAGACTTGGTTTCACGTTTGTACGAAGGTGCACTGTTGTAAGAAACATGTTTGCGAAAGAAAGACACTTTCCGGACAACCCAACACGTTGTTATTGAGCTGCACCCTGTGCAACGCGAATGTTAGGAACGTCGACGAGTATCGGAGAAATTTTTCAGATTTTTTTAATGACCTAGCATGGTACAAAAATTAGACAAAAATGACTCGGTTCGCGGAGTACAAAATGATACGTTTACCTGCGGAGAGTTAAAGCTATAAGTTTGTCCCAGTTGTGTGATACACTCTGTTTAAAGCAAACTTTTCTCCTCGAGGAAGATCGAAAGAATAAATTCCAGCGTGCTTGGTCCCCAGATGCAAACTCTAAACATCGGTTTCCGAGCAATTCGCGGATAGTTAGCTCGCAGGTGATCGCTTTTCTCGCGTGATAGATGGAAAAACCAAAGGCCGTTTTTCATTCAGCGGCCTTTCTTATGCATAATGGATCAGCTCCCAGAAAGGAACGCGAGAAAAGTATAATTGTCGGCGCGATTGCTCGCGATGAAAATGAGGTCTAATGCCGTTTAAAAGCGTGGAATTATCTATTCTCGAAAGTAAAAACCAAGAGATTCGTGTAATTTTTCCACTTTCTCTGCTTGTAGAAGCTTTCGTTGCAGAGTCGCGTACGTGTACGTCGCATTATTTTTCGATAGAATCAATCGATCTATTAGAAGGTTAGCAAAAATATTAGAAGGTTAGTCAAAATTATCTGAAAGACAAATTTAATATTATTTAATTTAATCTAATGTTTAATATTATATTATTTAATGTTTAATATTAATTGCAAGTTTTGCTCGACTTGAACACGTGTCTTGAACACGTGTCCTATATTCAAATGTTATTGTTCTTTGTTATTGTTACATTATATTTATAAAAGATATACATGAGATTTTGCTAAGGAATAATCAAAAGAACCTGTTTTACGTATACAACGTTTATGTATACGGCTATGTATGTGTACATTTTGAGCAAAATTTCGCTAATGATAATAAGAACATTTCTTGGGTGATAGGATTGGTAGAAAATTTGCTTGTGTAAAATTTATATTTTCATTACGTTATTACAGTATACTAATTACTTTGTAAATTATTAAACATTCGTGCAATGTTCTCTGTCAGATATTTTTTTATTTTCGCATATATATATATTTTATATTTTTATTATAATGCATGGCGCAAAGCATAAATTCTACGCTATACGAATTCCGTATCGTACAAGATTTATGATTCATAGATAATATGAAAACATGTTATTTATTGCAAAAGATAGTACGGATGCTATTGTAATTCTTCATCGCATTATGCAAAATATATCGCGTAAAAAATGCAAACAAATTCATATTTATATATTCACCGATATATTATTAAAAATTTATGAATCTCTCGTTAAATGTGCATTTAACGATCTATATTTATCGACAGCAATATTTTACAGCGAGATACAGATATTTTAAACCATAGTTTTATGTTGGAATTAATTTTAAACTTAGCAAATATCATCGATCTTGGTTATTTAATCGGATTTAACATTATCGCTGTATTGCAAATTTAATAACAACCCTAGCCCAATAAATACGTAGAAATCATCTAAAATAATACCACATTTTAAAGTTCTAAAACTAATTAACAGTCTGTTATATTCTCTGAGAATTAGACTCGTTCGTCGTATTTGACATCATTATTTAAGCATAATCGACGCTATCTTTAATATTTAAATTTCGTTAATGAAAATTAACATTCATTGACGTCAATGTGTATCGTTTAATTCCAATATTTATGTACGCGTCATTCTGAAACGTGACGTAACAGAGCAAGAGATAGTAGCAGAGCTAGGAAATAGACAAGAAATCAGTGACAAGTGAAAATTGGTCAGCACTTCCGGATTCCAAGTTCCGCCCACATTGTCCTGTCTAACAACAGATCTGCCGTGTAAAACTTTGTCAAAGATCTGGACCTAACAGTTGCCTGGCTGTCAAAGCCATTGATTACGTGTAGCATACTGTGAGTTTATACGTCGATATCTATCGAGAACGAACGAATGGTAAAGACGTGCAAGCACGTGCTGTACGGTACGAGAGTTAAAAGTTGATTTATATAATTATAGCTTGAGAATGTAACGATAACAGGATGAAACGAAAGCGGAAAATAAAGGGGAAGCAAGAAAATCAGAGGAGAAATGCTCTACAAACAATTTTACGTAGAATGTTACTTCTATTCGACGCTATAAATCAGAAGGATCCAATTATTCCGCATAAAACTCGTTCAACATCGTTAACCACGTCTCTGCATCCTCCTGCGCATTCTTCCGTTAATTAAAATTATTTTCGACAGCCTGACATTTTTCAATTATCCTACACCTCCACTTTCAATTTATCTGGGAAAAAAAAAATATATATATATATAGAACGAAAAGGGAAGGAAGGAAAGAACAAAGGGAAAGTAACAAAAGGACAAGCTTCCAGCCGAGCTGTCTATAAAAATGAACTTTAAATCGTTACTCGTCGGTGTCTTTCTCTCTGTTTCAATTTACCCAGAGATTCGCCAAGTGTAAAGATGAGAGACGAAACGATTCGATCGCGGCAGAGGCGCCATCGATACACGCGTACACAGATACTCGCATTAATATTCGGACACCGGGCCATGTCCGTGGAGTGATATTTTTAAGATTTCGATATCTCGTCGAATGTTCTGAGAACGCGAGAAAAATGGCTGCAATGCAGTAGAAACGTGAGTGGAATATTTGAGGAATTTGCGAGTTACACCCGGCGTTGGATTAAATTTCACTTAATTACGATATTATGCAGATCGTGAAAGTTCCAGGAATCGAACACTTCCAGCAGCTAATCCAAACAAAGTGTTCGTACATTAGATATTCTAATTCTAAGTTACTCGGATGACCTAGATGGGAAAACAGGCTGGCAAGAAATCATAATTATTTTTTCAATTAGCAGAGGTTTCAATTTAGAACGGTGCACGGAAAGTTTCAAGCTTTCAGAAAGCTTTCGAGTAATCTAGGAAATATATTCATCTAAATCTACTTTTAGATCGTTGATAAGATCGCACCATTGAAACTCGAACAAACAGAGTTCGATATTTTCCAGGTACACGATTTTCAATGCAATCTTATACGTGTTTTTTGAAACACATTAGTCGATGCCATACGTCATTCGCTATACAAAGTTATTAAACTATCTTTTTAACAAAGAGGCAATAGTTTACACACGCTTTAACTACCATGTTATCGAGTAGAACTCAATTTTGCGTATCGGTCGTTCGACAGCGTATGCACAGTGCCTATAGACCGTACTAATGCACGCTCTTCTGTTCCAATGAAGCCAGTTCTTTTCTTTTTTTTCTTTCTCTACCAAACCGTACGTTTCGCTTTGAAAGTTTGCTGAAATTTTCGAGAATCACGCGAAGATTAAACGATATACCCAAACCTAATTAATTAGTACGCGAACCAACTACACCGGCAGATAAGACAATAGTGTGCCGGCTACTTCTCGCAGCCACACGCTAGTTTCTCATGCAACCGAACGCTTACCTCTGACCAACGTAAGAATCCCAAGAGGCATCACGAGCACGGCGACCAACAGATCCGTGATCGCCAGGCTCATCAGGAAGTAATTGGTGACGTTTTGAAGTCGCCTTTCCCTGGCGATGGCCAGGCAGACCAAAATATTGCCAGCAGCGGTGCCCAGGACCAAGAACAGGGCTAACATAGCCCACCAATTATTCAAATCGTCTACGTCGACGTCCAGACCGGTTCCGTTCACCGGTTCACCATCGAAATCGGTGTCGTTGAGTACCCCAGGCACGGCGAATCGGGAACCTCCGCAGAGCACGCCGCTGTTGTTGGCGAACAGCAGAAGGTCCTCGTAGCAGGTATCGACCACGGCCTCGTAAGGATCCGCGCGACCGATCGTTGGCGTCGACGAGCCGGTCATCGCTGAAGACGGCTGATCTAGGAATTTCTTGCCTCTACTTGCTGCAAGTCAACTCTACCGCGTCTTCCTGCTTCTCCGTCTTCTTCGGCTAATCCATCGGATCGTGCACGTGCTGATTTCTCTAGAGGGATGTTCGTTTTCTTTCGTTAGTCTCCGTGAATTTTGAACGTCATCTCTATCTTTAGTTTTTGAATAAATTTATGAAAATCGATGGTTTCTTCTTGGATCACCATATTCCGCGGATGGTGACTGCTTTGGTTTTCAAGCTGATCGTGATATTGGCTCGGTCGTAACAGCTACAACCTCGATGCACATTTACTTATGAATTACTATTAGCCGATCGTCGCGCGTTTTACGGGAGATTTCACGGTGCAGAAATGTACGCGAGTAGCATGGAGAGATACATTGGAAGCGAATGTAGACGCCATTTCGTCATTTTATTTTCGAAACGAACGAAGAGTTCTTACCATTGCGGAACGCGAAGCAAGGATTTTAGTTAGATTTTCTAGCAACAAGCGAAAGGTTTGATCGATGATTTCGTTAATTTCGTGCGTCTTCGACCTGCTTTTCGTACAATTATCGAGGTTCCAGCGTAAATGGAGAGGAAGGAGAGATTTCAAGCAAAGTGCAACATTTAAATTACTCGGACTGTTTAACTCAACGTTAACAGTCGACCGTTCTTTTGATAATTGTTTAAGGTATTAAGGAAATTTCATTGCTGTTGTACTTATGTTTCTATATATTCGTTTTCTATACTAATTCGTAATATAGTGAGCATTATTTTGCTCGTATGTGTTGTCTATGCTCTCTATGTATAATAACGTAAATACGAGTATGAATTTATGCGAATTTAAATAAATCATATTCTCTGTAATTTGTCAATCTTTTTCCATATAAATTCGTCGTTTCTTTTTTGTTGAGATTACGTCGTCTTCAACTTTGATATATTTGTCGTCTGCAGAGCGTAATAGCGAATCGAAGTGGATTGTAATCAGAAGAGAAGGTTAATTGTCTTCGAAAAGAGAACAGAGGCGACATATCGTGGCAAAAGATACTAAGAGTATGAGAAATTACAATAAAATTAAGATTCTCATACAACGAGTTCCATGCAGCTGGTAACGTTTCCTTCTTTGAAATATCATTTTCTTTTTAATCGTCAGTTTACATTTTCACGTGAAATGTGTCATCTATTTATTTCATTGTCGATACACAATTATCATTGATATGTACTTTACTTTTAAATTATAAATAGTTGATTAATATGTCACGTGAATTCGATCCAATTAATACTACGATATGATCGTTGTACTGCGTAATATCACTAAGGTAAACTGACATATTTTGTTCTATCGCTCTATTATCTGCGACTGTAATGATATTAAGCAATTAACATTATCAAACAAAACAAAATCTCCCATTATCTCACATCTGCGTCTCATATTATTTTACTCTCAAGCGTTGACTCGCTATCACACGATCGAATGAACGAAAGGATACTTATTATCGAAATCGATCACTTTCTAGCAACGTTAAAAAATATTTTAGTCAATTATTTCTGACATGGGGTACAAATATCCACCTCTACCTACAAAACAGCGTTTGAATTTTGAAATTTCATCCATTTGTTACCAAGTTACGATTATTCGAAGTTAACGATCTCCAATTTTGCCCTCTGCTCTCTTCATACGTCGACTGCGTTTTTACAATTTTCCGATTATGTGACCGATCAAAAAAGATTGTATTTTCATAATTTCTTGGAACCTACGGAACAACGTCCTACAAATATTTATGCTACCAGAGCTATGCAAAACCGTCTTCTATCATCCATCAAAATTTTCTCACCTATTTATGGGATGCGTATATCTCATAATTATCAAACATACTTAGCTAAGTAGTATTTCGATTCGATTTAAAGTATGCCTGATTCAATAAAACAGTGGAACTCTTTTCAACAAGGTAAACATTGCTCGTGTAGATATCGCTGGCACCTAAATTAAAGCAACTTCGATCGTTAAATTGCGGGTTAAATGTCGCGTTAACGCTAGTCCTCGACGAGTTAATTTGACGGGCATCTCTAGTTGCAGCAACATTTCCGAATACGCGTAATCGAGCGTACAGTGGAATAAATTGGCGCAGAATCGTGTTGTCACGATACGACGTCGTATCGTTTGCTTTTGCACAAACTTCACGTGGATCGAATACCGAGCCACCAATATAAATTCAAATAGGATAGCGGCAAGTCATCAGAGACAACAAGCTTGCCCGTAGTGGAACTACTCGCGAAAACGCGATTGATTCCCGTTTCCATTTTCCGATCGCGCGGCTCCGATCGTCGTCGCCGGCGTGACAATGTCGCTCTGACC
This sequence comes from Bombus cullumanus, assembly GCA_014737535.1. NCBI lineage: Eukaryota > Metazoa > Arthropoda > Insecta > Hymenoptera > Apidae > Bombus > Bombus cullumanus. The sequence continues at coordinate 2,903,979 of JACXIX010000044.1, read as the reverse complement.
GACCAAACTTTCATCGTCCAGTCCTCCTTTCGCTTGTCTATCGATCCGTCAAACACATCCAACCGTTTGCCAGAGAACTCACTTTCCAACTCGTTGAAATATTTACGTCCAGTCATTTCGTCGAGATCGCTCCATTTCTCGTACGATCTTTGTAAAATTGTAGCCAACGAATCGTCTTTCGTAATTGAAATGCGCGACGTTAAAACGAAATTCACGTCGATACTCTACGAAAGGCACAGGTTTCAACGAGACCTGAAGTTACTTTGCCGAAATTCGAAACGTACTACGAGCGAGAATTATTCCGTCGTTTCTGACAACGCCGCTGTCTAGTCGTTTCGCGTAAACTTCGCCGAGGTCTCACTCGCTACACAATAGCAACAACGGACTTGACGTGTTTCGGGTGTAAAAGGAAAATTTCCTTCGGCTTCTCTGTGCCGTTTTACGAAACAAAGTTACGTACGAAGCGCCATATCGCTACAAGTAGCTGGTATTCAAACGAAACGAGAATATTCAACGAGTAGGTTACCGGGGCAAATTGATACAGGCCCGGCTTGATACGGATAGAAATTATCTCGATACACTGTGCGTGTAGTACCATGTACTCGATTATGTCGAATTGCGCTTATCGAATACTTAATACCACACAGTGTGTACATTTCATTTTCATCCGGTTGTATACGCAATGTCGAAATAATTATTCTCTGGATCAACGTGCCCCTGTATCAACTTGCCTAGGTCTCGCCAAACTTGATCGATCATTTTCCTTGTCCTCAGCTTGTTTCACCATATATAGCTCAGCTATAGGTCTTGAACGAGGCTACTGGCAAACTATTTTATTACTTCGATGTCTGGTAGATTTCCGATATAAGTACTTGTAGCATACAACTCGTGGTTATTCCTACGTCGAACTTGGTTTCTAGGACGCAAATTTCGTGGAAACGTTTACTTTCTAATCGAAGAATCTGCCAAAGCGTGTTCAAGATAAATTACACTCTGTAACTGATGATCGAGTTCATTTTTGTCACGGGTTCTACCGCTTCGTAGCGTTAGAATGTAGAATTGTAGTTGGCGATCAGTTTATTTCCATCAACGTGTGCCTTTCTTGACGCAAACCCGACGACGACCCATTCGAAATCACCTGGTCGCGAAACAGACATTTTCGACTTGTTTAAAAATCTAAAATTCTGTCATCTTCTGTTACTATCGACGAGCTTGTAATACATTTTTATCGCAGGTCAATAAACACGCTTTCTTCTTTTGCTTCTCGGTGAACTTACGTTTTCACGCTTATGATCATATCGTGAGAAATCGACGCTAAGAAACATCGTTCCTTTCGCAGCACCTGTCCCCTATCAGGAAGATTTCAGTGCAAAAACGACCCCCAAAACGCACCATTTTTCGCTTTCAATTTATTTCGAGAACTAAGCAACCTGCAGGAAAGCTGACCGTGGGACGCGATGGAACGTACATTTCCGAGGAGAGCGTAGAAGGAACTGAGAAATCACGTTTTGTTTCTCGTACGAAAGCGAAACGGTCTGGTAAAACACGCGACGGCGACAGTGTGACGTACGTATGCAGCGATGATGTACGATACCATGCTGAAAGCATAGCAATTTACAGATTCGTTTCGAGCGCGTAAAAATCTACGAGATTCGTCGATCAGAGATCGAAAGAAAGTTAAAATTCGAGATGATAGTAGCGCAAGCCAGTCCACTGTTAGTCTTCATGAAGCAACGTCTTGCGTTTATCACTATAAAATATCGAAATTTACTTCGATACCATATATATGTCGATTTTTATCAGAAATAAATTTCGAGACTGGCCAGTTTATTTTCCCCCTCTCTTTCTCTTTCTCTCTCCATGTTTCTATAAATCTTGATTCGTGCAATCAAAGATTCCTCGCTATTTCTAATTTCGGTTATATTCCTGGTTTCTTTCAATTAATCGTTTATACCTAATCGTCATATTCCTCCAAACAATTTTTCTATTCTATTGAATCGATCTTGTCGATCACGATACATCTCTCATAATTATGGCCGTTATAAAGATCTGTACGAGTTATTAAAGCAGTGCACCTCCATCGATTTCCGTGTAATCGGCTTACGTGGAAGCAAATTGACGTCAATACTTGCGGAAAAAGGAAATCGATATCGACCCGCGAAGGGAGCAAAACGTTGCCTGGACGGGGAAATTTTCGGCTCTATCGATGCACGCGGTGAGAACGTCCGTTGGCGGCGTGCTATCAACCCAACGTTTTCCGATTCCTGGCCGGAAAAGCCGTAGATCCATCCGCAGAAAGGGTTATCCTTCATTGCCACCAGCAGACTCTCGGCTGCATCAACCGACCTACGTGGTTATACAGGGCGGCCAGTTATTGATTGCACCAGGCCGAAGAACATGATTCTTTGCGAAAAAGGAAAACGAAATTGGTGGAGAATCTAAAACAAAATTCTTCTTCCACATAGTTTCCACTCTTCTGCTTCATCTATCAAATGCACGGACATTTGTCTCGGAATTAACGTGGTATCTGATCCGCTTACGTTCGAAAAGACGTCGAAAATCTAAAATGAAATACGTAAAACACCTTCCCCGACAGATTTTTGACTTTCTTTTCGAAATTTATCGAACATATCGGTGTTCTTTTTTTTTAACTCTGATCGAAGCAAAGAAAGCGACAGGCATACGAACATCATCGAGATCTATCTATCGTAAAGGCAATTTAAAGATCCACGATGACTCGTAGAAATATAATAACTCGAACGTTCGACTCTCACGATCGAACGATTGATCGGAAGGCAACGCAGTTCGTTTCCTAGCGTACGAAAAACGCGAAGCCCAACGTTGTAACAATGCTCATTCTCTTGCGGAATGACGTGCATCGGTGCAATTTTCTCTGGGCGGTTTTGTGTTACGGATGAGAATAAACGAGTTCAATTTATTATCATCTCGGCAGAGAAACGAGGCACAGCTCGGCCGGATTAATTTATTAGCGGGCAATGTGCAGTTTGAATATTCACGAGTAGCAGGACGAAAAACTCTCGAGCCGCAAGCCTCGAGATAACCCGATATCTCGACCCGGTGCAATCGGTCGCCCGCAGGGCAATTCAAATTAAATCGTAACAGTTGTGCTGCTGGAAAGCCGACAAGGAAACCTTCGTCGTTAACGCGAGCAAACGACGATTACAAGTGTTTGACGATTTATTAATAGACGAGTGGTAGCTGGATAGCTAGAGCTTTGTGACAAAAGTGGAATTTTGTGTAACACGCTGCTATAACGCAAAGAGGAAAAAGTGAAAGACAAGCGTAGAAAAATTTCTGAAGGCAAGGTACGTAAGATAACGAGAGATTTCTTATGGTTGGATTGAACATTAACGACAAAATCAATATTTTATTGATAGTAAAATTGAATACATGTTCGCGGTATAGCTGCATGTTTAAGGAGCGAAAGATGATCTTCTATAGTGGCAAACTAAGTTTCACTTTGATAGAACGATTCTTTTGTTTCCAAGAGATTCGTCCAAGTTGTATTTGTATAATACTTTCCAGGATACTTAATACGCGTATCTGTAAATTAAAACGAATGTATTTCACCATTTGGATATTTTAACGCGTGCTTTAAAAAAATCACTTGCAGAGATATAGGAACGCAAAGATATTCGATACTCTACGGAAGAATACAAATTTCTCAAATAGAATTTTTTTCGGCGAGAAGGAAAAAAACTGTATAATTATATTTCGAGACGTGATATTTCATGGAACAATGAAACTTTTTTCAAAGAAAAGTTCTCGCGTTACCAATCAAGCGATTAATAATCGAATCTTATCTGGAGTAGCGCGCGAAGGAGTAGATCTTTCTTATCAAGAAGGGTGGAACCTTGGCCTCTCTCGCTAGGGGATGCTGCCAACCCTTTCCTCTGCTCTTCTTCGTTCCTTTCCTAAATCAATTATGTAATTATTCTCCAAATAAAAATCCCAATGGAGCCTGCAATTCTCCAACGTTCCAACCTTAAATTCCCCAAAAGAACTAAATTTTCATTACGAACTTCTACCTCCGTGGAAACTTGCACACTCTGTGTCTCTCTCGTTGCTCTAAAAACCAGCCTAAATTTAATTTACGATCAATTTCGATTCGCCTTGTTCGGTCTGCAACCAATTAACAGGATCCTTTGACACACAAAAACGTGGAAATTTTCTTACCCCCTGCGAAAACCGCCCTAAATTTAATTTACAATTAATCGACAATTTCGACTCAACTTCTTCTATCTCCTATTAATTACCGAGCAACCCCCGACGTAATATAAGAAACACGTTCGTATACCGCGTCAACATCGACGTAGAAAAATCTGCAAACTCTCTCTCTCTCTCTCTCTCCTTCCTCTGACAACCGTCTTAAATTTAATTTACGATCAACAATTTCGATTCACCTTCTTCGATCCGCGATCGATTAACAGGCAGCCATTAACGATAGCCACCGAAGCAATTTTTCTTCAATTTCACAGCACCGCGCACAAACACACAAACACACACACACACACACACACACGCGCGCGCGCGACTATTTCTTCGCGACTTCGTAACTTGGCAAGTGTTCTCGAATTTCAGTTAAACACTTTCACGACGGAATCAAGAACGTAACGCACAGAGAGACAGACGAACAGACAGACAGACAGACAGATAGACAGACACACGTGAACACAGCACGCGAATTTCAACACGAATCTGAACGAATCACAGAAGGAACTTCGAACGACCACTCACTCGCCACAATTCCATCGAACGATTCTCGGCTTCGCGACGTGCCGCGCGCGAAACACGTGTCTCGCGACTGCTCCGGCCCGAACTTCCGGTTCACGGTGCTCCGCGTTCTCTGCGAAGCTTAAGGGCGGCCGCGGCTCGGGGCTGGTTCGCGCGGAATTTCGCGAAGGTTGGCGAGAGGAGTCGCGCGACGGCCGACGATCTACTGAGGCGACGTTATCGCGGATACTACTAGCCCACTGGCCCTCATTCCTCGCAGCGCCCCTTCTTTCTGGCGGCGTGCTTCACCCCCCGTGCTTCGTCCAACCCTGATCGCGGTCCTCTTGCTGGATATAACCGCTTTTCCAGCTATACGCACGCGCCACATTGCCACGGACGGCCCACCGTCGCGACGACACAGACCGCGGACACCTGTTCGTGCCGGCGTTTCAGAACTTTCGTTTATGTTGGGCTGATCTTGAGGATTTTATCGTCGCATCCTGCACATCCTCCCTTCTGTAGAATTTCTGTAGGATCATTCTTTTTGGCGCCACTTTTACGACGCGTTGATTAATTCCTAACGACGGACAGTTCGTTTACTGACAGTCGTCTTGAGGACGATGGAACATTCGCTAAAACGTAGCAACGACAGAAACGCTACGTACAATACGATTTCAAATAGCTACGATCGAGTATTTTTACGGTGCGGATGACATTTTGAAAATTTGTTGCACCACACGCACGTCGACGCATTTACGAAACGCTCGTACAAGTGTTCGGATACTTTTCACCGACGATGTATTTAAAATTGTATTTAAAATTGTATTGGCGTTTGTATTAGGTTGTCCGGAAAGTGTCTTTCTTTTACAGACGCGTCTTTTACAACAACGCATCTTTATACAAACAAACAAAACCTAATCTGTCAAACGTTGTGATTTTTATCTTGATAAAGCAAAATGGATCATACCGTAATTCGATAAAATCCATTATTTCCTTATAAAACGAAAGAAACTTTTCGGGCGACTTAATACGCACGCTATGAAGAAATGAAGCGATTGGGATCTTTCACGGGCCTCGCCGAAAAGTTTCAATGCGTTTTTACATCTTACAGGAGAAGCTGGCTGCTGAAACGAATACCCGGGAAATTTCGCGAGAAAATGTCTTTTAGACAGCTGAAACACTCGTACAGTGTCGTGTACGATAGTGTCAATTGCGATGAATAAAATGATAATATCGTTAGAGGTGGATGTATATGTTTACTGAGCCAGAAAAATTTAGGGGAGAATGAGCTGCTGCTATACTTTGCAGATCTCTCATGCTGTCGTTTCTCATGCTGTCTTTCTTACACGATGAATTTTCATCGATGATAATGACGCAAGAATTTCTCAGAAACAATTAGAAGCTTCGATTGCAACGCGCAAACATCCGTCCGCCTCCGGCGAAAGAAATTCATTTCCAACTTCCGGAGAAACCGCATTAAAGCGAGCATTTTAATGATCAAACTGGCCGATATCGTCGAACGAAACGCGATAACGATAAGCGAAGAGACGAGAGCATCTCGGACGTTGCTCGAGCGAAGGAAAGTCCCGCGAGACACCATCGGCGAGCTAATATCGTCCTCGCGCGGGAACCACTCGTTCCAGCGGAAGTTTTCCGCTTTACGTTGTTCCGCTAAATTTCGCGCTCAATAAATTCGACGTTTAGTCGCGTTCGTTAACGAGAACCGTTCGACGTTCTCTTGGTAAACAAGAGAAACGCGATAAAAATCGCGTTAAAAATTGGCGAAAGATGCGAGCGGCGAGGAGGCGAGTGACCACGGTTGATAAATTTTCACGCGAATAGGCGGAGGAAAGCGAAGTAGAAGTTTCTTCTGCCAGGTAAATTTTCCAGCAACCGGCATTATCCGACTCAACCACCGTGCTTTGCTACCACTTTTGTTGCCAACTATTCACCGACTAGAAACATTTTGCGCGCGGTCGTTGCACAAATTTCGAAACTCTACCATCGCGCGGATTGCTTTTCGGGGTTGGAAATCCACAGTTAACCTCGACACACGATTCTACGATAGTCCGCGTCGGAACAAACAACTTTCCTATGAAAAATCCTTCTTCGCTTTTGACAATGGTGGAAACGATAGCTCGTAATTCAACCTTAAGGGAATTCCCTCTATCTCGCTGCGATATCTCGAATTTCCCGGCTAACAGACCGCGGAATAAAGTACACCCATGCGGACGAACGTAAAATCTGAAGGTTGATTCACATGGTAGAAAAGAAGATTAACACTTTGACTGCCACGCCGAGACGAGTTAGTAACGAATGATGACTGCGTGCATGTAGACTGACGGAGCAACATACCTGATTTTGTGTTGGCCTGAACGATATTGACGTAAGTCACACCGTTACCAAACCTGCTACCACTACATATCTTATGTATCCTACAGTATCGTTAATCGTGATAAATGTGGCTTGTTTGGCGATGATAAAATACGATATACGCGGCGATGAGACGTTCGGTTAAATGCAGAAGGTGGCCGTCAGTGAAGTTAAAAAGAAGGTAGGAAACGAAAGGTGCGACGCAGGAAGTTGCAGACGGTGGACGAACGAGGTCGGCCATCCTCTGGGCTACGAGCCGGTTTTGCGAGGTTTTATATTCTGCGAAACTCTTCATATCCGTTCTATTCTACTGCCATAATGATTCTCCAGCCTTTAAAACTTGGAACGCGAATCGAACGCAGGGAGGAAAGTGCCTGGAAGCTTCGCCGTTTCTGCTCCAACCTTCTTTACGAGCAATTCCGTCATTCGCGAACGTACGATGGAGTTTTCGTGCGAATAGCTTTTACATTTCTGAGAATTTTATAGGACCCACGCGGGTTCCATTTTAAAGCGGCCGTTTAATTTTAATTTCAGTAATTAACACGGCTGAGAGAGAGAGAGAGAGAGAGAGACGGATACTTGCACGTTGCATATCGAAAGATACATCTGGTCGATCCTAGAAATTTTATTTTCCCTCTTAATTTATCTTCGTCGTACGGTTTTAAATGATAGAATTCCGTACGTATGTAGATTATATACCTGGAAAATCGACTCGTAAAGAACGTGGCATTTTACTATTTTATAAAACGATGTAATTTCAAATCGCGGTATTCAGCTGTAGTTGTCGTCAAAAGACGTAATTTCACGTCGGTGGTCGGCGAATGCGGTAAGTACAAAGGAGTTGTAGGCGAATTTACCCTTTGACGAAATCTAACGATAATTATATGTACGTGTCGCTCGATCCTTTACACGATATCACACAACGATGAATCCACAAATACCGTACATTCTTCTCTTTACAATTCCTCCCTCGTCCTTTGTATTTCAACGTGTCTTTCGTTACCAACGAACCGCCAATCAGCTCCTAATTTTCCCTAAAAAGGAAGACGGCTACGATTCAAAGTTATAATATAAAATCTGCACAGAAACTGATCGTCGAGTACGAAATATCGTGATTCGTATCGCGGTGACTTTTTGTAGAAGGAAAATCGACGTTGAGCGCGTTACACAGTTAAAGAAGAAACATGCAAATTCGGTAACAGATATAATATAAGAGTTAACAACCACCAAAACCAGTTAGTTATTCAATTACTTGACACGACGGATCAGATCCGCAGACTAAAAACACAATACCCTTTAGATTGAAGCATTAGATTCAACTAGAATCAAACCAAATCCAAGTCACAGTACCACGCCAATATAATTTACTTGTAATTCTCAATGAGAATTGATTGTAAAAAGTCTACCAAATAAAAAAGAAAGCGCGTTACGCGTTACGTGAAGCCAGAGATTCGTTAAACTTGTACCGATCAATCTGAACGTAACGTAAAATAGAAAATTTCTCCTAATTCCTCGTGTTACGTTTGCTGTCTTCTACGTTTGGTAGCAAAGAACCACTTTACGCCAACTATCGTCGCAATTTCGAATTATAACGTTGAAACCGGAAAGGAAGAAGCGAGGAGCAACAAGTTCCTCGTCGACTTTCCGATTGTAGCCAGGCCTTTCAGTTCCTCTGGCGCTCGTCGATCGCTTTATTTCTTCATTAAATCGATCTAATTAGGATAAAAGCACTCGGGCCAGGGTCTGCAGAACAAACAGGTCCGTGCAAAAGCGGGCCAGACCGTATTCCGGAATATAATCACGCTAATGCGTATCCTGCGAATCTCGATAAAGGTGAAATTGCAGGAATTAAACGTCAACTGGCAGAGAGAAGAAAACCACTAGTTCGGCTAGTAGCGTCAGCTCGGTAATTGTTGCTCCTGTATCCGCGACGAATTCTGATCGAACGTGCCGCTCGTTGATAAATTTAAGTTAAATCGAGTCAACGTTTGGAAAATTTATTTTTCCACGTAGCTCCTCTGCTTTCTCGTTATAGATACAAATTACGTATAATAACGTCAAGCGTATTCCGACGAATGCTATAACGTTGTATATCTTTGGTACGATGAACAATATCATAATATTATTTGTACAGGGTGTACCATAATATTAGGTTGTCCGAAAAGTATCTTTTTTTTTAACAACGCGCCTTCGTACAAAGGTGAAACCGAGTTTGTTAAATGTCGCGGTGTTTATCTCGACAAAGGACAAAAAAATAATATAAAACAAATAACATCGTGCGTTTATTATTTCCTCATAAAGTGGAAGAAACTTTTCGGACAACCTAATACGCGAGACCTGGTTCGGGAGCGAACAGCAGGCAGAAAAGCAATGAGAAAAGTTGGTGCGTATAAGCAAACGTCCTATCCGATCTTCTTCCAAAGTTTTAACCATTTTATCTCGTTTTATGATCAAAATGGTCACCCTCGGTCTGCGTGCGAATTCGCAGCAGCGCGCGTATCAAAGAAATTCCGCGATGTTTAAAGAACTGCGGATATTCGTCGAATCTACTGGCAACCTCGTTGTATACGCACGCCAAGTACTTCGACACTGGCAATGTGCGTCGAGCGTACGATTGTTTCCAAGTAGCCCGAGAAATGAAAGTCGATCTATTGATCTATTGATCTATTGATCTAAGAACGATCTATTGAGTTGGCAACTAAGTGATTGCGGATTTTCTCGTTACCACCTAATGACATAATCCGCAATCACTTAGTTGCCAACCCAATAGAACGGAACTTGAATAAGCAAAAATCAAGTCCAGAGAAGGAGTAGGTCGCGGGCAAATAAATCCTGGTACTATGGATCTTTCTATTTATAAGTAAATCGCGAGGGCACGCAGTTGCGGGCTATCGAAACACAAAAATGGCTTTAACTTTGAAACAGGGTCGAGTAAGACACACGTTCGTACGAACTTTCCTCTACTTTCGTGTCTGTTGCTCGCTGCTCAGCTGGCTCCCGCGTATCACGATACACCCTATATATTGTTACATTCGCCGGTAAAAGGTTAAAGCGAATCTCATTAAACCACGCAACGAGGAACCATCTCGTTAACTGGTTAACGAAGGAAAATAAAATTGCTATTTAACACGAATCACACGTAAATCTGAAATTAATGCGAAAGCTACCACGCGGAAGTTAGTTCGTTGCAATCTGTTGGTATAATGACGATCATTATAACCAAGACAGTATTCGTTCACAGTCAAACGATTAAATGCATAATTTCTCTCTCTCTCTCTCTCTCTCTCTCTCTCTCTCTGTCTCTCTGGCGACAGAGAGACAGAGTTTGATAAGTGCCGCGAGCAAGAGACGCGGAGAACTTCGTGTTTAGCATGTCCCGCGCGAATCACGTGCTTATAACTCACTTGACGCTGATTGAGTTACGCTTAACGTGCGTGGCAATCGGTACGCTTACTGTAGACTTTACGTCGAGGCTCGTCGTCGTTCGGTAACGTTCATCGATCCTCCGGTTTGATCAGATTTTATGGTGTCCTGGATAAGTTGCTCGGTGGTTTGTCCTTGCGATAACAGTGCAAACCTTGCATAATCTTATGAGGAAAGTTTTAAGAGCATGGCGTTAGACTATGGCGTGTTGCTTCCGTGATTCTACACTTATAAGTAGAAGCGATGGCTTGGATTACTATGGTTATCGTCGTAGTTGGTAATTTCGATCATTGGCGTAATCGAGGACAGTGGCGAAGGATCGTCGATTTCTTGGCGAGTAATTCGCACAATTTCGTTACCAAATCAACTATTTTTCGTTCTCCTAGTTCTTCGATTTTCTATGTTCGTCGGTGTTTTTATGCGAATCTACGTTTTAGGCGAATACAAGTAAAAATAGAATGTAAATTTAAACTTGAAAAGCTACGAAGTTCCGCTGATGAGATTCTAATTATAAATTCTAAATCATCGGTTGCGTGCAAGCGATCGATCTTCCGTATCGCTCGCGTCATCTAAACAGTAAATCGGTAAAACAGAGAAAAGTGTTAACCGAAAACGATTGGAAGCAACGAGTAGGTGCGGCGTGAATTAAAAATTAAGAAAAAAGGAAAAAAAGACTTGTATCGTTTAATCGAAACGAAATTGTTCACGGTGAGCGTAAATCGGCGAAGCGAGCGCACTTTGGGCAACTGGTGCTCGGGAAACACAGGAAAAGGAAGAAAAAGAATACGCCGTGTAACGTATGCAAGGGATATAAGATAATGGGATCCTGTGTATGCAACGTAGGAGATAACGATCGTTGGATAATAATAAAGTTTCAAAATTCCGTGGAATTAAGCGAAATTTAGTTACGTGCTTTCGCGATAGTCTACAAAATGTAACAGCTTGTATAAATTACATGCAACGTGTGACATTATTAGTGATTATAACAACAACAACAACAACAACAATAATAATAATAATAATCTGACCGTATTGCGCGTAAAAAGAATTACTCGCAGGTGGGAAGATAAAACGCGGATAAAGTGGAATGTAAAAATAGGATTGAATTTTACGAGCTCTCGTAATACCTGACTTTACACCTTCTCGCAAAAAAATACACGCGTGCCATCGTTATGTTCTTCTGAAATAAATTCACGATTCTCAAAATTCGACTCGTTACAGAGTTTTACGTTTCTGTAAAAATTCGTTCGTTCGACGAGGCAGCTAATTCTACGTTAAATATATCATCGACGCAGAAAAAGGAAAGACAAAAGATAAAATAGAACGTGTATAGCATAGGTCAGTGCATATACAGAGACGTATATCGCGTACGTATAATAGGAACGTACAGACACGATGGAAGCAAACTTCGGTTAAGCTTTGCACTGACAACGAAGAAAAATCAGAAAACGAAAGACGAACATCGACGCCGACACGACACAGGCGAACATCATAGGCGTGTAATCGTTGAAACTATCCAACTACACCTTCCCTAACACCTTGGTTACGCGTCGTTGAACGAAAAATCTCGTCGAGGAGGACCTGTACACGATCCTCTTACTTTGGTAAGAAATCCTCTCCGCCCGAAGAAAACTGCAATTTGTACGGAGCACACGATTACGTACACAGGGAGAATGCCTTTACGACGCGCGGTTGACATCCGATTCGTCTCTTTCTGCAGATTTCCCGACGGGAATGTTTATAGGCGATCAACGAAATCCGGTACTCGGCCGAACAACCTTACGAACTGGTATTTTTGTGACAGATAATCGATGCCCTGTCCACGCCTGATTTTAGTCGGTCGAAAAATCGCAGTTCATCCGGCGAAATCGAATATCGGCACGGGGATGAAATCGCGCGTTACGTATGGACCGTGAAATTGTTCCGAATCGACGATGAAATCGTGCCCGGTGCCCATCGTGCCATTCTGCCATTTCAAACATGCTCTCTCTATGCAGTTGTGTCCTTGTGTTTTTAACGTATCGGTATGAAATAAATTGCAGTCGTTTAAAATGTAAATAGAATCTGCTGTCCGTTGTTTTACACAAATTTTCCACTTTCTTCCTCTTGTTTTATGTGTCGATCTTTTCATCGTACCATGTGACCATTCGTTTTATTAGTATTGAGATAAGTATAATTTTATGCGTTAGACTAGACGTGATAGTAGTGATACGTGTATGTGAATACGAGTGTGTGGAAGTATGTGTGTGCGCGGCGCCTCGAGAACGAAGGAATGTGAACTGTTCAGTTAACAGTGCGATGTGGAAGAAGGTGAGAAAACGCGTGCAAATGCGTATCGATGAATATCTTTGCAATCGTTTAACAAATAAATATATAACTATTCTAATATAAATTCTAAGTGTAAATTTAGTGTTTCTATACCATTATTTAATTAAGATCCAAAATTCTCAACAATTAGATTTTGCCTGATCGCGGATAAAACGATTAGGAAATTTCATCGACATAAAGATACTATGGATAGATAATATTTGTTGCTTTGTTATTTTCCTTCTGCGTTACAAAGCACTTCGCTTCTCTGCTTCGTTTAGTTAGACAAGCTCTGTCTTGTTATTGTTGTTAGGTTGTCCGGAAAGTGTCTTTCTTTCGTGTTTTTTACAACAGTGCACCTTCGTACAAACGTGAAACCAAGTCTGCGAAATGTCGCGGTGTTCGTCTCAACGGAACAAAATGGATCGTACGTAGTTCGATAAAATAATATAAAACAAAAACGTTGTGCTCCTATTATTTTCTCATAAAACGAAAGAAACTTTTCAGACAACCTGATACTCTGCTCCCTTTCGTCCCGTTTCATTCTTTGCCAGTTTAGTATCCGCGTTTGCTTAAATATCCTGTCGTCACTCCGTTGTTTCTTGCACCACAGTTCCGTCTTCTCCTTCCCCGCAAAGTATCTTCATTGCAATGTTCCTCCAGCCTCTCTTCGAATCTAACCGCTCTAAATGTTTTCATTCTCAGCTTTTCCCCCTTATTGGGTTGGCAACTAAGTGGTTGCGGATTTTGTCAATACCATCTAATGACAAAATCCGCAACCACTTAGTTGCCAACCCAACAGTTGCGCTCCGGAACGACACGTTCGAACGTCGTTCTATCCGACAAGTTCAGCCAGTGTTTTATTAGTAAATACGTATGACGCGGTACTTTAATTTCCTTTGAAATTTTCTCTGCTTCCAATCGTTTGGGAAATATATCGTCGCAACAGGCTATGCGGAATATTCCAATGAATTCGTAACAGAAGTCTGTGAATTTGTATTTAAAGGAAGACGCGTCTCGTACGTTATTTTCAGCGCATACTCATCTTGCTTTTGGTACCAGATACACTTGCACCGCTTTTCGCTATCGCTGCTCGTACTCGCCGCGTTTCAATGCATCGGCAAGACAAAAGTTATTTTTCTTTTTCGGTGGAACGTCGGTCTGTTCGTGTTCTTTTAGCATTTACAAGATCTTTCTTTTTTCTTCTTTTTGTTTCCTTTTTTTCTGTTTCACGAAAGGAGACTTTACACGGGAAAAGAGACGAGACGAAGAGTCGTTGAAATTCGCGTTTTCAGACGCAATCGGATCGCACGGAAGCCTCTTTGGTCGTGCGATTCTTGTCTGGAAAATGACGTAGAGTGGATGGAAACGACGAATCACCACGAAATATTCCATCTGGCTGACAGTTCGCGATGAAACCGATGATTCTTCGTCAATTTGTGGTTCCATCAGTTTGAAAGCTTTCAGACTTTTCTCTCCGCCGCGTGGAATCTCCGTTTTCTCTCGTTTCCACGAACGCGAGCTTTTCGCTCGTTCGTAACAACGAAACTGGAAATTTCATCGCTAGTTTCGTAACTTACAACTTTCGCAACTAGCATCTTATCGATCGCTTAGCGCGCAAATATCGCCTGTACGCTTCTCGCCTTCTCCAGACAAACAGTTTCAAAAATTCACTGCCACTTTATAATCCGACAAACACTTTCCCCATTGTCTCTGTCTTTGTCACTGCTATCGTGAAATTTGTTGCAAATGGTGCGCACTTTTCCGTACCATAAAGCGACAAAGGTGGAGCACTCGAAAATATGGAACGTTTCTCGAGAATATCTCCATGTACGCTGGATACAAATTCACCAACTACGTATAAATGTGATTTTTATACAACACACATACATATAGAGAGTGGAGAACCATTTGTTGCGTACAAGAAGTGAAACTTGGCGAAAAGTGGACGTAGAATATTTACACGTCGTAAGCCGTCGATGTAAACGCAACTCCGCCACGAGTGCTGCTCTCTCGTGCTACTTGAAGTTATCCGGAAAGTTGCAAGTAGCTGGCTCGATCAACGAATTACACGATGCAGGGTGTTTAAAAGGCGCGTTAACAATTTTCAAGACGGCGAGCAATTCGATCACAGCCGGCATGGAAAGCTAAACCGGGCATTTTCACTCGGCAGGAACGCACGCTCGCCGTGAATTTCTCATCGATCATCGCCGACGTCGGGACGAGAAACGAGGCTTTTCCAGCATTCCGCGTTGCTTGTTCTAACACGCGTAGTCCGTAAGATGGAATCCTTCGAGCACGTCGACTTTTCTTCGCCGAATAGCAACTTCGACTTTTGACTTATTGCGCGAACCTTATCGTAGTACGCTCGTGACGAATCAAAAGCACGCGGCGAAAAGACAGACGGTGAATTATTTACTCGTCCGGTCGATCTGACTGGCAACTTTTATTTCTTCCCTTCTCTTTTTTTAATTTTTTAGTAACTCGTTTAAGGATCACAGGAGCCTTCGCTATCGGATACACAGGTACACGAAGCGAAACTGAAAAGATCGAGCGGAAATCTCAAGCTACGATTTTCACGATCTGCTTGGCGTACACGTTCGTCCGGGTCAGAAGGCATTTTTGAGAAAAATGCCTCTCAGCGTTCGACGATCGGGCATCGATTTCATCCTACGTCACAATGTACAAACACCGTTACGGTTTTTTTATTTCATACGCGCACAGATGAACTGTGTTTGCACTAGCTGGCAGCAATTGCTTGATGATCGAGCGAAAGTTACAGGTACGCAGTTTTCACCCGACATGGCAATATCGTACGAACGATCCGACTGCGTCAACCAACTTGTCATCCGACAGGTTCGTACGAACCGAGCGCTAGCGTACTCGGACCTGGCTGATCGTGTCGGAATGAGCAAAAGCGTAATTGATCGACAGAAGTTTATGGTAGGTGTGAAAGTAAGTAGAAAATGTATAATGAAACGTTTTCATAAGACGTTGCGTTCTCGAGAGAAATAAATTGGAAAATGAGTGGCGCGCCTGCGCTAAACCACTTCCGAACCAAACGGATGCAAATTTCATTTTCTCGAGAACGAAGCCTTGAGGGGAAAAATTGTATCTCACATTTTTCCCTCATTTTCCCCACGTATGATAGTCTCCCGTTGCTCGTTTTCCCGCACCTGAACCCTATAATTAGCCAAATTTAAATATACTTGACAAACGTTTTATAAGGAAATAATAGAAACGTTTTTTGTTTTATATTAGTTTATTGAATTATGCGCGAATATAATAATCGAAATAGAACGAAATGGATCAATAAAATAATATAAAACAGAAATTGTTGTTCATCTATTATCACCTTATGAGACGAAAGAAACTTTTCGGACAACCTAATACTTTCGAAGGCAACCGCGTAATCGAGCGATCGATATTTTTTCAAGCGCTTTTCCCGTTCCTATATTTTTCTTTTTTTCTTTATTTCTCGGTTAACCGGTTAAGTTTACGCCAACGATTGCAGAATGTGGGCAAAAACGAAAACGTAGCGCGTCAATCTTGCGGCTGTTTTTCCGCGAGCAATCGGGTCCCATTGAAAATTCCTGTTTCAATTTTAATTCGTCCGCGCGGCCGACGATGTTTGTAACGTCCGCCAGTCTGATTGCTGTCAATATTAACCTACTTATGTTTGCGCGGGCGTCATCCGTTTCGCGAAATCTCCGCTCTAATAATCGATCAGAGTCCGACTCGTCCCTGGTGACACGCGGAAATGCCCGAAATTTCAGAACACCGCTGATGGCGATTCGATTTCCTCCCTTGTGAATTTTCCAAAGCGAAATTCCGATATCGCCGGAACGCGAAGATATCGGCGAAAATTCGAAAAAGTTTGCCGTCGTTCGCCGAGTGAAACGTTCGAAATTGCTTACGACCGAAGTGAATTTTTGTGCGACAATTACACTTACCAAGAGAGTCGTAGTATTTCTTTATCTTAATTTCACTCAAAGTTGCTCGCAACTATACACACGCTCATTTTCCTATTACCTGTACCTGCTACCTAATTTTCGTTTCAATCAATTTGTAAATGACACACGTGTGATGCGCGCGTACAAGTAATCGCATTATGGTAAATTATATTACAGGTATTACTTTATTCATAATTATCGCGCGTCGTTATATTCTCGCAAAATAGAATTCTTTCGAATAATCTATACTTGCGCGAACGCATAACAGAAACGAACCATCAGAAATAATTCATTGATACTATTGAGACATGTGTAATTTTGTGTGCTACACTAGATTTGCCGCGTAGTAGTGACACACGTATATGAGTATGAGTGTGTGGGAGTATGTGCGTGCACAGCGTCTCGTAAAACAGAAGAATGCAACTGTTCCGTTGGTAGTGCGGTAAAGAAGATGGCGAGACAAAGAGAGCGCTGAGACGCGCGCAAATGAGTATCGACGAATATCTTGTAAATCACATATCAAATAAGTGTGAAACTATTTTGATATCAATTCTAAGTATAATGTAAGTGTTCCTATACATTTATTTCGGCGATTAAGATGCACAATTATCGGCAGAATTAATAGCCGATCGAACGAAACATAAAAACGTACAGCAGGAAAACTGGGATGGTGATAATAGCGTGGTTAATTCTCCATTTCTCATCATTCGAATTGCGATGGGATACTTTGTTCGCTTTTTACGCCCATTGATAAAAACTAACGTTATGGGTTTCGATATATTGCGAGAGACACGCGAAATGTTTGTTCTTCTTGCTTTTATTACAGATCCGAGATACTTTTTACTACGTCTTGTTACGTGTGTTTCTGCGCGTCGTAAAAATAATATTTACGAAGGAAATTCACGAACCTAATTTCATTGGAATTCTCAATGACGAAATTTGGAAAATACGAGAAGTTTGTGAAACGTGCGTAGACGAGACGAAAACATCGCAGGCTCGATCGTTTCCACCGTCGATCATCGATCAGCGATAATTCAATCGCGTAGAAGATACGAGCGATTCGTTGAGATACTCGCCGAGTAAATCTGCGCAAACGAACGAACGTGGATGACCGTTCACGAGTCGATTAACGTATCGAGCGAAACTGTAATCGCGTCGTTATTTGACTGGCGGCGTATCAAATCTAAATTAGTACCGGCCGTCTACCACAGTTTCATGGAAGTTAACGAAGTGAGTAATTCGCTAGCATTACTATAATTCCGTGGAATTTACGGGCTTCTGGCCGTAATGTAAATGCACCATTAATTTACAGACCAACGTATTAGCCGAAGTTCAAACTACCGATAGAAACGACCGGTGCAAGGTAAAGTTCAATTTGTTCGTACCGACTGCTCGTTCGTGAAAATCGTTTCAGTTCTATCGAACGCTCTTCGCGAAATCTATCTCAAACTCTATTGTTCGATCGTGATCGCATTGAACACGATATCGCTCGTGACTTTAAATCGTAAAAGGCGTAACAAGACCTCTGTTCCTTTGCGCAATCGGTATTTCCACAGTTCTATCGCTCGTCGATGATGTCACGAAGTACCATAAGAGGTCAGGTCTATCCTGTATCGCGTCTATGGTAAACTAACCGTTACCGATAACAGACGACAAAATAACAGACGAATGGATCGACTATCGATAGACCGATGTAATTATTACCACGGACGATTGGTACAGACCATTGACTAAGAAAAGGATAAACGTGACGTTGACCAACTGGTCAACTAACTAGCTGTTTGTGGCGAGTATAGTTGCCATGCAGAAGTGGCAATATTTTGTGTCTTGTATACTCGTTGTCGGTTACTTTTTGCCACGCGTTTTAGGTACACGTTTTTCGAAGAAGTCGCAACAGCCAACTGGTCAAATGGAATTTTGTGTCTCGGGTTCTGAAATATCCATAGATGGAAATACCGACCTGGGAAAGAAGCCGAGTGTTTCTTACGCCCTCTGCCTTGCTACGACGAACGAAAAATATATCGCTGATCACTCGTCGTCGATGACTCGGAAGAAAGGGATTTGTAGGATATTTCGATTTATAATAATTACAAGCTTTTTCGTCCGATTACTCTACAAGATTTTGCATTATTCAAGGCTCGTTATTTCACAACGAATCTGTAAATTTTTGCTACCTCACTTTTCTAATCGTATGTTATAATTGCGTTCAATAATTAATTATCGAACACATCGATCTATCGCTTGTCACCTTGCCGGTCCCTCGGCCGCGTTATCATTTGCCTAAGTGGTTACGAATTGAAAGTGGACGTCATCGTAATGACGTTTCGCGGAATTGACGGGACGAAATTGGTAGAAAATGGAATTAAAGGCCGCCGATAAAATCAACGCGACGTACAAACGAGTCAGATATTATCGCGAATCGACATCTTCGTTCCTTTGTTAGTTCTGGCTCGCTTTGCTCAGTTTTCCACGAGCGTCGGACAAGTTGAAGAAGTTATATACGGAATATTCGTGACGAGTGTCGAAGAAGTTTAACACCGGCGTAATAAGATGAAGATTAAGTGTCACGGTACCCGCGGTTGGTACAAGAAAAAGCTAAAGAGTACGCGTTTACGATATTATTTCATTGTAATTTCGTTCTATGGTAAAGTAGTTGTAACTTTACGCAACATAGTCGATTATTACGACATTACACGTAGTACTTCTATTTTTTCCCCATAGAGTGAACACGTTATTATTTTATCGTTTCTTTATTGCTTCGTATAAAAATTCACACACTGCCAATATTACCATGGCCTTCTCCTTTAGCCAACTTCATCGTTATCCCTCCATCTTTCTTCTTGCCTGTCGATTCTATTACATCGTTCGCGTTGTTTCGTCCCTCGTCATTTCGAATTCATTTTTCCCAACGATTCCCCACGGTAGAGTACTCTCCATCCCACGTGGAACATAAATTACTGTAACCAATGTATCAGCACTGCGTATTACATCATATTTATGTTCCTTCGAAAATAAGATAATAAATCGTGCGAAACGTTACACACGATAACACGGATCGCGTTACATTCTTTTCACCGTGCGCTGCAGAATATTACAGACGAAGCAGATTTTGCGTTTAATATCTCGTGTTTCTATTGGCAACTAAGTGATCGCGGATTTTGTCGTTAGGTGGTATTGACAAAATCCGCAATCACTTAGTTGCCAAGCCAATACCATCGATATAGAAGTTTTACGTGAAATAGCGATTTGCACGCTTTCGATAGTTCGCCGCGTGAATATCTCGACGTCGTTGAAATATCGATACGAATATAGAAATTCCTATTTCGATAAGAACGATTCAAAAAATTCCAACTACGCGGAAATTTGTTTCCTCCTGTAACCCTTAACGCTCCAAGTGTGTCTCTCGAGCACTGTACCATAGATAAAGCAGATCAATATGCATCAACATATTGTTTCCTGATAAAATCGTTGAAATGGTGGGGGGAAATTGTTCTTTCGGCGACTAGAAACAAGCGTAACAAATGCTTATAGACTTTGCAAGATTTCTCAGGAAATTTATAAGTTCACGTACTCCGTACTCACCAATGACCACCGTGACGTCACAGGAGAAACCATGACGGCTCATATATGACCCACGTGGCAGTCAAAGTGTTGATATAAATTTCGTAGTCAAAATTCTGTTACTTCTGAGATGAATAAAAATCGTTTTGAATGGCTTTAATATTATTATTTATACGTGATTGTAGTGTAGAGGATGGTTGTGTGGTTTGTTGTTTGAATAACCAGATAACTCGCTGTTGAAACCGTCAAGTTTATTTTAAAGTAGTAAATAAATAAATACAGACAATATTCGCTAGCAGTAGCTACGGTATTCGCTACAGTAGCATTTAAAATCTGACACTTGAAAACTTGCAAGTCCAAGTATGATGAGAGTAAGCCGGAGTTGCCGGTCGATATTTACAATTAAAAATCGGAGCGTTAAGGGCTGAAATATCGTAATACGTGTGTAACGTATTCAAGCATATTTCGTGTATTTTTGTATATGTAAATTTTCTATAAATATTCGCTTGTTTCGATGCAGATAGTCACCTGAATATCGCACAAGGCGTAAAGCGATTTTTTCGTAATTATTGCCAGAACACAGGGTTGCACGGTTTTCGCTACATCGTTACAGGCGAGACAACATGCCATAAAATAGTTTGGCTCATGGTAAGAGCAACACTCTTGTCCACGTTTCTTGTCGCGTCGAATAATTTCGATGAAAAATACAAAAATTTCTTTCATTCGTTTAACGCGTAGATCTGCTTGGCAGCGATCGTCTTCTGCGTACTGCTGATGTTACGTTTGTGGCAATACTATTCGAACAATCCTACGGTGACGATAATAGACACGTCGAACCCCATAAGGGAATTACATTTTCCAGGTATCACGATATGCAACAACAACAAAGTTTATAAACCTCATGCTGATAAAATCGCGCAGAAATTGTAAGTAAATCGTAGTTCATAGCTACTTGTACGTTAACAACTGTGTCTTAAATCGTTCTCACGAAATTCCTTCAAATTCTTAATATCCTTGAGATCGTAGATTGTGTTGCATGATTTGTCGCACAAATTTTCAGAATTTAGCGTCGGAAGGTACGTGTTACGAATTTTCACAGTACATAGCGCTTGAACGAATTTGTTTTTCTCGGTATATTTTAGCAAATAGAAAGCGATGTTATATATTTAGTATGAATTTAATCTGAAGATAATTGAAACGGACACTCGTTGAAAAGCGACGTTCATTGTGCAGGACTTTGATACCTACGCGAACAGAAATAATATTCTATTCGAGTAAGATAGAATAATGTACAAATGTGATGTTGCAACGTTATACAAAACTTGCTAGAAACTATAAATACGCATGAAAATGAATTTATTGTAACGCATTAATAATACCGGCGCCTTGTCACGTTCTTTATCAAAACATTAATAACGAAATGTTCGCGATTCGATAACATCTTCCTCGATAACACCATATCGTCCCTAACATCGTTATTATTATTTATTTATTTATTGCCGCATCGACTGATAGTCACGAGCTACTACAATTACATTACGCAAGATAAACATTTTTCACACGAAATTAATTGATACTTACGTGCGACGAGGAAACGTTAGGTCGCGTGTCTCCTATCAAATTATAGAGTCGTCGAAGCGTTTGTAAATAAAAGCTTGTCATCGCCTTAGTATCGTAGGAATCCTGGCATTTTTTAATCTACAAAAGTATCTTACGTTTATTAACATTACAACCACCACACCAATCAAATTAACTGGTTTTACAATTTTAATTTAAAATTTCCACTTCGCGTTCTATTTCTTTTTCCGCAATGATGCAATGGCTTTCGCAACGACAACTTCGAGATATGTCGTAAGTGAACAAATTAAAGATCTTGTTTCATCCAAATTCTGTCGCAAGGATTTTCGCGCGTTTGAACGTTTCAATTCTCTCAACTGCTTTTAAAAGCACATTAATGACGATAATCGTATCGATATGTAAATAATTTCGCAACGTAAAGCGCGTTTTTACTTTGTTCGATAAGCGTGAGATACACGAAATCCGATAGACATATACAGAGCGTTGGAAAAGGTCGAGGACAAACTTATACTGCGTGTTAATAAGGTGAAGTGGGTGAAAAGAGTTGCTACAAACTCGACGACGATTTATCTGACAGTTACGAGCGAGCAAAAACTGTTATCAATCGTTTCGACAGTTGCAATAAATATTCGAAATTTCTTTCCCCTGCAAGAATGCAGACATCAATTCGTCCAACTCTTTCAAATATTCCCATTCTTGTATTTTCTACTTCTAAACTCACTTTGCACACATTTTCAAAAGCTGGTCGGCCGTTTCTATCGCATTTTTATAAACCGACTGTTACGCGCGAGCCCATAAACGAAGGTCCGCAGAAGTTAGATCTGATGACCCGGAAGGCCAACTAATTGCTCGTTAAAAATTATCTCTGCGCATCCGTGTAACGAGTCCAAAGAACAAATTGTCTAGAAAACTTCGAACCCTCGTCGAGCCTTCCACCAAGAATTTTCGAACATAAATTCGTGCTCAGCTTTTCTTTTTCACTTGCTGTTGCCTCTTATTAACGCGTATCGTAAATTTCCTGTCGACCTTTTCGGACACCCCGTACATGGACTGCATGATGTTCGCCGAACATATTTCACACGTAGTACACGCACACGTCCAATAAACGAAACGGAGCAATCAAGCTGCCAGATATATATTTCTGAGAAACAATTTCTCTCAATAGGCTGAATTATGGATTCGATAGTGACATGAGCAACAAATTGTTCTCTTCGCTGATGAAACTGATACGACCGGACAAAATTGAGATCGATAACGCAACCGCGTCCTGGGCCCTCGACATCCTCGGTTACACGGTCGAGAGACTTATGCTCGAGGTGAATAACGTTGTTCTTACGTTCTGACAAATCTGTTCAGGACTTGTGTAGACGATGTTTCATCGTGAGATTTATCAGACGAGATTGCTCGTTGTTGAAACCGTCGAGTGTATTTAAAATAATTAACCCCTTAACCTACGACTACGGCGTAGCCCGTAGTACGATGATCGGGCCAAACGTAAATATTACGGGCATAGCCCGTAGTAGATGATCGAACCAATCGTAAATATTACGGGCATCGCTCGTGGTATGTATAATACTACACAAGTCATGCGAATGGCTGGAAGGCTGCGCGAGCTTGTTTGCGTTTTCGGCCCAAAATTCTCGAACCTAAATCGTAGGTTAAGGGATTAAATAAATTAGTATACAGACAATATTCGCTGAGAAGAGAATTCATATTCTCTCAGACCTTTTGCTGCCTCGACAAACACGATAATCTTTACTTTGTTACAGTTGATGCATCCTTGTAACTTGCTGCTAGTGAGATGCGGCTGGTTGGGACAACTTTACGACTGTAGTAAAATTTTCAAAACCGTCAGGTCGAACGAAGGCTTCTGTTGCGGCTTTAATTATCATTTTATCGGCGATTACAAGTAAATTCGAAAATCCGAAAGTTTCTGCCCATATCGAAACTGCGCTCCTTATAATTCCACGTCTAATTTGACGGAAGCTTCTGGTAACAAAATACAGAACGTAGCAAATACAGATACGTTCGGGAATATAAAAAGAAAAAAAAAGAAAAAGTTTCATCGAAACGTCTCCGTCCTTCTATTTATTTCGTTTCGATGTTCTGTCTCGATTAATTTTCCCTATCAGAAATTTTGTATTTTCATCGCTGCTATAAACATAGAAATTTAATGTCGCATCTTCGATTGCTTCTAGTGACGAATATTCTTGGCTAATGAACATCACGATGGACTCTGAAGAACTAGACGTATTAAATTCGAATAGTTCTTTCCCGGGTGTTGACAGCATACTGGTAATAGTCTGCAACGATTAATTACGTAAACGTATCGTTTGATAATTAGTCGGCAAATGTTCATCGGTGAAAGGATTAATGAAGAGGTTAAACACACGAACCTTCTGCTTCAGCACGTGCCTGGAACAGGACGTGATATTGGCTTGGCGGTGGCGTTGAACATCGACGCTGACAATTACAAAAGTTCGGTGAGGCAATTTGTAGGTGCCACGGTTTTGATCCACGATCCGTTAGATTATCCGGATATCGGTGCACAATCCGCCTCTCTGCAACCGGGCCACGTAATGTCGATGACGCTGACCGGCACGAAATTAGAAAGCTCCAAGGATATTCAGAATATACCTCTGTCTAAAAGGATGTGCTTGTTCGATGGCGAGGTACGTGAGGCAATTGATGTACGCAGTGATCAAAAAAATCTATCGTTAACGTTTATCGTATTTTAACGTTTGCATCTTTATTTTACCTATTTATATATCGTACAGATTAATACTTAAGATTAATAGTTAAGAAATGAGTATATTAAATTGCAACAATTGTTTCTCGTTTATTTATTTATCTAGGAAATTTGTCTTTATTTCTTTTTGGAAATCGATAACGAAAATGATGCGATCGCGAGTAGCAGCGAGAGACGAAAGGAATTTTGCACAGGAAACGTGGAAACGTGGGAAGAAAAATATTTTCTATGTTCTTAAGTATATTTGAAATATCATACAATAGATATATGAAGTGAAGTATAGATATATTTGCACTTTGCGATTGTACGTGTACGTAGCGTGATACGATGGTTTTTAAATCGACAATACATCGTAAGGAAGCTTCTCCTAAGAATTATAAATTATAATAAAACTATTTGCTCTCAGGGAGAAACAACATTTTATATTTTCTGCTTTGAACTTTGTGTGAATATTTCCCGTCGAATTTTCCCAGCGCTTAACGAGATGATCGCTGTGTTAGACTTTCTTGAACGCCGCTGCTATTAACATTATCGAAACAAAAATAAGAACTTCAAAAGCCAGGGCCGTCGTGATCTTTTGCGGGACCTCAATGCACGTTCAAATCCTACACTTAAATCTTACAACGAGGAATTATTTATTTACTAATGCTGTTACATATTATATATTTTTATAAGCAGTTTTTCAAACAAATCCAAGCAATATTTTTTCGCATCCAAAAGACAAAAATTCAACGAAAGTACAAAATCTGTAATCGTGTGTGACTTTTGCGAAAAAACCATCGATGTAGCTTAATTTCTCTAAAAAGTACATTTCTCTGAAAGCGCTTGGACTCTTTTATCTAAAGTAGTTTCCAGAATACGAGGAATTTATGGAGTTTGATGACGTTTTCCTTTAACCTGAACCTTAAAACTGAATCGTCGCTACTAAAAAAAGGTCTCGCGTCTGTCAATGGTATCATCGTTCTGTAAGAAGCTAATCAGAATCGGTGTTCTTTAATTGGGTAATTTTCGTGGACCGCGGAGCCTCTCGAAACGCGGCGAACGCGCCGAACCTGTCGAAAACTGTTGTGTAACAAGAATATAAAAGAAAGTTCGCGAACGTACGTACTGGACATATTTCATAGACATTGTTGGCCGGATAATAAACGCAATCGTGAAATAAAAATTGTACCAACAAGTTGGACAAGCCGAGGAGAATACTAAAAGTGGCAATTCTCGTTAACTAGAATTCAAGAAATTTCTCGTAATATACGCGCAATACGTGAAACAGTTCGTTTCTAATCATTTTTCTTTATGAAACATTTCATTTCATTTAATACGTGTGTATAGAATTGTTCAAACTTTGTACCACTTAAATGTAATTTACAAGACGATAATTGTACAAAGAAATTTCTCTTCTTATTTTTAGATAGCCGGAGAACGAAGATATAGTTATCAAACGTGCATTTCGGAATGCTTACAGCAGAAAATTTATGGTTCCTGCGGATGTTTACCCTTTTTCTTTCCAGACGAGCGTGAGTAATTTTTAGACGTAACTTTTGTTAAACCTATCGATTATTAATAATTTTATCGACTTTTAAGCGCTAGGACGTAGAAATCGTAGAACGAAAGGTTGAATTTCATAGATCGTACCTTTCGCCAAGTAATATTTCAGTGTTACACGCCCGAGTATCAAAAATTCAAAGTTATATGTCGATAAAGATGCAAATTAGCGGGAAACCTTTTCAGCAAACTTTCTCGTACGACCAAACAGCTCAAAAGAAATTTAATTTATGATATACATAATTCATCGTGATACATAATTCATGATATAAAAATTAAAAAATTCATCAAGGATAGGGCACAAAGTGAATAGCAAGCCGATAAATCAAATTCTCTTTACAAAAATTATATCCTTTGTTCGTTTACTGTTTTTTAATAGATCCGAACGTTCGTACTTGTTATTTGACTGACGTGGATTGCATCTTGTTCCGTAGAAGTAAGTTCGTTAAACACCTTCTTTTCTATAATTTATAATTTCGTTTAACTTACTTTTCATTTACTTTTCTATTATCTGTTAGCATCGAATTGAGAAACTTGAACGAAAGTACGAGACGTATCCAGAAAGTAAGTTCCGAGCTGCTGTCAGAAAAGGGCAGAAATTAATTTTCAAAACCTCAGAAAACCTCAGAAAGGGTGTGTGCAAGTATGTCGGTTTTGAAAGCACGAGATTTCCTGTTGTATTTTTCCAAAGCTCGATGTGCGTAAAATACTGCGGTAAAAGAATATTTTGAAATTCTAGAAAGACGTGCGAAGTTGTACGAATACGTCCGCCACTGAACACGAGCGCGTTCTTTTATTTCAGTGAAAGATCGATTAAAAATTATAAACGCGTTTTTCTCAAAACTAGATTTTTCCACTTTTGCACCAGGTAGATCTCCGAGACTTATCCGATTAACTTGAAACTCTTCTAGATTATTCCGCGTAACATTATCTACGTTGTAGCGTATGATTTTCTCGATATCTTAATCCATTTCTTCTTCTTTTATTTTTTTTTTTTTTTTTTTAGCAGATGTTAATTAAAGTCGTCTTTTTCAGAGAAAAATATAATTTTCTTCTTAAGAAGACGCTATTTTCGTGTTTTTTTAAAGTCACGGAAAAATCGTATGCTACATCGAGGATAATCTGTTCAAAATATTTTGCTCTCTACCATCCAGTCACATTCGCCGCTGGGTACAAGTAAACGAGGTCCCGCAGACGATGTCCTACCTCTCCGTCATTTTGTAATTTTACGTAACAGAAAAAAAATACCAATCCAGAGTTAAGATGTTGCTCAAGGTTATCTAACAAAATCTCGATCCTTTAACCAGTACTTGTAGGCGAAAAAAATCCTACATTTACCTTACTTTTTTTAGGCCTGCAGAGTTGCACATCCTTTGGGTCGGCAACTAAGTGATTGCCGATTTTGTCAATACTATCTAACGAAAAAATCCGCAATCACTTAGTTGCCAACTCGATACTTTCGTACGCAGGTCTCGCCATTATTCAGACACTTGTCGCAACAGAGTTCTAGTTTCTGTATCCTCGCATCGTAGGATGATGCCGGCTAGGATGCCACCCATATGATGAGCATAATTTCTGAAATTCCAGACGATGCACAGTGGTCTGTCTGCTAATGATGTGGCGGGACAATAATCCAAAATCACGACCCATTGAAAATGAATAAATCCTTGTCATACCACAAGCCACCCACTTAAAGATATTGCAACGTCACCCGGTATGCAACTTTGTATGTGTCTCGTATAAGTGTCGATCGGTTCGCGTTCCTTTCGCCGATCGTTTAGCAATCGATTCTTAATACGCGCCGGTATCAACTAAATATCGCAAGTGCTTGGTTTTATCGCGATTTAAATCGTCGGTAGCGTTGCAGCAGCGATATTTGTTAAGGGAACATACTTTGTGGAGACGGCTCGTACACGAAATTTAGTGTTAAGATGGACTATGTCGTTCTAAAATGAAAATTAACGAACCAATCGATGGCAGAAGATTTTCAAGAAACGCGTTGAAAGAATAATTTAATTCGCGACATCTTTTTAACAATTTTGACGAAACTTTTTTTACTTTTTGTTCCATTTTCTGAACAGGAAGCTTATCGCTGGTACAGTCGCATATAAACAATTGCAGTTGCCTTCCTCAGTGTAACGATAAGAGTTACCAAGTGGTCTCTGAATCGATACAAATGAACGACGTAGGATACGATTCCGAATTGGCGTAAGTCACAATATTTTTTAACCCTGCTGTGCTTATTCCCCACTCAGCTGTATTTTTCTCGTGTTAAAATATGTCTCCTATGTACGTATAGTACGATGAAATTGTTATCGATGCGCGCGATTTCTCGTTTTCGTCTGGCATTTAAGAAAACTCCTTGGAAGATTAGAAATTTTGCTTAAAATTGTCTTGCCCTCGTAACAGAAATGCTGCTTTTGTTAACAACCTTTTATCAGCGCCAGATTAAGTTAGACATTTTCGAAAAGTTTGAAAATGGAAGCTTCTGTCTACAAGGGTTTATAGGGAGAAAATAAATTTGTTCGTTTACAGACGTGGCTTAGACGTCCAGAGTACTTCGTTTCTGTACGCGTATTTTCGAGATGGCACGTACCTCGAGTACCGGAAGCAAACTATCTTAGGATGGGACAGCCTTCTCGGTAAGGGGGACTTTCTCAGAAAGTCATCCACACGTTCTAGATTTTTTTTAGACTTTGCGATCGTTGGCATAGGTGGCTAATAGGAAAGCACGGCTAGCAGAATAAAGTAAAATTAAGCTGACTTTGTCGCGTAACTAGGCACGAGTTGGGGAAGTTCAATTGGAAAAGGAGGGGACGATGAAAAAGTTTGCACGGGAGAATAAGGGAATTTTCCTTGAAAGTTCGCGATTAAGATCGTGATGACCAAGATATATAATTTGAATCGCGTTTATCTATTTATGCGAGAAGGTGAGGTCAGCTTAAAGCAACAGAAAGTAATTTTATCAAGCGTGCTGCGAGCTTCGTGTAATCTTCCACGCAATCGTATTTTTCTAGCGTTGAAAAGTTCCTTCACTTTGAAGATAAAATTGCAAAATTATTACGTCGTGCGTTCCAATTTTGCATATAAATATTTAATAGCAAAAGTTAACCGAAAGTTAATTGAGAAGCTCTTTCTCCCTTGAACGTAATTAACAAAATTCGATGTTAATGTTAATCCATATACGTATATTATATTCGACAATGACAAATTGTATTTAAACAAATTATTCCATTGTATTATTCGTTCGAGCTGTTATTCAAATCCATATCAAAACCACGACGTGAATTTATAATTTATCACAGCGAAATTAATCATTATTATTGTACTAATCGCATTCATTATATTTTTAAGTTTACGTGAATTTTAATAACAGAATAAATTTCAGCTTCCTTCGGAGGAATCTTCGGACTCTGCCTCGGTGGTTCGGTGATAAGTTTAATGGAGTTCGTGTATTATTTATTTGTAGACATCTTTTCGTTTCTTAAAGAGAAAACAGAACAACAGGATCAAGATCTACCACCAGCCTCCAAGTTATTCGTTTCTGTACCCGCAAACATGAACTTGAAGAAATATAGTACGTCGAATTTGAACAAAAGCATCTACCTTGCATGGGACCAACAGCTTTCTCAACGAATTCGGAAAAACTCCGAATTCACGTACAATATGTATCACGAATAATCGACGATATCGTGTTTAATTGCATATTATCGGAAAGTGCGTAGAATTTCTGGAAACTAATTTCCAATTAATTTTCACTGTTTAATAAAGTTTGACGTTTAAGAAGTACTTAATTGAACGGTATTTAATTATCACCCGATATAATCTATCAGATAAATGGCAAAAAGAAAATCAGCCGAATGAACAAGAAATGCCAATACCGTAATTAACTCTATTTGAAATGATAGAAATTTAGATCGTATTAATTAAAATCCTAATTATTACTATTTGAATGTTCCTTAAATCTCGTTAAAAGCTATCCGTCTAAGTCAATATTATTTTCCTTGTCGTTTCACGCTGCAATTATTGAACGACGTTTCAACGACCGCAAACTCCAGCAAATATTCGTCTTTTGCGAATCACCGCCGTTTGTACATTGAAATTCACCCACCTGGGGGGTGGGGCGACTTTATTTCTGTCTCTCGGTGACGCAGGTGGTCGGTACAGAAAAAATTTGGAGGCGTATTCCGCGATACGAAGGAGATGGTAGCGAAAGAAAATTATGCTGGAATAAAGCTGGGAGCCAGCTTGGAAAACGAGGCAAATTAGAATCGCATCCAACTTGAAGAACCGACTTGAATTGAACGCTGATGAAACGTCGACTTCACCCACGTTTAATCGCGATTAAACGAACCTCTCTCTTTCACTTCTTAAGAAGAAAAGAATAGTATTTGAGGGAAAGTTCTGTTAACGGGAGTTCTTTGCATTTTAGGCCCGTGTAAAACAGCGGTGATTTCAAGACGATAGCGTTTTTACAGAATTAAAGCGACGCTAAATCTCCTGAAGCTTAATGTTAAATTGACAATGAAATTTTATAATCATAGGATACGTTCCACGTTTCCATTACAAGAATTCTAAATCGTTATTTTCTCTACGCTCATGTACGGCTTCCTCGTTGCTATTCATAGGAAAATGTAATGGCTAAGCATCGTTAAATAGAGAAAGTTTCCCCGAACAAGGAAAACCTTCTCCTTTGTCTAAAATCATAATGAACATAGGCGCTTTAATAAGTTACAATGACTTGTATAATATATCTTCTTGAATATTCATTTGTATTTAATGTTTGTATAACGAGCCGGCAAACATTGATTAAGTAGAATGTTCCAGTCCTACAGGCGGCAATTCTAATGATAATTTCATCGATTTAATTAGTAATTCTTTGACGTTATAGCATCGTTCTCGCGATGTTATAATGAAACGAGATTGTTTAGCAAAAGAATTTGATCTACGATGAACGGCAAAGCTTAACCATGATTAACGACGAAGAAATTTCTTCCTACTGAGTGTAATAGAATGGCTTGATCGATCCGCAACGTGTAATTATAATCAATTAAATTGTTACCCTTTCGATCATTAATCATATAAGTCGTATGTCTCTAGATGTTGCTAGAAGTAAGATACGATAATAAGAAAGATAATGATAATTAAATTCGTTAAAGTCATTTCTACGCACATCTTTCGATCGATTTCAAATTTTGCCAGTATAATCGTGACAGTTCTGTCTCGTTACAATGTTAGTACAATTTTCAAACGTTTCATGTAACTATTTTATGTAATTTATATTTTACCAATGTAATCGTGATAGTGTTGTCTCGTTGCAATGTCAGCAAAATTTCAACATCTTCTATGTAATATGATACAATATAGCATACGTAAAAATTCTCTATAATAATCGTTCATAATACTATTCTGAGCCACGATACGTAGTACGAACTCGCAACAAAGTAATTATGCTTGGATAATGCGATCTTTGAGGAGAAGATCATGCAAATGAGCGCGTGGATCAAAAACTTCTCCGTTGGTTGGCGAATTTTATTAAGCGGCCATAATAATCAATGGCCTCGTCTTAATCATTTTCAAGCGTTAACGAATGAGCTTTGATGTATCCATGGTAACAACCGCGGATAACGGTTATCGATCCCCCACGGTTCTCGAACACCTTCCGTCACTTCCGTGACGATAAATTAATAGCAGGAAAATTTCAGATACACATCCGCGTACAATATTCTTGTCTGCTAACGTCGATTGCCAATTGGAGCGAGATAATTTCATTTCCGGATATTTGCCGCAGTCAATGAATAACTAATTTGCTCTTTAAACCTGCACAGCTGCCGCTTGCCACGTGATTTCCCATTGGCCCCCCTGTTCCAGTATTTTATCTACTTTCCTCACCCAGCCCTTTCTTCGTTTCGTTAAGATAATTGCCAGTAAGGACGTAACGTTTCCTGTATTTTATAGCGGATGTCTACCGATTAGACGACGGGCGTTTATGCAAATTCGTATTTTTACGGACACGGTAAAAGAAATCGTAGAGAGAGGAAAAGCAGTGATTCGTTTCACCCATCGAATGTTCTAACCAGTAGGAGAGACCTGTGAAAATAAATTCGGAATGAAGTTTAAATTTAATAAGTACGTGTGAAATATTTATAAAAGGATTTGATAAATGTTGTAATATTTTCAAATGCCATTCTATATATCGGAAATCAGCGATCACAATGAATAGAATTTTGTAAAATTATTTTGGAAACTGCTATTGGTTTACTATTAATTGAATTCCATGTTTTAGCAAGCGACACGAGCGCGAAGCATGTGCTGCGCATTTAATTAATAGAGTTTAATTTAATTAAAATTTTAATTACCGTCTCATTTTTTAAATGGCAATGCGCATATTTGTTTTATTTACTGAATTATCGTGCGTATCCGGTTGCGCGATCAGACTTGTTATTATCTCACTTTCTCCCTTCTTGCTTTTTCCTGTGGTATCGTCTCACGTGCCATTTTATAATTTCAAATAATAAATGGTATCTGACAATAAAGTTTGCATTTCATCTAACGAACTCTCAAAAAATCATATTGTATATTCAACTGTTAATTATTGCAACAAAGTTACGAGCAACATTGTCAATGGCTCGAAACTACTAGCTGGTTATCATAAGCTCTGAGCGGTTGATATTGATAATCAGTTTAACAATTTGTCGGACCGTGATATTTCTATGCCGTATTTTAAATTGCTTTTTACAGTTCATCGGCGACGACTGAAATTTCCAGTTTTCGTGAAATTATAACGATACCACGTTTCTATTTTTAATTTGAAAAGTCGACGTAGCTTCCTGTACAAGCGGCTTTTCCTCCTCTCTTTCCATTGCCTCAGTTCTCTCCTTTTATCTCCGATGCAACCTTACTTCTGCGAGTGAATATTACATTTTTCAAGTGCAACGGTGAAAATTCATGGACAGGTGAACATGATGGCGGCAGAAATTTAAGGAGAGATATTTCCTACGAGTTCGATCAATTTTACCAATTTCCATATAATATCAGTAATTTTACAAAATCGTTTTATATGACTTTTGGAAAATAAAATTCGCTCTATGTAAAGACGAGATCATAAAGTTTTGCGATTATCAATTTCAAGATTTACATGTTCACGTAATTATGGAAAATTGCTTTTGTATCAAATGTGCAAACACTTCTGTAGACCGTTATTTGGAGAAGCTACGTTTATACTACATTTCCACTGAAACCATTTCCTCAATCGTATCGTAATTTTTAATATATCTATTTCGGTTAATCAATCCTAATCAGTATATCCAAGACGAAGCGTCCGACTTCGATTCGTTAATTTTGATTCGCGCTGCAAACAGCGTAGATACATAGTTCAGGGTTACAGTAGTACTATTCAAGATAATCAATGTATAGACGTTGAATACACGAACTCGTGAAGTGATTACATTGTTTGAGAAACAGTTAATTATCTCAGAGAGATACGATCCATAGTTGATATTCCTGTATATACAGTAGAACCTCTCATCGACGAACTCCTATTATCCGAATACTTCGCTATCCGATGGGTTTATCACTTGAACGTTCTGGTACTGCAACACGGTACACGTTGTACAGCATTTAGTCTATGTAAAACTACGTAGATACAGACAGTGGCAGCCAGACTCCCGAGGCTTTTGACGAAATCAAACGTACCTCGCAGCTTCTTACCTGCCTCATTTAGACATATGTATGTATGTATTGAAAGACTTTGTTAAGAACGTAATACGACTCACCTTCCTTCGCTTGCTTGCCCCGGTCTCTTGTGACGGTACGAGACAGCTCAAATGAGGCAACATTCTACTCGTGCATTACTTGAAATACAGGATCTAAATACGATACAATTGGATAATTATAATTTCATTTGTGCCACTTATGATTATAATATTGATTTGATGATTGCAATATAAAAGGGAAAATATCGAGGTATTATACGTATAAACTACAAGAGTGCTATACTAGGAATTCGTTTGAAACCGCCGAAATAACGGCTGCGCGGTCGAGCTGTGCGTTGCACTTTGCAGGAACATCGATCTCGCCATCGATAGAGTTCGCGATGTCGATAATCGACAGTACGGTCGACGCAGCGCAGCGGTGTAGAGGGGAAATCTTCCCATCTACATGTGACGCGCGCATAACGTGTGTGGCGGTTAGATTTACTTCCTGTTCCGGTCGGTCGAGACAGATGTACGTGTTCGCGACGAACGGAATAATCTTGTGTGTTCAAATTCTGATTCTACGGAATATAGTTTGCCGTCGTAGCTTCATCCCCTATACAAAGTGTTTCCCATGAGTGAAAAATTCTAGTCTATATCGTTCCCGTGTGTGCCATGGTGATCGTTGGTTTATACCGGAAAGCAGTGCCCGATAAGGACTTTTGGAGAGCCAAGAGAACGATGGAGAATAAGGACAAGGTAGGATGTGTTATTTTCTATATTATTCTATAAGGAGGGAAAGCTCTGTTAGAGGGGAATCAAGTTCCTCGTTTCGCTTCACGCCTGAGCATAGTTTCTCATAGTTTCTACCATCTGTTTTATTATTCTTTCGATCTGATGATACGAAAGTTCACGAACTGTAAATGTCGTCGAATCTATAGTCTGTTCAACGAGTCGAGTCAGTAGAGGTAAACAAACATTTAGCTGGTAAGTAAGCATGTACATATTTACATACGACTTACATATAGCAGTTTTAGCTGCTGGCGCGTATTTACATGGGTCATTGTTAGGTTAGGACTTGTTTTGACTTCTCAGGTTTATGGCGCGGCATATAAAGGTTGCGAATACGAGCCATTGTCCCAATGCACCATCATATACGTCTGTATCGACTCGACTCGTCGGACGAAATATAATCGAGATATCTCGACAAGACAATATCCGAATGTAAAGGAAATACATTTGTGTTTGTAGACGACGAAATTCCCGGTTACACAAGGTTTGTTAGGGAAAGGAAACGGTTGTCCTGACAGGTTACCGGTTCTCTTTCTATCTTGATCGGGATAGGTGTCGCTGACACGCGTTTCTCTTTCGACGTCTTAAGTAACGTCTAAAGATAGGAGCATTGTCTTAGAAGCGGGCCTCTTTCTCTCGTCGAACTCTCGAAAGGGCCACTGATCTATGAATAGGTCTTTGCCGCTCTTCTTCCTTACTCCTCTTATAATCCTCCTCGTGCCTCGTCGTCAACCCTTTTTATCGGGCTTCACTCGACGTTGCTGACACAAAGATGGTGTTAGCTGCTGGTGAGCTCGATTTATGAACGTAAGAAAGAAATTTGTCGCTGTCTTTTTATAAAGCTCTGAGGACAACGTGTAGAATGACCAGTAGATTAATATCATACTTATGTAACTTTTTTAATATTTTTATTTAAGGCTTCCTCTTATTATTTATTGCTCGATGCTTAAATTAATACATAATATGAATAGTAGGAGCTCAGATAGATTTCGGTGAAGATTTTTTTTTTATTATTTAATTTGTACTTTACAATTTGTCCAGCTGGACATTTGGTAAATTTTTTTAACTTAATTGCTAAATAACATGTGGATGGCTACCCCCAGGATGGATACCATCTTCGAGTTTGACTATTTTATTTCTTTAGTAAGGTCAGTGGGATGACAGTGAAGATTATTTTCGAAGCGTACACACAAACAAAATATTTTTTAATATAGTCATCGGTGATTGTATCTTTAGCTTCGATGCTACACGTAGTTACATAAAATCTATTTCAATGTAAATTGTGTCTTTAAATATTTGTGCTTCGTATGGATCAGATAGTAGGGAAACGAAATTTCGAAATTTCGTGATTTTTAATCTCGCGTTCCTCGGTACAATACTCGAACGAGAGTTAATATTTAACGAAAATTACTTTTCCATAAATTTTCCCAAAATTTTCTTTCTATCCAAACCACTTCGTCGTACGTTACAATTTAACTTCATAATCTTTGTTCTACGGTAAATCTCATCTCCATAAACTTAAGATGGCGAGGTAATCTCGTTTCGAGTAATGTCACAAAGTATTTGGAGATATCTATCTGAAATATGTGGGCGCTAGTTTGTTACCTTCATTCGATAGTTATGGCTGTGTCTAGCCGTGGAAAAAGTCTATGAAGCTTCGTGGAGTTTCACGCGAAGATCAAAGTGGTTGCCTCTGTTCTTCGATAAAGATCATGTGCTTCGTAAAATTTGCAATAGAGTAGGTCGTATCAGATGCTAAAATAAACGATAAAATCTTTTACTTGCGTCGCCGGTATAAGCTATGGAATAGGTTTAAGATTTCAGCTACTGCAGCTTTTAATACCGTCTGAATAATTCAATGAAATGAAATTGGAAATTCCAAATACGAATCATTTACGAAACGATAAACGAAATGAAACATTTTATTTTGCGCAGGGTGACACTGTTTTTAAGACATACATTTTATATAAAATAATAATATCGTCCAAAAGTGTTGTATAGCTTTTACCATACGTATTCGTACGTATCAGATATACAGGGTGGTTGATAACTGGTGGTACAAGCGGAAAAGAAGTCGAAAATATAAAATAAAAATTAAAAAACATTTTTTTTTCTTTTTTTTTTGTTTTTCTACAGTGAGATCCGTTATAACGAGACGCGATAAAGTGCAGGCGTACCGAGCGAAAATTCAAAGTCGATTTTCTCGAAAACAAAGCCTCGAACGAAAAATTTTTATTCTATATTTTCGACTTCTTTTTTCGCGTAGAATCGCCCCCTTTCCGCTTGTACCACCAGTTACCAACCACCCTGTATAATTAGTATTTGGCGGATTCTGGTCTTCGTATAAGACGAAACCACTCGAACAGATGACCTTGCATACTACTCGCAATGAGAAGTAGCTCTATAGACCTTTTTTCCCCTAGGATGGCAATTTTTACCAAGCTAATTAATAGTAATTCTTATCGCACCAAGACCACGATATGCTTATTAGACACTTTTTATCCGCAACGATACTCCAAATTAACGTGTGAAATTCTAATTTTTTTGTTGGAAAACTGGAAAATTAATCTACGCTTTTATTAAGATCGAGATATGATCGTTTATACATTTTTAATCTTCATCGTGTCATTTGAATTATAATTACGGTATGTGCCGAATATTTAAATGGAGATTAGAAATATTAATTATTCTATATAATTACTAATACTAATACTAATTATAAATGATTAGAAAGATTAATTATTCCAATGTCGAACAAGCTGTAATAATAATTATTAAAATTTTCATTTGTCTGTATCTTCGGCATAAACAATTTTACGAGAAGACTGCAACGGTTACAATTATATTCTTAGATGCAACATTAGCCTTAATTGCTATTTATTTTATATTCCGATAAATCTACCATCGTGTTACGGCGTACGCGCTACGAACGAGAATATAAAAGGAACGAAGATGAAAGCCTCGCAACGACGTAATCTATACACTTCAGCAGTAACTACATCTTCGTTAGTTACTGAATTAATTAATTAATACCTACTCTAGGTTTACACAGCCTGTTTATACTGTTTGGAAACTTATACGTAACTTCCTTGTTATCGCTGACGTTCTTATATCACGCATCTTATATTACGCGTCAGCACATTGATAAAAAAAGAAAAAAACAATCAAAATTTAACTAAAGGGATAAATAAAAAAATTATCCATCGTTCTAATTATCCTAGTGTAGTATCGTGGACAGATTGCCTAAGAAATATCGAGTGAGCCATAAACAATATTGCGAGGAAGCCTAAGTGCCGATAGGACGAAAGGATCGGGAAACTTCAATGGGCTAAGCAGCCCATCAATGTTCCGGAAGGTTACGGAACACGTACGTGGTGGGGGTATGAGAAAAGACAAAGAGCTTAAGGGAGAAAGACGAATTAACAGTCAGTCGTTAACTGAGAGTTGAGTTGCCAAGTTGTTATGAGTTGTGAACTATTAATTGTGAGTTGTGAATTTTAGTTGTCTTAGTTATAGCGCATTACTGCATTTAGTTCACGTTAAATAACCATCGTTTTCTGTTTAATCCATTGTAGATAGATCCATCTATCAATAAACTTAGGACAACAATCATTGGAAATTTTAATTTCTAATATTTCTGAATAAATAAATCCTGTACTAGAAATTTCTTTTGACCAGAAATCGTCCTGGACGAATGGACGAAAAATTGTGGATTAATCTCATCCTCCTGTTTGGATCTATGGGATCCAACCATGGGGAACAGCGAGTAATTCCAATCAGAAACTCTAAGATCCTTAACAGATGCACCTTGGTATGTTACCAACGAAACAATACATGGCGACCTTAAGATACCCACAGTTGAAGAAGAAATATGCAAATTCAGCAACAGACATAACATAAGAGTTAACAAGCACCAAAACCCATTAGTTACTCAATTACTTTTCCGCTGGCTAGAAAGACATTACTCCCTAGATTTAAACATTAGATTCAGCTAGAATTAAACGTACGATACCTATTGTACACGATATAGTTCCACGACAGAATAATTTATTTATAATTCCCAATGAGAATTGATTGTAAAATTTTTACAATTAAAAAAAAAAGAAAAAAATCTCATCCTGCGCTGCGACAGATCTGTCGTTGCAAAGACGTTTCATTTGTAAAAGCGCCACTTAATTTGGCCGATCATCGATAGAATTTGTCAAAACTAATCGGTTCACCTTAGTCTCTTGTACGCGCAACTGTACCTATTCTCATCCTGCTATATACAGGGTGAACAACATAAACCAGATTACGTAAATATCTGAAGGTTATTCTTAAAAGACTCCGACATCATCAGTGCACCAATGTACCAATAACAAACATCATCTATTTATAAGAATTACGAGCTCGTAAGCTTCGAATTAAGCCAAAAGACGGCGATCGATCGCGATCTTCTTTCGTCCTAAAACATTTCGAAATTCTAATCGCGGCGGATCGATTTAACCGCTTGGAAACATCCTCAGCTCGTAAACATCAACACCTTCGAGTGTGAAACGTAAAAAGAAAAGCGAGGGTCCTCTTCGAAAAGTTTCCATTCACAACAGAAGCTCGATGCCGAGGCATCGATCAATTTAGCCCCCGATGAATTCTATCTTGGACACGAAGCCAGCTATAATGAAACGAAAGGGGAAA
The DNA here is from genome assembly GCA_014737535.1 of Bombus cullumanus. Classification (NCBI taxonomy): domain Eukaryota; kingdom Metazoa; phylum Arthropoda; class Insecta; order Hymenoptera; family Apidae; genus Bombus; species Bombus cullumanus. Next base: position 2,864,599 of record JACXIX010000044.1, on the reverse strand, counting down.
AGTAGAAGTCTCTTCATTGAAACCAGAGTTATCCCGTCTCTCGGCCCCGCTTACATCGTTTCCCACCGATACTACGAGGATAAAGTGATCTAAGAAACACTCCACACGCCTACTTTCGTCGTTGACCCTGTCACAGCGTCTTCTTTCTCTTCAACTAACAAATGTCACAAGGGTCTCTGAGTTATCCGAGATCGTCGATCGTTTAACTTTGACGCTAGAATTATCGAACTTCGACTCTGATACGTTTAGGATTGTTTCAAAATTTGCAATAATTTCCAAGCAATTTTATCATACAAATTCTTAAAAATATTCAAAGTCGAATTCTCGAACGTTTCTTCGACGCTGTATAAAAATCACATTCGCCTGTTGTACTCGGGAAATCTGTTAACGATAACATTTTTCTTCGCTGTATTTAGCGTTTATAGAGATATTTTCAAGAGGCGCGATGCATCTTCGTTACTTTACGTCGCTGAGAAAGATCGATGCGCAGTTTGCGACCAATTTTATAATAGCGTCAGACAAATACAATGCGAGAAGCGTGTGTTTAATTACGTAAGATCGAATTTTTAAAACCGTTTTCCACGCTGAAACGCTAGAAGCGGACGTAGGTTATTTGCGCGACGAGTCGTTGATACGTGAAATTCACTTAAATTCAACAGCTACCTCGACGTATTCAAAATTAATTTGTCAAAAAGCAGACACCGCGTACATAATAGACGCACAGAGCTAGAAAATAGTCGCGGAAGCTACAGCGAATGGTCAGTTTCGCCGAGTTATCGCTTCGCCTCGTTTCGAGGGAGCTTTCGGGGTGAGTCACGCTTGCGCAAGCCGCGTGCACTTAGCGAAGCTAGAACGGCGCGCAACAATCATGCGAGCTTCAGTTTTCACCAAGTTCTCGCCGGGGTTGAACGATCGTCGCTCGGCTCATCTTTCGACAATCATCGTGAGATTATTTCGTCCGTGAAAAACGAAAATTTCATCTTCGTGTCACGCAACTTCGAGCCGTGATCCCACGTGTTAGTCGATCAGAAACAACGCCAAGAATTCGTATGAAAGTTCTTCTCCATCCACGTGAGAAGCTTCACCCTCTGTACCGCGATCCCTTGATCTTCCTACGCGCTTAGATACAGTGTATCCAAAGAAGAATCGGTGACTTTTTACATTTTATAAAAGCGTCTTTTACGAACGTCGAATATCGTGACAGCTTCAACAACTTTGTACGTTCGTCACCACGTTTCGTCAGCGAAGAGATCGGAAGATCTAGTCAAAAGCGAACGCTTTGAACTTCTCAGCCTTTTCTTGTCTCGTCTTCTTTTCTTTTTCTGCAATTAGAATTTCTATCCTAAGATCGCAGAGATTTTGCCGTTTTTGTCGCTGTAGAATCGAACGAAAGACAGAGAACGGTGATCTTCACGAATTTGTCGTTTCTTCCCTTTTCGGGAGACTTTTCTTTTTTTGTTTAATTTAAGACTCGAAGAGTTTCGCGATTTCGTGGTGAATTTGAACGAGACAACGAATGAACGAGAGATGGAGAAAAATGTGTAGAGAAGACGCGAGTTAAATTGTTGCGATCTCTTGAAAGACCGAGTGGTGTACTATATGGCAACATCAACCGTGTCGGGACATCATGAACCTGTCAAGGAAAATTCCGCGGAGCTTCTTGATCGGATTTCCATGAATAGTTGCCCGCCAAGTAGTTTCCCAGACAATTTTCAAGACTTCTTCGCCGCTCTTAACGAAGACTCGGACGACCTGCCCAGCATGCTCGAGGATAAGTTGATACCCAGGTGAGAATACAGATGTTTTCGTCCACTGTCGTTCACGAGTTTCCTTTGACATTCAAAGGGTGAGGTATTACACTGAAAAATAAGATTTTGCAAATTTGATACCCAGCTGAGAATACCAACGCTTTTGCCTACATATCGTCACTGATAATTTTTATTAGAGTTTGAAAACTAAAGAAAATAATAATATTACGAAATAAGCTTTCGAGACTTCGAGAGTTTACGTTAGGTTGCAACGTACGAAATTTTTGATCTTCAACAATTTATCGATCTCTAACAAACCTTTCACTGAATTATACCAAGCAAATCAATCTGCTGTGCCAAAAATCCTCCTTGTAACAGACGCAATGTCTGATATACAGTAAAGTATTGCTATTGTACGTACACCACCGACCATAAATCTCATTGTAACAATACAACGCGAGTACAATTTTCTGGCTCGAGTTCGTCGCTTAATTTTGCGATATAACGCTGTAGTACGATGATATCCGAACGCGAAATTTAAATGTCCACATGTGTAAATTGAACGAACATTTAAAAATGGATCGCAACCATAAGTATGAAAAATTATATGGCGAATTATGATAGACAGAAGAATAAGGCAAGAATAGGCAAAGTGGAAGAAACAGTTATGGCAACTATTAGGAGGAAGTTGAACGACGATCACGGTAAAATTATTGAAACAAAAGGTAATCGACAGAATGCCACGGCCAGTTCGCGCGATGATATCCACACGCGACTGATGAAAAGCTACAAGATATTTCGTTAAGATTTTTGACGATACGATTTGATTTATTTATTCTTTAAATTAGAAACGATTGATATAATAATAAATGGTATTTTTATTTCATGACGTGGGCCCTTTCATAATAAAGAAATCGTTCGTATGCAAATTACAAATTTCATTCAGCGTTTAATGCTAATGCTGTATAAAGCCATATTAAAACCTGTTTGGACCTATGGGATCCAACCATGGGAAACAGCGAGTAATTCCAACATAGAAATTCTTCAACGATTCCAATCAAAAACTCTAAGATTCTTGATAGATGCAGCTTGGTATGTTACCAACGAAACAATACATGGCGACCTTAAGGTACTCACTTAAGACTTAAGTTAAAGAAGAAATATGCAAATTCAGTAACAGATATAACATGAGAGTTAATTAACAAGCAACAAAACGCATTAGTTAGCCAATTACTTGACACGACGGATCAGATCCGCAGACTAAAAAGATTTAAACATTAGATTCAACTAGAATCAAACATACTATAAACACTTATTATCCAAGTTATAGTACCACGCCAGAATAATTTATTTATAATTCTCAATGAGAATTGATTGTAAAATTCTACCAAATAAAATAAAATTCAGCGTTGGCTCGTGGACAGAGGTGTATTTATTGTGTTAGCACCTAACTGATTGCGGATTTTTTCATTAGGTGGTATGAACAAAATGCGCAATTTTTGTTCTTTAGTTTGTTTAATTTTGACCTCGCTGTGAAGAAATAGACTGGTTACACGCATGACATAGTATACTTATTTGACGTATCTAATGTACTCAAACATACTTATCCTCCATTTTCGCATCCTCGCGCCTATTTACGTCTGAACTTGTAATCTATCCAACGAGACGAGGTGCTAAACATAAACAAAATTTGATCGCTATAGCTGTAACAATATTTTGTTTGATAATTTATCACCTCGTCTCTTTGAACACGCTATAGCGCTGTCTAAACCTACAACTATAACAAGGGAGAACAAAAGAATCTGCTATTGCAACGACTCTAACATTCCTTACAACGAAATGCTATGAATTCTGATAACAGACGTGTTTGTACATCTAAAAATTAAACGACCAACAACGAAGGAGAGAATTTTCAGTTTTAAAACGACGCTTACAGTAAAAAATATTTCCTAATAAAAAAAGAGAGATTTAAGTCGATAGATCAACAAAGATTTGCTAGAAAAAAATAAAAAATACTTAAACCTCGCGCGTTTCTGGCTCTTTTAAGTAAAATTATCTGACGATGATGCAAAATTGACGCTGTGATTGAGAGGCATAATCAAAATCGATCATATGAAAATTCTGAAGATCGAGACGTATAATCCCATTGTTTGCAAATGATAAAACAATGTTCTGGATATACTGTTTTTAAAAAATCATTCATCGCGTTAATTGACGCAAGAGACGCAAGAGAACTAATCAGCGTGAAACATGAAGTTGCTATCTTTTCGTGCAAATGGTTGACCGGCGAGTACAAGTGACTTAAATGCAAACATATTAATATTGATGATATCGTATTATCGTGACAAAGAAAAATTACTACGATAGAACGTAGGAGAAGCATAGCGAGATGAACAATTTCATTCCCCTTTTCGCAAACTACATTTGATGCGTCTTCCTTCTGTTCCAATCCGACTTTTCTCTCGCATATCTGCGAAATTATGAATCATGTCTGTCGTATTCTATGTACGTTCTCTGACATTCGTATATTTTCCAATCATTATCGCAACGTGCACTGTTCTTAAAATACGGTTAAATGATAACTCGTATCACAATCCTACCGTTGAAAGTAACATCAAATTACTGTGGAACTGGATGTGGAAAATTACAAATATGACAACGAACATCCGCTTAACCCGAGATGACATTTTCCAAAAAAGTCCTGCAGATTCACTGGACAGGAAACATCAGTCGATACTCGCAAGGCTAAGAATAGGTCACACGAACTTCGCCCGTGTTCACCTAATCGCAAAAGAAGAACCGAACAAGCGTAACACTTGCAAAGAGAAAAATTACTGTAAAACACCCATTGATCGAATGCGGAAATTTTCAAATCGAAAGACAACAACGCAACCAATTAACATTTCTCCAATTGATTAATCTACACCATTCACAATGTCTGACACACGTTACAAGAATAAAAATATAGCTAACGATACAATGTAAACGTTGTACGTATTTATGGCCAGACAATAGCACGTTATCCTAATATATTGGGTTGGCAACTAAGTGATTGCGGATTTTGTCAATACTACGTAATGATAAAATATTGACAAAATCCGCAATCACTTAGTTGCCAACCCAATAACATTGTATAAACCTATGAAATACAATTATCGTAATTACTTCTGCAGTCTCCCAAAACCCTCACAGATGAATATGGCTGTAAATAAATGAATGAATAAATAAATGATAATCCTATTACGATTATCAGAAATGTAATTTTAATTTAATTATAATTCAACATTAATAATCGTATTATAAGTATCCCCACTATTTCACTCTGCAAGTATTGATTCTAGGATCAATAATAAATGGATTAAGTCATTTTTTTTTATTCCTCTTGGAGAGTACTCTATGGCTTTAAGGTCTTACACTACTTTTTTTTTCATACTATTATTGACTGGGGTGTGCTAATCAATTAAAGCAGAACACGTTGTAAATTTTACCATATGATTCATTGTTTACAGCTGTACATATTCGCGCATACGTTGTACAGTTTCACCTATTAATGTTAGGTCGCTGCATAAATTCTGTTTGCCTCTTCGTTAATATAGACATAATAATAATTATATCGTTGCTGTATAAGTCAATATGAAATAGTTTTTCTCTTTTATTTGGTAGAATTTTTACAATCAATTCTCATTGAAAATTATAAGTAAATTATTTTGGCGTGTATTATTATAGCATGTTTGATTCTAATTGAATCTAAAATATGAAATATGAAATATGACGTATTCCTAGAGTTTACAAAGGACAGAAATAAAGAAATCTTCGTGAATTCCTGTCAAACGTGTTCGTAGAACTTTCGAAATTTTCTCTGTATCGCAAGAATTTTCATTTAAAGTTGGCTTTAATCCTGAATTTTGTACGGGACTATATTTAAGGCGGCAAGTTCGGCAATTAAAGATATCGCACGCTGCTGCGCCAGATTTAGAAATTAAATGCGAATACGCGTGTATAAATCTAGCCTGACCAATTCTAATTCCATTTAATACTATCTTTCGTTCACGGTCGAGATATGCGGTGGCTAGATTTTTGTTAAAAAAATCCTCCGTTGATTTACAGTTGCAATGCCGAGGAACTTTTTCTATTCATTGTCCTAAAAGTACTGGACAATGCTTTTCTACAAAAGTTTACAGGATTACGCTTTTTTATACAAGTTCCCAAGGTCATTTATACGAACACGATCTTTCCATAAGCCTATTTATAGTACGAGAAGATAGTATAGATAATGATGAATTCCAAAAACCATCGGTACACCGTGAACACATTTACGCAAATCGCAAATGCATAGCTTTATGAATGCAATTTAGAAAAAAGAACAATATAAGATAAAAAATTGTTTTACTCAACTAATTACTTTGTTTCGTTACTTTGCATGCCTTTCAGATTTTTTCATTCCGCGTGCATTCAAATTTCCCGGAAATCCATGAAATCTCGTGGTCTAATTATCCGCTTTTTTTTATGCAATTGATCGATAACACAGCTTGCGCACTACTGACGTATCAAAGTCCAAACTGAATCGTACGATTCGAATAAGATTCAAATTTCACTGAGAATGGTCTTTATCATGCGTAGCTGGAAACGGATATTAATCGCGTTCCTTGTCGGATTTCGACAGGTTGCAGATCCTTTCTGCATCGATGGAAATGTCGAGGTCGGCTAGAAACTCTAACAAGGCCTCTAATACGTACGATACAGATATATATATATATATATATATATATGTATCTGGATTTCAATTAGTTCCAGATGCTCCTTATCTTGGTTAAAACGTCGACGTTGTGATATCGTGCCTATTATTGAAATGGTTGATGGAGGGATTAAGCGTGATCTGTAATAACGCTGGCCACTGTGCAATGTATGGCAAAATCGGTCACTGCAGCCTATGTTGCGTTACAATCGTAGAATCTGGCGAAATACGCCCAGGAAAATTTCATTTTCGCATACGGTAGCAGGTTCAAAAATTGCGTTCCCTGAATTACGTACGCTATGAATTTCGGTAAGATTTGAATCATATTGATAGTAGCCACGTATTCCGTGTATTGTATTCATTCGTTTTATTCATCAGATGTAAAGTGTTTTCGTAAAATTACGCTCTTCTTTTCTCTTATTTCGTGAAGTTTCTTTCGTTCGATATTGTACGTACAGTGTCTAGAGTTTCGTAACACGGGGAATCTATTTTATCGGTGGATCGCCCACGTGAAAACGAAAAGGTTCGTACAAAAGTACGCCCTGTTTCATCTTGTTTTCCGGCTATAGCGAATTTCTTCTTTAACGAACTATTTCTTCGCAAGATCCGTTCGAAATTGACCTGTTTGCATACGAACGTAAAACTGGCTACGTTTTCGTCACTGACCAGGTGAGTTTACAGAATTACGATGCAAGGTTCAACGTCAAACATATTCACTTGCTTTTCCTAAATATGTAGACACGTGAAATTAGTTCAACTATATTTGCACCATTCGACCGAACTACTCCAACGTAAAGTTTGTTGTAACTCGAAAACAAGATGGAACAGGGCATGTGTGTTGCAAGTTCTGTCGCCCCTTTTAAACCGAGAATACTAGATACATTTGTGGAAGATAAATTTCCGAATTAGAGTGACACATTTTCTCAACAAGTAATTTAAATTTCAACCGGCTCGTCGTACTAAACGGTTAAACAGAAACGCGGAGTTTTCTACTCGAGTTTAGGGACAGACGAGAATGTTCCTTGTTGAACTTGTAAGACTTGAAGGAACTTGAAGAAACTTTTCGGTGTAGGAACTGCACGCATACGTGGACGACAATGAACCTCTGGACTAACGAACTTGCTAATTGCTGTTGACTTACGTACGGCCAAACGACGGGGTATGTGTTTGACGAAAAAAGGGAGACGACCCCGAACATTCGTAACCTTTTCTAAATTGCACCTTGTATTTTCTCAAATTTCAACGAGAACAAAGTCAACAACGGATGGACGAAGAGATCGATCGGGTCAATCTCGAGTTTGTCCGCGTTCTTGTTTGCTCTCTATCATTCGTAACAAATGTTTTACGAAGATGAAATTAGAAACTTTTAGATTCCAGATTTTCGCAGGTTCTTCTCTTTGTTTCTTAAATTAGACGCGGTCTTCTCTGTATCTTGCGATGATATCTGCCATTTATCGATACCAATAATTGTGCAATTTCGCGAAAAACTTCTTTCCTTCTCTCCGTGATAAATTACAAACTGTCTTTCGTGGAAACTATTTTATAACGTTAAATCTAACATAACATTTAACAGTGTCGAATGTCAAAATTTCTTAGTGTATCGTGAAAATGTGGTGGACGGTCAGACGTGTTGTTGGTTAAATTAACAACGGGACGAGTTGATTTCGTTAACTATATTTACAGATATTTTAAAATGTAAAATACAAAGTTAATCGCAAGCGTTGCTCGCTCGATGATATTCGTTGTAAGACTGCGAAGATACTGCGGTAACTGATACTAATTGTTACGCTGATTCGCTAGACTGATTCGTTATACTTGTTCGCTGAACTGATGATCTCGTTGACTCGATGCTGATATTGATTCGCGCGACAGACTGACTATGTCTGCAGAACATGGTCTTCTATTTATACTGTTTGGGGGAGGGGTACCGGAAGGTTTGCACTTGTCGCCGGCTGTCGATTGCACGTAGCAGAGAAATTGCTTTGTCCAGAGTTCGTTTATTGCATTATGTGCCTCGTACAGTGTTAATTCTCTGTGGCAAAACAACTACGTGAGGCATCTTCGAATCGAAACGTCCTAAGACGGATATGCCGCTACAAAAATATTGGCGTTAACTGGGCAAGATAATTGTACAAGATAAATCTATCTCACAGTTGGAGCTGTATCTAAAAAAATTGCCAGATAGCAGAACGTAAAATAGAAGCTGAATATTAGCGTGACGTGAAAATGAGACGATGTTCTGTTAACCAGTTGTTGCGATCTCTTTGAAAAGCGTGTAGCTAAAATGTGTGGCAAAGAGTAAGCGATGACGACTATACTTTGCAACGAAATGACTGTTCTATGTTTTAATTCCATTGTTGCGACTTACCGCGATTACTAAATTGCAATTTAAACAGCAAATTCTAACTACTTGTCACGCATGACGAATATACTCGTCGAAAAGCTAACTGTTTAAGGATCTACCGTACGAATCTTAAACCTTTGAATCCAGGGAAAGTTTATTCGCGGTTTCGTTGTGCAATTATGTATTTGTTCTAGTTATTTATCTATCAAATGCGCTGGAGGAACTCGTCCATGGTCTCGGCATTAGAGCTGCACGCTGATCCGCGGCTTCGAAATTATATCTGAGGTGATATTGGGTGTAGTGCGTTAAATAATCACTCGATGGTGATTAGGTCAACTATATATTTATTAACAAACGTCTTCTTTTGATTGCGCGTCGCTCTCGGTTTCGCTAGTCGATCTCACTGCCCGGTTACAACTCGACTTTATCGCCAGGTTTTTCAGGACAGAAATAGGAAGAAAGAAACAATATCATACATAAGCACCGCTCCACGACGGCTTGAATATTAACTTATAATTGTAACGCTAAAAGAGAATGTAATTCCGACACGCAATATTGTATGGCTATGTCGTACCGTCGCGTATCGGTACTTTTGCCTAAACCACCCCCTCAACCGAAATTCATTGTTTATTATGAATATCATAAAAACTGTAATTACTTATATTTCTGGGATATTGACGACTAATTAGGCACTTCGCTTCGGCGATATACGTTGTTGCCGAGTGGCGCTACGTATCAAATTAACAGATATCGATACGAATAAATCGTTTGCGAAAAATCTTGCTTTCTTTGCGAAATTCCCCGAATTCGAAGGGTCAAACGTTTACGTAGAAATTGTTTACGTATGTTCAAGCTGCGATAGAAGTAGAACAATCAACGCGATATTTAATATCCAGCAAATCTCATACGAATCAACAAACCTGAGCACAGTGTGGGTGTCCGAATATGTCAGCATGAATAATTGCATGTGCAATGAATGTTACGTTGAAACGTATTTAAAAAAAAAAAAAAAAAAAAGGAGGGAGAGCTTAGTAATGGATGTGTAAGAGAAAAACAATATTAAACGTGGCCGCGCAAATTGCCCGTTATTAATACATCGCGAAAGGTTGAAGTTAAAAGTGTCAACGAGCAGCCAGGGTTTAGCGAGCAATTATCCGGGAACGGAGTTCAAAGAGGACGATTCGCCTTGCACGCGACCAAATCGGGATTGTTGAACGATAAGATAACAGCGAACACGTAGGACGACTGATCCGATTAGATTGATCTGATTACGGAGTGTTCTGTCCGAAGCTATTCCCGTAAATCATTTACACCTATCGCATGTCAACGTGCGCATAGGTACATGAATGGATGACGATTACATCGAATTTCGAGTCTGCGCGTATTCGAGACGTCGTACGGAGGAACTTTGATAATAATCGTTCAAGCGGCTCGAAGGGTTCGTTGATACCGCAAGAATTCTTTCCTTCCATCGTTTTCTCTCTCTTCTTTTTTTTTTTTTGCTTTTTATATTCATTTACGTGCCGTCTGTACGTATAACGATCGTTACGTGTAAATATTTCGTTGATCGCGCGTTACGTTCTTAAGGTATTCATAGCGGGACAATAACGACGATACACCTGAAAGGTAAAAGACGAGATTCTCCCCGGAGGAAGAAATTTCTTGGATGCTGTACTTCCTGCACGCGCACACTAACAAACTATTCAGAAATGAACAGAACGGTGACTTGGCACTGCGATAAATCGCATTTTCGATAGCGAAATTACCGATATTACATATTTCACGCTATTTTTATTCGAAAACGACGAGGTCGGAGCTGATATTTTTTTTTTTTAAAGAATTCTTCTAGTCACTTTGCGCAATGCGTTAGTTTTTCTAACAATTCTGTAAGAACGGTAATTAATGCTTTCCGTAATTAACGAAAACGTCATATTTGCGGCGACTTACTTACTACGCAGGGATTACGCGTTAGAATTATTCATTAAAATCATTAGTTTCCTTTACTTGAAAAAGGAACGTAATTTACGGTACACCTAATGTACAGGTTGTCCCGTGCAACTGAAACAAGCTACAGCTTCGAAACGGTACGAGATAGAAAGTAATTTCATTAGCAAAATTAAACGGTTTCGAACGATGCACGTTTCGCTATATGTGGCCATTTCGAAAGTACCGATGTTTCGAGTATCTTAACACTTAGCCAACCGCGCGCGCCACAGCCAGGTATACGTTTCCACCGCGTTCGGATAAGCCAACCTATACGCTGTCCATCGAGGACTAATATTCATTACTTAAAAAACAAAGAAGTCTAAAAATGATTTAGAAGTTAAAAGTATATATTAAAAGTATACAAAAATATAGATAAAATTAAAAACATTAAAGACGACATGAAGGTGAGATTAAAAATTCATAATGCATTTTAATATTTTTTTTACACTGTGGCATCGTTCGATTATAACTTTATTTAGTCATAACTGGTGGTGCAACTTTTTGATTAATTTTAACACCACTAAAGTCGTGTATTTTATCCATACACTGTACTTCATAAAAGCAGAAAAGGTGGCGCAATTAATTGGCGACAATTCCAGGTAAACAATAACTGATAATAACGACAAAAGAAAGGAAAACGCGTTGCTAAGATCGAAAACGGAGATCTTGTCACGACCAGGTCACTTTGAAATCGGAGATAGGCATGTGGCGGCATTCGGCTGCAACGTGTGTCGTCGAAGCGAAGTGTCTAGTGAACCATCAATATCCCGACGGTTCTTCCGCCGAATGTTCCAGAAGAAGGCGTACGTGGCAACAGTCGCGAAAGTCTAATAAACTCAAGGATAGTGGGGATATTGAGGGGTGATAAAAGACAAATAACCGAATCCGATCGGAAGTCGAGTATGTATAAGAGTGAGTCTTAGAGTCACGCATAGAGCCCGGAAGTAAATTGTAAAGCCAGTGTTAGAAAAAAAATAAAGTTTCTTTTTTATTTTTCATCTCAAATTTCTTTTTTTATTTTTATTTGTCATTTTACGTGACAATCTCCACGTTCGGTCGCGCAGCGATCTTCTTCACAGAGCGGAGATCTCCCTATTCGGTTGCGCTAAGCGTTAAAATCATCCCCATTTTTTTCAAATAGAACTATATATTCTCTTACTCGCCGATCGATGCATTTTTCTGCTCTCTATAATGAAAAAAGTATTACAACACGTAGATCGAATACCTGACAAAAAGTACGGAGATTCGCGTTGACAAATTTTCCTAAGATCATTGCACCGTGTTTCAAGATTATCAGAAGCTGAAATAGACAAGATCATACAGTGTCGCCCTCGATATCGTACAATTTTTCTCCGAAACATTTTTCCTATCGTTCACACCTCCCGCGGTATTTCAGTTTTTCTCGGTTCTACCGATTTACTTATAATTTTCAATGAGAATTAATTGTAAAAAGTCTACCAAAAAAAAAAGTTGAACTGCCCATGCTGTATACGTTATATCTGTAGTTATATGCGACAGCCGACGTTGAATACGTCGGTGGGACAGGCAGCCACGCTCGTTGAGCTCCGATTGGATGCCAATGGGTCGTGAGTTCGAATCTTGCGGTCCCTGGATTTTCTCATTCTCTGGATTTGTGTTTTCTCCCGAAAGTACCACACAGCCGAGGAAGGCTTATATATTAACCTTCCAAAGTTTGTTTGGTAGTTTGTGCGGAGCACTATTTATATAGGGAATGAAACCAAGTGGACATACCGGACTTTTCAAGCTGTTTAATCGTCCCATCCGTGGAGGTTTTAGCCGGTAAGAATCCGGCACTACCTTCTGTCCCTCGTGTCTTCTGTTCCATGACAAAGAAGGAGTGTGACAAGGGTGTCTATGAAGATTTCCTCCACGTAAAAAAAAAAAAAAAAATTTTTTTAATTTTTGTTTAGTTTATCTTGTAGAATTCTTTTTTTCATTTGCAATATTGTGCTGTTTTATTTATTTAGCTCTTATCTAGCTGTTGATTCACTTCAAATATATTTTATATCGATATATGAGATTTGTACAGCAATTATAAGAGACTATACGCTAAACAGTTTCGATAAGAATGATAGCTCGGACGATTGTCCGTAGATTTTTATGCAATTTCATATTTCTATGAATGTAAATGAAAGGATGAAACGGAAATTGGGATCTCTATTTCGTTCTTTCCTTTTCTTTTTTTTTTTTTTTTTTAACTCCGAGTGAGTCTCATAGAGTTATATGGCATAAGAATCACATTAGCTTTTATTAAATATCGTAACAGTTGTTGCTCCATTTTGGATATTTCATACACTTTTGCATAGTGTGAGCAACAGCATGTGCATCATTTCGCCGTCAAATTTCCAAGCTTTATTCGTTGGTTCTTGAAATTCAGTGTTATCGTACTTAACACCGATGTCTTCCTCGAGTCTGTACACCCCCAGATGAACGTTATACTTCAATAGGTATTGTTAGAATATACATAGTTATGGAATATTTCGTTCGATGTAAGTCGATGTAATTTTTGCACCCTTTACGCGTTACACGATCTTTATGAACGAATAGTTGAAAAAGAAGGAGATACGAAGCGAAGAATAAGCGAGAACGACGGTAGAGCTAATAATTAACTCTAACGTTTCAAATATTTTGAAGATGGAGAAAAAAAATATAATTGGAAAATTAGCCTCGTACTTAGCGATCGTGCTATTCCTAAATATACTTAATCGTAGTTCTTTGCGTTGTATAATAATAAGTTCGAAATACGAATAGAATCAGCTGCCAACAATCGCCATAGAGCCTACCAGAAACGCTGTACAGACGTCTGATCGATATTCCATGACTTTTTAATGGAGATTCATACGACACGTGCGTAGGTGCAAAAACTATTTTTTACTTGCTCAACAGTTGCAACAATTTTTAGAAACATAGAAAGGTATAATTAGTATATCGATCGCGTTCTATTCTGTCACGATAGAAACGATAAAAGCTCTCGATCACAGAATCGAACCGAGTAGAATTTTCCTATCTGTTTTATAATTCCTCCAACGCTGTTTTCATTTTTCTATCTTTCATTTCAATAGATTTGCGTACACGGTGAGATAGAAATAGATACGAATAAAACACAAAAGTTTAAACGGGAAACTCTGAAACCTGTTTTTGCAAATTCACATTTTTACGAACATGACGAACAACTTATTCCGTGTGTACGTCTAATCGTGAAAGATAAACGAGATATCTAAGTATCTTCTTTCTCGTGGCACGACCGATTGTTCTCATTGTTGTTACATATTGTTAGAGAACGTGAATAAAATAAAAAGATCCGCGGAAGCTATCTAATGCACGCCGTTCTCTCGGATCATTTATCAAACTAAATGACTGTGAGTACGTTTTATCTCGTATCCAATCCCATCGGATGAAATTGAGGGTTGAAAGGAATTAATGCAGCTCGGTGTAACGTCCGAGATACCAGTATACTATGCACGGCAAACCGCTATTCACTGTACTATAATATACCTAGAATACTCTATTATTCACGCATTATAGGCTTGCGCGCTATTGCATTACTAGCACGTCATATTCATTTGACGTTGACGAAGAAACGTCGTTTAAATAACAGTAAGAAATTCACAAGTTTCCTCTCTAGTTTACCGTACGAAATATCTTCTCACGCAATGGCAGACTGTGTCAGAAAGATAATTCATAATTCATATAAATATCATTTCTATTGATAAGCGACAGATATCACATCGTTTGGCATAATTAGAGAACGACATTACCATTTACGTTTGTGGAATATTGTTGCGTCATTCGCGAGTGATATATAGCACTGTTCATCGTATTATCGTGATCGAGCTACAGCCAAGAGAAGTACTGTTGTTGATCGCGAACGATTCTGTTATTATACGTATTTTATTGCTTTTTGCCCTCGCAAAGGCTTCCGTGAAAAGAGAAAAGATATCAACAGTTCGTTGGAACGGAAAAGGGGCGATCGCAACGTGACTAACAGAGAAGAAGTTTAATTTTGTTCCGTGGCACGGTTACACGCACTGATTACGCCGTCTCCTCGAGTCTCGAAAGAAACCAATCTCATCGAAGTTTTAATAAGTCTCGTCCATCAAAAGGGTAACCAATAACGATGACCTGTTACCTAGATTTTATTCCTGCTCGTTCGAACGAATCAAACGACGACGGACTACCGATGGAATTCTTAACGATAGAAACGCTGCAATTATCGTTGCAGTACGCGTTATTATTGCTTCTTTTTCTCTTCTTTCTTTCCTCATCTTTTCTTCTCTTTTTTTTTTTTTTTATTTTAAATCGCAAGAGCAATTAAGCAGTCAAGAAGGGAAGACGTATCTTTTCATTAGAGATATATAAATTTCATTAAGAGATTCACAAGGACGTTACAACGTGATAACGATATAAGCGAAATGTTAAAACGTAGAATTGGCCTTACAGTTAATCGGCGATCATATAAATAACTTGGAGGAAATTGCTTTCGATATCGCGGCAATAATTACATAATCGTCCGCACACATGCAATTACATGAAATTATTACCAGGCGAAAATCGATTCTCTGATTGTCCGGTTTTAATTAAAATTCGGTAATACGTTACAGATAGTAAAAAGACCAATGATTCGCTACGTTTTAAATATTACAATAAAATCGTCGATATCGAAGAGCGATCAACGATAACCATCGCCGTTATTACTTTCACGCAGGAAACAATAATTCTACCACTAGTTTCAAACAGTTTCAGTTCGTTAACGACCTGCTATAATTTGCGAAACAGTCGATTATGTCGCCGATAGCGAGCGCACGCTGTCTCACCAGCGAATAGAACCGTTTTAAATCGTCTTCGACAAAATTGTCTCTCCGTGTGCTCGCGACCTCTTAATTCACAGCGAATTGTAAATCCTCCCTTCTTCGCAGATACGCGTGAATAATTAAGTGGAATTAAAGTCGGAGAACTCACCAAGGGTATAGGTACCTTTATTTATCGAGCTCCTCGACCCGGTTTTCCTTCCTTCGGCCAGAGATCGTGCGCAGCAGGTGCGCCGGATTACGAGCAACGTAATTTTAGTAGCCAAAATTGTGTCGTCCTTCCTTCCACTCGTACAAATTCAAAATCACGGTTAATTACTTATCGCCAGGAATAATTTGGCGGACGTGAGCCGATCCTACGACAGTTCAAGTTTTATCAATTTTAACGAGCGTTATTCGAAGATCATCATGGAGCGTGGAATGTAGGTCGTGCGAATTATCATTAGCGTTCGGCGTATCACACGCTGGCAAACAATCGTCATAGAAAGTTTCTTTTCCTCTCGAATTCAGATAATCGTCTCCGCTGCTACGTACGCGAATCACGGGGATATCACGTATCGCTTTTCCCTTCGATGTGCATATTTCGTAGAGCGAAGCGAAAATCAAAGGTCTGATCCCGCAAATCTGCGCCGTTCTGTCAGACTTCGGATCGCGTTCTACCGTGAACTTTCAAATTACAGTCTGATTACTCGTCAGCCATTCCCGTCACTCTTGGAACATTGAATCGGCTGCTGGAAATGCTGATTTAATTAGAACAGAAACTCGCAGGATTACAGGATGCTTCGCATTAAGAGTCTCTTAAAAACAGCCGAATACCGTCGTTGCTTAATCGAATTGTTTTCCTCTTTCTTTCTTTCTTTCTTTCTGCTTCCAGAGTAATTTCATTTTATATTTACTCGGATGGAAATTGTGCCGCGCGATATAATCCCATTGAATATATGTACACGATATAATTTGAACGTAATCACGTTGCCTCGCGTATAAGTAAGATAACGATGATTGATGTTAAACGTATTATCGCGTTATCCTGAAAGTGTGATCCTCACTCTGTGCGACTTTGGTATTACGTACTCGCAGCGTTACAGAAAAATATCGATGGATATTGGACGTACCGTAATGTCAGTTGTGAAATGTCATCGTCGAAGGTGACAATTTTTGTTACTCGTTATTTTTATCATTCATCACGGGTAAATTAATTTTGTCGAATGTTCCTGTTAGGGGGATGATACATTTACACTGTACATGTGAATGTGTGTGTGAGCGTCAGAGCGCGTCCAGGCCTTAGTTTGGACAAAGGACGATTGGCAGTCGTCAGAAGCATCTGGAAGAGTCGATTGACAATAAGCGTGCGTGCGAGTAGGTTTCTGAGGTCTTCAGAGTGTAAAATATATGTATGACTGTTGTGTGCTGAATAAATGTTAGAATTCAATCTCAAAAGTTAAGAAATAAATCTGTGGAAGACACAATGGTCATGTTGAAATAATGTTGGGTGACTTTTATTGAACAATATTACAGAACTGAATGTATATAAGTGACGTGGATTGTCGACAGTTGGCAAGTTATCCTCAGACTGACTGTAGGTAGTGACCCATGGTCCCTTGAAGATTTTAAACCCCACTCTCTATACAGTACTGAGTATGACCTGCGTAAGCGTCATTTTCAAGTGCCTGTGTAGGTGTCCGTGTGAGTAATATCGTTGTATTCCAACAATAAAGGAAATTATTTGTATTTCCGAATCCCTCCCATGTCTTTACAGTTCCACTGCAAAATGTACTCAACTTTAAGATCAGTTTTACCCATAATATTCATCGTTCGGTCGGTTAAAAATTTGTGTCAAAGTTCAGTGCAGTTCAGTGTAAACATCAAATTAAGGAGGCATTTTTTATTCAAAGGATTCCATATATCCCATAACGCGCAAAGTCTAATTTTTCCTTTTCCACGTCAACCCCGTTAACACATTTGCATCGCGTATAATGCTTGATACGATGGTAAAACTCGTCGCTTCGCCATACGCTTGCAAAGACGAACTTGCTTCGAATTCCTTCATAAACGCTGTTTGATTCGAATAAAACATTCATAAAGTAGACCGTACCGAGTCCGAAATACCTGCGAACGTTATTGCGAACATTTTGCGTCCGCAGGATCGTTTGCCGCGAAATTGCGAATGGTAAATGAGGTAGTTGCAGTGGTTCAGAAATGGATCCCGTATCGAACATTACGACTTTATCGTAAAATCACATTTCCCTATGTCCCACCTATACGTACAGGGTGTTCGTTAGAAAACATCACGATGAATTTTCTGGAAAAGTGGGCGTTTCAGAAAGAAGATTCGCGAAAGTGTCGCGATTTCCAAATGAAAATCTAAAATACGCTGCACGTTTTTCATCTCTTGGAAGCTTCCAACCTAACGCGTACTTTTCGTCATCGAACGTGAAATATTCAAACGAACACCCTGTATATGCATATATATCTTCTATCTTGGAATTCATATAAGTGCACGGACACTTAGTATAGTAAGTACGGGGCGCAAATCGACCATTCACGCGGAATGGAAGCCATTTTCAGCGGAAGACTCTCAGATTCGGGTTTGCGATGTAAAGCGATTTTATGGCTGATACGCGGCCGATAAATCTTCAAGATACGAGCGAAATAGAATGAAGTTATCGTGCCTGACACCGCCAACCGCTAATTTAATTGGCTAACTCGGTCAGGGGTCATTATCGACATTCCGGAGGAGTAAACCGGACTTAACCAGTCGCAGACTCCACTCAAGTCAGGCATATTTCAATGAATTAATTAAACGAGACGGTGCAATAAATACGTCTATTTTCGTAAAATTCGATCAGAAATTTTAACGTGTGACACTTTCGTAAAAAATATATTTAGAAATCGTATTTTCTTACTAATAAACGTGTAAGATGAAAGGAATTGAAAAAGGAGACAATTTAAAACTTGGATTATTAATTAAATATTTCAATGCTCTTCTTCTCTTCTGAATCGGGGTTCGATTTTTGGACGTGGAAATTTGATTCACATTTAACGATTAAATATTCGCGTCACATGTTCCTCATATTCTGAAAATGTAGTCTCGAATGAAACGACAAATTGACGAGTAACAGGCTACAGCATCCGAATGAACGATGTCAAATGGAAGATAATTTCTATCTAAATATTTGTAATCGCTCGAGTACTTAAAATATTCCTTTGAAACTAAATTTTATTTAGATTTAACAAGATTATTAACATTTGTGTCACGGGGATAAACGCGCAAGGATGAACGTAAAATAAAAAGAATTCTGGAATTACAAAATGTATGAGTATATGCATAGGTAGTAACTGAACATTACGCCTACACTGTAAAAATGTCGTAGTTTATTAATTAATAAACTGCTGTCAAAGGTTACGGGTTATTCGGAAATAAATATCGCCATAAAACAAGTACCGTAGTTAATAAACTGAATCAAAAATTTTGTTGAAATTTAGAAGCAAATAAATGCTTCCGATAATTAATATTTCCAATTAAATTTTCGGAGTCTAGCGGCACTCTATGGTCCTACAGGAAAATTTTAATAAAACGTGCTCGAAGATGAAAAACAGTTCGGAATAAAACCAGTTCTATTGGGCTGGCAACTAAGTGATTGCGGGTTTTGTCATTACCACCTAATGACAAAATCCGCAATCACTTAGTTGCCAGCCCAATAGAACTGGTTTTATTCCGAACTGTTTTTCATTACCACCTAATGACAAAATCCGCAATCACTTAGTTGCCAGCCCAATAGAAGCGTTCGAATACATTTGTACGCTACTGTGTGTGGAGCCTGTCCAAATCAGTGATTCACTTCTAATTATCACATTATCCCATTCGAAAACATCAATTTTATTATCATTCGTTTCATTTAAATTCTCGTCTACCATTTTGTACAGCTATTAGCAACGGCGATCAACAAAAATATATAAAAAGCGAAACGTAGAATACAACAAGGCAAGTTACAATCTCAAATGATAGTATTTATACGTTTTGAACATATATGGTATGCAGTACAATGCAGTACGATTAACCTATCATAAACTTACATTAATATCATTCAGTGTACTTAGAGGTAACAAGGTAGCTTGCAATATCATAATCGCTGATACAAGTTAATGCGTTTGGAAAAATGAGGAAGATCTTCTTCCCTTTCCTATCTATTTTTTTTTCTTTTTTTGGTTGTGTCCAATCCTCAGTCTGGCGAGAAGAATAACTCGCTCTTTCGTATTAAATAAAAATGCTGGACATTTAGATGTATGTTTATGTGTGTACACGTAGGCGCGTTTCTCGAGAAATCAATTTGACAACACAAACTACAGATACATATTGGGAATATATCGTGCAGAGCGTGCTAGGAATGACAAAAGTTGCAGTTACGCCAAGAGGAAGCATTTACACTTTGCCAATATTTGGCTGCAAGATTCCTGGACAATTCAGCGCGACGTTAGAAGCGCGACGAAACAAGGACTCGACGCTCCTTCATCCTTGCTCACTGCCAAGCCCTGACAACGATAAATAACAAACTTTAATATTAATCGCAAACAAAGAAAATAATATTAGCCAGGAAACAACGTTACCATGAACTTTAGGAATACAGCGGGCAAACTTCGCCGCTAATTTTAATCGTGTCACCTAACTTTGAATGCTATCAACAGAAGTTGCATGGGGAAACACCCGAAGGTTTCTGCCCGTTTTCCGTCCCAATGTTCGAACGTCTTGCCGCCACGAAACGACTAATCTCGATGACGAATCTGACCGCTAAGATTATCTCGATTTCGCACAAGCGAGAAACGACGTCTACGATATCGCTTGGACCAGGCCTGGTAGAAACGAGTTTGGCGCGCGCGCTACGAAAATAGCAGGCCAATTGAATTACGTTTCGCGCTAACTGAAAGTGGTCCTTTCAGAAAACAGGAGGCCTCGAACTCCGACTCGAAGAGCAGACGATGGAGCAAAAGGGCGTTTCAGAGGAGAAGCAGCGAGGTGGAGGTTCGTCTGCATCGCACCTCTTTCACAGGATCCCAAGGACACTCGAGCGTCGATGGTCCAAAGTCGCCGACTCCATCCAGGCGTCGTAGCTCTAGCATAGCGGTGGCCAGGCCGACTCCTGACCTGCACAGGTAAGCGTCTGAAGGGATAAGTCGATTTGTTCCTTTGGCTACGTTGCTTGTTGGGAGAAAAATTGTCCTGGTTAGAAAGTTCGGGATCGGGATTACCAACTTGGCGTTTTTTACACCCAAATTCCGGAAATCTGGCTTCTCTTCAACTTGACTGTCGCTGAGAAATTTTGTTTGCCTCTTTTCTCCAATCCTTTGAAACATTTCTTTTTTTTTTCTTTCTTTGATAATTTCATTGGCTACAATTGCGAAGCTAATTTCTTTTTGCCATGAATATGAATAACAACGACGTAGCAGATATTACCTACATTTGCCCTCACTACTTGTCTAATGGCCTCGGTAAGCAATGCTACAGCTGAGAGGTTTTTTTCTCTCTCGTATAGTTCGTTAAAACAGAAGCAAGAAACGGAATGCAGTTGAAACTTCTCGATACTGTTATAAGAATTAAGGCAGAACTTTTACTCTCGAACAAGCGACGCAAAGATTTTGTCGTATCTGAACAAACGCTTGACAACTCAGCCACAAAGAAAGTTTACGAATGTAATTTCAACGAAGAGAACCTGCACTTCGAACTTCTCGCAATTTAATTACAAAAAATATATTGCGATACGTTTGCCTTGCTTCTGTCTATTCTTTTTTTTCAGCATTGTTTGGCTGAAACCTGAGAGTTCAAGTTGGCAATCCTACTCAGGATCTGTAAAAACGAATTGCGTTAACTGCACGACCTGTTCTAAAGACGATATCTCGATGGCTCGTTACAGAAATATTCGCTCGTTCGCCTTTTGTGAAATTTTAGCTCGCGACCGTTTCTTTACGCTATGTAAAAATCACGTTTACATCTACCTGAGGAGATTCGTGAAAAAATGTTAATCTTGTTTACGTTTTTAAATAAATCGGCCTTTTTATATCTGTCGATTTATTCGTGCGTGTGACGTATCGGTAGAACATTCGTGGAAAATATTCAAATTCGCATGGAAAATTTCTTCGAATTAAATCGGTGCCCGAGGGCTTAATACGAATGTTCATCGGTATATTAAAAGAGCTACCTTTTCTGCTAGAAAGAGCATAAATAAATTACCAAGTTTATAATATAAGTTTCAGTTAAAAAATTATTATCGCGTAGGGCTTTGAATTCCGAATCGGAGTTGAGCAAACATTGTTGGATAATGGGCTAAAATGGTGATGGACAGGTTTTGCGTATTGGTAATGGCCTCCTTTTATGGTTTCACTGTGAACGTAATGAAACCTTTCGGAAATTGTGAATTTTATTCAACTCGCTGTAATTGCAGTTTTGTTCAATTCATTTACAATATCTTGTTTATGAAAACGGTATTACAAGTAATCGTTTACCCTCTTTCCTTCCAGTCGAAAAATTACAAATCAACGATTGTTATAAATAAATTAATTATGCATTAATGCATTCTTTGATACATTGAATGCATAAAAGAGTAAATATATAAAATAACACATACTATACCGTTTCAGTTGTGCTTTCCTTTTATTTTCAGATTATCATTCAATGAATTATTTCGCCTAATAATTTAACAAATAATCCATTGGCACAATTTGTTCAGCAATTATTTAAATGGAATCAACTCATCCAATGAAATATTATTAATATCGATAAGTCCATTAATATTTAACCGAAGTAAACATAAAATCTGATAAATATTGATACTGTTTATTATTTAATTTCATTGCCTTTATGTATAAAATTTTCAACAACGAGTAGTTTCTACGTGAGAAATAATAATAGCACGATGGTAGATATCGACGATTTTTTTAAATAAATAAAATATATTGCGTTTACGTCTAAGAGAATGTTTCAAATAATCTTTTCTATTTATTTTCCATTTTTTGCTTTTTTTCCTTTTTTCTTTTTTCTTTTGGAGGAAACTAGTTGGCCCTTTTTTACACCACAGTATCATACAGTTAAGTTTCTGCATCTAAATATTCTTCTGTTCAGTTCTGTTTTTAATCCGAACTTTTTATACGGCTGCGTCTTTGCAATCGCTCGCGTAATTACTTTCTTAATTACTTTCAACTTTGAAAACTTTCGAATTATCCGAAACTCTTTAAAGCTACTCGCAGCTTTTTATATCACTATACATTGACCTATTTATACGAAATAACCGAAATAGGAATTTTGATTTTCTCCATGAAACATTAATTTACAGCGCTATACTAGTGGCTGTATAAAAAGTTCATACGCAACATGAATTGAACGAATTTTTTACGTATCAATCTTCCCACTTTAACATAAATAGAACGTGTATCAATTTGGCGTACAATATGTTGTAGCCTGAAATCAAATTTTTCTATCGTAGACCGTATGCAAATTTGGCTATCGAATCCTAATAAAAATTGCAGATAGTTTAAGCAGTGAAAAATCCTCAACGATACAAATACACACGTAGATACGTACAATGACCGCAAGAAGTAGATATTTGCACGTACAATGCTGTTACTTTCTCTACTTGTTAGAAACTCCAGTTAGATTTTCACTGATTTCGACAGTACGCGCGGTATGCGCCACGCGAAGTTAGAAATTCGCTAAATTTAGCTCTTTAATCCTTAGACAAAATTAAGGACGAGCGAATCACACAGCCTTCCGCGTACAGCCCGACTTTAAGGGAAAATATCCTGTCACGTTACCGTTTACGATTTTCTGCAACAACGGTAGGCGTTTGAAACTGCTGGAAAAATGGCACCGTGTGATCGCTGATGGAGCAAAGTAGTCCTCGTTGGAATTTGATCGCAAACAGCGTTGTCGCAAACATATGCGAGTTAGTAGTTTGCGCTCGAATAATTGAAAGCGTTGCCAATAGAGTAAAATAACAATATTTAAAATAAACTGATAGTAAATTTCTCTGTATTGTTAATGGTATTGCAGCAACAACTTGCTTCCTTCTCTGTTTATTTACCGTATTTCTTTCTGTATCAAAGGAGTAGAAACTTTCTTTATTTTCCATCACCATGCTGCGTAAAGATATTTTTCTATCGCTTCTGCTTTCTCATTATCATCAAAATGCAATAACTTACACCTATCTTACTATCGAAACCTATGATTAAAATCTCTCATTAAATTCTTCTCGCCCCAACAATAGGTTTCTACAAGCAGAAACCGGCCCTTGGGGTCATTTATCGCCCTCACCGAGGAGTCCCACAAGAACCCCGGCCATAAGTCCTGGAACAGCGTCCTCTTCGTCTCATTTGAGTCCAGGCACGAGCCCAGGCGGACCAAGTCCAACTAGTCCAGCTGGTACAGCTGCTTCAGCGTCAGGATCCCGAGCTCCAGGACCAAAGCAATATCGCGGAAGGACCAGCAGTATGCCGGCGGTTCCACGACACAGAGTAAGTCGTTACTTACAATCGTCATATTTTCTAATGAAACGATCCTTTTTTCTTCTTTCTTTCTTTTTTTTTTTTCTTTTTTCTCTTATCAAATTCCATGCATTTCATCTTCACGGTATTAAACGTCTGTAGTTACGTGACGATATTACCAAACTGTACGCGGAGCTCAATATACAGCTGATAGAGCCTTCGATGTGCCAACTAACAGGGAAGCTATTTGAGAACTTTCCAATACTAGAACAATCACTTTCCTGATATTAACTTTCATTCGTTCAAACAGAGATCAAAGAGATGATGAATTTGCTTTAACATCGGAGGGCTCCGTACCTTTTTGGCGCGCCCAACTATAAAAATTGTCGACGCGAGAGGGTCCATTACATTCTCATTTGCATTCGCCGTTTACGCTCTAACGCGTACGACGATGCATGTGCCTAACGTTGGTCGAAAAGGAGCGGTCGCTTCGTAAGAACGTAAGCGTAGTCCATTAGACGCGGCGATACGTCCACGCCAGTGTACAGTCTGTAGAGGACTATGTAGAGGATGGTTGATCGTGAGATTTATAAGACGAGGTTGCTCGTTGCTGAAACCGTCAAGTGTATTTAAAATAATTAATAATTAATAATGTCGTTAAGACGCTCGCACTAACTGATTCGCCAAGACACTGTATAATCGTCAATATACTCGCTGATTAGCTCGCTTATAGATACTCGATAGGTACTAGTAGATACTCGTCGATAACTGCTAGATACTATAACCCTTACGATCGCGTCTGTTTATTTATACTGGTCGGGGGAAAGTCGGGAAACTCAAATTCGTCTGTGTTTGAGGATCGCACGTAGCGGCGACATTGTTTAGCCCGGACATTATTTTCTAACGATATTGATACTCCGACGCAAAACAACATGATTTGAATTGTCTTCTAGCTCACGTGCCGCTACAAGTCTAAGAAGCGATCAGTAAGATAGATTTTGCCTCGCTACTGAAATGTCGAGCGACGTGCAAGATGCTTCCACCTACATGCTACACCGCTACATTCGTTTACAGTTGCGACGTCGTACTCGCCTCGCTACTGGCAATTTCAAGCCGAGTTTACACCGTTTCGCTTTGCATGAACACGGCGGATGAACGCCGCTTTCATCCGGTTTCATCCGCGCATGAAACAAGAATGAAAGCGGCGTTCATCCGCCGTGTTGTTGCCAAGTGAAAGAGCGTAAATTCGGCTTTAACGCCAGTTTTCGTGACGGAAACGCGCAGCGACGGAAACGACTGGCCGTTTCGCTGTTTCGCGGACAGGTGCACGTTACCTCACAATGACGTTAGGATCAACGCGTTTAACACACGAAGCGATGCTTCGTGGATAGAGCGGCTCTTTCCAACGCACGCGTCGAACGTTCGCATAACAAAATATCCGAATAGTAGGCGGCTCGGCTATACTTGGCTCTGCTATACTCTACACGCTAATTAATTAGCACGTAGCCAACGTGTATACGTACGTATTGCGTTTCTGTGGCTCGCATTAATTTGCCAAAGCATCGTCGAATGTGCCGTGTCACACGCCGCGCAAAAGCGTCTGCTGCAGCAATATCGACAGTTTAATACCTTCCCTGCCACGTGTACTGTTCCCGAGACACGCTGAACTTTTTCATTCGAGTAAAACGATACTGCTGTTGTTAACGAATAAAGGATGGTAAAACGATCGACAGACTCGTAACAAAAACCACGGAAATTTGTGCAAATTTCTTTGATAGTAATGCATTTTCATTGACGAAAGCGACGAAAGCCGATCCATGTTCTGGTTTAGTAGAAACAAACGCGGATTAAATGGTTTTACCGATAAAAAGCGAATTTTATCAATCTGATGATTGAATTAAAAAGGGAAACATAAAGGTATAGATAGCAACGTATACGTACGTATAAAATATGCGTCAAATAGATCGAAAATATGCCACGATAATGAAAGTCTTATCATTGTAGACGTTATGGTTCGTAATTTAAATTTTAATAAGCTATAAACGAGTCTCTTCGCGTCACTTACAGTTAATTGATGAGCTTTATCGCGTAAGCTCGTTTGCTGCAACGTTTCTCTTATGGCCGTCTATCTTGCAAAGTATGATAATAGGGCACGTGTTTTTGTGTCCAAACTTTTTGTATACAGAACATTCATTTTTCTCTGTTATAGACTGTTCAAGATTTATCGACAATCTTTCCCTCTTCTTGAATTCTCATAAAATATCCATTTCCTGCCACCTGTTACGACTTTCTACGGGAAACTTTCACCCCTATTTTCATCTTCCATTTATCATAAACTCTTTTACGCTGCCATTTTAAAGCTGTAACTCCCGTGTCTCGAAGGTTGATGAATTAATATCGTTGATTATAAGAAAACACTTATGGAAACGAGCCAATTTTAGCGAACGATTTATTAGAAAATCTAGTAGATACGCCAGCGATTGTACGTTTAAGGATCAAATAACCGTCGGCCTTCTCATAAAACGTCCCTCGTAAAACGTCATAAAAACATAAACCAAGCGATCCGGCACAGATCGCCCGCAGTTCTGCTGATAGAATGGACGCCGTGGGATCGAACGTTTCCCTTTAAGTTGGCAAATTTTCATCCGGTGCCGGTGAAAAGCGCGGACAAGATGCTACCTCGTTAAAACAATGGAACTACGTGTTAGCAACAAGATCAATAACGGTCCGGTTTCATTAATTTCTGGTTCTGTTGCCAACAGCCAAGTGAAATACGACGCCGCTACGTGATACACTTCAGCAACGTGCACGTGCACCGTGAACAAAAATCGTTGCGTAGTCGGCGTTTGTAAAACTGCGGGTTGGCATCGACTATTATACTCTGCTCGTTGCTGCATCGGGCTAACAAGGAGGCGCGTTTCGCGCGATCAAGATCTCGCGAAATAGCTGTTAACGAGAAAGGAGAACGCTATGGCGTTGTATTCAAATGGAATTTTGATAAGCGTGCTTCGAGTATCTTCTTCTTCGCTCTGGTTTTATGCTTGGCATCTCCGTGAAATGCACATCAGGTACAATCCTAAAATTAAATCTTGAGATTTACGATAACATCTGGTGATACGGTTGTCGATAAATTCTACGTGTTCGTGAAAATATTTGAACGTTTACCATAGAGAACTTTCACGAGGGTATTACAGATGTGTCTGTCGCGTAAAACATTTGCATATCTCGTTGGAGTTATAACGAAACGTCGTGATTTTATATTAGCAAAATTCGCAGCTAATTTGAGAACAGAGATTGCGAGATACGTGTCACCCTGCATCCCACTGACCTCAATAAGAAAATAAAATAGTCAAACTCGAAGATGGTATCCCGCTGGGAATAGCCATCCACGTGTTATTTCGCGATTAAGTTGGAAAAATTTACCAAATGTCCAGCTGGACAAATTGTAAAGTACAAATTAAATAATAAAAGAAAATTCCACAAAGAAGACTGAAAAGAAAACACCCCACTGACCTCATTAAGGAAATAAAATAGTCAAACTCGAAGATGGTATCCCGTTGGGGGTAGCCATCCACGTGTTATTTAGCGATTAAGTTGGAAAAATTTACCAAATGTCCAGCTGGACAAATTGTAAAGTAGAAATTAAATAATAAAAAAAATTCTACAAAGAAGACTAAAAAGAAAACACCCCACTGACCTCAATAAGAAAATAAAATAGTCAAACTCGAAGATGGTATCCCGCTGGGAATAGCCATCCACGCATTATTTAGCAATTAAGTTAGAAAAATTTACCAAATGTCCGGCTGGACAAATTGTAAAGTACAAATTAAATAATAAAAAAAAAGAAAAGAGAAACATGTCATCCTGAAAATACGCGGTGTCCCATTTGAAGTTTCGCGCGCAATTATTAATCATTGGTCGTAAATCTTTTCTAGGTGGATGTGCTTTCGAAATTTTCAGCCGAAACTTTGTTTCTTTGTTTTCTTTTCCTACGGAATTGCGTGTTTTTGTTCAGGTAGGTAGGTTGTAGTTCGCACCGTGACGAATTCATTCGACTGTAATATGTCTCCCGTGTCAGATGCCAACAGAGGGATGAAAATGTTCGGATAATGGAACTCTCGGATAGTAGAACGATCTCTTCTCTCATTGTTAAATTTTATTTGCTCGAACAGACATCGTGGAAATCGTCAGTTCGTTTTAATATCCGAGAGCCTCGTATTTCTCTACTGTCACGCTGATTATCTGTGAACCGTTAGGGTATCTGAAAAACTATAAAACATACGAAAAAATGATTGACACGAATATAGTAGCGTATGAAGGGACGTGTATCGTGCTGTTATTTATGCGCTCTCGAAGTGGCCCTGAAATGCCCAGTGATCCTCACGTTTAAGTTTTTAAACCCGTTTTAATATTTGAGAACCTCGTATTTCTTCGTTGCCGTTCGTTTATCTGCGAGCAGTTAGGATATCTGGGTCGTCTGAAAAGTTTCTTTCGTTTTATAAGGAAATAATGGATGCACAACATTTTCTGTTTTAAATAGATCCATTTTCTTCTATCAAAATAAAGATCACAACGTTCGGCAGATTAGTTTTCATGTTTGTATAAAGACGCGTCGTTGTAAAAGACGTGTCTGTAAAAAGAAAGACACTCCTCGGACAACAACTAATATAAAACACACGAAGAAATGATTCAAACGAAAGTCATGAAAGAGCCCCTATCGTGCTCTTATTTATACGATCTCGAAGTGGCTCTGAAATGCCCCGTGGACATTACGTTTAAGTTTTTAAATGGATCTCTCTTATTCTTCGTGTCGTTTGTCTTGTAGCTGACGTCAGAACATTTTGCACAAGATAATATCGAGATACGAGACGACAAAGCCATGCCACGGCATTAATATTATATCTGACGTACAGCGCAAACAAATTGCACACTGGAATTATAGACGCACGCGGAACGATAGCAACAACAATGGCCGAAATACGTCGGAAGGAAACCCGCAGGATCAAGAATCGCATTTACGCGAATTCCATTCATTTGTGGATCGTCATACTGCATTATTCCGCACACGTTGCAACGCGTTACATTACACGCGTAAAATCGCCTCTTCTCCACGCTGTGTACATCGATTAATGCTAACGCCGTTGACACGGTAACTCTGTCGTTTCAACTCTCGGAATTGTCCTGTAGAAAATACGTACGTACGTGCGCAGTATTTTCGAAATGTTCTGACGTCAGTCACCAGAGTGTGTGTAATAAAAAATAAATACAAGAGATGCGTTTAAAAAATTAAAACGGGGGTTGCTTCAAGATCGTACAAATATCAGCTCATAAACATCAGCTTTCGTCCGAAACATTTTTCTTTTTTTCGTATTTTCTATCATTTTCGAGGTATTCAACCGTAGATTAGTGTTCTTATTGGAATTATAAATTCGAGAAACAAACGTCGAACGACTTTTCTTGAGATTTCCTTCGCTATCTCGACGTCCAGCATCGGAAGTTGTAATAATCGTCCGCTTCTTTTCAACGACCTGTGCATCACGCTCTGCATTTTGTGACTCAAACTGTACGCATAGTAGATATATATCTGCTCTAAGCAATACTAGCGTAATAAGAGACAGTGTTAACTCGACATACAAACGAAATTATCTCACAGGTTACGCGAAATCCGAGTTTACCATACATTGCGCGAATCAAGTTACGTTCTTAAACATTTAACGAATGTTAATATACATTGATGATACAGTGGTCGATATAGTATTGTTAATCGATGTAGACGAACCGAAACATGATAGGTGTACACGATGTTGAACGATGCTGTATTCGTTTTACCACGCGAAGCAATGTTTCATCCATATCAGCAGCAACGGCAACTGTATATCTTTTTTCTGAATGAAAGTTATCGGCAAGCTGTAACTTACTTATCGATCCACTCTCCTATATTAATCCAATACACGTTAGGTTGTTGGAGAAGTTCGAAATGTTATTGAAGTTCACGCACACTGTTTCCGGGGCTCGTAACGTTTTTGAAGTTTCAGACGTTAATACCTAAATTCTGTTGTGTATTTCGTGGAATTGGATAGGGATACAAGGAAATCTTAACACTAGAACTATCGATAGTTAGCACGAACCTATTTCTACGAAAACCAGTGAAAATCACTGGTCTTTAAAAAATACGTAATAATAGAATATTTTTATATTTATTGATTCATTACTTTCTTACAGAAGCAATTCCATTTTGTGCAGTACAGTTTTGGTATTATTTGTTGAAGTAACTACTTGAAGAAAACTCTACATCTTTATTTGTGTATATCCGTGACCCGGAGACTGCTATTATGCAGAAATATTCTAAATAATTAGAGCGGTGCATATTATTGTATTGAGTATACATTATGTTTTGGGCTGCAAGGTCTAGGAACAAAGGAACTAATAAACAGATTTCTATTTATGTTCCCTGTAGCCTCTAGCCCAAGTTGTAAGCTTAACTTCTTTGGTAATATCCTTTTGCTGTAAATATATGGACGTGCTCCCTATCACTCCACTGTCTAGTAACAATAAGAGAGTATAGATGTGAATCAGCATAATCTTATACATTATACGTATACTTATACCTTTAATTATCTCAATATACTTTTCTATTAAAAATTCATCCACTCGTTCTTCAGTCAGTCAACCTCAACCTCAACGTTATTAATCCAACTGGGACCATGATCCCTAAACGGGGGTTGACGCGTTTATAAAATTGTAGAACCAGTCATTTTGAGCGCTGTGGTATTTCTAGCGTCAGCATCCAGCGATCTAGCGATCGATCCGGAATTTTCCCGATAACCGATGTCGTCGTATCGAATGATACGCAGTACAAATTTGAAAAACGCGTGGCAAGTTGTAGAAAACGAGGAAACTGGTTAATTGGGGTTCGATGAACAGATTGCAGGACCCTTTTACACTTTGGCAAGCACCAGTCATTTTCACTGGTATTGGTATAAGCAGCCTCGACGCGAAATTATTTTCAGTTTGATTCCATAAAAAAGAAAATAAAATTCGTTATGTTATTCTTTTAGTTGTCGTTGCGAAATTCATTACATCATTGCGGGGGAAAAATATAACATAAAGTGGGAATTTTAGAGTAAAATTGTAAAACCAGTCAATTTGACTGGTGTGGTAGTTCTAGTGTTAAGTACATTGTAACCTGCAGTATCCGGGTTAATGTGGAGATATAAATCTCCCGATGAGGGAATTTTCAGATAATAGAACCCTCCCTCTTTTCATAATTATCATTTATAATTTCATAAATATATTCCGAATCCAATGATACAAGGTCAATTACAGAGAATGCGATGCAATGTAGATTATATGTAAAATTTCCTAAATTATTTACGGATTTTACGTCTTGTACTGTTTTTTTTTCTACTGCTAAATCAAATTTTGTTAATACATCGAACTACGTTGCATTATATTCTGTGTGTACTTCAAGTTATCTAATCGTAAATCCTCTTTAGCCAATCGTAAGCCATAACACTTGGAGGCAAGAGGGTCATTCATCCCCAATTTCACCGTAATCTTCTCTTCTCCTCTTCGGTTTCAGAGCTGAAAATATTGCTATTTTTGTTCGTATTTATCCAAATTTCAAAACTTCTTCTTCGTGTGTATCTAGATACTCCGTGTATTAAAAGTACAGCGTAATAATAACACAAATCGTAATACCTGTTACACCTTTATTTTCAAATAATTTTTAAATTACTATACCTCCTAAAAAAAAAAAAAAAAGAAAAAAGAAAAATGATCGTCTTATAAACAACAACTTGCTAAAAGCCTCGGCGTACTCGAGTTTCTAGTAAAAACGAAAATATACGCGCACGTTGTTTTAATAAAAAAAAAGAAAGAAAATAGTAAACGTTAATAATTCTACGAGTTGTTACGACTTTAAATGATAAAACAAAGTATCTAAAAGTTCGAATAAATTGCAACACAGTTAAGTGAAAGTACTACTTTAATAACAATATCGGACGTTTAATACGAACAGTCACAATACATAGGCGAGAAACAAGCGGACTCGAAAAGTTGGAAAAAATAAAATGAAAGAAAAAAAAATAGACATCAAAGAGCGTTCTTACAAAAGACAATTCGAAACGTCGACAATTGGTCGTTCACGCTTCGATTTCGAAAGCCAGGCCGACTTTGTGACCGCCTCTCGTCACATTGGCACAATCGATGTTAAATGACAAACTTAACGTGGCGTTCTCGTCGAGTTTCTGCTGCAAGCTCAAACCCAGTTGAAGATCGGTGTTGAATTTACAACGGAACGTCGATCCTTCGTCGATGTTACATTTCGCCGCGGCGCCTAGCGTCCATTTCTGGATTCCACCGCTTCTCGCTAGAATACCGTTGATTGCCGCGTCCCAATCCGAGTTTACTTGAAAAATTACAGAAACATCGTTTATTTCGTCCTTTCTATCCGCTGAAGATACTTTCTTTCTTCCTTTTTTTTTTTTGTTCACATTTTAATTAACATTCGTATAGATCCGTCGGTTCGCTAATTTTTTACATTTTTACATTTAGATTCCGAAATTTACAGATCTACAGATTCGTAGACTTACAGATTCATAGATTCGTAGATCTTTGAGATATTTTGAGATCTACAGATTTGTAGAATTTAGGAAAAGATTTAGAGAACAACAGATTCGCAAACAAAACTCGAGAATTTAGTAATCTGTAGATTTATAAATTAATCGACTCGTGGATCAGTAGAGTCAGGAGATCAGTCAATTAGCAGATTAGATGAATTTCTAAATTCCTGGACTTTTAGATTAATAAATTTGCCAACACAGAAGCAGGATAATACAATTTTCTCGCCTGGCTGTTTATCTTCAGTTATCAGAAACGCGAGCTTTGATGCTCTTTCGCAGAAGAGAATTTGTTACACTGTTTAATATTTCCTTTCAGTCTCTCATTACGCAACCCACAACGTAAGATAAACTCTGAACCAGATCCTTTGACTAAACACATCGGGAAAGATTCTAGTTACGTAAAAATCGATAACGAAAGCATGTGTGCTTGCTATGCTTTTTCATATTTGAAGCACTTTGATGTATTCACACAGCTAGTCGTGAAAGCAGGAAAATCGATAGAAATCCACGGTGTAAAGAGCAAAAGGGATTTTCCATGCCGTCAGATTCATCGGTTCCAATGTTCCTTCGCCATCAACGCAAAGAAAAATGCCACGTTAACGAAACGAACGAAACGAGAAGGGGGAGAAGAAAAGCTCGAGCTTTCGTGTCTCGTTGCTAGCAAGTATAGCCGTGTGAATAGTCGTTAAATCAGGATTATTTCCAGCCAGTGTCCGATCGTTTATTTTCTTCCTGATAGATCCGTAATTACAAATTAGTGGCGTGTGAAGCGTAAACACGTCGGATTATAAAATATGCATGGCAACTATGAACAGCGTGGTATCAGAACGACGCTGGCCATCGTCGTCCATTTACATCTTACGCTACAGCTGGAAACTGTGAAATAGCGTAATTTAAAAAGGTGTAAAATATATGAAAAATAAAAAACAGCTGTGAAACGCGAACAAGACAAATTGATCGTCTAAATTTAACGCTCGAAATATGATATTGCGTAATGGATTTTATTTTTATATTATTATTATTATTATTATTATTTAATAGAATAGAAAGGGACAAAGTATGGAGAAGTTTTTTTATTGAAGAATTTTATTGGGGATTCAAGAAACGTTAGAAAATCGACAATTCTAACGATAATTCGTCGTTTGATTGTGAGAAATATTTATATCGTTACGAAATCACGCTAAAATCCGTCAGTTCTTCAATACGATTGTTTAACATTTTGATGGAAATTCCGTCGCAAGAGGATTTTCCCAGAATTCGTGTTTTGCTTTCCTCCCCTGTATTTTCATATCGAGGAGCGTACAGTTTTAGCAAACATTGAATACGAATTACGTTGTTGCTGTCGCTGCTACTGTTTGTTCAAATTTCGAAGGAAAAATTGCCTAGGGAAACATTGCCCTGTTTCCTATTTTCGAAATTAAACCGCCGAATAAGTTAGAGGCGAAAAAGGAAGAAAAATGAAACAGTTGCAAGTAATCGTTCCTTTGCTCGATTTTTATACTCCATCGGACTGTTACAATTTCGTGTCAACTGCTACCGTGCGACTTTGACACAAGAAACGATCGTATTCCTTATGGATCTAATCTTCTACGATCTAGCGATAATATAGCGACGTTTGAGAATGCGACAAATCCCACGAACCGTCGTCAAGAGCTTGAGAAACGAGAAAGCTAAAGTCCGTAACCATTTTCCGGAAAATTTCGCTTCGAGGATAAGTCAATCGCCTTGGTGTTTACCATAAGATCGAATAATACTTTTCCGTTAAAACAGCATGGATTGGAAAGTAATCGAGAGAGATCGAACTTTCCCTTTTTCCTCGCAATTTCCCAGAAACGATAGCAAACAAGGAAGCTAATGTTATTGTTTCATCTTAGTCTTCGAGGGAACACGGTATAAATTTCAATATTTAGCGATTAAACTCGGTAATCCTTCGTCAATAGAGGAGGCCACCAGAGCATTGCAAAGCTATCAACTTGAACACCGTGTCTCGTGGATTGTCCACTCGGTGCAGAAGCTTTCGAGAACTTGTGACGTAGGTCGAAATTTACCGGCCGCGCAACAGATAATGGACAAGAAGCTACGAAATTTCCACCAAGGGAGGATTCTCGTTTAACAGCGAAAACATATCCAGAATCCCACCTTTAACGTTTAATAAATCCCAATAAACCCTTCGGTCCTCAGGGGAGAGCTTATACGGGAAAGCGTAAACTTACCATTTTATCGTGAGAGTTGGTTGAAAAGTTCACGAGTATGAATCCATTGGAAAATAAATAAAAAGGATGAAAAAACTTTCTGACGACATGTTGTTCGTTCCATTTAGGTATTTTAAAACAGTTGGTATTAAATATAACGGTCTCTCACTTTTTAGCTGCTGTATATATATTTGTGTGTATGTATGCGCGTGTTCTAGTTTGTAAAGAAAAATATAATTCACTATAAAAGGAAGGTACATCTGAAAAAAACATTATATCGTATAATTAAAATACCTACGAGCTACGTTCCAAAGAAAATGAAATCCGATCGAGCCTGTATCATTTACAAAGGAAGATCCCCAGCTCGCAAATTACAGAAATTATGAAACTTTCGGCATATGCAGACGATGTATAGTCATAACATTACGAAATTTTTCCTTCTGCCTAAATTCATTGTACGCGGGTGAAATCGATCTCTGGAAATTCAGCTATTCCTCGACTTTGCCTCATAACCAGCTACGAAATTAACAAATTTTTTATTTTAAACGATATTCCTAATTAAAAGAGGTAACTTTTGCCTGAAAACGTTTTTTCTATCTCTCAGAGTTCGCGAATTATAACGGAAAATCATAAACTAGCCGGATTTTCGGGGCTCGGTTTCACCCCCGTAAAGTCGTTTGGCCAGCAAAACGAAATTCCATAGTCTATATATATATATCCCTTACACATCCCCAAAGTATCATAATTTTTGGAATTTTCGCCCTGGGAATCCTCCTCTTCCCTTGTTAATCTTTTATTTGCAACTTTTAACCGCTTAGCGGACTCTATCAGACCAAGCCAGAATTAAGCTGCAGTGTGTAACATTTAGGGCAACTACCGCCCTCGAGTATAGTTCACCACACGATAAAACTTCTAAATGGAAGAATCCAACGAAAGTTTATCACGGCTATCGCGAACGTCTCATTGGGAAAATATCAGGTTTGTATAAAGATGCATCGTTGTAAAAGACGTATCTGTGAAAGAAAGACACATTTTGCACATATTCTGAAAAATGTGAATCGACATAAAAATTCGCCATCTATGAATAATTACTTAGAAAGGTAGATTGCATTTAAATTCTATACTCTTGCATTCTCGTTAGCACGTAGAACGTTTTACGTTGAGAGATCAAAGTTTTTCCATTTTCGTACTTGCAGTGTTTTCTATGAGCACTTTTCGATTACGGTAAAGGACAACCTCGGGGCATAAAAGTAATTAAAAATGACCTGCTATCGAGTATGATACCTCGCGATGTTCGCTTTCTCTCGAGAATAATCCAAGTGAAATGGAACTGCAACCCCTTGTTCAATTTCCTCCGACTACAAGTTCCTTTGCGAGTGCTTGCACGATATTCGCAACATTTTAACGCAAGCGTCGTTCGCTCATCAGTCGACCGGAAACCACGATGAATTAACGGAACCGTTTGCTTCACGAGAAGTGTCACTATCGTCAGAGGAACGAATTTTTGAATTTGGAACCATTTTGCTGGTTTTGAAGAACGAGGATAAAAATCGATTAGTTAGAACGAACCTTAGGAGCTTGGAAATGTTTGTCTCCTCGAAAATGTTGTTAATTTTATGGGAAAGAAAAAATGTATTCGGGAGACAACTGCGTGTTTCGTACGATGCAATGCGTCACAGCTTTTGCACGATTAATTTCGATTCTTGGCTGATGAATAATTTAAATTTTGATAATGCGAATGGGGAAAATTTCGTGGCTATCTAACGAAGGGAATTGTGACACGGAAAATAGAGTAAAGTTAAAATTGAATTTAACGGGAACTTAAATTTTGTTGAATAAATTAAAAGCAAATAATACGAATAATAAAACAGATTTGATTGATCGATAAAAATATTATACGTGAGAGTAATCAATTCACAGTTATCTTCAGTTACACCGTGGCGATAAATATCTTTCGAATATTAATTAATATTATGATAAATACGAAATATTATTAATGATATTCATGTTTCGTTAATAATAATTTACAGATACTTATATTTCGTTTAAATTGTCTGTAAACAAGGTTCAAGTTACTCGAAAATGAATCCCAAGTATTTCTTCTTTAATTTTTTAAAGGAAAATCGCACCGTGATGCGCCAATTAATTACCGCATCGATATTAATCAAGGCAAAACTGAACCGATTATACACGTTGAATTAATTCTGTTAATTACATCAGTTGAATGTGCATTCGCGTGTTAAACCAGATCCATACTAATTTTGCGCTCTAAATTGCCAACGAAATTATATTACCATTACATTTACTTTAACCATCGTATCTGTTACGTTCATTCGCCTTTCTTTTATAACGTTAAGTATAAAAGATTAATAATATACTGTTTAAAAAAAAAAAAGGAAAAAAGAAAATTGGTTTTGCTCTTGTCACGGGCAAAGAAGAAACGTGTTGAAACATTTTAATCAAAAGTAGATTGAACCAGCAGCTTCGCCATATTTATGTATACTTTAAAAACTAAAAAAAAAAGCTTATAAATAGTAGACTGCGAATATTTATGCATTTAGAAGAAACTTGCATGCGAAAATACATACACAAGATGCGAAAAAGATGCAATATGTATATCTTTTGAAGAAGAGTATTTCGTTATAATATTCCATTTAAATTCTGCTTCTTCGCTTATATTCATGGAAAAGTATGAAATTACACAGACAGAAATCTACAGCCATCTGCAGGTTATAAATGTTTGCAAAAATTTGTGTTTAAACATCCAGCCTTCTTCGCTTTCACATTTTTCTACCGACAATAACGAAGAGACGACACAGAGATATAAAGATACAAGAAGATGATGTTCACGTTTCGAGGGTCAAATTACGTCAGGTACGTAATTAAACAGTTTAGGAGTTTCACTGCAGTCGGTTTTGTCAAATAAGGGGAATGCACAAAATTTGCAGCCTACGGTCGTCATAGAATGTAATGAAAATTTGTAACCTTTGTACAAGAGGGAAAGTCCGTACTCGTACGGTATCGAGGTGCATCGGAAGTGGAAACCAACGTCCTGGTAGTTGAAGGCCAATCCCAGGTCGTTCCTCGTCATTTTGCTCGTTTCCGTGTTGTAGCCACCTTGATAACCGATCAGGAGACCCTTTACTGCGGTGACTATGGAGCCCAAAATATCCACGTTCGACTGCGCGTCGCTTGCTGCGAATAGAACAGATTTTATGGTCGAGAAATTCGTTGGATTCCGGGGAAAATTGTTCTTGGCGGAAGATATTACCGATCTTTATGCGAATTCGTACCTTCAAGAGTATAATTTTAAAAAACAGAAGCATCGACAGAAAATTATTTTATCCAATTTTCAAATATCCCAGCAACCAGCGATATAATACTTTGAACGTTTTATACGTTTTTTTTTTTTCGCATTAAAATACGTTTCGCGCGGTCTTGCACTTTGCCCGTAAAATGCATAAAACTGCGCAGTCCAGTTTTCACGAATCGTTTCGCCTCTTCACGAGCACGAGGATTTTCGCGAAATTGCGAAAAATCTCATTTTTTGAATAAAGTTAAATGTCACAATTACAATGTTGTGACGCATGGATGGTGGGGAATAATAAAATAAACAATAATTTGAATATAAATTTATTTCAGTAAATGGTCGAACATTTTCATAACTGCTATTATTATCAATTTTTTGTTTGTTTGTTTGTTTGTTTGTTTGTTTGTTCGTTCGTTCGTTAACGCCTCATGATAAATTCGCAATTTATACGAACATTCGGTAAATTGCTGTATCATTTTGATCGATCAGCGAGTAGATACCGTGCCACATCGGACAGTATCTGGGTCTATTACCAGCAATATTAAGATATTGTGCGGTGGTCAGGTCATTCGGATGTGCTTTCTGCAATCCTCGAGGTAATGTGTACAGGCTGCGAGCTGGGCTATTTGGATGATTTTCTAGCCGAGCTTTATATTTGTTTGCAAAGCGTTCTATTTCTTCTTCGTCTGTTCTAACACGTAGGTCTTTCCCGAGGTCATCGTTACAAGCGTACCACAGGCCATTTACAATCGTGCCAAGTATTATCGACTGCATTGCTTCTATTTTTTTAATGCGGCTATCAGCTACTGTTCCCCGTGGTTCGATGCCTTACGTTCACACGGGTCTTACGATAACTTTGCATATTAAATAGCTTCGAGATTTAAGGGGGTGTCCTCAATTAGAATGTTCTAAAACAGCAGCGCCTTTTGGTGATTCTTTTTAGAAAACCAAAAGATGATTAAATTATTATACATTTTTCTTCTCGATGAACTAAAAAAAGTTCGTCAAAAAGTTTATTTAAATAATTGTTATAGCACCTTGAAGTTCATTTTTTCTTTCTATAAAACTCATTTTTTCTTTAAACCCGCCAAAATTTTTAATTTCACACTGTTTTCTGCCTTTTTTTTTTTTTTTTTTTAGTTCATCGAGAAGAAAGATATGTAACAATTTAATCCTTTTTTGGTTTTTTATTTCGGTCAAGAATCACGAGGTGGATCTTTCACGACGATTGAAAACTGCAGCCCATGAAATAGGCTTAGAAATCTGTTATAATTTTTCTTTTTACTTTAAAAAAAATTTGTTTGTTTTCGTTAAATATATTTCGTTAAAATTTCGTTAAAATTCAACAACCTCGTTTCTTTCTTTCCCTTCTAAAAAAAATCACAAAAACAGGCTGTTTTAGAACATTCTAATTCAGGACACCCCCTTAAACCACAAGTATCATCAACTTGCTGCAAACCAACGCATCTATCATTCTCTACTATATTCATATTTTCATTTATTCATTATTACTAATCCTCCTCTTTCGGATTTTTCACAAATCTCCAGTTTTACGTTACATTCTCTAATCCTCTGGTCCTTCTCGAAGTATACATTTCGCTTCACGACGATCCATGAAATAAACAAATTTTCAACGAACCATATACATTTTACAAGGAACAACATTTCATTTAGAACTCGGTAGAGCAACTCCGTCCTTCCACCAAAGAAGATAATTTACGGAATCCTACGCCGCACCATATCAGCAACTTCGATCTCCTGTTCGACTTTCCACCAACAAAGCGACAAAGATATCGCATGGTAAACTATCCTCTGCTGCGGTTCTACACAGTTTGTTGGTAAACATCGAACGTTCCATCCAATTGGCGACGCCGTACCCCCGATGTTACTCGATATCCGACATTGGTGTGACGCGTAGCATGCGGTTGAACCACAGTTATTACGGTTAAAACTGGGAATTATATGTAAACCGCGTGGCAAGAGTGATTTTCGCCTAATATCGATTTCATTCGGATATCAGTGACGGCTAACGAACTTTGCAAAATCGAGTTACGCTTGGCATTTCCGTTGCCTCGCTGGATACAAATGCCAGTCACGTGTGTCTGTGTGAAGGTAAGGGTTCAGTTCGAAGATACGCACACATGGATATTTACTTAGGACGAATCTCATTTCCGTATACGCAACGTATACGGGACGTTGTTAAAGCGGAAAGGGAAGAAGGGAATTAGGAAATTGCAAATTGCGGATCGCCATCGTCTTTAAATATTGGAACGTGTATCTTGCTGTTACTGGACGAGTAACACGCCACTTTCTTCGGTGATTGATCGCCGTTATGTCTCTCATAATTGATCGATTGTCACGCCCGGTACCAGGGGGCAGTTCCATCTTGGCGTTTCCTTTGACACACCGCCAGGTTCGAATAACGTAAACCTTCGAATTCGACCGGTCGTGGAACGGTATGCGATTATTGTGCGCGAGAAAACAACGAAACTGAGACTTTCAGTGAAATAATTCGAAGATGAAAGCAATTAAAAATGTAGCGGCACTCGACGGCAAAACTTTCCAACGGTTTCTGTCCCCCCATGGCTTGCTACACAAAGACGTTTTTGGCTATAGGAGAGAGGTGCATATCGTTACCGTTAAAATTAGACAACTGTAAAATCACGTCCCTCTAGAACCAAAGTACAAGTAAATTCGACTAACGTCAAACAATGAAATCAACTAACAGATCGAGCACATCGCGTTGAAGGCCTGCTTGGTGAATTTGGCGCCGACTTTTATCGCTCTGGCAGTTGTTTCCGGATTGTAACTAATCTCCGAGTTCAGGCCAATATCTGGGATTATCGTCTGTCGAAGAGCGTAGCCCAGCGTAACCGTACCATCTGTTGTCCATTTTTGCAGGAAGCTTCCATAGTCTTGCGTTTTATATTCTGCATCG
This sequence comes from Bombus cullumanus, assembly GCA_014737535.1. Taxonomy (NCBI): domain Eukaryota; kingdom Metazoa; phylum Arthropoda; class Insecta; order Hymenoptera; family Apidae; genus Bombus; species Bombus cullumanus. The sequence continues at coordinate 2,823,424 of JACXIX010000044.1, read as the reverse complement.
GCGACGCCGGTCAGCTGTAATTGGAAAATCGAAAATGGACGACTTTAATAAAAAATCCCACGGTACCGTGCTAGATAATTGATCGTCGATTGTTTTCCTTTTAGATGAAAATTATAAGAGAATTCCCGTACGAAGAGATCCGAAGAATTTCATTATCCGTAATAGCCGTAATTTCGAAGCACAAGTCGCTTATACCTTTAAAAACTGGTATGACAATTGCGCGCTTCGCACCTTTTATTCGTATTTCTTACTATTTTCCAATAGCACGATATTCGTTTCGTTAGTTAGGCGGAGGAACGTCATAACGAAAATTAATATCACGACTGAGAAATAATTATTTCGAGGATTTTGATCGATGCTTCGATTGTTTCGCGTGGATATCGAGAACGATGTGTGCATTGTCCTTGACAAAGTATAGTTTCGATTCGTTTAACGATTAAAAACGTTATGAACGTATTATGAACAGCGATAAGACACAACGTGAATGGTAAAATGTTTTAAAACGCTTACGTTTTTGTACATTTGATACTTATGCGAAGAAGTTTATCATATCGGAAAGTATCTTTTCCCTTCGATCTTTTGCATAGTCAGTTATTTACCGTGCACGATCTGAAGGATGTTCGAAAGACGAAACGCAAAGTAAATTAACTCTTTGTACACCGAACATTTTTTACGATACGATCGATCGATAACTGTGGCACACGCTTTGCTGCAGCACGGTGAATCTTCTTGAAAGTCTCGTATAAATCTCGCACCGTATTTGCATTACACGTATCTATTATCATTACTATCTGGGGCAAAAATTATTGCTTAGGAAGTCCAGATATATCGCGCTTAAATGTAAATTTGTCTTTTATATCCGTTGTAGCCTCTGCTACGAAAGTATACGTTGACAAAAGTATATCACGGTAACAAAAAATATATCGTTCCCTTTACAAAACATCCGATAATATTCTACGCTTACGTATAAAGCATAGTCAAACTCGAAGATGGTACCCTGCTGGGGGTAACCACCCACGTGTTATTTAGCAATTAGGTTAGAAAAATTTACCAAATGTCCAGCTGGACAAATTCTAAAGTACAAATTAAATAATAAAAAAAATTCTACAAAGAAGACTACAAAGAAAACACCCCACTGACCTCAATAAGGAAATAAAATAGTCAAACTCGAAGATGGTATCCCACTGGGGGTTATTTAGCAATTAGGTTAGAAAAATTTACCAAATGTCCAGCTGGACAAATTGTAAAGTACAAATTAAATAATAAAAAAAATTCTACAAGGAAGACTAAAAAGAAAACACCCCACTGACATGAATAAAGAAATAAAATAGTCAAACTTAAAGATGGTATCCCACTGGGGGTAACCACCCACGTGCTATTTAGCAATTAGGTTAGAAAAACTTACCAAATGTCCAGCTGGACAAATTCTAAAGTACAAATTAAATATTAAAAAAAATTCTACAAAGAAAACTACAAAGAAAACACCCCACTGACCTCAATAAGGAAATAAAATAGTCAAACTCGAAGATGGTATCCCACTGGGGGTTATTTAGCAATTAGGTTAGAAAAATTTACCAAATGTCCAGCTGGACAAATTGTAAAGTACAAATTAAATAATAAAAAGAATTCTACAAAGAAGACTAAAAAGAAAACACCCCACTGACCTCAATAAAGAAATAAAATAGTCAAACTCGAAGAAGGTATCCCACTGGGGGTTATTTAGCAATTAGGTTAGAAAAATTTACCAAATGTCCAGCTGGACAAATTGTAAAGTAGAAGTTAAATAATAAAAAGAATTCTACAAAGAAGACTGAAAAGAAAACACCCCACTGACCTCATTAAGGAAATAAAATAGTCAAACTTAAAGATGGTATCCCACTGGGGGTTATTTAGCAATTAGGTTAGAAAAATTTACCAAATGTCCAGCTGGACAAATTGTAAAGTAGAAGTTAAATAATAAAACAAAATTCTACAAAGAAGACTGAAAAGAAAACACCCCACTGACCTCATTAAGGAAATAAAATAGTCAAACTTAAAGATGGTATCCCACTGGGGGTAACCACCCACGTGTTATTTAGCAATTAGGTTAGAAAAATTTACCAAATGTCCAGCTGGACAAATTGTAAAGTACAAATTAAATAATAAAAAGAATTCTACAAAGAAGACTAAAAAGAAAACACCCCACTGACCTCAATAAAGAAATAAAATAGTCAAACTCGAAGAAGGTATCCCACTGGGGGTTATTTAGCAATTAGGTTAGAAAAATTTACCAAATGTCCAGCTGGACAAATTGTAAAGTAGAAGTTAAATAATAAAACAAAATTCTACAAAGAAGACTGAAAAGAAAACACCCCACTGACCTCATTAAGGAAATAAAATAGTCAAACTTAAAGATGGTATCCCACTGGGGGTAACCACCCACGTGTTATTTAGCAATTAGGTTAGAAAAATTTACCAAATGTCCAGCTGGACAAATTGTAAAGTACAAATTAAATAATAAAAAGAATTCTACAAAGAAGACTGAAAAGAAAACACCCCACTGACCTCATTAAGGAAATAAAATAGTCAAACTCGAAGATGGTATCCCGCTGGGAATAGCCATCCACGTATTATTTAGCAATTAAGTTAGAAAAATTGACCAAATGTCCAGCTGGACAAATTGTAAAGTACAAATTAAATAATTTAAACAAAAAAATGTATAAAGCTCGATACGCTATTATATTCCATATACGCAATAGGAAATTTTTTGTAAAACCTACGGAAGTTTGTGACTTTTTACGAACGTGGAAGACCACTCGAACTATTGATCGCGGATCTGTGAATCTCTAGTGTAATGTACTTACTTGCTCTTACTTGTTGCGTCTCGAATTTGCATAAGTAAGTACATACAGAAGCTTAGTAATCGCGTAACACTCGTTTCTAAGCGGGTTACAACTTCTTAAATACAAAAGAAATTATACTCGACGATAATAGTATCACGAAGAATTTCTCAAAATCCGATCGTTCTGTCGCAAATTATTTTGGTATTACTTTTACTTCGTTGCTCCGATCGAATCACTATGCTTCGATATTCAGATTGCTCGTTCCACGGTTTCGATATTTGATCGAATATACATAGAAAGAAGTAGAATTTGAAGAGCAGAAACGTGGTGGAAAATTACCTTCGATGTGTCGCAGTCCAAGCGTAAATCGCTGCCCATTTCCAGCGTTTCGATAGACCTCGATCTAACACCCAATTTGATAAGACTTTTTCCATAATGATAGCCAGTTCTGAATACATCTCTCGCGTTTGTACCCAGATCCTTGAAACTCGGCACACTCATGTCGTGTTACTTCCGGAAGGTTAACACCGACTAACGCACCAACAGTATTCGATTTAGCTGTAAAACGTGGCTGTTTTTAGAAAGACGATGATTAAGTGTTAACGTTAACGTATTCAACGCTTATTATTATCGGATAGCGAGAATATTTTTAATTCGCAATTAAAAATTAAATAGCAATAAATTTCGTTTGCAGGTGTAGAAAATTAGTGCAGTTTTTTAGCAGCGAATAAACTGCAAGTTCGTTTTCGTGTTACTTTAATACTTTCAATGGTATTTGTGTAACATTAATTTATTCATAAATACACGTTCATCCAATGAAACGTTAGGACCGGAATATATGCTAATCGATTATATAGAAATTGAAGTTGATTATTTATTTCGATCGTTTTAAACAATAATTATTGAGCACAGTAAGTTAAAATAGTTAAAAAATAATAATCGTTCGAACGAGCTAAATTCTACGTCGGATATATTTCCGAATAACAATGAAACGTTATTCGTAACAAATTATCCCGTCTACGTGTCTAGTGGAATAGCTGTTGCAACAGATTATTCAAGAAATTATTATCACGTTTTCGTTCACAACTCTGTTAGAAAACAAATATCCAAGCTATTCGAGATTAAATAGCATTCGCGTTATTCGAGGCGTTTAGGATATTAAGGAACAAGGAGAGAAATTCCTCGAGCACCGTGTTCACATTCGAAGAGATTTCAGATTCTCTGCAACGACACATTCACTGTAAACCTACCCATGGAAAAATGAAACGTAGAAAAATGCACAGGGTGCGCGTGACGCGCCAAAACGTGCAAAGTATGGAAAATAAAAGCAAAAAGCTTTGCGATATTTAGAAATTGAAAGAAATTCCATTGAAGTCTCGCTTCTTCGGTTCGCGTTGTTTTCATAAAAATACGAAATTGCACGAACATTTCAATCTGCGAATCGCCAACATCCGCAATCTGTTTATCACTGTACAAAATCTCCTATCTCTTCAAATTGCTGCAACGTGTTGCTCGAGCAATAATTCCAACCCATTCGGGTAACACGAAGGCTGTACAACAGGAAACAGCTTGGATATCATGTTTGTGACGAGGGTTGACAAAATTTGAGACAGAAGGATTTGCATGTAAAGGGGTTAAACGACATTCACCAGACCGAGACGTCGACGTAAGTGGACCCGACGATGAACGCGACGATCCTCTCGATCGTGTGCAACATCGCCGTCCTTAACCTTCGTTGAAACGATGAGTCAGTTGCCGAGATATCGGAAAATTGTCCCAGCTACCAGATTTGTCTTATCTGTTTAGACAGAATTTGAACGATAACAGTGCCATTGACGTTTCTCACGGTTAGTGCGCGGCGGTAAAACATTACGAGCTACGATCGCGGAAGGCAACGATTCCTCGATGTTAAGCTTCCTTCACATCAACTTACATTTTACTCGAAATCGGATAGGTTCAAGCGTTTGTGACAAATTTTTGGCCATAATAAACTTCTTTATCGCACGAATAGAAATAAAAAAATTCTTTAGCTGTTAATGAAACGTACAATTTCTTCAGATAAATTCCTCGGTCTTCGACGAAACAAAGAAATACTTTATTTTTTACTCCTTCACGGGCTGAACAAATTCAAGAATCCTTAGGAATAAATAAATAAATAATAGTGGACGTACTTGGACGAACCTAGCGAGTAATGAAAGACTAAACGAAGACTAAACGTCCATTGTTGAAGACGCTCTTGAAGACAAATAAATCTTTCGTCGCCACATGAAATATTCACTCGTTTCGAGCAAACTGAAAATTAAGTTGTAGTTAACTCGCACAAACTGCAAGTCAAGTTGTTAGACTAACGCGAACGAGGCTCTGCAATTACCGAGATTTCAAGTTTTAGATTCAAACTGTTCCCTACGTTTACCTGCAATGAACAACCATACACATGCAAATAGAATTTACAAATTACGTATGCACCTTTAAAATCCCTATTTCAATTTCATATCTAACATTTATCCGTAGAAACTAGTGACTTCTATTATTATTATTATTATTATTATTGAAGAAACTATTACTCGTACGAATAAATAATCGAAATATTTCCTTGAAGCTGAAAATTCATTTAAAAAAGAAGGTACATCGTTTCTACAACTTTGAGTCGTCCATCAAAGGCAACTGACGAATTTCATCATGGAAAAGTGCTGCTGTGTCTTTAATCCTTTCGCTTCGAGCGCCGTATATAAGCGACGACCACGCGACGACTCCTGTGTCATACGCTCGAGAAGACCACCCGCTCAGGAAACAGTAATAGGATAAGCTAGACATCCTGCATACCACAGCCATCGAAACAATAACCAAATAGTAACGGAATAGGCGCTTCTGGGATACACCAGACGACAACCCTTCCAAAGAGACTAAAAACTTCTTAAATCACTTACTCATTGTTGAAACAACATCGAAACGTTTCACGCGATATATTTCAAACGTCCCAACGATCGTACACTGTTTCATGCTAAAAAATCGATTAAATCCATTGACAGTAAAACGATATTTCGTATACGATTCTTACAAGAATTATCGTTACTTAAGACTTAGGGAAAACCTATATAAAGCAACCACGCACACTGTGCGTATTTCTGGCGCGCGTTTCCAGTATTTCAGTGACAGTATTTCAACGCACTGGACTGCCAAGGCGAAAGGATTAAGCGACACATCTTTGTATCTCGTCTACTAATTGGAAGTGAGTGTATCGGATAAGATGTGTTGCGTTCGCAGATCGGAACACGTAATAATACGAAGTAGCAATGTCTAGTGAATAAACCGACTGCCGCAAGACGTCGCAAATAAGACTCATTACGATGTCTTTTGTCGTAGAAGCAGTCTGTGGCTTGGCGTTGTCACACGGCAATTTCACAGAACGTTCTGCTTTGCCTCGGTACCTTGACGATCGCATCTTATCTAAGGACGGAACATTTCCCCGTGATGGAATTCGCTGCTCGCCTAATAGCTGGTTTAAAGACACAGAACGCAGCGAAAAATTCTTTGATCGAACAACATGCGGTATTTTTTCTCTCTCTCTTTTTTTTTAATAGACTTTGAGCTTCGCTGAGTAAATTGGATTATACAGCAATCACCTACGTTATTTACTCTGGCAATTAAAATACATTCACAAATTTACTGTAGCAGCTAGATTTTATTCCGGCGATATTCGTCCATTTTATTAAATTCAAATTTGTTTATTTAAGACACGTTACGTAGCAAGATCTAGGTTTGCTACGATGTTATTGATATTCGTTTATTTTGTAAATGTACGATATTTGCAAAGTTGGAACGATATTGGTCATAAGTACGATCGTGCAGAACATTACAGACGGATGAAGAATAAACGTGCGAATGATAAATGAATTTCAAACGAATGGAATTATTCAAACGAATGAATGAAATTCAGTCGCGTTAAATTATACGCGGAATTACTTCGAAATTTCCAACTAAAAAGGAGGGCGCTTAATTGGGTCTGATTAAATAGCTTGATAATTACATCTTGGAAATCTATTAAAAAAAACTTCCTATTGATTAAACGCATCCTCGTAATATTGCCGTTAATCGCATCCTCGATTTTATGTTTTAATGCTACATAATAATTAATTATATAAACCTTGAAACCGATAAATTGTTTCGTAAATTTATCGGTAAAATGTTCGAACTATGCTAATGAACAGCACACTGGAGTTTTATCGCGTTTAATAAACGAATGTCAACGTGATTAAACTACGGAAATTTTCACGCCGGAAAATTTCATTACTTGGAAATAAGATTCATCGTCTCTGCTAGAAGATATTTTATAAAAATGAATAATTATATTCTCTGTATGTAGACACTGTAATGATTCTTGCATGTTAATTGAATATTTATTTATTTACATATTTTAACTACCGGATACACGAGCACATAAATAAAAATAAGAAAGAACGAGCGCACTAAGTACAAGCGACGATTCGTGCGATTTCATCCGGGACAAATACACTATAGTTGCTTTAAAGATGGTTACGGATCCGTAAAGGAAGAACTACGATCTCTGCGACGTCGCTCGCAGTCGAACAAAGTCTATTTTAACAAAATCGAAGTTACCTAAGTTAGTCCTGCGTGGAACGATAGGAAAAAGTTGACGAATTTTTACTACGATCGACTAATCGACTGTATTAAAAACTATATAACACTAAACGGACTAATTCGAAAGACTGAACACACTTCAAAGTGCTTAGAATTTTGTTATTAATCTTGCGAGCTCGAATTAGGACATTAAACGGCGATAAAATGCCATCAGAATTATTTATATCAGAATTAACCAACTATTGGCTTGGCAACTAAGTGATCGCCGATTTTGTCATTAGGTGGTAATGACAAAATCGGCAATCATTTTTTAGTTGCCAACTCAATAGGTGGTCCGCGTAACTCGATAACACGGAACTTCCCGATTCGCCAAGGTTTCTCTCCTTTGCCAGCAATTTGGCCGATTAGCCGCGCGAGTAGGAGGAAATCCGGGTCCTGCAGGACAGGCAAACCGTCAGGAGAGGAGGATTACGCGAAAATCCATCAGCAAGGATTTTTCGAAACGTCGAGGAGGAGCGAGTCTATCCGTAAATTGAGTCGACATTACTCGTTCTAACTACTCGTTCTACGTCCAATGGATTTCTCGTGCAGATCGCGTGAAGCTTCGCGTCTGCGAATCTCGTAAATCCGACGAGAAACTAGAACGAGAAAGCGTAGAGCGATATAGCGGGGGGGCCGTTGTCGAAATGAAAGCCGAGGTTGCCAGTTGGCGATGTTGTCCCAATGTCTGACACTTTTGTTCCTTCTTTGCTGATCGTGTTGAGTTTGACGCGTCTTAGCCGAGAAAGTTCGAGAGCCAACGGCTTAAAAGGATCTACGCCTCGACCGATAAAAGAGCAAACTCGTCGACAAGGGAGCAAAGTCTGTGGACTTTTTTACGACAGATTCGCGTTAGGTAAATTGTTTTCGACAGTGGGGCGAGCTGATACTACGGCTGAATCTCTTCAAGATCTCTGCAATCGATGGATTGCATCGAGTGTATGGTAGCGGGATATTTTTGAAAAGCTGAGTAGCATAAACGCGTGGTACCAGGCTAAGCTGAAGCGTATTAGAGAGACAATTTCCGTAATTTTTTACTCTTCTTTAACTTTCTTTTTTTGTATATTACGATGTCAGAGAGACGTCTCTTCCTAAATGGCTGTTTCTTTATTAGAAAGACTCTAATCGTAGATTCTTGGGATTTTGATAGCGTTTAAGGAAGTAAAGTATGTTTCTGGTTAATGTACAATTTATTATTAACCCTTTGCACTCTGAATTTCATTTCGATTTCGTTACCAGCAGCTGCCAATGCTTTTAAACGTTTTATTTGAAATTTACTTTAGCCAAGAAATAAGACAATTTAAATAAATAAAGGAAGAAAGAAATTCACTTAAATACCAGTTTTATTCGCGCTACTGTTGTATTTTGTAATTTTTAAGTGTATGACATATCTGGAAACAGTTTCTAGGGTGCAATCCTACTTTTCTTTCGCACGTTTCACAATGAAAGGTGAGAATGAAAGAATGTCGAGTGGGACTGGACAAAGGAGCTCCTGAGATAAAAACTGATGTCGAGTCACATTCGACACAACGGTGCGAAGGTTTAATACAATTTTTATTATTCGACGATACAGATTCCTTTCGAACTGAAGATGCTTAGAGAATGAAACCATTAGGGAGGAAACTCGATGTCGACTTAAATGTCATGCGAAATATTCGAGTTCTACGCGTTACAAGAAATTAGGCTAAAACGCGAGACATCGGTTCACAACAATACACCTTAATTCCCGTAATGAGCACGTCAGTGTACGAGGATTCACTTTGACCCTAATCTCTCTTCCTAAGTCTCTCACATGGTACATCGTTTATTCGTTATTCAGTAACCTGACATTTAAAAGGTTGATGTAATCGGGGCCGAGAATTACGCTGACTAAATATCTCAACTGAACTGAACTGACTGAAAACTCGAACAGAAGCTGAAACTCGGCAAATCAGATAGGCGAAAGACTTCCATTATGCAAAATCCAACCAGCTATGAATTTTTAAATGACGTAGAATGTACGTTAGCAGTAACCAGTTATCGATTTTAGGATAATGTAGAACTACATCGACAGCTGCCAATATGTTAAGAAGCAGTTTGTAATTTATAAAGATCTTTAACCAATAAAATTCTTATAAAATGGATTTAGTTAGTCAAGGTATTAGCAAGATTTATAAAAGCTTTTACGATATTTTAAGGGCTATTAAAATATATACGTAGAAAGATCGAAAAACTAGCGTAAAAATATCGTTAACGTTAATTATACTCGCGCTATTTGATTGTTCGTTTTACCGCGTTGTTTCCCAAAAACGTATTCCTAAGTTGAAGATTCTAAACTGATATTCACGGGAAATATAACGGCGAGGTGCGGGAAAGTTTTGCATCTGACAGGAACTGTAATTGACAAGGTCAAGTATAGTATAAGTATCGAATAGAAAATCTTAGTAGTAAGAGAGTAGTAAGGAAAAGGAAAATGGTAAATAAATTGCGAGACAAAGATGTTGGATTTTCCACGAAACAGTCAAACTTATTTTACACGAGCAAACGCTATTGGTAGTTTTTGATACGGTAACAAACGAACCAAGAAGATATTATTAAGGTATTTTAAATTCAGCAGGATAAAGTATGAAAATATGAAAATATATTGATCTATGTTAGTGCCATTACCGCTATCATTGGCGCACTATATCGAACGCGACGATATACGTCTACGAATTTGTCTTGTCTATTTTGTCTCGTCGTTGAAACGTCGAGCGACGAGAAACGACGTATTTTAATAACATTTGTCATTTTCATTCGTCGAGGAAAAATCGAAATCGATGACACGACCCTTCTACGCGATAGACGGACAAGCCTCGCCTGATGGTATCCATTCTACTTATATAAAATGAAAGAACTCAAGGTGATTCTTAATTGGGATGAGTTTGACTATAGCAGGTGCCAGAACGAAAGGAAAAAGTCGATGATTTAAAGAACGATGGAACTCGACGAAGAATGCCATTCGATTATGAATTATTTTTGTCCTCTTTTTTCTGCTTCTTCGACTTCCCATGGCTGAAGAAAATAATAAAAAGAAGAAAGGTACTAAACTCGCGCTGCTGCAGACTACAGCGATACGTGTGTCGAAGGTGCGCACAAAATTCCAAGCCAATTGGACAAGTAAGTTGGACAAGTTAGTGTTAACACTTTGACTGCCACGCCAAAATCACATGTTTCGCTGAGGACGCCACGGGAGTATTTTTATTATTCAAAGCATATAATGGAAAGATAAGAATAAATTGACGATGTGGCAGTCAAAGTGTTAAGAAGGAAAATGCGTTTGGAAACCTTTTACACACGGAATAACTCGATTAATGTTAGAAGTTGAGGAGTAGCGTTGCGCGAGCATATTTTTACGATCGTATTTTTCAAGAAAATGTTGAAGCAAATTTTTTTTTCTAAGCTTTGCATTTAAAACACCGTTAATTCCCTAAAACTTATAGCGTAGGTTTAGAATAACAGTTTGCATCCGATACCATTGTACGGCACTCGAGATGGAGTGGGGCCGAGTCGACGTGAAGCGATAAAAATTTCAAGAGCCGGCGGAAAAAGTTGACATTTCGCAGCGGAGTTTCGTTAACCCTCTGTCGCGATCGATGCGCGTACTGAAAAGGAGCGCGAGCGTAAATTCGTCGCACAATGCGCTATCATTTCAATGGGCTTTTATTTGAAACGCGGCACGGTTCTTTCGCCGAAGCGCGAATAAAGCGCACGTGCCGCAAAATTAACCTACGCGAAATGAGAAAACGGTTTTACGGCCGAAGCGTGGAAACGAAGTTATTAAATAACTCGACTCCCGCGCAGAAATAGAATTTTCCAATCAAATCAGACTCGCACAAGCCAACTTCAGCTATCGATCGTGTGATTCGTACCGAACAGCTTCGCATTATGTGCGAAAGAAATCTCGCGTTACGAAGTAGAATGTTGCTTTCGTATCTCTTTGAAGGAAAACCATCGGTTCGCCAAAAACTCCGCCATTTCGTACGGTGCAGAACGAAAGTTAGGCGAAAGAGAGCAAAGAGAAAGGTAACACAATCGCCTTCCTCGATTTCGTGTCATTTTTTTACCACAAACTCTTTAGTTTTTTGATCGATAATCGAGGCTGTACAACTTTGAAGGTAATTTAAGGATCCTCTTCGATAAGTGAGAAATCTGAAAGTTACTTTCTGCAAAGATTTCTTCCTTCGTGATTGTTGAGGATTGTGGATCTTAATCGCCAAAATAAAAGTAAAGGAACACCAAGGTTACGCTTAGAATTCATATTAAAATAGTTTTAGATTTATTTAATAAAGGATTCCCAGGATCTTCGTCGATATAAATTTGCACGCGTCTCAGCACTCTCTTCGTCTCACCATCTTCCATACCACACTGCCAATGGAACTGTTACAGTGGATCTGTTTTTCGAGACGCTGTGCACGCACATACTTCCACATACTCATATTCACGTACGTGTGTCACTACTACGCGGCCAATCTAGTCTAACACACAAAATTATACATATCTGAATAATGATACCAGAAGTCTTATGTAGTATAACGTACACGGTATAATATATCTTGAAAAGATGAAATAAAACCACTTGAATGTAATCGATTTATTTCTATTTGAGAAATTATTTTTACTGGCTCGTCTTTTAATCGAAATAAATCACTTGATTATCGAGGATATGTGTTACGTTGCAGGTATTATTTTCATGAAATTTCCGCCAGTTAAATATTCCAGAGTACTGAAAATACGGTTCTGTATTCACGCAATATTCTGCATATTGGATAAAGGCAAAGTCGTCCGTCAAAGCTTTGTCAGTCAAATTCCACCGTTTCTTGCGAATATCCATTTTGCCACGTGTAGTCAGAGTGAAAGAGGGATACTTTTTTTCTCATGACGGACAAACCTGTCTATTTTTATTCCCAGCATTAACCACTCTAGCTAACTATGCTCGACTTCCGTTTTATCATTTGCTCTATAAATGGAACGATTAAGTGCTCGAAGTTGTTTAATTTTCAGTATATTCGTTTCCAATGTTAGCAATCGATTATTAGCCATGATTTAATTAAATAAATTACTTCCGCTTATTGGAGACGTTATTATCTAATAAGCAATAATCGAAGTTAACAAAAGTAGAGAAAATGTATATCAAGCGAACAACTCGGACGAATAAAATAATTTTGGACGAAGAATAGATACGTTTCGTTGTATTAAAAAAAAAAAAAGAAACTGTTGTGCAACTGGATTCTCATTTTTGGAAAATTCTATCATGCCTTTTGTTAAACACGCTGTTTCCTTTGTGATTTCTAATTGTCCGCTTAACCGGGGCAAATAATTTTGACGTTACTCTAATGACGGATATTCATTAAACAACTTGGCTTATTTATTAAAATGTTTGAAATGCTGGTGTGTCAAACTTTTTGAAATGTCTCATTGGCGTTTAATGAGCAATGCGACAAGCAGCGTGTAAATGAGAAAAAGCTATTAATAAAATTCTGATACACAAAATATGTAACTATACGATGTAAGTAAAGTTTACAAGCTTTGCCCTTCGTTTTTATTAAATTTCATGCATTTAAAAAACTGCGAAAAATTGAAGTTACGCGTTTTTAAACAAAGGTGCAAGTTTGAAGGATTTTCATCCCTATAATGTTATATCTGGGCGTATTAAAAATACGTGGAACCTCGATGCGAAAAAGTTTCGGATGTTCTTCCGAAATCCCTTTCTGATGCAGAGGGATTAAAACGTGAAAAATATTACAATTGATACAGAGCAAACAACAGAGGTTAAACAATGATTTTAACGGAACTCCGAGGTAACGTCATGACGAGATAAAAAGGGAAAATATCGTCATTTAAAATATCATAGAATTATTTTCATTTGATTCCACATCTTGATTTCTCGATTTACCAAGCATTTGTTCCGTACATTTATCGAAATTTAAAGTGGATCTTGGTTTAATTTAATCGCCGTTGCTTCCAATTAACTATAAGAAATAAACAAACTCGTTGTTTGTCGAGTGATAATAAATTGGCCAAAGCGAAATTCACGGAGATGGTTTCAATAAGAAGATATATATTTGAACATTCGTAAACGAAAAATTTACATATCGAGATATTGCGCGAAAAGATGAACATTTCAAGTAACAAAAAGATACTTTAATTATCCACCGTCATATTTATTTCAATATCGAGCTTATAACATCACATCGTCTTTCATCGCAAACATCGCTTTGCACACGATAAAACTTTTATTGCGCCAACTTCCATCATCTTTTATTCGAACATAAAATATTTCGGTATCTGAACATGTGCCTTTATTAAAACGTTATTTTTCCTTATGTCGCGTCTCTCTTTAACTTTGCTCGTTCTACTTCGTTGTAACGTCACGCAGAAATCTTCCTGAAATAAATAAATTTCACTAGCTACCACATAATCATCGTTCTACCCATTTTCTCTCGTTGAAACCTAAAAATACAGCTACTTTTACTTAAAAAAAAAAATCACGCAAATTTCACGTTTCCATTCGTATTCGAACCATTTACCATTTTCTTTACCGACAAATTTTAATTCCTGGAATATCATCGACATTTCTTCGAGGTATAACACAATGCACTTTATCCTGTAAAGCCTTCTCAGCTCGAATAACACGAACCGTACTATGTACATGCAGTATATCCCTCTCATCGTGAGCAAGCTGACTTAAGTGAGAGAACATCTGAAAGCCCCACTCTCCTCCATTCGCATGAAAAGCAGCAATCTTCTTTCGACCCTCCGAACCGTCGTGTTATTTCAGATCTGATTCTACTCTACTAGTTTCTTTCTCAACAAAGGACTCGTGGGTAATCTCGTTTGCCAGCTGTACCGATCGAATTCAATCATGCTAATCGTGACAGGGGAAACACAGCTCAGGACAGTCTTTATCCGCGAATCTGTGAAACTGTTTGATGTAACAACTTCTGAGGAAACAATTCGCACGGAACGGAGTTAACGAGAACCTATTCTTGGTTGGCAAACGTTGTTTTAGCGGTACAATCAATGCTGAATCGTAGCTGCTACCTGTACGCGTATACTGTTTGAGTTGTTAACTGCAATTTGTCGCGGTCTCGCCGTTTCTCGGAAAACGGTCACCGGGTATTGCCGTTGATTATGCGAGTATTCAGTTTATGATCGAATCGAAACCTACGAACAATCGCGTAGGATATTTCGGGAAAATGTAGTTCTTATTCTTGTACCGTTTTATTCTTTCTTTGTAATTTTATCTAGTTGTCCGAAAAGTGTCTTTCTTTTACGGGCACGTCTTTTACAACGACGCATCTTTATACAAATACTTGTGTTTTTTTTTTTATTTGATAGACTATTAACAATGAATTCTCATTGAGAATTCTTCTGGTACTGTAACTTGGATTATAATAGTTTATAGTATGTTTGATTCGAGTTGAATCCAATGTTTATACAAATATGAAACCTAATCTGTCGAACGTTGTGATCTTTAAATACTAGTCTTGTCACGTAAAATAGCTTTCAAATGTTTCGTAGAATTTTATTAATTTCATTATATCCTGCAATTCGTTCGAATATTTATAGATACCTAAATATAACTATTTGGTATTTCATCTTTAAATAAACAAAAAGGAAGTAAAAAGGCTGACCGTGAAACTTGCCAGAAAGAAAGCTCATTAATCGTTTCGTGCCTATGCAGAAGCGTCCGTTTGCTGCATCAAAATGATGAACAGAGGAAAACATTTGCTATTCTATTGACAAAAGTTCGAAGACGTGCTCCGACAACCGCCCACGCAAACAGGTCGAGAGAATCTCATTGCAACTATTCTCACGTTCCGATCGAATTCATTGTTTGACGAAACAAAACACGCAGATAGTGAACTATCCTCTGTCATTAATTCACTTTGCCTTTGCAATCGGTTCTTCGATATTAGTTTGGCTGGCAATTTTCAGCGCAGCGTAATGTGTACCTGTATCCGAATTGCCTGTAATGATCGTTCTCGACGTTCCGACTGCCAGTGTGTGACGTGTATTATAGCTAAGCTGTTCTACGTTTAAATCGGTGTAATTGGTATTTACATTAACTGAAACAAATAGATTTGGTAATAGGTGTAACTACGGTGAGAAAGAAAAATGCGTGGATAAGTGCGAGTGACGGTAAACGCAATGAAATATTACTGTTTAGAAAAGTACCGTCCTGATTCTCTATTTTTAGTCATTTAAATTAGGCTTAAGACGTTTTCACTTATTCGTTATTTCTTTAGCATCGACCCTCCTCGATTATATCTTTCTTATAATCCGTCGTTTCCTCATCCGTTCCAAATCAAATTGCGACGGATCGAAGAATGAGAGAGAATAGAGAGTTTGCCGAAGGGTCCTCGAAAGAGAAGCACATCAATTAAGAGGATTGTTTCGTTTGGTTGCAGCCGATGCTCGCTGAAACGAAACGCGGTGGCGCCAGCGGGGCCGATGAGGGAGAAGAGGACGGAGTGGAATATTACAGGCTCAGGTCGTTTTCCATAACAGCGAATGGGGTCTATAACCTCGGCGATTCGCTGAAGAGCCGACGTAGCAAGAGTATCAACAGCGTCACATCCTCTGGCACTAGCTGCAGCAGCACCAGGGAGGCCAGGTTATTGAGGTGAGAATAAATCAGTGTATAAAGCACATGTCGCGCGTATCCATTATACATGGAACGTTGTTCGACTATAACAGCGACTATAACAAACGGTCAAAACGCGTGACAAAGGCTAGACACACATTAGGCATAGAATGTCGAGACTTTTGTTGAAACAAAGGAAACCTATACGTAACACTTACCACTGTGTAAAGCTGTTGGAACATTGCACAGGGGTAAGGACAACGTTCCTCTCTCTCTTTTGTACGTCGTCACGCGATGCTATATATAGAGGGAAAACGTTACGTGTATATTCTTCGAACACTTACTATGGGAAAATGTTATCCGTATATTCCTTGAACACCTGTCGTGGAAAAGCGTCGCGTGTATATTCTTTGAACACTTATCACGGCAAAATGTTATGTGTGTATTCTTTGAACACTTATCATGGAAGAGCGTTATGTGTGTATTCTTTGAACACTTATCATGGAAGAGCGTTATGTGTATATTCTTTGAACACATATCATGGAAAAATGTTACGTGTGTATTCTTTGAACATTCACTATGGGAAAATGCTATGCGTAAATTCCTTGAACACCTGTCGTGGAAAAGCGTCATGTATATATTCTTTGAACATTTACTATGGGAAAATGCTATGCGTATATTCCTTGAACACCTGTCGTGGAAAAGCGTCATGTGTATATTCTTTGAACATTTACTATGGGAAAATCTTATGCGCATATTCCTTGAACACCTGTCGTGGAAAAGCGTCATGTGTATATTCTTTGAACATTTACTATAGGAAAATGTTACGCGTATATTCCTTGAACACCTGTCGTGGAAGAGCGTCATGTGTATATCATTTGAACATTTACTATGGGAAAATGTTACGCGTATATTCCTTGAACACCTGTCGTGGAAAAGCGTCATGTGTATACTCTTTGAACACATATCATGGAAAAATGTTGTGCGAATATTCTTTGAACGCTTATCAGCGAAAAACTTTATGTGTATATTTCTATTGCACGTAATTGCGTTTTACGTAAAAATATTTTTGAATTTCATTGATTGGTTGTCACGATTATATTGGTAAAACTAAAAACCAATCTAAAAAAAATATACAGATACGAAATACAAGATATAGAAGATATCTATATAAAATTTCAGATTAGTTTCAAGTTTTATCCGTATAATCGCGACAGCCGACTAATGAAATTTCAAAATATTTTTGCAGAATACGCAATTACGCAGAGTATAAATATACGCGTAACATTTTTCATTACTACACAGGATATCTATCGGCATATGCCGACAAATACACGAGCCTATTTTTATAATTGTATCAAGTCTGTCGAAAGTACTTAGTCCTCCCCTGCTCTTGTCCCGTTTCAATATTATTCCTCCGCCAATCTGTCAGATTTACACGGTAGACATTTACACGTGGCATAGCACAGACTGTGTTATACCGTCAGATGAATTTGACTTGTAGATGAATCTTGCACTACGATTTGTACTGTACGTGGATCATCCGTCACGCACGTGTATGTATGCAGCTGCGTTTACGCTAAAAACCGCCATCCCCTTGAAACTATTATATCTGCTTATCGATATTACGACACGAAGTGCCATTTGTCACGAATAGCAGCAACAGCAAGTAGGTCGATCTACGTGAAAACCTGCTAATACGATAACATACATCACGTCCAAAATAGCATAATATCCTGCCCTAATGTGCATACTATCTCAAGTTAAATGACACGCTATATCGCGTACTGCTTCCTCGGATTTATCTTCCCTCGAAGATGCCCTTGAAGAATAGCGCCCAGCGTAGGTAAAGGCATAAAGGACGCAATAAAAAATCAGGGCAGATTTCCTCTTACAAAACGTCCACGGAAATGCTGTTCTCTGTATCGTACGTGGTTCTTTCTTCGTTCAAGAAAGCTAACTCATAAATTCCAAGTCCTTGTCCCCTCGTGCTATTACACACATATCGGGCTTGCGATGCGTCGATTGCCATTGGGGAACCATCGCTGTTGTAAAACTTTCGCAAGAAAGTCGATTGATAAGTCCCGGGCATGCGCCATTTCTTAAGAAAATACGCAATCCTTAAAGCGCAGCTGACTTGCTTCTCGCTCCGATATTTTCTCTCGACCGCACAATATTTTCGATGGTTGTACGGAATACAGTACGCCTGACCGATTTCAACCAGCTTCGAATATATCGCCTAGATCGATCTTCCGGACGAACATTTTGCTGTACGTGTAACCGCCGCACGATCTTCGTTTCCCAGATATTCGCAAAAGCCTTTAATTAAATTCAATTTTCATTTACAATCCATTCTGGCATACACGCGGGTAACCGGATTTTTATTACCTGAATCAAACTGGCCAGAAACCAACTAAAGTCGCCCAAAATTTAACCCGTTCGTGCTGACCATCTTCGACGCTAAACGCGAGCCAATTTTTATTTCACGCGATCTATTTAAGCGTATCGTAAATTCTATTAGTACCAATTATTGTTATTTACAGGCGCATCATCGTATATTGTCAAACGTGTTCCTATCTGTAACTGACAACGTAAACCCGTGCGTGGTTATCGTTAGATTACGTGCGACGAACATGTATACGTATCTGCTGACTCTAACTATTAGTACACGCCTACGTACGTGACGAACAGACAGATAAGACACGGCGCAAACAATTCGCACATCGGTAGATTCATTGAAAATTATTTCACGTTGCTGGTCGCTGCTCTAACCCAACCCATAAACCGATCATCCTCTTTCTTCTCCTTTTTTTTCTTCGTTCGAACAACGTTAAGAACGGCTATCCCTTTCATCGACAAGTTACACGTAGGTTGGACTATATAAAAATACAAACGTAAAATGTAACATAAATTGTATGGCAGTTGTATTACGATTCGATAGTCAGCGAATACGAGTTGTTCGGAAGATAGATGTTAATCAGATATTTGAAGATCGTCGAAACTTCCCTTTCTAGTTACCACATTTTCTCGAAAACTTCGGTAATATCGTTACAAGCACCGAGGTAATTTCTCCTTTAATTCTACCATTTGCATACAACGACGGCAAATCGCTTGCGTCCGAAAGTGCTACGAACAGCTTTTCATTTCGCCAGGGTCGATTCGTAAGAATGGACTAACTGAACAACTTTCCAGCGCCAGCGTTACGGTCGCGAGATATTTCGACCTCGATCCTCGACGTCTGCCACTCGTCTTCCTCTCGTCGAGCAATTAACAACCGCGTAATTACCGTCGAGCAATTACAGCCGACGTGCGGTGTCGGTGGAACGAGGCGAGCGGAGGCCGAAAGATTCTCCACGGTTACGGCTCTACTTAAACGAATTAAAGGCCCTTTCTTGCGCTCCTCTGCCTCTCGCGCTCCTCTGTCTCTCGCGCTCGTCTCGTGTAATTCACCGCGCGGCGGTGTCTGCCTGTTCGTCGAGTCCCAAAAGGATATCCCGTGCCGCGAGACGGTCGCACGGCCGATGAAACAAGACGCAATCTCGGCAAGTGCTCCTCCGCGGGAAAAAATGCCGAGAATTATGAGCAACGCCGGTCGACCACCGCTCGAACGCAGCGAGGTGTAAACGGGTGTACGCGTTCCGGATGGGACAGGATGCAACATGAGGCGATCCCTGATGAGAAAATAAGAATAAAGCGTATGGAACGGAATATTTTGGTCCTCGGTTTTCGCGAAAATTGACTTTGGATAATTCGTTCGATATATTGAGTTGGCAACTAAGTGATTGCGGATTTTGTCATTAGGTGATGTGGACAAAATCCGCAATCACTTAGTTGCCAACCCAATATTCCACGTAGCTACGTATGTACGTGAATTGGATTGCAGCTACCGAGCAGGCGCGAGTAAACGATTAGAAGAAGGTTGTGGTACGTGCGACAATAAACGAGAAACGTGAAATATAATTATTTCGTTTAACGCTTGGTTTTCAGTGAAACACGAGCACGCTAAATTTTCAAATTCATTTGTTTCTCGGAAACAAAGCGTCTTAGGGACAAGTTTTATTTTCCACGCGTAGAACAATATACCGGCAATATACTACTGACTTATTTTCGTCCATTTAATCGGAAATTAGCCGCGTCCGAATACTTTTTCTCGACAAAGTATGCCTCGGGCGAAGAAAGAATTTTACTCCGCGTTTTCTTCCTGTTTCTTCGCAAAGAATCAGCCCATAGCCGCGTGCACGTTGAACCGCGCCCTGTATATTTTCAGGCAAAGTTTTCAACTTTGATATTTCGCTGATACTTCAGAAACAAACAAGCTGTTTAAAAAAAAAAGTGCAAACAATTTTAGTTTCGCGTTTCCCTTTCCGTGGAACGTAGCCTGAAATTTCTCCGTGAAATATATTTTTCCTGGATCGTGATATTCGAGAAATCGTTCGAAACACTCGCGTTCCGCTTACGTACGCGACACGAGTAAACTGCTTCTAATACGATTAGAAGATAGCGAATCGGCAGAACAGTCGGAAATAGCGCCGTCGTTGCAGCGGGTATTAGCTTCTAAAAAGAAATAGAAGAATGTCCAGGAAATGAGGATAGGAGAGGTATGGGACGAGTGACAGAAAATCGAAGGAAGACACGCCGGGAATTGTGCAAGCTGACAGGAAAGCCTCGTATTTGTCAGAAATAGGGGTGGCTTTTTCCCTTTGCCGCGCAAGGCGCGCTTCCTGTTGCCAGTGCGTTCCCTCGAAACCGGAAAATTACGGTGAATTTGCCGCTGATGTCGGGCCGAATAAAAAAGAACGCAGACTCGGCCAAATTTCGACAAATTTCCATTCAAACGTAAATGTTTCGAACGTTTAAACGATTTTGCCTCTGAAACGTATATCCCGTGCCCGTAAATATACGCTACGCCGCTTTAATTATTTCAAATTTCTTCTTTTTTTCTCTCTCTCTTCCGATGTGTATCTTCGCTTGGCAAATAATTATTTTCGGGATATTTAGAAAAGCGTGCATGTGATATCGTTAACGGGTTAAAAATATTCTCAAGTTTTCAAAAAATAACGAAAATCGATCGATTTACGGAACGTCGAAATCTTATCGAACGAAGATAACTCGCGAGACTTTTTCGTTCGCGTTTCTTCACCAAAAAAAGATCCGAAGAAAAATATAATTTATAAGGTACATATGAAAAATCAGGAGAGAAGGGAAGAAGTGCGATGCGTTGTTGGTGTATCGTGGAGACTTAAACTGACGTCATGTTATATTCACGAAGGTCGTTTCAGTTTCATAAAAATGAAAGATAAAACGGTGGAATGATAATACCTGCAGAAATAGAACAGACTGCGATAAAGCGACCTGAGGCTACTAGCTTTTGCTTTTATACCTCGTTACGACTGCACGTGTGTGTACGTTTATATTCGTTTACTTATGTAATTAAACGTTCTTCGGCGAGTTTCTTCTTTCCTTTAATAGCTTGGAAGATCTACTAAAATCGTCGCACGTGTCAGATTCTTCGTAAGAGATCGTAGCAAGTGAAACGCGATTTGTTCCGAGCGGACCACCGTCCGATTAAGCGTATTCTCGTTCCACTGAATTCTTCGCCCAACGTTCCTTTTTAAGAATCGCGTGCGTCGCGATAGAATTTACCGATGAATTTATCGACGTAACGCGAAAAGATCGCGTCGTCGACGTGCGCTGACAACGCGTCGAATCTTCAGATTATTTTTCCATAGAACACAGGGAACACCGTGTATCATATGCTTTAGGAATACTGGAAAATTCGAAAATAGAACGCAAGCTGAATCGATCGCGCGAAACTATCTGGACAGTGACAGTAGAACACGCTACAATCTCTATTTGTTTCCAAAATTTATGCAACAAATCTTTAAATCCTTGAAGACTCACACCAAACAAATAATAATCTGCCAACGAAACTAAAATCCGTGCTTCCTGTTCGCTGAACTTCCCTCTATTCCCCGGACGAGAATACAACGACGCTGAACGTAATAAAAAGACCGACGACGATGCAGACGAGTAAGACGATGAACTCTGTTTTTCTGATGTCGTCGATCGATACGAGTTTCAGAGTCAGCCGCATATTCACCGCACGCTTTCTATCTATGATGTTTCAGCTCGGCGTCACAGCTTTCAGGCATGGAAGCAGAGGAAGACACGAGCAACGAACGAGTGGCCACTTATAAAGTCGGCATGCTGGGTGCATCCGGGGTTGGGAAAACCGCCCTCACCGCCCAGTTCACCACCAGCGACTATATTTGCGCCTATGACACTTCCCTGGGTGAGTGTACGTCGCGTTCCCTTCTTTTCCATGGTTGCAGAAATATCGACGTTTTTATTTGCGAAAGTAGACTGCGAACGTTCGTGGGCGAAATTTCATTTACGGCAGAGGAGAGGGTCAAAAAATGGCCACTTTTTGCAACATCCACGGCGATGCGATGGGAAAGTTGAAACGGATGAGCGCGAAGATAAAAAGAAATGGCAGTGGTCAAACTTTATCTTCGTCCTCTTCAGGTACCGATCCATCTACGAAATGACTTTAGAAATTCAGCCGGCAAATCGGTGGAAGTTTAGCATCGAGGAAATCCGATGCGAACAGCGTTCGACCACAAGTTCATCAACTTTCCACCGACTTCGAATGGGCTTGCAACGCGCGAACAAAATATTTTCAATTAACTACGGAGCCGCTAGAATGGAATTTTATCTCGATGGAACCCGTCGTTGATAGGTCGTACCTCGATCCGATATTTTTCGTAGTCAATGAAATTGGACGCTGATGCGATTTGCCATTCAAAGTGCCCATTCCGAACACGTCGAAGCTGTCGGTCGCAATGCAGCAAAGTCCTGTCTATCTGTTTATTCTTATTTATTCTCTGATTATTCCGATGTCTGTCGCGCCCCGTAGTTACTTCAAACAAAAGTGTTTTACGCTAATTCTATTTCTGCACCGAGTGCAATTCGTTCGTGACACTCGACGCATACGTATACGGTGGTTACAGGTTGAACGAGCATACCTGTTGGCTATTGTTCTCGGGCGCCAGAAACCTAAGGATATTTGGCATTTGCTCGATTTTAAACTCCGGTTTGATTTATCAGCAGAATCTCCGAAGGATTATCACGTCGATTTAGATGAATAATCATTTTGTGGCTGGGTGAGAATTTGAGGAAAATTAAGATTAAGTGTAAGGTATCTCTCGTTTTTCTTTTTCAAGCTTCCCATCGTATTTGCGGTAAATGGTAATGACATTTTTTCCTTCTCTTCTTAAGTGGCCTGCAAGAACTTTCGCTAGCAGATCCAGATAATGACCATTTTGTGAACATCCTCTTTTGGAAGTGCAAAAATGCACGGAACATATTTAGCGTGTAAAAGTATACAAAATATTCTTTAAAGTATGGTATTATAACATTTAATAAGTGAAACAAATTCCTGCTTGGGTCTCATATACTTTTTTGGTTATCTAATTTTTAGTTTAGTTGATAAAAATATGAATTTAAATAAACATTCTCTGTCTATAGTGGGATTAGTATTTACAACGCGAAGATTATTTGAAAGAAATTACATCCTGGTTTCGTGTGAAATGAATCGAGTATTTTCCTTTGGATTGTGTCTCAAAAATGTTGACGACCCCTTTTTTTTTAGGTCAACCAAATACCGGAAGATTGTACAGCGTGTGCGAATAGCTGTTTCAAATGAAAATAAAAGGAACGTAAATAAAAACAGTTTTTAGTTTGACTGTGCTCTCAATGGATATAAATTCGAGAAAAACTTTGGCAAAAGTTTCATGGAAATTAGATGCAGTTAGAAACGTTAGGAACTTCGTGTAGAACCTGAGTCGACGTTTTCCAACCACGTGTATCCGAAAAGTAAAATCATAAAATCGTAAGGAAAGGAGGGACGCGTGTTAGGGCAAAAGATTTGCGTGACTCTGCGATACTTTGATTAGAAAAGTATTTGTGCTCCATTCGAAGCGATATCGAAATTGGAAACAAAAGAACGGAAAAGGAGAAAATATCGGAGAGACCTGGAATTTGCAAAATGTTTCGCGCCCTTTGTCAACAGCGACCAAATCGCATTGTTAGATATAACCCACTTTTCACTGCGTCGCAGGATTTGCTGACCCGATTTGCGAAAACGCGAATGAATTCGTCATCAAGCAGGAAACGCTACTTTCGCGGAATAAATGCGAAAATGCTGATAATAAACGAAAGAACAATTACGCAGCTATTTCTTTTAATGTCTGATATTTAGTATTTTATGTTAGTTTAATCGAAGATTAAACGGTAATTTGAGAAGAATGAATGGAGAGAGAAGATCAACAATTAACGTCCTATTCGTTCTATTAAAATGCAAATGTACAAGGTCTTGTAAATGGCAAGTTTCTTCTGTCTCAGTCTCTCCTTCCCCTATTTTCTTCTCTCTTCGCATACGCGTTCTTTACGTATTATTCGCTTCCTGTTTGTATTCTAATGGGAATTTCTTTCCCGTGCAACGAATAAATAAATAAATAAACGTAATCTTAATATGACATTTTAAGCTTATTATGATTTTATTTACGATACTATAACGTTAGACCGTGCATTTCTTCTTCCAAAATTTAAATTTCTAAACATTCCGCAATTAAATATTATTTGGATAATTTTTCGCCCCGTTATCTGCCATGTTTTTGGAATAAAAAATATTGCCGCGTTTTTCACCACAAAACGAACCGTCTGATCAACTCTAAAATGAAAGAAAAAGAGAAAAAAGAGGGAGAAAGGTCATAATTTTCCGTGTATTTATTTCCGTTTTATGGAACAGGAAAGAATTAGATATTTGTTTTTTAAACGATTTTTTTTAGAAATTACGTATTTCAGACTAGTTCGTCTGTTGCAAAAAATAAAGCCTTTTCCTCTTCTTTTTTCTCTTTTCTTTGTTTACATCCAATGAAAGGAATATAGGAATATCATATTAATCGAATGTCATATTTTAACAAGGGATTTCGCTAAATTCGCGCTTTAAAGGTTTAATGTGTCAAATGTTACGCTTAATCGAGTTTCGCAGAAAAGAATCGCGCGAGCCGCTGCACAGTTTGTTACACGATTTTAATTAACTTCCAATCCGGAAGCGTTACTTTTGTAAACGCGTCGGCTGCCCTTGAACCGTTCACCTGTGCACGTAATTAACATGTTCAATACCGTGGAGTATTTAGAGTTGCCGTTGAAAAAACGAACGAACGGCTTGACAGAAATATTTTTAATTAAAGCCAGCCCGGGGTCTAGTTATTATTGAACAAAGCGATGCAAAACCTGCGGACAAAGGAAATTTCAAAATTGTAGAATCAATAACAGTGCGCATGAAAACATTTTTCGTTTTCCGTTCTTCCTGCCCGTTGTTTTTCCTTTTTCTCTTTCCTCCTCGCGCGCGACGAGCAGCTGTCAAATTAAAAATTTGATTTTTAAAAATTATGTTCCAAGACGAATATCGTAGATTCCGAAATCGAGGAGATCTCGTTTTCATCGATTCAATCAGTTCGTTGTTTTTGACGAGTATACTCGTCGCGAAGAAACGACGATACTTCGTCTTACGACAAGCCCTAATGAAATATAAAAAACAATCATTTCGTTGCAACTTAATTCTTCTAATGTTATAACAGCCACGCGTACTCTGTGCTCGACGAGTATACTCGTCGTCGCTTACCTTTCGCAACACGTTTTACGTACACGCTTTCCAGTGTTCTCAAACAAGTCGCGACTGGTCAACGTATTACACGTATTTTCATATTCAGTTAAATATCAAATATTTCCAGATACGTTGTTTCTACGTTGATATATCCAACCAAATACAATACCAAAAATATTATGCAAATTGTGTAATACGCGCAGGCGAAACGCAACACGATGTCGCAATGAGTAATTTTCAACTGTCGGATGGATTTGTTTCAGACGAGGAATACGGACAGAAAAGTGTTTCCGTGATGCTCAATGGCCAAGAAACAGAATTAGAAATCATAGATCATCCCACGGCGGAGATGTCGGTAAGCTTAATTACGTAATTACGATAGAACAACCCCCTTCGTCCAACACGGTCCACTAATTCTACCCATTTCCTCGCTGTTTATTCATTCGTATAATCGGAATTAATTTTCATATAACATTTCAGGAAGCGAACCAAGGGCTCCTTTCCCTCGTAAGGCAAAAACATTTATTCGTGCAGGCGTGTAAGGCACCCGAACTCGGACAACAGAAACTAACGCTAGAACTACCGGTAGTTAACGCGAAGCTATTTCGACCAAAACCAGTGAAAATGATTGATATTTAAAAAAATACGTAATGATAGAATATTTGTATATTTATCGGCTCATCGCTTTCTTACAGAAAGAATTCCATATCGTGTAGTACATTTTTGGTATTATTAATCCATCCGGGACCTAAAGGATCGACCTAAAGGAGGGTCGACGCGTTTATAAAATTCTAGAAACAGTCATTTTGACTGCTGTAGTAGCATTTCTAGCGTTAGCATCTAGCGATCTAGCGATCGATCCGGAATTTTCCCGATAACCGATATCGTCATATCGAATGATACGCAGTAAAAGTTTGAAAAACGTGCGAGAGGTTGTAGAAAACGAGAAACTGGTTAATTGGGGCTCGATAAACGGATTGCAGGACCCTTTTACACTTTGACAAGTACCAGAGTCATTTTCACTGGTATTGGTATACCAGGTGTGTCAATATGAAACCGGAATTTTTGAGATAGAAAATACACGCTTATTGTATGAAAATGATTAAAAATATTTTATTCGAGAAGTATTGCCCATCGCTGGCTATACATTTTTCCCACCTGTCTGGCGATTGGTGGATGCCACGGCAAAAAAACTGTCGCTCTTTTGAGGCAAACCAGTCATCGAGCCATTTTCGTGAGAAGTGAAGTGCTCTGGTCAGAAACTATGCTGTTGTATGAAACTTGTATTGTTCTGAGTCGAGAATGTTCGCGAGATGTCAACAAAGACTTTTGGCATCAATGACGCAGTTTAGTGATAACTACATTGTCAGCTGGGGCATCTATAGGCAAATTCCGGTTTCATGCCTACAGACCTGATAAGTAGCCTCGACACGAAATTATTTTCAGTTTGATTACATAAAAAAGAAAATAAAATTCATTATATTATTCTTTCAGTTGTCGTTGCGAAAGTCATTACACCATTGCGGAGAAATAATATAACGCGAAGCAGGAATTTTAAAATAAAATTGTAAAGTCAGTCGATTTGACTGGTAGTTCTAGTGTTAAGAAACAACACGTTCGATAAATCCGACGATCCGATAACGTCAGTTCGAATAAACGAACATCTTTATTTATTTAATTATACATACACAAATGCTCTGTACACCCGTTTTTCGCTGCGTCTCCTCTATTCTCTTCCATTTCTTCTTGTTTTTATCTTCTTCGGCCGCATTCATCACGCAGCAGCGTTCCTACCCTCGGATTTCTGCGGCTAAGGGTTTAGCTTGCTTATTAAAATTGGCGGACTTATTTCTACTCGACATCGTATTACCTTTATCTCGATGGAAAACACGCGGGATTATATTGTACATCTAATTTGCCGCGAGTTGTAAAAGAAAAAAAGAAAAGAAACACGAGGTGAACGGTGGAATCTTGATAAAATTGAACTTTCTTCTCTCTTGAAAGAAAATTTCGTTTAATCTTTTATACGGCCCTGGATTTCTCTTTTATCCCGCTGCTGCCGACTGTACGCGCGTTTCGCACGAAACGGGACTTAATTTTATAAATACTTCGGCATTATTTATGCTTGTATCTTTCTATGTCGCGGTACCTGTTGTCTATTTACGTCGACACGTATCTTTAGATATCCTTTTTTACGTCGAGTCTTCGTAATTTTAAATATACACAAAGGAAAAATACGAAAGTGTAAAGCTACCATCTCTTTCTCACTTGAATAACATCTGACGTTTATCCATTTGCAAGTAATAATCCTTATGGGAGTAGCAGCAACCGGTAAGACGCAAGAATATCCTAACGACTAACGAAACTTCCTTCTTCTTTTATTTGTTCCAGGTGGAAACGTTCTGCTCGACGTACAATCCGGACGTTTACGTGGTGGTTTACTCAGTGGTGGACAGGCGTAGCTTGAAAATGGCCGAAGATACGTTGATGTATCTATGGAAGAGCGATTATATGGCTAGTCGTGGCGTGATTCTCGTCGGCAACAAAGTCGATCTCGAGAGGAAACGGGAGGTTCCATCCGTTGGTGCGTACGAGCAATAAGAAACGAACTTTCTAACCGACTATGGGGGTGGACTTGGTTATTTACTGGTTGGACGTGCGATACTGGCTTACACTGTCTGTTTCACTTTCTTTGCTACTCTCCGAGCTTTCCTTGGCGTTTATTTGCCATATTTTTGCGCGATCATACTTACGCAAAATTTGCAACTTTCTCTTCTTCTTTATTTTGGTTATCTATCTGCCTTTAGAATGTGCCCTGCTTGCACGTTCGGTAAATTCTTCTGGTTATAAATTATCACGTCGGTGACATTTTGCCCAGGTTGTCGTCTTACGGCATCCCGCGAGATTCCTACGGCAGGATGTTCCGTCCTTCAGCCCTCGTTTAATCCGCCCTTTGTACGTCCACGGGGCTAGTTTCTCAGGACATTGCGCAATTCTTTTCTTATGTCTCGTTGCGTCTCTTAATTTCCTCTTGGACCGTTGGTATCTTTACATCTTTTCCGTTCGATCTTCGTTCCTGATGTCACCACGAGCCATCGACAACTCTTCCTCCGAGTGCCGTTTATTGCGGTGGTTCGAGTCTAGCGACGTTTCCCCATAGAACTATTCCATAAGTCCATATGAGTTTGATTATTGTCTTGTACATCGCCAATTTATTTTCCATGTCCTCCATATCTGTCTTTTTTTGTTATCTTCGTGTCTTCGATTACCTTTTACACCTGGTCTGACCACGTGAGTTTCGAGACCAGGTGCAGTCCTAGGTAATTAACTTTGGTTTAATGGACGATCATGCGATTTAGCTGGATATTCGATTGGCAATTTGGAGCTCGATTAAACGCGTGTAACATTATAGTTGGATTATAGTTGGCCGCGAGAGTTTCCATTAGATCTCTTGCTTCGTTTGATTATTTACAATAAAAATATAAATAACGAAACTATTCGATTGCACCAAAAGTCTCTGTCGTTTCATAAGGAAATAACATCATTTTATGGAATTATGTACGATCCATTTTCTTCTGAAACTTTCCAGGCAGCTTAATATATCGTAAATTCTACATTCTACATGCCCAGGGTACAGTGAACGCAAAATAAAACCGCGTTCTGCATTTTAATTAACAATCGCCACACGTAATCGCAATAAGATACGTATCCCGGAATTTCTTGTTTCGAGTTTCAGCATGAAAATCTTCCGGGAAACCGTTGCAACGAGTTTCCTCGGACCGCTAAAACGTTTTACACATTCGTTGAAACGAAAGCGCAATCGAGACGTAAAGATACGAAGATCGTGGGGAAGTTAAGTACTACATAAAAGAAGAAGTAACTTTTCTCTCGGTACAAAGATATAGTAGCCCGGTGCAATCGCTGGAATTGCTCTCCGGGACCAGTTCACTGAATTTCTTTCCAACGTGAAAGCTTCTGAAAACTAGAAAAGGTCAACAGCGGATAAACTTGTTACTCGCGTTGATTAACATCAATTTTTATATTAAACGAAAGCTGTTGCCGCGCTTATCGCTTTCCCGCTGACTACACGGCCGTTCTGACGAAAGCTGATAGTTGCCACTTGGCGTGATGATAATTGCCGGTCGAGTAATTACGCTTTCGTGCTCGCGCGTATTAGACGAGATTCAGTGAAACCTAAATGCCACCAATTTGAATCAAGATTAGGCTTTCTTTCTCGTGCATTAGGTATCATTAAGCAAAATTGATAATCCTAACAGCTAACTACGCAACGTGATAATTAATTCGTTTTGTTCGTTCTTTCATTTTGCATGTATTTATAGTACTCGAAGTAAACAAGCAATTTTCAACGACACGATCGTGAGAAGCTGCACGTGGTAGATATACACGACGTGGTCTATATTTATAATATTAAGGTATAAAGTATAAAGTATCAGAGAATAGATAGATCGTTGTATGAGCCATGCTCGCTTTTATTCTTCTGTCTTATTCTTTCCTTCGTAATCCGAGTATTTTAGCTTTATTCGTTATTCGCCGTTGCCTTCTTCCGGTGTATTTTACAGATTGTAGCGCGTTTCAGAAACTGGATGGAACAGGAAAATATAACAAAATAAAACAGATTTTTCTATGGCAGATTTTCTATGGACACGTAGATTAACACTTTACCGACCGATAGCCGATCAATCGATTTTCTGTCATCCACGCTTACCGACCGATAGCAGAAACCTTTCTCATTATTTGAGCAGTAATTTGTTATTTAGTACCTCGCTCAGTTGCGTCAGTTGCGTTGCTTCGTAAGCTGTCACAGTTTTCTACCAATTTGAAGAACTTACCGTTCGCGACGAACGAAGAGAATGGTATTGGAGAGTCTAAACCGAAACAGAGCCAGTCGGACGTGCGTATGTTGTCGAACCGCTAACGGTCAGTAAGGTGTTAACAGCATGGAAATGTTTAAACCTTTGAATATATCTGTTCAGATCGTATACTTAAGGATTGATTGTGTCGTAATAGTAAATTATTTAATTACAGAAAAATTAGGAAAACCGAGAACGAATTTATTGTTCGTTGTTTAAACAGCGATCGTTTTCGATTGGTAAACAACGTAAAAATCGATCCGTTGTTTCTTGCTTCAACTGTCGGATCAATCTCGGTAATTACGATTATTCAACGCAATAACCGATGCGCTGTTTGTCATTTAAATAGCGATAAATAAAATTCCATTGCAACGTAAATAGTTGGCTCGAGGAAGATGTTGAAATAATTTATAAAAGCAACAAAAAGGTCGTCTTCTGTGATCAAACTGTTACTGTCGCGTTTACTGTCTCAACTTCAGCCTCTCAATTCGTGATCTCTGTGCCAACAGTTGGCCGACGTTTGGCGAACAACTGCGGCTGCAAGTTCATCGAAACCTCGTCAGGGCTTGCCCATCACGTGGACGAGCTGCTGGTCGGCATCCTAGCGCAGATTAAGCTGAATCCACAACGGGACCGCGACCAGGCAACCAGACGAAGAAGAAGCAAGCATCGTAGGAGGATCTTGAAACACCTGTTGGGCTTCAAAAGGAAAACGAAAAGCTGCGAGGACCTGTTCGTCCTCTAACGTTTTGCCCGGCTCTCCAACTAACGATTAAGAATACGTGAAAATTAGGTTTGTCGATCGTCTGATTCTACTTTTCTGTGTACGCGAGAATCGGTATATAGGATGTATCAAAAATGCTGAGATTGGACCTAAGGAACGTGTAGTGGTCGTTAAAATACAGAATAAGACAAGCATCTTATAAATAGGGCGCGGATATTTATGCGAGCATATTTTTATGAATATAATAAGATAAAAGCGTTATCTAGATAGACGGTTGATTTTATTTACTAACAGTTACGATGTATTTATTTATTCGTCTTTGCTTATTACGTGGAATCTCGCGTTATCTTGCCGCTAGCTTTCGATATTTTCAATTCCACGTAAACGCATAAAAATCCGCAATGCGCTTGTAAATATAGATACGAAAATCATTATTTTTTCGAGACACGCCACACTTTTCGACTGCAAATTATCCTTATTGATTCACATGCGTTTCTTTCGTATATTATTTCATCGCGCTTTTGTATACTATTGGACAATGTTAGTAACATCGAACGTGACGCGACATAAGCGCAATAATTCATTTATTATTCGATACTCGAGTAGCCAACGAGAGAAAATCTAATTATGTTTTTGAATAACGTCAAGGGGATGAAAATATGTAAAAATTTGGCGATTAATTTCTGGCCCCTTAACAGAAAGAAGCCCCTCGCACGCCTCTGAAGGGATGAAACTCGAGAACAGAATCCCTCGCACTCTCGATATTTTATTTATCTTTGCATACTGAACGTATCCTGCGCATTTTCGCGCCCTTTAATTTTCCACGAGTACATAAACCTACCATCTACAATAATAATAATTTTCGTACCAATATTTCTTAACACCTTCTTTCTTACTGCAACAACAATAACAACAATAACAATAACGATAACAATATTAATCGCCTATAGCGACCTTATCTCAGTATTTTCTACTCCTATATTCTAATTAATCTTAATTTTATTGGTCGAAGCAGAAGGCTCTTGCTTCTGACATTGCTTGTACAAGATATTCTAATTTTTGCCTAATTTCTTGCATATTAATTTCACTTGCTCTTTCTCGGTTATTAACAGTACTTCAGGATGATATTCCGTTTGTAATATGCAATCTACACGCTGAGTACCGGCTGCACATTTCTACGATATATGCTCTTTGGTTTCTAGTTTGTAGTTATTGCACATCGCAGCATTTTACTAATCCACTGCTGAAATATATCGCCTCCACAGCTTAAGATAATTTCACCCCATCCGGTCGGTGTGTAAGCCCGGCTACGTCTCCTCTTATCGTCGTTTTTTTTATTTTACCGAGTACTATATGTTCGAAACTCTGGATAATTTGACTCCGACTACTCTCGACACCCTACGTAACAGGAAGAAGCTGAAATCCAACCGAAAAGCGAATACGAAATTAACGTAAGCCGCGTGAGCGTGTAAAACGTTGGAGAAATACCAGGAGTCTGAGAAATATCGTTTATCGAGAAGAAGAGAAAGCAGATTGCGGAGAGGTATTTTTCTTGGAACCACGTGCAACGGTTTTTCAGATCTTTTTTTAATGGGATTCAGTTTGTACCATTCCGATCGGGCTTGAATAAATCGAAATCGATTTGAATGAAATTGAAATGGCAGAGAGAACATCCCCGAGGAAACACAGATCTGGGAATGAGATCGATGAAAAAAGTATAATGTATACTTTGTATACTACGCGCGTGATATTTTCAATTTCGTACGCGTTTGATTTCAAAGGGAGAGAGAAAGGGAGGAGGGCACGGAGATCCGCGCACGAATCGACCAAAGTATGAATTTATCAGGGATGTTCCCGGCGAGATTCTCCGCAGAGTTTCCACGTGTTGCCGATGCCACGGCTTCTTCTTTCCGTATATTTGTCCGCTACCGTAAATAAGATTCCTCTAACGATCCTTGAAACTGTACAGCGACGAAAGCTAGGCGGACTTATTACACGTTCCACTACGTATAAGCGTAAAAATCGAAACGAATAACATTTACGAGACCGAAAGCAACGACTGATAAATTGTTGTTCTTGCGAATTGTTACTCTACATAACGACAACGTGCTTCGAATAATTGTAAGAAGAAACGAAAGAGAATCAGAGGGAACGATATGCGTTTTAAAATGTATTTTAGACGAGGCGAGAAAACGTCGTATATTCATGAATTTGTCAGTAATCGATGGACGATTATCCGCGACCAACGTTACATCGGCTTTTCTCGTCGTAATTGCGTTTTTTCTGTTTCTTTTTTCTTCTTTTCCGCTAACATTTAAGCTTCCGCTGTGAAATAAATAGGATGCTCGAGCGTTGTTATCGCTGTGGTATTCAATTTCCAGGATTCGTTATAAGCTAAGCTTCGATTTCAACGACTGGAAGATTTCCTATCCTGTAAATCGATTCGAGATAAGCGTGATTGTATTTTAAGCTTCGACTCGTGGGACCCGATATGGACATACCAATAAAGTTGTTGCGTACGATAATCTTGTCGCTCGTTTAAAATAAGGTTTAAAGTGAGCTCTTTCCTTCCTCGTGTTTAAATATTTGACATTTGTTCGTATCTTCGTTTCGTTCCAAAATTGTCTGAAAATCTCTGTCGATGCTTGTAGTGTTTTATTTTAATCTACAGCCCCTTTATATCGTTTACAGGCTGTTTCAATGTTATTTTTAACGTTGTAAAACGCGTGACTTGGGCAAGAATCAAATTTTAAAAATTAAACAGAAAGCGATTCGATGTGACATAATTTTAAATTACGTTAATGAGCGAGCAATCGATCAACGTATTAATACGGATTAAAGTACAGATGATTTTTAAAAATTTCAACGAATCTATACCCATTAAGCGTTTCGTGCATTATTTTATTCGTTGTGTTCATATCACGTTATGCGAAGATTCTCAATGCACATCGAAGTTTAAAATAAATATTATATATCGTACAAATTCGAGACGATTCTTCTACAAATTTTTACACTTTTTTTTTTTAGCTTCGATCATTGCTCGAGATTGATAGACAATCCGTGTCAAGATATCAAATAAATTTTCGAAAACTGTTCCCACTGACACCTGCTAAATTAAAATCCCACTTGTCATCATGTACGCGATCGAACTAAAAAAGCGAGAATTTAATGAAACATGTTTAAAAACAAAAGCAAATGTCGATCAATCATCGATCGATATCGATGTTACCTACCGAACAATTGTATTACCTTCGTATACGTTCCACAGCTTACTCGTGTTCCATTCAATTTTCAATTCGATACTCTGTCGTTTTTCTTCGTGTGACAACACGTGAGACCTCATCGCCGTCAACAGTACGAAACTACAAAATATGAAGCAATATACAAAATACAATCCTATAAATAATTGGTTAATTTACTTGATTGTTATTAAACTACGAAGAAATTAAGTTATCGCGTAGTGTGTTCTATTCGTAGCACGTTAACATCGCCAACGCGTTTGTAACATTTCCTCGGAGCTCGTACGAGACATAAAATGCTACTATAAAATACAATGTGTCCCAGTTTTGTTCCCACGAAACTTTATCGGCACAGCTAGGGATAGATTATATCGGTCCACATTATAATTACATTTTAAAATATCGTCCACCATTTAAGAACACAGCACTGGCGTCTACGACAGCAAATCGAATCTATCGCGTTACTAAATTTCTTGCTCACTTTCCCCGATAGCGGCAAATACGTCGGAAATCCTGCGCGATAACTCCTAACGCCATCTTAATTCGTCTTTAACGACTATCTCTCTTCGCGGTTACAGCGACGAGTGGAAGTCCATTGGCGCGATATCCGATGATTTCTGGAGCAAAAGAACCGATCCTCCTCCACCTCTATCTATTGTCGAGGCTAATGATCGTTTAAACATTGCCAGCATTGACTGACCGAATCAACGACCTCTACAAGTAGATATCAGAAACAGATAGCGGTAATGCTTTATTAATTACGCTGTGCCGACGAAACACCAGCCCCTTATCTCCTGGTATTTTCTTTCCGATAACTTTTTAATAAAGCGTTCTACATATTTCTTTGCTTATCTATTTTGATTGTAGAATATGCTGGTAAAGTTTCGGGGAAAGAAACTCCTCGGGACACGCCGTACCAATTATATACATAAATTTAAGTACACGCTGTTTTAAATGAAAGCGAGAATTAAAAAGTTGAAGAATCTAATTGTAATGTAAAACCGGAAGTGCAGCGAAACCCAAAAGGCTGGGTCTATGTAAATGAAAAATAATAAACTATATGCTGTCCAAAGGGATGGTCGTGCGTTTGAAATTTTAATCTTCAAAGGCAAACAGACGGCACCAGTGTCAGATTCTGTGTGTTTTTGCATCTGAAAATCTTTCGTAAACCCGTAGAAGCACGCGTGGAATTTTTTAATGAATTTGAAGATACAAAATTGCACAAAACGCGCGTTAGGAAACGTATACAATATCCAAGGTATAACTGGCAACGCAACTTTCAAAATCTAGATCCTATGTTCTTAATTATGTCGATTCTCAATTACGAGTAAAATTTCATTAGATATACCGGATTTGATACGGATTTATGAGCGTACATCGGTCCTATCACTGGCAAGGAGATGGCAGGAACTGCGAAATCTCGAACGAGTTGGCTGTGCTCGATGCTTTAGGTTTACGTGAAACAGCCACGAAAGGATTCCCATGGTTCCATTGTTCCCGAGAAATTGACGTGTCTTTTCTATATCCTACTTTACCGATTCTCTTAATACCGATATCGTGTTTCCATTTAACGTTAAACGTTCGCCACTTTTTATTTTGAGAAATTGAAATTTTTTATTATTTCAGCGCATCTGCGTCTCCTTACGATTTTGCGGAAATCGCAAAGAAATATATTTTAAAACATCGATATCCTTCCTTACGTTTAACGTTAAATGCTGCTCGCTTTTATTTCGATACAGCACGTACAGGCAACTCGTTCCAGATTTCTTACCACTTTTTACCATCTGCCGGTAAGATCAGCCGGTTACAGAAACCGACGCTCTAGATAATGCGCTCTATAACAACTCACTTGGATAGCACGGCAGCGGAGAAGGTGAAACGCAAGGTCTCGATGGGAGTGGAGCACACATTGGTGGTGGAAAACAGGCAGGACTGGGAACTATAGGTATCCGGCAACAAGGAGGTGATGGCGAACAAGAGGGTGGTGACGGCGCGCAACAAGAAGCTGATATTGGACAAGGTCGTGGTTGTGGACAACAGGGGGTTGGTGGACAACGAGGAGGCGGACAGCAGGGTCTCTGAGGAGGAATAACGGGACACAACTCCTCGATTCTCGGTGGTAATACAGCGGAACACGTGGGTGGAGGTGGTACACTAGGGCACTTGCTGCAAGAGGCATTTATGAAAAGTTTGAGAAAAATGTAATCTCTGTTCTTCCAGTAGTTTTCTTTTTACAAAAATTCAATCTTCTACGTTTTCTACATTCTTTCCTATGTTGTGTTCGTGTAAACTTATTTGTTATTTAGTTTATTCTTCTATTTAGGTTAGGTTTTACAAACTTGCTGGTGCTTTCTAAATTCTTTTTGCATTATTTTAAGATACTTGCTGTAAGAGGCGTTCTTAAAAAGACAGAGAAAAACGTAATCTCGGTTCTTTAGATATTCTTTTTACAGAAATTCAATTTTCTAAATCTTCTTTATTCTTCCTGTGTCGTTTGTGCAGATTTGTTTGTTATTTAGTTTATTCCCCTATCGTTAGGTTTTAGAAACTCGTTCGTGTAAAGCTACTGTGAGTTATTATGATGTACATGAAATAAATTAGATCTTGCGTATAAATAATGAATATAGAATAATTAAAATAAGAAGAAATAAAAATATACCATCAAGATTCCTGCATGAAATCGAACCACGTTCGTATAAAACATATCGCTGCATACATAAATAAAAATAATTCAGAAAAATAATGATTTATATACCTTTAAACTAAGCAATTTCACATAGTTCTGCTTTTAGTAGCGGAAATATTATTTTCTTTATCACTGCATAAAATTTAAGTCTTTTATCCAGAAGGTAATAACGAGGATAAACGTACCAACACTCGATAGCGCAAAGCAAATATTTCATTTCCTCCAAATCGTTCCATGTTCCCTGACTTACACTGATGCTGCGACAACTCATTTTGAATTTAATATTACAGAAGTTCTGCTGTGTCTTAATATTGACGACATTCGTGAAAATCTTCCTAAAATTTAATGAATTATATTTTTATGCCATGAGGGTTATATCGTCTTAAACATAATACAAAATGAACAATTTTCGAATCGTAATCAAAAAGTTACCAACAAATGTCATTTGTTTTAAATTTCTATGAAAGATACTTGACAAAATAAATATTTGTGAAATTATCTGTATTTCGATATTTTGCGATCTATATTGAAATTTTTTGCAGAAGAATAACATATAATAATATGATAGGATAATTTATGAAAAGCAAAAATCTGAAATGAAATTTTATACACAAAGTATAATTTTTACACAGAAAAAATTTCAATTTTCTGTTCTTTATTACGATGAATTATTCTAATAATTTTTATTACAATTTTATAATTTTGTTTATAAACAAAATATTCTTTTTCTTTTTTATACGTACGTCGTTTTTAATTTAAGATCATCTAATACGCAATGGTATCACAATTATAGCCATAAACGCATCTATAAAATAAGTAATATCTTAATTGTTATCCTAATTAATTAACTATAATTACAAATATTTATATTATCTAAACGTGTCCATATTTTTAATTTCTCGAAATAAGCTTTATTTATTAACATCACTAGGTATAATCAAACTTCAGTATGACCAAGTCAAACCTTCTATTATCCCACATATCATTTTTTTCCTGTCAAACTTCATGACAAAAACGATTTTACGATCGAATAAATAAAAATTAATTACCATCATACGATGCCTCCACCGAAGAAGAAAAGTGCTTATCAACGGTTAATGATACGAATATCTTGCCTCCTTCCAGCAAAACTTCGTCCTGTTTTTTTACATCCTGCAGGTTGGGAAAATTTTTCACGAAGACAGTCCATAAAAACTTTTAATTTGTTGTTAATATTTTTATTAATATAGGACCGACTACTGTATTCTTTTGGGCACCTACGTTTAAATGGGGTTTGGTGTTAGCAGGATTGGGTGACATGAAGCGACCTCCAAACACGATTTCTCTTACGCAAACTGCGAGTCTGATGATTACTGGTGCCATATGGTCCAGGTATTATCTAAACGATGCTATTTTCCTCGTAAAACTGTATACAACAAACGTATCGTTTTAAGAGAAAAAAGTAAGATTTACAAATTATTTATCCATCAGGTATTCACTGATCATCACACCAAAGAACTATAATTTATTCAGTGTAAACGCGTTCACGTGTTTAACGGGAATGTATAATTTTATACGAGCTCTGCTTTACAAAATAGAACAAGAGAAGGCTGAGGAAATGGATTCAGAATAATGTTCCGAAAAGGATGTGTATATAGCATATCATAAATTCAATATCATTATTTTATATATTGAAATTGGAGACATTACTTCACAGTAACGCTAACTATTCGAATATCATCATAAGGTTTATCAGTTTTCGGATTTGTTTTTACTTGACTAATATTTTGTACAACTTCCATTCCTTTTACCACTCTACCGAATACACTGTGTTTATTATCCAACCAAGGCTGAAACAAATATAATATTAATATTAATTAATATGTTAACGTGTTACCATTAATATGTGTATTAAAATGTGAATGATTTCAATTTAATTTTTAATCAATTTCTAATCGATTACAAGAAGATAGTAGTAGATTTCTCACATGCGCTGCATTGATAAATTATATAAATTATCTACTACTCGTTCTACTTTCACATATTCTCACATAAAAAAAAAAAGAATTACGCAAACTCGTCCCAACTTACAGTTGGCGTCAAAGTAATGAAAAATTGGCTGCCGTTTGTGTTCGGTCCAGCATTAGCCATACTTAAAGTGTACGGTCTGTCGTGTTTTAAATGTGGCCTAAATTCGTCTTCAAACTCTCCTCCCCATATACTTTCTCCGCCAGTACCAGTTCCAGTAGGATCACCAGTTTGAATCATAAATCCCTTAATTACTCTATGGAATATATGTCCATTGTAATAACCATTTTTCGAATGAACACAGAAATTTTCCACTGTTCTTGGAACATCTTTTCCAAAAAGATTCAAGTGAATATCTCCAAGAGCTGTATGGATAATTGCTGTATCATAGATCTTTTGTACGTTGGTAGCTTCTGTAGAGGAAATAATATCTTCTTTCGATGGTCTTTCATTGAAGACATCCCTATCACATTCTTGACTTTTGGTATCCTCTGGTTCTCTCCTTGTAAACATATAAAATCTATTTTTTTTATAAGCTGTACAAAAGAGTGTTGGATCAGGACGATTCATTTCCAATGTTGGATTTTCTGCAGCCTCCATTTCTACAGTCACAGCAGCTGTATTCTTCCTAGCTTTCCCCTATACATTTTTAAAATATTAGTTGTTATCAGCTAAATTTGTAAAGATACAAGCATCTTTCGAAACTTGTAAATTTTATACACACCTGGAATAAAGCTAATTGCATAGGACGAATATTTTCAGGTTTCCCCATAATCCTAATACATCGATTTGTGTACAAATTTACAACTTTTACACCTAACATTGTGCTATATAAAATTATATAACCTGACTCATCAAAAACAATATTTCCTAAGTTCGTTTCTGTTTTATCCAGTTCTCTTTCTACCGCCATTCTAAAGACGTTATCAATATCTTGATTAGAAAATAGATTCATTTTTACGCTAAAATTTTATTAATGAATAACGTTACCTTCGCCCAAATTCCATATTTGGTAACTGCTGTGTCATTTGTTGTAATTCAGAAAACCTTTGTAACGTTTCATCAAATATTCTATACAGTTTCCCAGTATGAAAATTGAAGACCCTAACTTTTCTATCTCCACTGAGAGAAGCAAATTTTTTACCATCTGGTGATACTGCTAGCCCACATGGATAAGTTTTATTTTTTGCAAACTCAAACAAATCTGTATCCAACTTGGTTTTAAACTTAACGCACTTGGGATACCTGTACTCCATTTTAGGTCCTGTCCAATATTCTACAATACCGGCTTTGTCTGCAGAGATGCATGTTTCAAATGCAGAATTGTACTATAAATGATAACAGTTTTTATAAAAATTACTTAAATAAGATCACAGAATATGATTATGCTAATTCCCCTTACTTTCATTGCAACCACAGGTTCAATATGTAATTTCTTAAAAACATGTAATGGCGTATTGGTCCCTTGTCCATCATAAATATAAATTTTATTTGATTCCTGAGCAGAAACTGCTACAGCAGATATTGCATCACCAGGAGAATATATCCATTCACAACAAAGTGGAACAAAATGCAGCTTTATCATATTAATCATGTCTGAAATAAAATGTTAATAATATCACATAATTAAGCCATATTAGTTTAATGCAACGCAATAAATTATTGAACGTATCTAATAAGATCTACTTACCAAAATTTATAACATCAAATATCTTTATTGTTTTATCTAGGCTTACAGTGCATGCGTGAATACCATTACAGCTAGCAGCCATAGACTGTATAGCCATCATATGTGCGCGAAAATGCTTTACAAATTCTACTAACTCCTCTTGTTTTTTCCAAAATTTAACATGTCCATCGAGACTACCCGTTATCACAAAATTTGATCTGTATAAATACAAAACACAAACTTATATTACAAACACTATATTATTATTTAAGAGATAACATTATATATAATAATAAATACTAACTTCGTTACCACAATGTGAGTGATTACATCTCTGTGCATATAAGATTTTTCGTAACATTCGCAACATGGTAAATTGTCTATGTATACTTGTTCATATTCAAGAACTGTAAAATTAACATTGAATTTAATTAAATAAAAAACATTAAAAATTATATATATACAAAATATTGTATTTTCCAAAATTATAAATTACATTTATTGATAATGAAAAACATGTAATGTTATCAAAGGTTAAAATTTTAATACTAAAATCAATTAATTATTTATATCGTTATGTCATATTTATCTTATATAAATAAATTTTGACACTTCTCAGTTATATTTAAGAAACATAAAACATATAAATAACCCTTTAATTTTTATAAAATATCACAAATAATAAACATAGAATAGGTTATACATGTATACCTTTCTGTTTCTTTCGAGATACAGCTTCTGAAGGTAATGGTCCAACCCAATCTTCTTCATTATCGCTTCCACTATGTTCTCTTTTATTATTAGACATTATTATAAAGAAGCAAAACGAAAAACTTATTATAATAAACAATAGACTACACTTCACGTTTTGACGTTTAATACTACGCTTTTGGCACTACGTGTCACTAGCGTCATGCGATATCATTTCTATTAAAACATCTATTATTATTGATATAATATATTTTTTATGATACAAATTTCTCTTATATTAAAAAAGAAATGTAAGGTTTATAAACAATTTACTATGACCAAATTATGTAATTTTATTTTTATATACTTTAAAAAAAGGCATAATTTTTTATGTATGTAATATTATATCATAAATAAACATATGACATTAAAATTTTTGTTTCTTTGTGTCTTTACCACAATGATTAATATTATTTCTAAGTTACGATATAAATTAAATGTATGAAATCATAAACGGCGATAGCATTCTTAAATTTGACCCAAATTTTCATATATAGCTTTATAATTACATATTTCTATAAAATTATTATACAGATGCCTATTTAAGTGTAATGTGTATTGTTAAATTTAAATTTTGCAGCTACTTAACTGATTATGTATAGTAAATCAAATTCTCTGACAATAATCAAATTACTAATAAGAAATGAGTACATAAATTATTAATAAGTAATTTGCGTCGTAGAGTATTCCATATATTTATATTATTATTTTTTATTCACAT
Organism: Bombus cullumanus; assembly: GCA_014737535.1. Classification (NCBI taxonomy): domain Eukaryota; kingdom Metazoa; phylum Arthropoda; class Insecta; order Hymenoptera; family Apidae; genus Bombus; species Bombus cullumanus. The sequence continues at coordinate 2,781,019 of JACXIX010000044.1, read as the reverse complement.
TTTTTATTCACATTTTGTGACTAAATACATTTTATATTATAATGAAACGTACAATAATGACAAAACTACGCACAAATTTGAAATATAATAAAACATATTATTGGATTCAGTTGGATCTGAAAAAAGTCTGTTGAATTGAAATTTTATGAATATATGTATTTTTCAATATATAAAATAGAAAAATGTAATGCATTGTTTTCATATATATTTAAATATAATAATATGCATGATATTACTTTTTCTTACAATTAAATATGTTATTCGCAATTAATTATTAAATTTTTATGTATTCTAAAACCTATCGAAATGTGAAGAAGCAGATACATGTATATTTAACCTACTCCACTAATAAAATTTCAGTAGAAGAAGGACGAAACGGCGTAACATTATTGTGTAATGTATACGGCTTATTTCTTTGTAACTAACTTGTAAAACAATTAATATCGAAATTTGTTATTGTTATTTATTCGGGAAGCGTTAAAAATTGTTGTACTTCCTAATATGACTAGGTAAGTCTCAAAAGTTTTAAGGTTATATTGTTATATTACGAATCAAAACATTCTAAAAACAATTACATTCGTTTTATTCCAACATATTATTAGAAGATCTATACGATCATTTTTCTTTCACTTGTGATGTGCAATAACTATCTGTAAATTGAAATTTTAAATATTCGTGCTTTCAAGGGCATGTTTATTTAAAGACGTATAATTAGAAAATCGTAGTTACAGCATAAAAAAATAATGAATGAATTATGTGTAAAAATAATCTTTTAAGTACAATAATTTTTAGAAAAAAAATTGTCGAAAGCAACAAAATATGAATTCCATACAAATTTTATAATTTCGCGGTTCTTAAAATCCTTTGTTTTGATAGATAAAAACATGTTTAATGATATCAATGTGCATGTATGTATATATACATATAATATTTTCAAATTTGTGTGTGATGTATGAATAAATTATTATAAATATATTTTACATCAAGTAAAAGTGGAAAATTGAAAATTATAGATCAAAAATAGAGTTAGGAGATGTAACACCACATAATATAAAACAGCTCAAACTCCTTAACCAAGTGGTGTTTCCAGTCTCGTACAATGAAAAATTTTATAAAGATGTGTTAGAAGCAGGAGAGCTAGCGAAGCTTGCATATTACAATGATATAGTGGTATGTTATATTTGTTTATATACTGAAACAATATATTGAGAAACATGTCAATATTTTGAATAAAAATTGCTATGAATTTAATAGATTATAATATTATTTATTTCAGGTTGGTGCAGTTTGTTGTCGAGTAGATACTTCTGAAAATTCTAGGCGTTTGTATATTATGACATTAGGATGTCTCTATCCTTATAGAAGATTAGGAATAGGTACTGTAATGGTACAACATGTTTTAAATTATGTTTACAAAGATGGAAACTTTGATTCAATCTTTCTGTAAGTATTTAATGAAATTTGTTAAATATATTAAATTCCATTTGCAAATATTCATATATAAATAATAATTATTACTTTTGTATGTTACTTTTTGTTTACAGTCATGTTCAGATAAGTAATGAAGGGGCCATTGACTTTTATAAAAAATTTGGTTTTGAAATAGTAGAAACAAAAGAACATTATTACAAACGAATAGAACCTGCAGATGCTCATGTATTACAAAAAACTTTACGTCCTAAAACAAATCAAACAAATAATCAACAAAGTAATCAATAAAAATCGTTAATCATTAATTTATCACATCTCAAAAACTACATGTTTTCATAGTCTGGTAATAAAATTATTTTTATTGTACTTCCCAGTGTGTTATAAGTTATAAAATTAGAGTTTTATAAATAATTTAATAAAGTTGATAAATACAATGTACATCGACGTAAACAATATAACATAACAATTTCATAAATTATTAATACTCGTAACAAAAATTTATAATTTTTCAGTTATTGCCAACATTATACATATCACTCTTTTATACCACTTCATTAAACTCACATTACATTTATAATACTTTATTTATGTTTAATACATTTAATAACTTGTGTTAGCTGCAAAAAATATTATAATGGTCAGAACTGAAACAATCTCAAATATTTTGTACAATCAATATATCTATAGTTTTATTCTTTAAATATTTTCTGAGTAGAAAATTGAAAGCAATTCGATTTTCTTGCAAATGCACATTCAGTAAACATAATACAAAGATATTACCATTTAAGTACAGTAACTTGAGATTATTTGATTTAAAATTATTTAAATACTGTGGTTATCATTAATAAAATATAAATATATAATATAAAATATGTAGATAGAAACACACTTATGACATTTATGTACCAGTGGATAAAGCTTTTGGCATATTGCAAATTATTGTGTCTTTGTACATAAAAAATCAATTAAAATTGGCATCTAAAAAAGAACAATAGCAAAGAAACATTTGTTCCCGCATATTAACATTCATATATTAATGAGTATTTTTTATATCCATATAATTATAGTGTTAGTAGTTCTTGCAATCTTTTCACACATAAATCTGATCCTTCAGATGCCTCTTTTGAAACCTATAAATTTAAATAATTTGATATAATAGAATATAATTTAATATTATTGATTTATTTGATGAGAAAAATATTTACTGGTGTTAAGTTAAGAAACCCATGAGGTAAACCTGGTAATATGTCAAGCGTGATTAATACACCAAGCGATCGAAGTTTTCTTGCGAACATGACAGAGTCATCCAGGCATGGATCCAACTCTAATGTCTATAATAAAACATATATATATATGTAATCTTTTTCGCATATTGTATTTCATGTAAAATTTACTGTTTAAGAATTTACCAGCATTTTAACGGGTGGTAATTGTGCTAAAAGATGGTCTGCTGCAAGATAAGGACTTAAATATGGGTCTCTGGGTACTGTAAATATAAATTCCTCCATACTACTTTTCGCATTTTCTATATCCAGTTCTCTGGATTCTTTATGTCTTCCACTAAGAGACCATCCAAAAAAAGACCATGATTTATCATTCTTTGAAATATTGTTTTCTGTGCTAATAGTGCCATTTCCAATATGTGTTGAAGCATTTGTACCACAATTTCGATACAGTCCAAAAAATTTATTAACATATTCTTGAGATCTTGCCTCTTCCTGTAGATGTTCTGTCCCTGTTATGTTAGAGAATGTTCAAAGAGTATTTAAATGTAAAACCGACTATAATACAAACAATGAACTGTAATAAAAGTTATATAATACATTTAAATTATTTTCTTAAAAAAAATATCTTTATGTTTAATTCATTGTGTGTTTATATACCGTCAACTTCTGTTAAAGTAACAGAATTCAAAGTAGAATCAGATGGTAAGGATGCTAACTTATGTGCATCATTTGTTTCATCTCCATTGGGACTGAGAGCTAGCGCTATTAGATCGCTTTCACTCACTTCAGCAAAAGATTCTGATTCTGACTTAAAACAGTCAGCTGCATATGCTTTTAAGCAACGTAGAAGAAATCCCATAGGTAATAATGGGTCTGTAAGGCAAAGTAATCGTGAAGGTGACAGCACAAAGTCAACAAGTACTGGTGTGTATGCCATAAATATTCCATCAGGTTTTCTGATATTTAGCTGTAAACATTTTAAGGTAACTCCCAAATTTAAATTGGCCCCAGCAGAATCACCTATAAAAATTTAATATACTTATTCACGAATATTATATATACAGCAATATTCACATAAAACTATGTTATGAAGTTAACACCATGCAATGTTTTACATCTTACCAGCGAAAAGTATTTTTTGAGCTGTACTCCCAAGCAATGTACTTGCATGATTTAATGCCCACGCATATGCATATAGCACTTCCTCGAGTGCACGAGGGAATGGAGCTTCAGGTGCTAAACTGTAATCTATACTTAAAATAGGTATACCGAGATTTATTGCCCAACCACGTAAGTATGTTTCATGAGATAGCGAAGTCTGTGCTACAAAACCTCCACCATGACAATGAATTATTAATTCGTTGGACAGTCCATGCAGTTCTCCCCCTACTCCACCTGAACCAACCTGAGAGAAGCATGTACTGCACAGGAGTGAAACTGATGATTCACAAAAATTTCTACTCAATTAAAGGTAAAATAAAGATAAAAATAATAATGAAAATACTGCTAAAATTACAGATATATAAAGTAATCGAATTATCTCTTTACCATTCCTAAACGACGTTTAGAACTAAACAGTCTAACATGTATTGGCTTTTTTCCAATATGACTGTTTGGTATTGGAATTGAGACAGTTGACCCACTTAATGTAGGAAGTGTCAATTCTTCGGGTGGTATGGAAATTATTTGATTTATTGCCAAAGAAGGAGCTGTTATAGCAGGCAACTTACGTGTAAGATCTAAAACATATAATGATATATGTATATGACATTGTGAAGTAATTAAACAATAAACGTAATGAAATAATTATTACATTTAAAATAAATTACGCATATATTATCATTAAAAATCACAGTATATTACCAGCCTCATTGAGAAACCAAAAAGCTTGACAAAATGAGATGTCAGCACGTTGAGACACATCAACAATACGACGTGCCCTTATTTCAGGATCTAACATGTACTTGACAGAATTAGCACATCTTGCTAATAATGTACCATTAGAATAAAAAGCTTCGCTGAATGTTGCCATACAAACCATTATAGTTTTTAATATGGGCTTTAAATTGTCATAAAACTGAAAACACAACATATTAAACTAGAAAATGTTAAAGTAGTTAATTACTAACTAAAGCTATATGTATAGATATCTTCATTAGTATACCTGGAATCCCAAGCACCTGCCATAAAAACAATACTGATTAATACTATCTACTTTACTTAAAATTTCATGTGGATTATGACTATCTCCTATAAAGAGAGATGGTTTTCCATCACTTAAATGTTCACTCCAAGAATAAAGTGTTTGTAAATGTTCTAAGCAAGTGCACAAAGATGCCAATAGCTGTGAGCAAGCCTCAATTTCTCTATAAATATTTGTACTTGTTAATATAACTTTAAATACAAATATTTAATAATTTTATTTAGTAAATTTTTATGACTACCTCATATAGTAACTTTTACGAAAAAATAAAGAGTCCTTCTGGCAATATATTTGATGACAGACAGAACGAGAGTGAATAATACATTTGTCTATCAGTACTAGAAAACTTCTATATCCATTACCAGGTGTTTCCGCATCAAGATCAAACATTGGTGCAATTCTACTAATTTCTTTGTATAATGGTTGTAACTGTACCAAATGATCTAATATAGCCATAAGCGCAGCTTTAATTCTAATACTGTTCTCATCTTGATGCGACACAAAATATTCCGAATTAGCATGACATAGTTCCCGTAATGCTCCCCATTGTAAAGGCTCAACATCTTCAAATGGTCTGTCAAAGTCATCATCGAGTGACATCTGAGCTGTTCCCTGCCTAGTCATTTAGTAATAAATTTTTAATTGATTCCTTTACTATAAACAATAACTGTGGAATCTGCAACATAAACATTTATATTATTCTGTTATTTGCTGACAAAAACAAGTGTCCTTATAATATATTTCGTAACGTACTACTATTTTTCAACATAATTAAAATATAATACACATAAAATATCGTTAATACGTACAAAATGAATGCGTTCATAATTGGTAATGAAAACTGATATCTGTTAGTACCTTTACAATTCATGATGTTAATCCGAATTAGGTTATCAAATTTACTCAGGATATTCAGATTACGTTTAATTATTTTTTAACTTTCGATGTACACTGCATCATGCTTACATACATTAAACTCTTCGTATACATTGTATTGTATGTTAGGCAATAGCTTCTATTTTGAATTTGACATTTCCTAAATCTTTATCATGGTCGCCATATTGTTTTTTCGATCGATAGCATTATCTCACTATAATAGTACGCGCTAGGTACGAATTAAGTGTTATTGACATGCATGTGTTTGAGCAATAAACTACATGTAACTAGTGAGAACATAGTTGTAAGATGGACTTAAAATAATTCTTGATCGGCTATTGTATTTATGCTAAGAGAAAATGATTATCTTTCTGTTTAATTCTAATGTAAATTAAAGACTAATCGTAACATTCATAAGCTTAAATTCATAAGAGCGATAGATTTTATCAATCAATTACTTGATAATTATTGACCTAATTACAACAGATTATCGAAAGCTTGTGAATCCCTATTATTGAATGAGACTGAATTACTTAAATGATAATATGAACAATATAACAATTAGGAAGTACATATATATAATAAATAATTTTATTATCGATATCAATCGATAGGAATACTTACCAGACACATGTATGTCCCTAAGCTGTGGTATTTGTAACGATAGCTAAAGAAACCAAAGCAACGTACATATATGTACATGCGTTGTTTCGGTACCAATTTCGTCAGACTAATGGCAACGAACGATAAACAGCAAATTACATTTCTACGATCGCTCCTATTACGTATTAGGTAATGCAATCGCGTCAGATGAATTAATCACAAAGATATACCAGTGATATCTAATAATACTAAAAAAAAGTAGATTTTCTTAAAAATTTGGTTATCTAAGATTTTTGCTGTGAACTATACTTATACGTAATCAGCACTAAGTACTATTGATTCATATTTAAAATTATACTGTGTATACTTATATATTACATATGAACTTAGTACATTACTTGATAAAATCTTAATATTAATAAACGATATCATTTACTTCGCGAATATCTTCAGATATAAATATTTTGTAAATATGATTGATACGTTATTCATATGGAAATATTAAATGAAAAAAAGACGACTCAATTTTTGCCGCTGCCGAAAAGTAACTAACGTTCAACTAGTAATTATCTTTGTAATTTATTTATTGATAAGTAAAATTACATATATCCACAAACACAATACGTTCTTTTCACGGAGTGTATTAATGCGATAAAATTTGTGAGTGGCGAGGAGAAATCCTTGTGTGATGGAGAGAAAGAGGGAGACGGGGAGTTAGTTTAATCCTCCGGTTAGTAACTTTTCTACTCGTCGAAGAACGGTCACAGAAACGTTCTATAGCAAACGTGTAGTTTCCGATCCTACAATTAAAGGCAACTAAAAAATTATCCATCGTGTTTCCTCGATTTTTTTCTCCTTTTTCTTCTTCTTTTTTTTTTTTTTTTTTTTGCTTCGGTTCGACCAAGTGGGCGTTCATATGAAATATCAGATATTTTTTATCGAACCACGACGCTGATTAAGTCCATGCAACGTCGATCAATCGGTTCGCACAAAGCCAACATCTTAGTCGAGATATTCAGCTGCCGATAAACGATACATTACTGAACAACGCATAATACATATAAAAATGCGATACCAAAGTGAACTTTGATTTAAGCTTTGAAATCGCTTTGTTGTCAAATGGCAACGAATGCAGTAAGTAAGATCGAAAACTAATACAGCGCTGTGTGTAGGCGTGTACACGAGTATATATTGCACGTACAATCTTGCTCTCGCATCTCATCATTGTTACGATATTAAAGTTCATCGAAGACGCGATTGAATCGATAGAATCGTAATAATCGATCTATACCGAAAGAACTGCAAAAATAAAGTTTAGTTCCGTTATTATTCCCATTTTCGCCGACTTCTAAGTCCGAACCGCTACGCAAAGGACGTATTTATTTTTCTCATTTTGTTCCTTCATTCTTAAATTTGTTTCCTCTTCTTCTTCTCCTTCCTCTTCTTCTTCTTCTACTTCTTCTTCTTCTTCTTCTTCTTCCTATTCCTCACTTCTCACGTATCTTTTTTTCCACATTTTTTTTTTCTCTTCTTTAAGCTAAAGTTTAATTACCTCGGTAAATATTTATTACCTCTTTACAAAAATCAATTCTTAAACTTATACAGAGTGGCTCGATGCAAATTCACAATATCTTGAAGTGAGAGTGTGACGGATGCTGCCGCCAAACCAACAGACTAAAACTGATATGCTTCGAAGGGGCTTTTCAAGCTTTTTTTTTGTCCTTAATACTGATGACAGATTTATGTTCGCGTTTCCCTGATCAATTGTCATCGAAGAAACATTTTTCCTTTTTTTTTTTTTTTTTTGGTTTGTCTCTACTTCGACATTTGATCGAAGGGATGTTTCTTCTTCTGAATTCTTCTTTTCCTTTTGTCTTTCTTCTTGGCGTGTACAAAGCTCTGCCAATATCTATGGCGAAAGTGCGTTACGCTATTCGAAAGATGGTACGCAAGATAAATTTGGCAAGCACTACAGGTGCTGTTCGCATCATATCTTTCGACAAATATAACGTATGATGAGCAACAGCACATCCGCCAACGTAGGCCAATCGACATATGGTCGCGTACCATCTCCGTTCTTTTCTTTTCATTCGTCGTATAATGGGTAAAAATCACTTAATAATTGGAATGATATCGCGATTAAAAGAAAGAATAGCATTTCTCGTGTCTTTTTTTTTTCCTTTTTCATCAAAAACATGTTTCTTCCTCAACATCTGTGAATCCGTATCAAGTCAGCTTTTTTTTTTTTTATGCGCGACGTGTCAATGATTCTTTTTTTTTTCTGTTCATTATAACGACTATATGCTATAGGTACATAATGTATAGTTAATTTGATAGGTGTACATGTATATGCATATGTATATATATATATATATATCTATGTATATATACTGTTCATATATTACACACACACACACACACATACACACATGAACATATATATTTATATATAGATATTTATATTATTATTAACGCATTGATGCTATGCTTTTGTTGTATCTCCATAGACATATGGATAATTGCTATCATTTTAATATATCTAAAATAATATTTTTAACACTCAGCGATGCGCGAATGTGTGTGCCTGTGTATATACTTTTTTTTTTTTTTCATCGGCTCATTCTTTCACCGGAGTTGCGTGAGAGAAACAGTATGTTTAACAGTATGTCCGTTAAATAGGAAGGCAGCTGCTTCACGTGCGCTTAGGAATCCAAGGATTATTGTTCATTGTCCTCGGTTTGCGCATTCGCTTAATTTATTTTAGCAAAGAATTAACAAGAAAGAGAGAAACCTTATCGATAGAAAGAGAGACAGAGAGAAAGAGAGAGAGATCAAGTACAACTCTTTAATGTAGATAGTACTTAAAGTAGAAGCATCTTGAAAGATCATCATTAACATAATACTTGCGCGACTAAAATTATTGATATTTTGTTTCTTGTTCGTAATTATACATAATGGTTATCGAATTGATATATATGTATATATATTAAAATATGGTTAATTTAATTAATACAAGGAAATATAATATAAATAAAAATGAAACGTGCAATATTCATTGAAATGAAACGAGAGCTATGCTTTCCCACGCGACCCTGGCTAAAGCGCAGCCTACTACCTTTTGACCATATACAAATATATAAGCATTAAACGTGTAATATATTATCGTCATCATATATAATTAATATCCTAAGATAGTTATTGTATGAACCATCTTTCGAGAGAGAGAAAAAAAAAAGACGATGAAATAAAAAAAGGACAGAAACACGCTTGCCTTTAACAGTCGCCACTTATTCGACCTAAATCGGAGGTACTAATGCCACTCAAAAAAACTCCTGTGTTAAACTGTTCCTCTTATTCGGCAACCTCGACGTGATTCTTTCGATTCGTCCGTTTCCATCAAGGAAACACGACGATAACTCGGCCGAATCGAACAAAGCTGACGAATATTTTCCGTGCATACGTTCGGACAGCACCTCGATAAGATAGTGGACTTTTGTTATGGAATGATAAAATATCTTGCTTCTCGTTAGAACTTTAGATACGTTCATGATTCAATTTCTTATAAGTATAAAGTTGTATAATCTAAGTAGACGTTAAGTACTGAAAAGGTCGCTGAAAAAATCAGGCAGTGGGAATCGAACGGAGATGAAAAAACAGCTGCAATCACGAAGGTGAACGTGCATTTGATCGCCGTTCTGATATTTTAAGAGTGTCGTACAGAGCATACACGTATTTTTTTTTTTTATCGTATAGTGCTATTTATTTAATATGCTTATCATTTCTTGTTCTTTTAAGTCGGATTATACTTTTATATTGCCACTGTGTAAGCTGCTACCGCTGCTACCATTTTTTTTTTGTTTCTTATTGTTAGTTTCACGTATTATTTAAGCTGCGTTTACTTTTATTGCCATTTACTATCTCGAAAAATATCAGAACTCAGAAATATACAGCAAAGAGCGCAACAGCACGCATACTGTGAATGCGTCATCGACGAGATACGTTTCTTCCATCCCATACGCATTTCCTATTGCTGGAAAAAAAAACAATGAGTTCGTAACTGATCATAGTCCACAGCCTTCTAATCGAAGGGTATCGCGTATAACATTTAATATGAGTAATGATTCTCTTTTCATTCCTTTTCTTTTCTTTTTTTTTTTTTTTTTTTGTTTCTTCATCATGAGCGCTCCTTCCTGTGTTTAGTTTGTTAATAACATATATGACAACGAAACGAAAACAACGTGTATGAGATACTTCCGAAGACAACTTTACGCGCTTCCCATATGGCACATTGGCATGTTGTTTCCCTTTCGAATTGTCTCGCAGATAATCCCGGCAGTACGAGCGTGTGTTCTAGCTCGTAACACTTCTATCTACTACGGTGTTTTGTAATATTGCTTTATACATATCATAGATCGTTAAATGTGGTCGTATAACGTCGCAAGCTATCATAAAGAGACGTTCACATAATGATACTGTATCGCAATACCTATTTCCCTATGGACAGATTGTATTCCATATATCACTAGGATGCAGATTTGTATACTTTCGGAATCTTCGGAAGAACCTCGAACCTGAAAGTTATCTTACACTAACAAAATACTATGACATTCTTGAAGAACATACGCGAGAACGGACAATTAAAGACCATTTTCAAATAAAATCTCTTGTAGACCGAGGTGATTAAATTATTCTTTGATCTCGAAGTATTTATATGTAGGATTTTCATATCCATTGATCTGCATGTTTGCAACATGCCGCTCCTCTGGTGTAGCTGCTTGGTCAACTTCAATGAATCCCTGTTTAAAATCAGAAATATATGATTGTACCGTAAAATTTGGCTAAAAACCGATTAATGTTAATTTTAAAGAATATTAAAGATCTTAGTATAAATATCATTTAATAATAAAATCACGAGTATTTAATTTTTACTTCGATTAAAACAGTCTCCTTTATGTACCTGACTGTGGGGGCTTCTTGCACTGCGTCTTTTGAATACCGCTACGCCTACCACTGCTGCAGCCATAAGTGCGATTCCAGCAAACGCAAGTGTGAAGTAGACAGATCGACTTTCCCTGTGATACATCTCCCTTCTCACAGAGTAACCCTATATAACAAAAGGGATAGAAATATGTTCATATTATGATATTTCTTGGATATTATTATTCAGGCAATTTAATGACTACATTTACCGGCTCAGAGTGGGAAATATCATGTGTCATGCTGTGAGCTGCCCTTACAAGTCCTTCACTGTGCATAGCCGCCACTGCGGACGGTTGTTCTGGGGGCTGTTGAATATCCTTGTTGTCATTTATCGAGTCATTTTCCTCCTGTTGCGCCTGTTCCGTACGTAACTCGCCACGTTCAGCCTTGCGTTGCTCCTTGCGTACTCGTTCCAGCAGTTTTTGATGTTCTTTTTCTATAAATCAATGAAGTATATTTAAATATAGTTCTTGTCGAATTTTGTCGCATTTGTTGAACACTATCGACGAGAGCTGAGGGAGCAGAATACAATAAATCACATTTTTTTATAGGAGAGAGAGAGAGAAATTCAGTCACCAAAGTTGTCCTTCTCCCTGTTTCTGGGATAAACAAGTAATTTTTCCCTGTCACCATAATTTAAAAAACATTACTTACTATAATATTAAAAGATTGTTTATCTTGGCAGTTATATGTCTTTACTTTTTTCAAAGCTTCATCAACTATGTCTTTACATCGGACAAGTTCTTTCCATTTTTAGCCAAATTTATATCACGATATTCCTTCTTATCAAGAGTATTCTTATCATGTTCTTTCCCTACGTTCTTCATTCGTTAAATTTCCAAGTTACCTTGCTGCTTACTGGTAACGTCAGCCTGATATTTATCTAAGATGGCTGCTTCCGCTTCTCGTGTCATCGCTAGCAGCAGTCCAGGAGTCTCATCTTTGCTCCTGAGGGCCAAAACGTAATCATCCATAAGGCGGCCAATTTTTGCGCTTAAATCAGGATACCTAAATATAACGAACGAAGTACATATAGTGTTCTATTAAATTAAAATATATGTATTTTTTCTGCACTGTCAAAATCTGGAATCTGATATTCTAAGACGTTGACTGTTACGTTACATCGACCGACACGTTACCGTTCTAGCATCAACAGACTCTGATTGGTAATTCTATCGATCTCTGCCAAGTGTTCCAATGTTGCTGGTTTCTCGCGTTGAGCTTGTTCCAAGCTGCTATCCAGCAGATGTTTGTAATGAGCAATAGTATGGTGCCTGTCTTTGTGAAGAGCCCGAAGCAATTTCTGAAGACATTTCTGAATACGATGCATCTGAACAAGAAATAACAGGGTGATATATTATTCGCGGATTTGCGAGTGGAATACTTAAATACAGAATATTTCTATATGAAATTCTATGGAATGTAAAAATATGGAATATAGATTATCTTCTGAGAAGCTTACATTTGGTGGAGTTTCGTTCAGAGCAGCTGTGTAGCACGACATTGCTTCCTCGTTTCTTTGTTTAACGGCTTCCTGTAAATTAATACCATACATAATAAATATTATGCTTCCCTCTTTCTTTCTCTTTTCGTATACACGACGTACGTAATTAAGCAATGAACGTCGCTCATTATCAATCATCGATCATTCATTAGGAAGAAATAAGATCCATATATTATGATATATTTTGTAATCTAAGCGGAGATAATTTACTAGTACGAAAGAAATTCGTATACATATAATCCTACTAATGTATCAGTTGAGATAATATTACAATTATGCGTTTCTCTTTGTATTAAAATCAAATTAAACTGAAATTCTCTTAATTCCAATATTTTAGTAAAGGAGAGAATATCATTAGTTAGAAACGATACAGTTTCCAAAGTTTGAAACGATATTCATAATATAAATTAGACATGTAAGTATGTGTACATGCAAATTTAGAAGATCGTCTATTTTAAATATACATCATGATGGGTCTGCATGAACTAATTTCGAGAATAAAGCAAAAGAATAAACCAAAGCAAATAAAACAATAAATATATTACATCAACTAAATCTTTAAATGCCCAATATATTACCCTGTTCGGTAAGGAATACGACATTTAAAATATACGAAGCAGAAGAATATAATTATTATTATTATTAGGATTCGCATATAGGAGTGTCCTTCGGCTACTGAAATCTATCCACGACTGTCTCCTTTCTAAATGCTCGTCACCTGCATCGATTATTCTACTCAAATCACGTACTTGTACTCTTTGTTGATGCATAGCGCTCAACTGATGTTTCTCCGCGGCACCGCTCTCTTCCAGAGCAGCAACGGTTTCCTGGAATCGCGCGGTCATCCATCGTTTGAAAGCATCAGCTGCGACCGGGTCATGGGCACGAATGTCCTGGTATTTCTCTTCGAGATCACTCCAGTCCTTCATCACCTGAAAACGTTGTAGCACAAAGATTTCGACACTAGTGTCCCGCGAGATAATAGCTATCTCTGGATACTCGACCGCTTATTTTTCTCTGTCCTCCGTAATAGCTGTCTCTCGAAACTGCTTATTTCCTCATTCGATAGATTTTTACGTCATTCGTGTGATTCAACAAAAGCGAAGAAGCAAAAACAAGGAAAATTGAATGAAAGCGAGAGTGAATAACGGGGTGAACAAGAATGAAAGAAAAAGAAAATAGAAGGATAGAAAAGGCGGTAAATATCGTTTGATTCATTTAAGGAAAAAAATGAATGAATGAAAAGCGAAAGCTAGGTGGTAACAACACCTGCTTACTTTCGTTACTTTCTCCTTGTGCACCTCTTCCAGCCTCATTTGTGCTTGCTTGTAGCTCTGGTGCTCGGAACGGGGATCGAAATGAGTCAGATACGGATCCGGTGTGCTCTGCGATTGAGAGGACTGTTGTGTGCTGGTGCTAACTGGCAACGGCATCGCGGTCACCTCCTGTTTCGGTTTCTCCGTGGTTGAAACTGTCGTTGACAATCGACTGGACAGAACACGTGCGTACATCTCTCGTTAGTAAATGAACGTTATATTATTCACGATTATGCGATAATCGCGTGAATTTATTGATAAAATTTAATGGTATTAAGTAGATCGGTAATTATTAATTTTTAATCGAAAGGAGGTAATCTCTGAATAATGTCCTTGAGGATTTTATTCCAACTGCAACGACCACTAACTATATATATCGAATACTCGATCTTAAATGAACACGGGATATAACTGGTCCTTATAGATTAAAATTATATTTAATATTTATGAGTTAAACTTGCAGGCTCGATGGAAATTTACCTCGTCGTGGTGTCGTAATTGTAATCGTCGAGATATTCTTCGTCGCTCTCGTCATCGTCGGGTTGATCGCTAAGCACGTCCTCGGGATCAGCTTCAGAGTCATCTTCGTCGTCTGCGTCGGTGTCCAGGCCATCGTCATCTTCGAGATCATCCTCGTCCTCGTCGAGATCTTCGTCCATACCCTTGGGAATCGGCAGGTCGATCGGTTTCTTGGCTTTCATATTTTCTGCAAATTACACATAAATGTGAATAATATTTCACCGAGATCGTCGGATTTGTTAAAATTCGTTACATTCCGCCCAAGCTCTGTCCGTTGTTTTAAGAAAACTCTTCTGATATTCCAAATTACCCATCCTTCTATCTGAAGCGATTAACCAGTTAGCCGTTTCCGACGAGTATACTCGTCACGAAGAAGCGGCAACGGCGAGTCCTGTCGATAATAAAATTCAAAAATAAAACGGTTTCATTCTTTTTCTAACTCTATTTTCTGTAATTCTATTGCAACAGTCACGCGTACTCTGTGTTCGACGAGTATACTCGTCATCGCTCATTTCTTGCCACGTATTTTAGGTACGCGCTATTCAAAGTTATCAAAGAGATCGCAACAGCTAACTGGTTGACCAAGATCGAGAGGTATATGAAAATTCTTTATTCGATGTCGAAACAGAGTGAAACTGACGTTTTCAGTAAATTCTTTTCGAAAGAGAAACAGCCAATCGATCGAAACAACTTATTTGCCGAAACCGTCATTTGACTTCGTTTCAAGTCAAATCTTTGCACATCCACCTGACACAGGCTGACACGTATGCAGTGCGACGAAAATCCTTTCTATTCACCGACATCCTTTCAACGAGGATTTAAATTCGTATTACGCGACGCATAAAGAAAAATTTGAATCCCGCTCGGCAAAACGACAGAAACAGAAAGAGAGAGAGAGAGAGAGAGTCACGGAATTAATTTGCATAGCTAACATAAAAGCTGCCGATAGTACTACACGGAGAACGAATGCAAATTGCAGGGGAGGTACAGGCCGCGGGGATCGCGCATTTCGAAATCCGCTTGTCCGTTGCATCTCCGGCGAGGCGATGTTTTCCCGCGACTCGCGTCCCTTTTCCACCGTGAAAAACTCTAATTTGTCTCTGTTATGTTGAAGAGGACAGCCGTCTTGACTAACTAGGTTCTCGAGATGTCCCATTCTCCGAGAATAGACACGCTGATGAGCTGACTTCTCGAGTTCTGCAAAGGCAGACAAAAGCTTCGCCCGTCGTATCCTCGCCGCTATCCTTTTATCTGGGTCACGTGGCGGTTGTGTTGGCACTTTTTCCATCGAGAATATCGTCCGGCTATTGCACGAACGTATCGACGTATCGTCGTTGATCGAACCCGCCCCCGGAGGGGACACTCATCCGCAAGTTTCCAACGACGATGGAAGGAAGGAAGGAAATATCAAGATTTGACCGACGATATACCGAAAAGAAACAGGGGGACCGACGATCAACCCCTCCGGCCGACCGATACCGAGGGCTTTCCACGTATTTTCACGGACACAGAGGGAAAGAACGCTTTGCCAGTTCGTCCGTGAAAATCGCCGCCGTTGAAAACCGTGCACAGCTGGACGCTCGGCTCTCTTAAAAATAGCGGCATAAACAAAATGTGCAAACAAGTAACTCGTCACCGCTACACCTGTCGTCCCCTAGCAGTCTTCTCCGAGTAGAAGAATTTGACGGTAGGAAAGTTGAACGTGTCGCCGAACTGGCCGTGTAATTTGAGACAAGGTAATTTTAAGAGAAGATACATAAACGAGAAACGCGAGGATGTTGAAAATTTGCTGACATTGTTTTGCCGCTTTGAGCACCGATTCTTATATTAAAGGGAATACTCTCCAGGTCTTTGAAGAAGTATACCTTCTTTACAATATTTTATAATATTCTTTATTAAGAAGAATATATAATTTAAGAGATTGAAGAATATGATCTACGGAATCGCCAGCCGTCTTTTGCTTATTATATCAGATTTAATCAACACCCTTTTTTTTTTTTAATTCAACTTTTCATCTTTCTGACGGTCACGACCCTCTGAGAAATTATAAGCTCTGAAACCCCTAAACTTCTACCCTTCTTTCCACCGGCCAATGTAGAAAATAAATGATTATTCTCCATTCTCCGACTGATTCTTTCTCTTGCTATACGACAGAATCACCTCCCTCCCTCTCTCTCTCTCTCTCCTCTTCCTCCTGCTCTTCGTGATTCAGACTTCGTCACAAGCTTGTCAACACGGCGTACATAATAAACCCGGTGAAAGCACCACCCTACGAGCGGTGGTTGGTCGACGATGGTTGCGGTGGCGGAGGTTGGAATTTCGTCGGTGATTCATCGGTCATTCCTATTGATCAGTAAGCTCGAGGGTGGAAAGCCAAGGGGACGTGTCGCGAATCAAGCCAGCAGACAGTGCGGCTACGATGGATAAGCGTATTGGCTGCAATTTATTAGCTACACACGTACAGCAGGCATATCGGCATCGTGTATTGAAAAGAAAAGATGCGCAGGAACGGGCAAAACCATAGTATTACGTTGCGCAGTCGTCGGGAACGTCGACGGCCGTTATTGATTGCACGAGCGAGTAAGATAGAAGCGGCAAGGGTAAACTACCCTGTGGAGAAACGGAGAGGGTGAATCGAAGTGTACCCACTTTCTTAATGCACTCTCTTTCTCTCTCTCTCTCTCTCTCTCTCCATCACCTTCTATCTCCGATTCTTCTTTTCTCTCTCTCTTTCTCTCTCTCGCTCGTTTTCAAGCTGCCCGAACGACGCTGCTCGATCGCAAACAGAGCACAAAGTAGCGATGCGATCAAGTTCAACGTGTACGTTGTTACCGTTGATAAGTAAACCGCGGATGTTTATGTAAACACAGATTTTCATGAACGTAATTGGAAATATGGAGCTTACAGTCAATCGCGAAAGTCTGTGTACATAGACATCCCTTGAATACGAAATACTCGAGTAAAAAGGCTGGTTCTACGAATTTTCCACATTGGCTCGCGAAAGTATTTGAACTTGGAGATTAATGTACGCTACGAACAACGGCGTTCAGCGTGCGATTTAGCGACGAAGATACAGCATCGATAAATATTTCGGCTCGCTGGTACAGCGTATAATTGGCCGTTCGAATCTAATTTTCCGACGTACTTCAGCTCATGGCTTGCACGAAGCTCGCTATCAGACGGATGTTCGCGATCAATATCGAGCGAGAAACGAACAGACGCGGGTTTTAATTATTAAATTAATTTGCGTTATTAGAACGTTTAATTCTTATTAAATCGTCCTTCTTTTTCTCGTCGTTCGTTCGCTTCTCGGGTACGCCGTGCTTTTTAAACGGTTCGCACGTCACAGGCACGTTTTCCAAACGTTAAGTATCCTTTGTCACTTCGTTAAAAGCTTACATACATCGATGATTAACGGAACAACGAGGAGAATCGTTGAAACGATTCAATGGTATTACGAGGGTTCGATGAATTCCAGAATGGTATTGCTCGACGTGCGAAAGAAGGGCCCGATTTAATGAGAGAATGGAACGTCAGAGAACGAGACAAGGAACGCGTTTTTCGCAGGTAACGCTGATACTATTTACTCAAATAGATAAATCGGGCCACGTAATATTTTCCATCGTTTTGCGCGCAGATCGGATTACAATAACACGTTTTCCTTTTCAGCGATCAAACGTCGGGCCGCGAGTTCGACTCCTACGTTGTTCGAAACACGCGAGTCGTGAGAACGAATCAATAATTACACACACGCAGACACAAAATAAGGCCAACACGTTTTACCGAGTTTACATCGTAAGCAGAATCGATCGTTATTCGAATAAATTTTTATTCGCAGAATTATTCAAAGGGACGAACTATTCGATATCTTTATTCGCGAATACCCGGCTTTTCGTCATTTACGACCGAAGCTTGCTATAAGTATAGGTATCGGTGAGGACGAATTATTTAACTTCGACTCTGCTTCGCTTTATATTCATAGCTACGTTTTCCAATAATAATCATGCAACGAGCTACTGTGAGTTGCAACGACAACAGCATAGCGTGCAAAATACAAAGTATCTACTCTACTACTATTATCGCCTGTATACATCTGAAACATGTTGCAATGCACGGATTTCACGATACAACTTACGGTTGAGACGGTAAGACGAATTTCAATAGGAAGATGACGCGGGTAGGAAAACATACGAAGTAGACTTTTGTTCATTTTTTATGTGTTAATCGATAAATTCGCTGGATTTCGAAAAATATCCCTGACATTAAGATAATCGTCTTCTTCTGGCGTCGAACAGCGGGACTTTCGAACAAGACATAGTCGAAAATGAGGACGATCTGCGAAGGTTTACGATGCAAGTCTTCCAAAAGCAGTTCAATCGACGAATTGTCGAAACTTTGGGCTAGTCGGAAATATAATTATCTCTCTAAGTTTCGAAGAGACCGGAAAACGAACGTTTCACTGCGAAACCAAATAAAAAGACAATTTCACGCGATGGGATTACAGGAAGGGACAACGCGGGATTAATTGGCAATGGGCTAGATTTGAACGAAAATTAGAAAAAAAAAAAAAAATAGAAAATGTTATTTACTGTCAAAAAATATCGCTTCATGAAATTCGTTTAATCTGCTGTACGAAATACGGCGATAAAGTTTCGAGCGTGATTCTGTTTCCGGTAAAATTGCAACAATGTGAATAATCACATTCATCCGCTGTATAATCAGATTACGTTTTTCATCGATATGCGCAAGGCAAACACTGTTAATTATTTTAGTTATCGCAAACATTGTTTCTTTTTTTTGTGTGTAAAAACAGGCGTGGGACCCGCGTTGCAAGAAAAATGGAATATAAAATTTAAAACAAATGGCTGTAGCAAAATTTTTGATAAAATATGGCCAATCGTCGAGAGTTTATGGAAAGGCGAACAGGATTTATGGAAATTCCATCACGTTGAAACCACGCGTTTTTCATTCGGTAAAAGAGCTTCGCGAGGGACGTAAATCTATCGAAAATATAAAGTGTTCAGGGCGATCTTCCATAAATCGACTAGATATTCTTACGAAAAAATTCGTGAATTTAAGATCGACCATAACGGTGAGCCAATCTTCTCCTCGTTTTTCTCTGATTTATTCGCTTATGATCGTCTTCTTTCCTCCGTTTCGTTTTTTCTTTTTCGTTTTCAATTTCTCGCGCAAAAGGAAGCTGCTCGCCATTCCTGAAATTCGAACTAATATCGTCGATATCGCGACTGATACGACGGAAAATGTGTGTGCGTTAGCGGAAACGTAATAAATAATGGATTCGACGTTGCAATATGCAATAAGGTACGAAAATAAAATTCCGACAATAGACTACAGTGAAGCCCTATTCATCTGAATTCATCGGTGAACAAATAATTCACGTACCGTGGTTCATATTATAACACGGTAGTTGAATTTTCTCCATCGCCTATCGCTTTGCATTTACGTAACAGGAGTCGATATTCGGACAAGCGAACCGAACCGGCAAAAGTTCGTTTAACTTGAAACTTCCAAACGTTGCGTACAACGCAAACAACGCGCTCGTAAAATGCGTCCACGGGTATTCGAATGCTTTCACGATCTTGTACAGGATGATATATCAGGTGAAGTCGGCGGTTTCGAAGTTTAATATTCGCAATAAAATTTCTTAACGTCTACTCCTCGGAACTTTGTACTAGTCGACTCGATCGACTTCAGGACACGCGTCGAAGGATTTCAGAATGTATTCTCACATTCGACAGAATCAAATGTCGTAACTTAAAATCGGATACGTGCATTGCGTCTCATTTCAGTGAATACAGGCGGTGTAACCCATTCGCTGCTACTGCGATACGATTATTTTATCACTGGAATTGGGTTTCTTCTCCACGCGTCACCTTTAGCTTTAAGTAATAATTACAGTCTCCTATCGCGTCATCGTTCGTTGTATCGTTCAACTGTCGAAACAAAATGACTTTGTTAAAAACTTTGTTGAAAAGAGAACTTTGTTAAAGATAAGGGAGGAAAGATAAAACGCAACGGGTGCGTCGGTAACAGCGAATGCGTTAAGAGGCTACACTGTTCAACACAGAGATGAGAAAAGTCGTCGATGAATGAACGTGAATGATGATATGAGAGAATGTACGTACGTTACGTACCTTTGAGGTGTTTCGGGCAGCACACGAATTCGACGCCAGAGAACAGCGATATTCCACAGGGCAACAACATCGCGAAACTCCTCAGGTTCATATTCCTCTCTCTGCAGGTGTCGGCTGCGGTCGCGTTCCACCTGAAACGGAAGATTCCCGGATTATGTTCCCAGTTTCTGTTCCTTTCGGCGAATTACGAGCTTGCGTTTCAGAGAATTGCGTTATATATTCTGCTTTGCAAGATTCTATTCGCTTTTTCCAACGGGGCGCTTTCCATCGGACACGTTCTTCCGTCTGTCGTTAGAACGTGGATATCGATGAATTTCCGAGAATTCTAAGGCTGCAGAAATCTACAGAATGCACGTGCATGAAAATGTATAAAATATCCAAAGCAGAGGTACCCATTGATAACGTTCGATAGACGAAACGAATTTTGTTCGCTCCTTGGATTCGTAAAAATATAAAGCTGCGCAAACGTCCGCAATATAAAGCTGGTCCAGCTATCGCGACGCACCTGGAGCATCGCCTTGAATCAGCAGAGTAAGGTCGCAACGTTATCTTCCTCTGCCGATTTCAATTAAGCATCAAACAAATGTAAACGTTCGTCTGCTTATTAATAGACCGTGGATTTTTATTCGACTAAGGAACGTTTAATGGACTAAACCGAGCGTGTGAGCAAACACGAAGCCATCTGAAAATTTCGGTGGGATTAGCTGCGGCCACCTAACGAGGCAGCAGGTACCTTATTTCAAAGGCAACTAGAAATTATTATCGAACTGGGAACCCCGATGGAGCGTATGGTCGTGGAGGATAGGGTTACGCGGTGGCGGACACGTAAATCGATACGCCGGCGTTGGCTCGTCATCGGCGAGACGCTCGCTCGTTGGCTCGCTTACCTGTGAGATTCCCAGCATTTCGTCTGATTGTGAAGGTGGTCGAACAGGCAACCTTCCGGCACGAGCAACGCGTCGCTTTGGAAAGGTCCCTCTGAAAAGGAGAACGTGTCGATGTGAATAAAAGCGAAGGGAAAAGGTCGGGTACTGTGGCATGGACACGCCTATATTTATCGTTGAAAGAGACACGAGGCAGAGATCGCGTCACATGGTACACGTACAGGTCCATAGCTGTCTACTCAACCCCTTAACGAGAGCCATTCTAGCGCTACGACGCGGCACAACTCCACTCGACACGACTCGCAGCAATCGATACGGCAGAAACTGCAAATCAGAGTGGCTCGCTTCGGGGCTGCAAACTTGTATACGGCATCCTAAGACTGCGGTCAGAATTCGCTTGGGATTACGTTCCGTACTCTACACCGGCAGGTGTTTACGACGTGTACGAAGTCATTCGAACAGCTCGATTATTAACAACTTGGTTGTTACAGGCTGCGTGGACTAAAAGTTATACAGTCGCTCGTGAAAGTTTACATAAATCAATCGAGTTTCGTGTAATTGGCAACGAAGAAGCTAGAAACGCTTTTTATCGCAACATTTATATTTACGCATTCGATACTCGCGATACGATATTCCATTAATGGAAAAAATTTGACTTTCGCATTTACGAAGAAATTCTGTCTCTTTGGAGTTGTCTATTTTACGAACCGTACCAATTTTTGTACTTTTAACGCTTTCGCTTGTTAGATACTCGAAACGATGGGGATATTTCGGATGAACAGAGTTGAAGTTCAATAAATTTACGTAGTTTGTGGATTTCTTGTTAGTCGCGTTACGAGGCGAGAACTCCATCGAATTTATAAATAGTTGGTATCCCGTACGCGCGGCGAAGTTAAATAATTTTTGCTGAAATTGCTGTTCCTTATTAAAATCGAAGAAAAAGGAGTTACATTTTTATTCGGGAAACTTAGGAAACGCTTATTGCAGCCAATTTATAACCCAAGCTGTTTGAATCTATGAATAATTGCTGCGAGTTATTACATTTTTCTTTTTTTTTTTTACAGAAACAGAATGAAACGCAAAAGGAATAAATAAATGATTTTGAAACGTTTCGCAAAAATTGTACAACGAGGTTTTAATACAATTTTAATACCGAAAACGTCAAACGTTTAAATTGCGTTTCATTCGTCGTTCGGAATTTATAAATGCGCCGGCATGAACGTAAATTCATAACGGCAACGGAATTTGTAAGCTCGAAAAATGCAGCGATACCTTTTTTTTTTACGATATTTTTTAAAAATCCATCGTTGCGGAGATGTTGCGCGCAAAAAGGAAAAGGTCGAAATTTAAACATTGAAAAGCTCACAATGACTAGAAGGATACTTCACGGGGGCTGTTTGTAAATTTTATCTCCTTCTCGTAGTCGTTTTATCAGCTTCGGGCAGAGATTCTACGGGGGAGAACGTTGTGACGTGTTGTGCGATATTTTTTTTATTACGGGCCATTCTATCGTTTTATTATACTCGCGTGCGAGCCCGTGATTCGACAAGCGCCCCGTGAATCTTCAATTTTTACACGCCTGGCCTATACAGAGTCGTACGTTCAAGCTAAACGATTCATCGATCATCTAAAATTCAAATATCAAAAACATCTTGGACAACTTCAACCTCGTTGAATTCTATTTTAACGTGGAAACCTGTTAAGTGGAATAAAATTTCCTACTTAATAAGGGAATAAAAAATCCCTGCCCCCAATTACCAAGCTCGGTAGCATGGCTGAAATATTTCTTGTTGCACGGATTAAACGATCCTCGAGGAAATCTGTTATTACGATGATACGGCAATGGGACGTTCGATTAGCATGGACGAAGTCGAGAAAAGTATATTAACGGTTATAAGCGTTTGTTAAGATCGCCAAGAAGATTTAAATTATCGGGAAACTGGGCGGCAGGAGGGGATTTGAATTTTAAAGCGAATATATTAGCGGGATCGCATCGATACAATGCCTGCGAGACACTGGCAGAATGGAAAATGGAAAATAAACACGGATAAAGATCT
This sequence comes from Bombus cullumanus, assembly GCA_014737535.1. Classification (NCBI taxonomy): domain Eukaryota; kingdom Metazoa; phylum Arthropoda; class Insecta; order Hymenoptera; family Apidae; genus Bombus; species Bombus cullumanus. Next base: position 2,757,265 of record JACXIX010000044.1, on the reverse strand, counting down.
TGTCCTAGCGGAATGATTATTACGAGCGTCAAGTCGGAAATATTTGTGCGTCGCAGCAATTTTCATATCGACCGAACCGGGGTCTCTTTAAATTCGCAGGAATTGAGAGATAACGATCTAAAGGAAATATCATTTCTTAACAACGTATATTATACAGGATGCGCCAAATGTGGCAAACTCTATCGCTGTATCCTGTGCCATGTAACGCTTAATCTTAAAAGATATGGAACAAAGATGTGAAATTTTGTTTACTTGTAGACTGTGAAAATTGTTATACAAAAGTTGTTATAAATGCCAGAGGTAAGAGTCGGTGGTAGACGGTCCTTTATTATTTCGTACTTTTGTTATAATGCTTTTAATTAAGAATTTCTGGGACCATTTTTGTATGACAATTTATCTTTTTATTTTTATTCGCGGTGTATGCCGACAGATATTTTACAGAGAAAATCCAGGACATCCTGTGTACGCGTGATCCTATTCAACGAACGCTTTATTTCATCCGGATCTATTTAACCTATTTCTTTTCACTTCCTTATGAATGCCACGTTGCAAAGCAAAGGCGATATATACGTATAGCCGGCTAATCATATTTATTAACGAGAATACACGTTCAGTTGACGCGAGAATAGAGCAATAAACCGTGTTTTCGCCATAGCTAATAAACGTACGCAGGTAAACTTTGGCACAGATACGCTTCATACATATTTAAATTCGAATTCATAAATTTTACACGGAATGCAATAACTTTGGGAGAAAGAACAGAGGTGGAGAAAACAGGAGCTTTCTTTAAATTTGTTTAAGATATGCATAAAAGTAATATCAGCGGTGTTACAAAATGGTTATTGGGACATGCAAATCTTTTTCATTGCACAATTTTTCCGTTGTAAAAAATATACGAGTGTCAAGAGTAAAAAATAATATCATACGTTGGCACATTAAATCGTCGAACGTATCTTTGAATATATTTTTAGTCAGCAGCAGCAGCAGGTGATTTTACATTTTCAACAGAGATCTTCTCACCGCGTTAGGTTTCTGGCTGCCATTTAAATGTTCAGCTTTTTATCTACACTTTTACCAAACGCAAATAGTAAAAGTACGTGTTTACTAATCGTCCGTGTACACTTTTTCCCCATTGAAATTGGCAAGCTAACATAACTAATTTCTCGCTTTCGCTTCGCGAAACGACTTTAACTAAACGCGTTAACGACCGCTCTCGACAGACATTTACGCTAACGTGTAGAAACAGGAATTATGAACGCGATCTTCTTAATTGGTAGCGCTGAGTTATACGGTAGATGATCATTCAGCTTAGATCAGAGTCGAGTTTCTTCAAATTTAGGATATTCAATTTCAATTTCTATTCTGCGTCTTCGTCGATGCCACTGACAGTCTTCGTAACTCACAATACACAGGATACACGGTAGGATCAGATAAATTAAAAATCGTGCTAATCGAAATTGTAGTCTTTCACGTCGTTCGTCGCAATCAGACTCTCTCAGAGGCATTGCTTCGAATAAATAAAATGAAAATAAAGAGAGGGAATCCTTTGTTCCATATTTTAGATTCAACGTTGCAGCAGAAATCACTTCGCGTACATACATCTGCATATTCAAATTCCACCTTTACGTCAAAATTCCATTCTTTATTGACTTAGAAAGCCACGTCGACTCCATTAAAGCGAAACGAGCTGCTAAAGTTAAATGAAAACTGAAACACTGTCAATCCAGATCACTTATCAGAGAGCAATTCTGATGCTAATACGTACCGAGACATCTGTACGGCTTGACCCAACGTGACAATTTGCATTTAGTTCTCCCTGGCTTGCACCAGCCGTTAACCCTCACGTAATGAGACGATTCCACGATATTGGTGATGTCTCTCTTCGGATAAGCCTAGAAATACAAATACCGATTATACTATGTAACATTTTATCTGAAATATTTCCATATTTCTTTAGCGCTACAACGATTGCACTCGTCATAGTTGCATCGATAAAACACGAAACCAATCTGAAAATGTATATGCAAGTTACAAGATATTTACTACGAACATATATTTGGAAAAATAAGCAAAGAATTAATATATGTAGAGCGAATAGCCACGACAGACGTATAACAAACGTAAAAATGGTCCCATCCAACGGACAATTGATCGTTCGAAAGTACTCCTGTCGTCCCTATGAAACATATACTCGCGCTAAATATTTTCTAGCTTCTGTACATGTGTATATATATCTGTATTACAAATTTATTCCAACTTCACCTATATGATCACGATAGCCTGTGATAACAATGCCAATAAATTTTCAAAATGCTTCGTACAACGCACACGATAATTCACGGGAGGCCCTTAAAAATATTCTAAAACTCTCGCAAGTCGTTATATCGTTGAGCAATTTTTGCCCGATTATACCCACAGGATGTACCAACAAAGTTTGGCTGTTAAACCTTGCAACTCTCATAAATTAATAAATATCGATAAATTACCGATAATCGTTGTCACGTAACATCCCTACAGTTTGACCCAGATAATCGTGGTTCACCTACGACCTATGGTGGTATCCATTTGAGCATTCTTATTCCGAGCCCTTTTTTTTTTTCTTTCAATTTTTCATTATAATTAGCGTAAGGCGCGTTTACTACCGCGTTACGTTTCGATCGACGAAATTATACGACACGCGAAATCATCGTGCCTTTCACTCGATAACACGGGCATGCGTCGACGACGGCAGAGTGAGGTGGTTGCCTCGCGGATATCGAAACTGCAGTGCGCTCATTTCCGTAAATTAACAACCGGTACGTGCACAACGAATAAATTCGCGCATCCCTTCGTAGATTGGACGTGGATGATAGGATACAAATGTCCGAATCGTTTGAATAAACGTGTTCTACTGAATTTAGTTTAGCTGTTGGGAGATCTTTAGGTAATTAACTCGGGGCGATATATTTTAAGTTTGTATTAGGTTGTGGCATTTAGTTCTATTAAGATAAAGACCATAACACTTGGCATATTTGGGTTTCATGTTCGTGTAAAGATGCACTGTTGCAGAGGACGTGTTTGTAAAAGAAAGACGCTTTTGGGACGATCACTAATATTAATCTAAAGATTGGAAATTCTAATTTGTAATCTAAATTAACACGTTGACTGCCTTGGGGGGTCACCGGTGACCGGCACTCGATTTGGCTATAGCGCCGTGGGGGCCACCGGTGACCCTCACCACGAAAAATGCTTCAAGCGTGATTTTATAACTCGTTTTATTTGCTGCAAATAATATTTCAACGTAATAGCATCGCATAATGAAAAGTTCACGTTGGCGCCTTGGGCAAACCATGGAAAATTCGTCTGCCAGTCAACGTGTTAAGCGAAGATCGTAAATTTCGTTCGATCGTAGATTACATATTTTATGTATATAAAATAGAAGAAGTAGACGGTCACGAAATTTTATACAGACGATACAAAGTATTAAATATTCGGACAGAAGCACGTAACACGAGTATGGATTGTACGGAAGTATGTAGTTGGATTGCTCGGGAAAGTTTAAAAACATTCTCGCCGAATTATTTAAACAGCTCTGGACATTCGAAGAACGTGCTTCATACACTTTGAACAATAATTCAAATTACGTAATTTCGAACTACTCGAGAAGCAAGGTTAACTTCTGATATATTAAACTATTCTACATATTAATTTTAGCAAACCCACGATCGAGTTCTATCTTCATGGCAAGGGGTCGAAATTGATGACCTATTTACTCCAAAACTACGGAAACAATTCCCAGGCAAATTTGGCCGAGCACTCTGCCAATATCGAACAAATTCAATATATGATCTTCCGTGATCTTCTAGCAGAATGATTACGTATGAAGTAAAAAGTTCTTCGAAATTAGACGAATAATTTATAATAGAACGAATGTTGTTCTTGTAATTTAATTATCTTCTACCTATAGTATCAAGTAAATTTAATATATCATCTTTCGTAACCTTTCAGAAAGATGATTACGTAAGAAACAAGAAGTTCTTGAAATATTGACGAGTAATTTATAATAAAGCGAGCGTTGTTCATCTAATTTAATTATCGTCTATCTACGGTATTAAGCAAATTTAATACACGATATTCTCCGTAATCTTATAGAAGATATAAATCATTACATATAAAGTAAAAAGTTGTTCAAAAGTTTACGAATAATTTATAAGAAAATGAGCGTTGTTGTTCTTCTAATTTAATTATCTTGCAGAAACTTCAAACATTTAGAACGTTCTCATCCAGTGTCCTAACGTTAGCTCTAGCTGCTCGATTATACCGGAAAGGTTGAAAATCACGGGTATAAATCGAATCATTTATCACGCTGAATGTAAACGTCGGCAGAGGCGAACAACGTTCTACGAACTTACCTTCTTGCAATATTCGAGAATCTCTAGCTTATCCGTCATGCAGCTCTTCTTGTCGGCGGATGAGACCCAACGTCCCTGTTCGCCCATGTGTTGCGCCAGGTACACCTCTCCAGCCTCGCATAACGTAGCAACCTGAATGCATAGCGTTCGGATAAACACTCCTCGTCACCTTTTCCTACTCGCTTGAAAATTCTTTGACGCTATAACCGGCTACTTTCGCCAGTAAGTTTCACTCTGGGGTGGACAAGTCCCCTTAGGAATTTGCAAAACGCGAAAAATCCTTACAGCGTTAAGGTTATTCCTCTGACCAGCGAGCTGTTCTCGACGAGTATACCGGCCATGAAGAAACGACGATATTTCGTGTTACGGCGAGTATACTCGTCACGCGTAAAAGGTAGCTACAATTTCCTGCATAAATCGGAATTTAGTAATCGCAGTAAATTGCAATAATAAAATTTCTTAAAAGTCGTTTCTCTGTTCGACGAGTATACTTGTCGTGGCTTACTTTTCGCCATGCATTTTAGGTACGCGCTTTTCAAACAACTTCGCAACAGCTGACTGGTTAATTGCCTTACTTATCGCTATTTTCAGGAACTAAAATACATCTCGTATTTCTGTTCTCTTCTTTACTTCTTTCATGCACGAGGACCTTAGGACGATTTTTTAATTCGAAGGGAATCGCGCGTGGCTAGAAAATCGAACGCTTGGTCAGGCAGCGGACTGGATTTCGCGAGTTACGTAACGTTGAAGACTGGCGAAAATGGGATGAATGGAAGGGACGTGTATTGGAATGGAAGAGATTTCAGACATCTCGTGTGTGCAACGGTGGGGATTTCGTCGCGATGCAAAATCGCTGAGTGGCACGCGGCCTTGATGACATTCGTAAGGAAAAGGAAGCGTACATTTTCAAGTGGTACTCACTTGCGGCTCTGATCTTCCTCCGGCGGGTGCCAACTCGAGCCTCTCCGACACCGCCTGCAATGCAGAAAACATGGATAAACTCAACTGGCGTAAAACTGTACTGTAGCCAAGAATTTATAGCAACCCCGCGGACATTTTCGCGTATTTCATTCATAAAACTTTTTCTATCGACCTCGAACAATTTCAGGATCGCGTTACACAAGTACAGTCAGGCACAAGAGTTTACGTCTACATCGTTCGAATGTAAGACGTAATTATCTGACTTAACGTAACTTACCTGAACGAAGTTTATGACTAATTATTTTATATTTATTTTATATGAAGTTTATGGCTAATGACCAATTATTCGACGCGATAATGAACGGACAACGATAGGAATACTAATCTTTGAAAGTAACTGAATTCAATTTGTAACTCTTTGGTCCTCCAATTAATAATACAATGTACGAAGAAAAGGAATAAGATGAAACAATCGGATCAATCTTTGGGAAATTTAATTTCTGTGAAATGAATATCCGTTGAAATCGGATCGTTTAAGCTTGTTAAAAAATATCTGTTGAAGAAAGAAAAGCGAATACGCGCGATAATAATCGTATTCTTTATTTCTCGATCATAATAGATATTATTCTAAAATTATCGATGCCTGCGAGAACAAATATTTAAATCTTCGAACTGCGCAGTTCTCGATAAAATATCGACGTTTAAACAGCTCGGTTAATCTTTCAAGTTTGCTAAAGCTATTGATATAGTCGCGAGTTTCATCCCCGCTTTAAATCTTTCCGATCTTGCAAAAGTGATGTTTTATTAAAAGAGAAAAGAAATCAGCCAACTTTCCTCTTCGTACCATTAAAATTTATCGATCCGATTTATGTGTCGCAAATATTATCTTCCTTAATGAGAAGTAAAATTTGCACGATGCGAAAAACTATTAATTACCTCGATCATCGGAAACCAAATATTTCCTTGATCAAACTCATTAAATACGGATTGCTTCTTAGTAATATCATGGCAGCGTAATTCGCAGAACGCTCTTCGAACATTCTTCTAAAAACATTTCATGCTCCCGTAAAAACCTCTTAGGGAATTGAATGAATTCTTACAACGAGTAATATCAATTCAATCTCTTTAGTTCTTCGTTTAACGTTTATCACGCCTGCCCTATTTTTCGCCCATCGAGACCGAAGATCCTTAAATTTGTATCATCAACTACGACGAGTACCTTGAAACATAGGAAAAGCAATTCGTTCCTAGGTGATTTCTCAAACAGAGGATAAACGACATGTCGATCCAAGATTAGTTCCAACTCTCAAGATTCATTCTCACGATCCAAGATTAATCCCACAAAGTTAATTGGAAATCAAATAAATACGAATTAGAACAAGTTACAAATTCGATGGTTTCTCAGCGATTTATTTTTCGCCCTGCATTTATGTTACTCGTCGGACCTTCTCGAGTTCTAAATATATTCTTATCCAAAAATTCAAATATTTGCGTCAAGCAAATTTTACTTTCCGCCTCCGCTAAAGATCGACCACCATAGCGTGCAACGTAAATCGATACAAGCGAATCGTCTATCCGTGCGCGGAATTCGATAAACCATCCAGAGTCCAATAACCAAGCAATCTCCTTAAAATACCCTCACCCCATCGACAAAGAACCACCCTTTCCAAGTACCAATCTTGGAGCAGTGGCTCGTCGAATCTCCTAAAAATACTCCTATACAGTGCAAACAATAAGCGTCTCCAACTCAGCGTGCAATCACGCCACTTCCGGCCTACCTAATCCCTAAACCGTTTAAACGGGCTCTCGAGCAATTCGTCCAACCTTTCACCGATATAATGGGCGGCCATCGTCGAAAGGCAGAACTTCGCCTCGATCCAAACAAGCGAACAACGAAGGGGAATTAGATCCCGGCCGTAATCGCCTCTGCGGACCTTGTATCGTTGATTTAGTCATCTCACCTCGGTTAATGACGTATTAATGGGCTATTGAGCGAGGATATAAGGGTCCCAGAGTAGCAGCGTAGAATAGTAGCATTGTACCGACGTGCCAGCCACGTGACTGTTAGAAAGAGTCACGAGCTTTAGACTTGGCGCGAATCGGAGTTAAGACTCGCGATTGATTCTCGTTATTGTCGCGTCTCTACGATTCTTCAGCCGTCGTCGAGTTTCATTTCATTTCGTTGCTATCGAGCGACAAGTACTTTAAACTACGCTGACTTTTGGACGATTTATAGAGTTTATAGAGTTTACAGAGTTTAGGTGTCACGTGCGAGTCCCAGCTGTTTTGAGTCTCATCAGGGCGATCTCTTACACCGCTGTTTAATAAAAAGGTGTGAATTTGAGGCAACGCGTTTGAGGATTTCTGACGATACGAGCAGGTCGAAAAGTAACGCGGACGCGTAAATATTGGAATAATGCAACTGGCCCGTGTGAACTCTAATACTCGCACGGTACTCGTCAAAAATTAGTTAAAAATGGGTATAATATTTAGTACTCGTTATAATATGTGGTTCCTCGGACCAGTGTATTCAGGATTTACGCTTACGTTCTACGATTATATTACATTGACCGACTAACTGCGTTTGACGTGTATACTCGTCGTCGCTTGTATTCATTTACGCACTGCATGACCCAACCCCGTGAGACATTTTTAAAACTAAATTCCGCAGTTAACTGGTTAACCGAGGTAGGCGATGCTTTTATCGCTTCGCGAGGGCGGTGCAAAATAGACTGGCATAGAGGCAGAGAAGGTAACGTTGTCTATTACTCGCTATCACGCATCGCTGTATTCTTTATGCAGCTGTATTGCCGCATGTGTGACGCTTGCACCCAATGCTCGACACGCGCGTTTATCTTTACGATGTGTTGAGCCTGTGAAGTCAGAATTAATCGATCGCACCTCCTTCTTTCCATCTCTGCGCATACTATGTGTAATTATACGATATGTATAACTTTGTGTGCTAAACTAGATTGGCCGCGTAGTAGTGACATACGTATGTGAATATGAATGTATGGAAGTGTGTGTGTGCACAGCGTCTCGAAAAACAGATGAATGTAACTGTTCCGTTGGCAGTGTGGTACGGAAGATGGTGAGACGAAGAGAGTGCTGAGACGCGTGCAAATGTATATCGACGAAGATCCTGGGAATCCTTTATTAAATAAATCTAAAACTATTTTAATATGAATTCTAAGTGTAATCTTGGTGTTCCTTTACTATTATTTCGGCAATTACGATCCACAATTCTCAACATAACGTATTGTGCGCTATACGAATACTAATACAACTCAGCGTTGAGTCTCTCCAGTCTGTGCAGCCGCAAGCAACGCCCTGCACTGAGAAGATGCGCTAGAAATACGCTCAGCCAAGGCAAAACGCGTTCTACTCATCCGCAAACCAACGTACATATTACGTAGTAAGTTCGATAAACTTCTGTCTAAGTCTCCTTTCAGTTATCTTCGCGACAATATAAATTTGCGCAGATATAAAAATATTCTCAACCTCCACCTCTAACTTCGATCGCCTCGCAGCGACACGTTACGCTTCCTCGAGGGTTAAAACCACACGTTGTATCACAGCAGCCGCTACGTCACCTGTTAACGCACACGCTATACCCCCCTGTCGTATCATAAATCCATTAACTCGCGTTCAATCACGCACCTCGCTATATGACACACATGCCTCGAACACGTCCATTACTGCAATCGATGAGAACGTTTTCATTTACCTTGAACAAGCGTACGCACTGCTGGATAGTCGGTAAGTAAATACGTTCGCGTGAACGACTCTACTACGGGACATAGGATCACGTGCCACAAGTCGGCGGCCGAATCGTTAAAAGCTGTCTTTGAACGTCTCTAGACTTATCAGTCAACGGAGTGCCAGGTTTTCCCGACATGCGAGCGGAAACGCGACGTTCTGATCGCGTGAGCGCCGAATATCCGTTCGAAATAAGCATCCAACCAGGATAAATGTACGCGAGCGAGATTGTCGGACGAACACGTTCGATACGACTCCCCCGGGGAGAATATCTTAAGACAAACCCCTAGGATGGTGTTCGTGAACGTTTTGGGGCGGTTGAAGTTCGCAACGAGTATAATTCTCGTTAAATATTTATTGACTTTTCGAGTAATTGTTTGATCTTTTGATTAACTTTTAGGTAGCAATTATGCGACGGATTTTTATGTACTTATGAGAGATTTAATTAAAGATGCAGAGATATGCAAAATACTCAAGGTACAGTATAGTCTCTATAATAGTTCTTTCTATCCAGAATTCATTCTTTCAGTTATACTTATAAGCGATTTAACCAAACCACTTTGCACTGTATGTTATTACTGATGACGTAAGAACGTACAACTTTAGCATTACTTAATCAACGATCATGCAAATGTCGTGCATTTCTTACTTTTTAGATACAATGCCAGATAGAATTTTCACGAATATTTTTCGTCTGTAATTTAATTAAACGAAACGTTCGATACATTTGATTGAGCGAATAGGCGTTGGTATAATTATTCTTATGCTGTTAAATACCTTAACGAACATATATCTCCGAAAACTACATTCTTGGCAGCCAGTTTTACGTGAGCGGCAGCTATGTTACCTAACAACAGGAATTCGCGGAATCGATCTGACCTTTACATTTTATTGTACTCTACGCGCCGTAGCAAAAAAACTATCGTCGAAATATGGATGTTTTTTATTTATATAATTTTATAGTTATTCTTATGATAGTTTTTTATTTATATAATTATAGATGTATTTCGATGTTATTTAGTTGTCCCAAATGTTTCTTTCGTTTTATAATTGAATTATGTATGATCGTAACAATAGGAATAAAAATTCAATAAAATAATATAAAACGAAAAATGTCGCGCATCCGTTATTTCCTTACAAAACGAGGGAAACTTTTGGAACAACCTAATACGTTTTCGCGGATCTCGTTGCTAGAATATACCTACCTTTTCGACGAAGTAGGAACGTAATTTGGGGCAACGATATACGTAGTTAAAAAATAAAATATAGCGACGAACGACTCAAACTCCGATAAAAAAGATTCAACGTAGCGTAAAATGTCAAAAATTATCTATATCGAACGATAAAAGAAATTGTTCGCTGCTAGTTTCCCTGTTGTCGAATTTATACGCTGAATTTTCCTCCAATAATTTCACCCGTATTAACCGGAAACTTTTCGCAAGTGTTTTATAATTTTCTCGCAGTTTCTACACAGTATACATTTTTCTTATGGTTCCTGCCATTTGCGCGGTAATCATAATTTCTATAAATTTAGAAAATAAAGATGCCTGTCGTACACCTGTGCCTGTTGCACTGTGTACACGATACAACTATGAAAAATAAGAAACTATAATCTGTAACAAGAATTACGGAACCATGGAATTGTTGGAAATATACTAAATATAGTAGTAAATAGAAAATTACATTTAATAAATTTACAAATAGTAACGAGCCTATAAATACTTATATCCCTAAAGATGAATGAACAAATGTATTTCTATAAACGAAATTCATAGATAATACGTAACGCTCTGACGTCACTTTAACTAACAAGTGAAATTGCTTTGAGAAACGGAATTCTATATACGTGATCGACGGAAACACGAATACAAACGCGAGATCTGGAATATATACCGGCGCCAATATACTTACGCGCGTTACTTAATTAAGGATTTCATAAGCCGTACAGCTCGATGCAAAGGAACTGTATGAATATTTATCGTATATATCACGTCTAAAGATTGCGTCTAGAATTTAGCGGAAGGAATATCTCTTATCTGAAGGCATACATTAAAATATCCTAAATTAAGTAGCGTACGTAAATATAGGGCCGCCACTGTATATAGGTCAAAAGTAATTCAGTAGAGAATGAAGCGAGACGAGCTTTAAATCATCTCGTTGTATCTTTCCTCGTGCTGCTCAATTTTAAGAGGAGAAACCAGGAATAACGAAAGCGTATACTACATGGTTTAGCCGTTGTTATTATCCCAGGTATTTATCTTGCTTTCGAAAAAGTTTCTGCGAATGAAGCGGACGACGTAGCAGAGAGCGCAGCAGGCTGAAGAGCTTGCAAAAAAATGAACGCGAAGAAGGTTAAGCAAGTCTAAGGAGAGCACGCGAGGAAATCAGACGTTTCAGAATTCAAACTGGAAACGGCACTGCGTCTGCTTACTTCCAATTTCTCTCTCTCTCTCTCTCTCTCTCTTGGACCATCAAGACTCGCAGTTTACATAAAAGAGCCGGGAAAGTTTGCACGCAAAGAGACGCGATCCATTCGACTGAATTTCGTAATGACGTAAATTTTAATAGACTGCCATTGCCTTCGATATTCCCGTGCATCCAAGTACACAGTTCTAGTAACTAAACTTTCATGCACCGTCGTTGCCAACGACGACAAGATAATAATAAAAATTGAATTTCCCATCTTCTGTCCGATTTTTGTAAATACACGCACAGAGTTCGTGTTATTGCACGAAGATCATAGGAAAAAAAAAACAACGACGAGTGTACGTTCGTTGGTGTTTCGATTTTCATGTTATTTTCTAGCTGAAAGGATATACGTGTTTGTACTTAATGGCTTAATGATTCAATACCACATCACGATGCGATTCTTGCGATAGACAAACTACGGCGTAACACGCTGGCTGAGTGAATAAGAAGCATCAGCTGAAATAACTCATTACCTGTCGGTTTTATGAAGAAACGTCTTGAACGAGTAACGTCGCGTTTCAAGGGACTCATCGGATGGATGCAATTTTATTTTCTAACATCTTCTATTCACCGCGGTATCGAAACGATATCTTGAGCTCTTTAAAACCCGTTGTATATTTTTGATATTGAAAAAGCGTTGATTTTATTTTTCCCCCATAACACACTACAGTTTGGCGGATATTTTCAACTTGAATCTGTCAAACTTAACGTATGAAAGGGAAGAACAGCGTAAACGCAAGAATACCGTTTCACGCTTGTCTTTCACGCGTCAAATTTGACAAACCGAAATTAAAATACCCGCCAAACTACCAATTTTTCGACACGATAAGTTTTTCTCGCGTAATATAATTTGTTAATACTCGACATCGCCTAATATAAATAATTTTAACAGAACAATAGAATAACGAGATGTTGTTGCTGACCGGTCCTGATATTTCACGTCTCAACTGGAAACTCGTAAACATTCGCAAGAACGTCGACAGCGGTATCCGAAAGACGGAAAAAGAAAATTAGAACACCTATATTTACGACAATTTTCGTGGCTGGCAATTGGATGACAACACGAGTTCCAGAACCAATTCACGTTCGTGTTCCACCAGCATACTCGATTCTTACGTGTATGTACGTATATGTACTTGGACAGAGGCGAAGGCACGATGCAATGGCGAGGTGTGGCTGGCGCGTTATGCGTCGTAAATGTTGTCGCGAATTACATCGAGGTGTACGTCACCATCTCGCTTTGCATTCTCCTCGGTGCGGTAATAAGAGTAGATGGTTTCGCTCTACGGGTGTCCTAGCCGTCGATCCGGCTTGCATGCTGATGCCTAGGATCGAGTCACGGCCGACGCAACGGTTATTAACGCTTAAGAGTTTATTTATCAACGTGCAGGTCATTTTACTTACGCCGACTCTGCCCGTTTGTAGAGCGCAGATTAACTGGATCACCGTTAAAGGAATATTCGTGCCGATTACGGTTACTGCTTGCGGCAATTACGCAGAAGAAGAGTATGAATGAAGAGAAGACGTAGATAGAGAGAATGAAATTGGTACGTGGCAGAAATTTTTCAACGAGTTCGACACGTTCCCTGGTCTCCGCTATTATTGCACGATGGCCACGTATTACGCGACAGCTAGCTTTATTTTCCAACGAACAGTTTTCTTTATGCGGTTTATACGCTTCGTTCCTATCGCAACGATTTCTTGTAAATTTCGTGCGAAAGCGCTACTTGGCAATACAAAATTTGAGATAGTCGAGTTGAATTAATTAGACGCTTAAACGAAACTCTAAGCGATTAATCGGTAAACTTGAGTAGGACGATGCGCGAGAGTACGAGCGGACATGAAATTTCGAAATTTTTGAGCGAGCTTGAAACGCGCTCGTTGTGTTTTGTATTGTACGACGATTAGAAAAGGTATCGGCGCGTAATTTTATCTTCTAAGAATTTAGGAACCAGGTTCTACGCTTCGTTTTCGTGTTAAACATATCCGTAGTCAGCACCGTAGAAAGCATCATTCAATGATACAAAAGTTGATACACTCGAAGCTAATTAATTAGCATGTAAATGCTGTCATGAATATGTATGTACAGTGGCGTGTCGATATTCTTTCTAGCCACTCTGTATATGACGCATACAGTAAAACGAAAATATCACGCTTGCTATGGAAATTGTGTACGAGTATCTCAAGTAAATTATACAAAAAACAAGCATTTTGTAGTCGTACTACGCACCGTTGTGACAGAGCTGCAAACATACGTCTGTTAAGTTGCTTCGTGTAGGTTCAAAGTAAATCAGCGGCCAGTTCGATTCGCAAAAATCATTTGCCCACGTTGTGTCCCTTCCATGAAAATCTTCGGGTTCATCGCCTATCGCATCTTTCACGACTTGAAAATTTCTGATTATTTTTCGGCACAAAAAGAGATGAAAATCTACTCCTGGTGGATCTTTGTAAAAATCTTCCTAAATATCTCTCCTGAGGGACAAGTGAAAATTGGTATATATAATACGCGAGGAAAAATGGTAATAAAAGAAGCAAGATCCTCGATGGATGATTTTGAAGAGAATAAGAGGCAAGAGAGAAACGTCGAAATAAACGACGATGTTTCAAAAGGAGTAATCGAAAATAATTCCCAGGAAACAGCGAAGGAAGGGAAGAAAGGGAATGAAACTAAGTCGGTCTACCATTATTCGTCGCTCGACCCACATAGCAAACGTAAAGAAAATGGACAAATGGATTCCGCATAAGTTAAACGATGAGCACGACGCGACGAATACAGCCACCTCGTTACTTTCATATTTCTCGTGCATACGTTCTTCGTTTATCGTTCTTTGTAATTTCTTCCGAAGAATAAAGGAGGTTGTGTAAAAGCAACGGTTGCAGGAAGTTTCTCCATTCTAAGGTAAAACCGATGAATTAACGTGAATTTTTTATTACGGAAATATATATTACGAGAAATTTACGTATGTGTGTGTGTGTGTATGTATATACATATATGTCGAAATTCTAGCCAGGTTCAGGTGTGGAAACGAGACCAAAGCGAGGGAATACTGGAATAAGAGGAGGGAGAAAAAAGACGCAGACTATGTGAAAGGAAAGAAGAAGACCCGAGACACGTAACAGAAGAATGTGAAATAACGGGAGGACCAAAAGACACGGAGAAAACACCGAATGAGTCTGGAGAAGGACTAATGGAATTAAAAGCAATAATAGAGAAGAGAAGGGCAAGGGCAATGTAAGACGGGGAGGAAAGACAAGAAGGTAGCACAACAAGGAGGCGAAAGACCAAAAGTGGCAATAATGTGTAGTCATAAGTTGCAATAGTTTGTAGTCATTAGCTTTAACTGTTAGAGATAAGAATAAGCTAAGGAGTGCGATACAATAGAGTAGATAAGATGGGAGGTAGATACATAAGGAGCAAAACAAATGTAAGAAATGTAAATCGAAAGCTCGTCCGAAGCCGAAAAGCACAGACTAAAATAAGTAAATAATAATAATAATAAGAATATATGTCGGAGATGAAAGGACATCGGGGCCTTTCTTTTGCAATTTTTGGGAAGATCCCCAATACTTTGATCTAGACTATTTATTATAGCTGTACTTAAATAACAAAACTTAGAAGTAGTTGTTATGATTCAATCCGATTATGTTCGCCCGAGATTTGCGACAGTGGGCTTGGGCTCGAGGTGATACAACTGGTCGCTGAACGTAGTCACGGTCACGGGATGAACGTTTTTTACCCGACAGAGAGGTGCCGATATTGTGGGACACACGTTGTATTAACAATCAAACCTCGGGCAGGAGCAATGGTCAGGTCTTCGCGGGTCTACCTAGCAACGGCGGCTAGAATTTTGTCGGTATCCCCGGCCAATATGCAACGGACAAACGCGATCGTAAGGAGAGGAAAATTTCCATCAATCTTTTATTCTTGCGATCACCTTGGAAAGTTTTCACATCGTCTTTTACGTGCGGTATTATACCGAGCGTCACGGCAAACGTTACTTCGTGCTTCAAAATATATTCTACGTTTAACAAAGAGTTACCCCGTTGACCGTGGATTCGTTATTGAACCTAAGAACATTGTCTTTGACATCTCGAGTGTCTAATCACCAGGGTCATTTGTCAAACTTCGTAAAAATCAACATTTATATCAGCAGGTATAATCTCTATTGTACAACACAACGATGGCTAGTCCGAATGAGGATTCGTTACACGCCCCTGAACCTAACGATAACCCGACATATATAATTTGTAAATCCCAATTTCAAAATTATTTCGTACACGTAGTTGAAACATTAAATCGATACGAGTATACGAGCTATCGCGTTACGATGAAACATTTTAAACAGACGCATGTATACTTAATTAAAACAATATTCACGTGCTTCCGTGTACTTGTTCCACTACCATACAGCTCTGTTCTATCATATTTTTGAAAAATATTCAACAAATATGTATTTATCAAATATATACGTGTCGATCTTTATTTATAAAATGTATTGGTAAATTCATTATAAAATATATAGTTACGAGAAGTTCATATTAATTCATCGGTTTATAAATACGTTTTATACTTTTCGAAAATACACGACCCGATGAGATTTTGCAACGAAATTTCGCGTATAACATTTCATTATTCCGCGGCTATATTTAATACTCTCTTGGCGAATTTATTTTCTTATTATAAGATCTCTTAAACCAATTGATTAGCTCAATGCGTTACAGGTCACTTGTTTTTCAAGTAGCCCTAATTGTAAGTGATTTAAGCTATTGCTCAAACTATATTAAGCAAGTTCTCCAAACGTTCAATCTGCACGAATCTGTTCAAGAGACCATTCGAAGGATTTTTTCCCCTCCAAGCTTACACGAACAATCGAGCTACTTCATATTCAATTTATTCAAGTTATTCGAGTTATTCGGCTTAGTTTTTATATTTTAAGCCGACAACCAGTTCCACACCCCGCCCCCTCCCTCTCTCCCTCCCTCCTCCCTCGGTTCGCTTTTTCAACTCGCCGACACGTAAAATGGGTAAAACGCGTTTTCAACGTTGCTTTAACTTTTCACGAGATTTTCATTTAAGGGTAATTCGATTTTGCATTCGATGAAATTGTTTGATTTTACGGTAATGGAATAAAACTTGCGAAAATGTATTTTCCCTTTGATAACGTCCAGCAATTAGCTAATGAAATATTTGAACGGTGTTTTGTTTATTCGATTATTTGTTTAATTGCGTGTTGCGCGACGGTGATTTCGAAAATGGTCCTCGTTACGTTATTTTGTATTTTCTTCGTAATTTCCTACGTTCTAAATACGTTTAAAGTATCAATCGTAACGCATTTTTAATAAATATTTGAAAATCGATACGTCGAATAAGCTGACCAACCGTTTTAGAAAAACCGCGTACTCCGATCGATTTTACTTCCAACCTTTTCTTCTTCTTCTTCTCTATTTTCTATTCTTCAAATTTATCTAACCAACGTTCTGCGTAATTCTAAGCAGAATGTTCAGTATCTTTTCAGCGATCGTGAAGACCAGTTCGATCACGGACGTTTCTCGAGATATTCCTTTCCTTTTTTTTTTCTTCTTTACTCGATTATCGCGTTTTTACGATCTACGGACATTGTTATCCGCGCATCTCTCAATTGCCAATGTTTCACCGCGATAATTCGCTCGTTATTAGATATAAAAAAGTTAGAGGGAGAAAGGGCATTTCTCGGGAAACGTGCTTGTTCGATTCGACGTTTTCCAACCTACAGAAGACTACGTTTTTACAGAAATTGTAGCTTTCAATTTTTCTCAATTTTCATCTTAATACTGTTAAACGAACATGTATCTTTCTAAATCTATTTTTTTCGTACTTTTAATGACATTTATCATTAACTTGCACGTCTGATGCATTGCGAATTCACGTTCAAAATTAATGACGCGTTAGTTTCGTACACGAAACTTATAGACGTCTACGTGGATAGAATTAACGCTGTAAAATTACAGAAAGTTATTGGAAATTAAACTTTAACAAACAAAACGTGAGTTTCTAAATATTTCTATCGTCATTGATATAATTTGGAATAATGAAATTAGGCTATGAATGTAATCTTCTCTCAGTATTTCTGTTCTATTCGATAAATATTTGTAAACACTCCTGTAACTCTTCTTATTATTTCGTATCCGTTTGAACGTGTCTTCAATAAGATACTGCACATATGTAAATACTTTCAACGTTTGCGATGCTTATGATGGAACGAGGAAAGTCGATATTCGGAAATAGAGTGTGCAGAATCAGGCTTTTAAAGCTTCGTCGCTTTTATCGCAAGCGAAATAATCGGTTTTCGTTTTATTCCATACTAAAAGTGAACTTTACGCGATATCGATCGTATAGATTTCTCGTAAATACTATCGCAATTTTACAAACGAAAGAGAGCTTTAACTTTCGAACATCTCGGAACACGATTTTGGCTGATACGTCGATATTCGAAACAACTTCTCGATTTAATTATTCTTATCCCATTTACGTTACTACCTGCAGTAAAAAATAAAAAAAATAAAGAAAGAAAATAAGAAAACCTTCGAATTTTTCCTTCGCCGTTTAACATTATCCACAATCATCGAATCTAATCGCAAGAATCTCGTCGTTCCTACGATCTTCCGCTCGATTAAAATTCGTTTCTTTGCTGGCGAGCAAGCGCGAGATTAAAGTTACACGCAGGTCTAAAATAAAATAATCGTTTCTCTCTTAAATCAACCTCGTTTACTGTCCGCTCCGGCGACTAATCCCATTGCAGGCAAGAAAATCGAACCAGGGCAGCGCCGAAAACGATCAATACAAATTCAACTATCGTCGAACAAACCGACCCGAACCATTACTTCGGCCAACAATCTCAACTGCTCCCTTTCAAACGATTCCAATCTATCCAGGTTGCAGAGGACCGAGCCGAACGAATCTACGAGCGTTTCATTTACACGGCGCTTCGCCGGTCGATCGACGTTTTCACTCGCTTTTCGTCTCGAACGCAGCCAGCGGCCAACGCCTGCTACGATTTCACGTGCCACCGTTTCAACCACGTTTCATCCAGTGCTTTTACCGATCTCCTTTTCTCCGGTCTGCCAACGGACGAGAATGGAAACCGGCACTCTGATTCTCTTTTCCCTTCTGTTCTCGTTTCCGTTGGTTGCATGGCCGGCGCGACGGTATTTTTCATCGGTATCATTGCGCGTCGCCTGGGCCTGTCTCTCCTTTCTCCGTCCTATCGATGACAAACGATATTTGACAGAGACGAGACGAAAGGAGACGGCTGTGCTTTCCAACAACTCGAGAACGAAGAGACGAAGACGGTTTGTCGCGAGCCTCCGAGCGGTTTTGTCGAACCCTTTGTGTACGAGTTCCAAAGCGACGATCTTTAACCATTTGAGTGCCAGGAGTCTTTGAAAAAACAGGTTTAAAAAATTCCGAATGACACGATAGCGCTTGTCCTGTTCGATTGCGAAGAGAAACAAACGGAGCAATAGCGCTCGTCATATTTCTTATTTTTATATTATTGTATATGCGTACTATTAGTTTATAAATATTTCAAGTTTTGTTCAATAAAAATTATTCAGAAGAATGAAATACAAAATACCGTGAGTCGTCCGTAGCGTTTAAATGTACTGCAACTTCTCGATATAAAATTTATATTTAATATATCGGTTAATATATCGATATAGATATATAGGGTGACTGCATCCAACGTAATACTGGAACTCGTGATTTCAACCACTAAGCTGTCGCGTAAAAAAGAAATAAAACGATCGTTTTGTTATAACTTAATTCTATTGGGTTGAAAACTAAGTGAATGCAGATTTTGTCATTAGGCGGTAATGGCATTAGGCGGTAGGCATTCTATTGTTGCAACAATTAAATTATCCAACATAAGGAACAATCTCGTTCGAACAATTATCACTCAAACTGTTTTTGAGTATTGGATTGGCAACTAAGTGACTGCGGATTTTGTCATAAGGTGGTATCGACAAAATCCGCAGTCACTTAGTTGCCAACCCAATATATTACAACAGCCGCGCGTACTCTCTGCTTGACGAGTATACTCGTCGTCGTTTTTGCCACGCGTTCTAGGTACAAGTTTTTTAAAGATATCGCAACAGCTGACTGGCTATTAGTAAATTAAACTCGTAACTCCGCAATTAATACGAAACATTGCAAATGTAGCTTACTAAAGCGATATTTTTATCGCACGATAGCCTAAATTAAATCTTTAGAAAAAAGAATGAAACCCGAAAAATAACAATCTTACGTAAAGGTACACGCGTCTTTACCCCGTGACCTGAGTAAAGCCGGATAGAGTAGCAGATACTGTCACTAGAATCTGTAACATTGGAACGGATCCAACTGTTTAGATTCCTAACTAGTGAAACAACATTCACGGGTCCACCCAGAACAAGTTATACAGTGCTACCAACATTCGTTCAATTTACATGCAGCGGATAAGATTGCCGACAGTAGATGCAAATATCCTCGTTGTTACCATTATATTTCTGTTCTTGTTGTTACTGCTGTCGCTATCCTCTGGATTCTTGTTCGACTCTGCGTTTCTACGATCTACGAAGTAGTACGCGAAATTTAAATTAACTTGACTCAACACTGGGACTACAGACAGTTAAGACGAAGCTATTTCTACGAAAACCAGTCACAACGACTGGACTCGACAAAAAATACTCCATGATAGAATATCGTTATATTTATTGATTTATTACTTTTGTGGCGGCACGACGACGAAACTTGCCGACGGCTTCGCGATACAAAGCGCTGTACATCAAAGCGCAAAGCCGACATGCCTAATGTACCACGACATCCTACGGTTCTTCGGCCGAATATTCGGAAGAATCCATACGCGGCAACGGTCGCGGACATCTAACGAACGCGTGCGTAGTGGTAATATCGAAGGGCAACAAAGGAAAAGAATCCGCTCGGTTTTGAACAAAAGAACATTCCGTTTCGAACACCGCGAAGTGCGAAGGGTCCAGCGTAACAGCGAAGTGCGAAGGGTCTAGCGCAACAGCGAAGCAAACACATTCGAGAAGCGTGATCGTTGATGATTGTTAAATAAACTTTATTGTTGAACACCGAGAGTATTTCTTGGACACTTACATCTAACAACACCACCTCATTTTCATTATATTATATTATTTCACAGAAGGAATTCCATGTTGCGTAGTACATTTTTGCTAATACTAATCCATCTGGGACTATGATCCTTAAACGAGGGTTGGCACATTTATAAAATTGCAAGACCAGCCGTCTTCACCGATGCGGTAGTTTTAGTGTGAACAACCTAAATGCATTTGCAACGTGGACACCAACCAACCGGGTGCCAATTTTTCCCCAGTACGCAATTCTATAAATATACAGCAATTTCATAAATACGTAATGTATTATTGGAAAATTTTCCTTGGATAAGAGTAGTAAAGGTGATTAACTCTTTTAGCGAACTGCATCTCTTCAAAAGTCTAGAAAATTTAACGTAAAACAAGTATTGTACCGAGTGAACTTCCCAGGGAAAGATATTAGGTTGTCCGGAAGGTTTCTTTCGTTTTATGAGGAAATAATAGACGCACAATGTTTTTTTGTTTCATATTATTTTGTCGAATTACGTACGATCCATTTTGTTCTGTTGAGATAAACACCGCGACATTTCACAGACTTGGTTTCGCGTTTGTACGAAGATGCATTATTGTAAAAAACACGTTTGCGGAAGAAAGACACTTTCCGGACAGCCTATTATAAGCCCGTTAAACCTTGTTATGTGTTATCACATATCGATTTTACAAATATCATCATAAATCATCCGTACTCCTACGGCGAATCGAAAGAAACCCATTTGCATATGCAGAGGCTTCAACACGTAATACGATGGAACAGCATAATTCGTACCAGAAACGTACTTACCTAGACGATATCGGTAATCGTAGAGCTAACAATTCGTTGGAAATCGTCAGAGAAAATCGCAGCACTCGTCGTGCCATGGAAAGTATCATAACGCTAGAAAGCACGCGCCTATGACGATCGTATTTTGTCCAGGCGCTGACCCGGATGACGACGACTGAATGCTGCGCGGTTGAACGCGCGAAAATCTCAAACCGTTTTAAAGCTTTACAACAGCAGCCTCGAATTTTATCACAGTGTATCCAATTGTTTCCAGGTGTCTAATTGTAAGATTGGGGTACCTGTTCGATACCTGAACAGCTCCTGAAAAGATCAAAGGACAGGAACCATCGTTCGCCTAACGTTTAATTACACCTGTTAAAACGTCGTGCACTTTGCTAACCAGCTGCAGGTGCGAGAGACCAATTAGCCGATGCTCGAGAACGTCTGTCAGAGAGTTCGATCTTAATCGTTAGCATCGGCCCAACCGTTGGTTGGCTGCTCGAAAAAGGAATTTCTGTCTATTCGACGAACTTTCCGAAGCTCGTTAAAAAGAGAGGGTGAAGGGGCCGGGGCAACGAACCAGGCAAACGAGCCAGGGTATCCAGAGAGGGAGAGAGAGAGAGAGAGAGAGGAGAGGGCAAGATTGGCGGCAGTTTCCTTCGACGCGCGTCCGGGAGCGCAGCCCTTTAAAGCTGATTAGCCGATGTTTTATATAAGATTCGATCTAAGTGGATTTACTTAATGCACTTAAAGCGAATCTGACCGCAGCCTTAAGGAGCTTCGGCCACACGCGACACCGAGCGGAACTGAGTTTTTCAGACGCTGACGCACCGAAACGCGACCCTCGTTCTCTTTCTTAAGATGCTCTACGACCACAGCTTGTTCTCTTGCGCGTCCTCCTTCGGACGACACCTCTTCTTAGCCGACACTATGCCGGTCGATTCGCAGTTCGTTGATAAATGACAGTTACAACGACGATGATAGTAATTGTTAACGATCAACAATAATTTGTACTTATTTGGGAAAGTTCACGTAAATAATATACGCGATACGAAAATAGAAGATTAAATTGACTGGCGGTGGTTGACCGAGGAATCGGATGACGAGTCTGCTGCGTAATGTAAGCTACAAAGCGGGAAGGTATATCGTTAAAAAGAAAATGTCTATTAAATGTAAAATATTATGAATACTAACTTTGTGAATTTCGTTGGACAGATTAAAAGGAATATCGTTGAAACGTAACAATTTGTTCACCTTCGTCTTTATTGGGAAAAAAGGAAGCGAAAAATGACGAAACAGAAGGTTCCAAAAAATGCGTACACCTGTTATATATCTAGCTGTGAAATCGTAGAGACGATAACGAGCGAGAGAAAATTTTGTTTCGTCGGTTAGTTGTTCCAAAGCAACGGTGAACCTTCGTTCCTTAGCGTGATGCTCTTTAAACAACGAATGAATTTCTAGATTTCCTCTGATATTACTAACGTCATTTTGGTGGAATTATTTTTGGTCAGAGTTCGTTATTTATTACAAAACAAGATTAGATTTGTACAACGTGCACATGGCATGTTACAATATCGAGTTATAATCGGCCACTGAAACGTAAGCAATTAGTGAATTTAATTCGAAGCTTATAATATATGCGCATTCGTATCTGCTAATTATTATGCTCTTGCGTGTAATTCTATACTAATACATAGTCATATTTTATACATAGCAACCGGATTATAGATTCAAATCCTATAATCCTTGTACAATTTCTACAAAGACAACGATTTTACCGCTATCTTGTACTGGGTGTATCACGCCTATCGCCTCATCGAAAACGATCAAACGATCATAATTTTCCCATTTTATTGAAGCGTTCGAAGCGCTCGAGCAACGAAAACGACGAACTACCGAACGGATAGAAAGGAAATAATATAGAAAACGTATTTTATCGTAATTTTATCTTCTAAGAATTTAGGAATCAGGTTCTACGTTTCGTTCTCGTGTTAAACATTTTCCGTAGTCGTACGAAAGCATCATTCAATGATACAAAAGTTGATACACTCGAAGCTAATTAATTAGCATGTAAATGCTGTCATAAATATGTATGTACAGTGGCGTGTCGATATTTTTTCTAGCCACTCTGTATATGACGCGTACAGTAAAACGAAAATATCACGCTTGCTATGGAAATTGTGTACGAGTATCTCAAGCAAATTATACGAAAAACAAGCATTTTGTAGTCGTACTACGCACCGTTGTGACAGAGCTGCAACCATACGTCTGTTAGGTTGCTTCGTGTAGGTTCGAAGTAAATCAGCGACCAGTTCGATTCGCAAAAATCATTTGCTCACGTTGTGTCCCTTCCATGAAAATCTTCGGGTTCATCGCCTATCGCATCTTTCACGATTTGAAAATTTCTGATTATTTTTCGGCACAAAAAGAGATGAAAATCTACTCCTGGTGGATCTTTGTAAAAATCTTCCTAAATATCTCTCCTGAGTGGGACAAGTGAAAATTGGTATATATAATACGCGAGGAAAAATGGTAATAAAAGAAGCAAGATCCTCGATGGATGATTTTGAATAGAATAAGAGGCAAGAGAGAAACGTCGAAATACACGACGATGTTTCAAAAGGAGTAATCGAAGATAATTCCCAGGAAACAGCGAAGGAAGGAAAGAAAGGGAATGAAACTAAGTCGGTCTACCATTATTCATCAGCGACCAGTTCGATTCGCAAAAATCATTGTCTCTTTCATGAAAATCATCATGCTCTTGCGTGTAGTTCTATACTGATACATAGTCCTATTATATTCCTATACATAGTCATATCTTATATATAGCAACCGGATTATACATTCAAATGCTATAATCCTTGTACAATTTCTACAAAGACAACGATTTTACCGCTATCTCTTGTACTGAGCGTATCACGCCTATCGCCTGATCGACAAAGATCAAACGATCATAATTTTCCCATCTTATTGAAGCGTTCAAAGCACCGGAGCAACGAAAATGACGAACTGCCGAATGGATAGAAAGGAAATAATGTAGAAAACGCATTATACGTAGTACGAATAATAACGCTACGTTTCTCTAACTTGAAATCGTTGTAAGATTTAATAACCTACATACAAGAAGAGAAGAATATAATATTCCTCTCGGGCTCGCAGCCGTAACCCAATATAAAAGGACGGCAGACTGAACAGAAGATAGCTGGGATAATGCTTTGCAATTATTCGGCCACAATCATGCCAGCGGAATGAGAACAGCTAGAAACGAGCACACGATTACAAATACAATACGTAAACGATAGTAAGTCAAGTTATATTTTTGCTCATTAACGTTTATCATTACTCGAACGATTTTAAAAATACAAACCGTGCCGGTAATTTGGAATTTTAATGAATCGCTTACACAGCGAGTATATTTCAAGTACGTTACGTTAGTCGAGTAATTTTCCATTGAATTGTATCCATTTTCCTATTGTTGATAAATTTGCTTAATTCGTACGAACTGTACGAAATAATTGTTATCGATTGTCCGGTTTCAATTTTACGTTCAAACAATTATTAATAATTATCGTGGTTTCTCAATAATATTTCATATTCTATATATTTTATATTTGTGTTTCGATTGCTGTGTCTAACGTTTATTTACCGTTAGATCGTCGCGATACGAATATTCGGTATAAGCGCGATCCGTTTCGAACAGTTTTTCAACGAAAGAAAAATCATGGAAATCGATAGGCGAGAATTTTTATTTTAATCCTTGGAAATAATCTTGGCAAAAATTGGAAGAAATTTATAGTAGAATCTATCGACGTTTGTTCAAATTTATACTCACGAAGGAAAATAGCAGGAAATCGAGTTCTCGCGTACTTCATTACAAAAAGAGAGAGACAAGTGTTATTGCTCTGAAACAATTGCCTAGCCAATGAAGAGTGTAAAATACGAAAGCTTTCTGAACGAACGAGAACAGTCGAGTGGAAAAAATGACATAAGTCTCTAAAACTATAAGTACAGAAATTTCGAAATAATGCAACATCCGTATGTACGAAGAAATTTACTTTTATAAATACGTTATTTATATCGTTTTATAAATATTTTATAAATATCAATCTGTTTTATATAATAGGTGGTTTAAAAGTCAGTCTCCATGGTTTTTCAAGTTAAAAAACTGTTTCGAACAAAAGTTAATCGGCTTTCAGTCGAGTACAGATTGCAATATTATGAATCTAAAAAAAAAGTCTTGCTTCGATGAAGGGTCAAAGTCACCGCCATTTTTTTTTTTAATGGAACAATGAATTTTTTTATATTCCATTCGATTCTAATTCTAATTATGCATTGTTCCGTTTAAAAAAATAAACGTCACTTTGACTCTTCATCGAAGTAAAAATGTCGTTCAAGTGCGCGCAATATTGTAATTTGCAACCGATCGGTAACTGATCGACTTTCCTTCGAAATATTCTTTTGTCCGACTATCGAAAATGACTGAAGGATCGTGGCAATTGATTTTTAGACCATCCTTTATACGAGTTTCTTATTTTACGTTTCTGTTCGAACCCGTAGATTGTTCGAGTTTAAGCCCTGCGACAATACAAGCGATAAAAGCATAGACAATAAGAAATATAAGAGTTACCTTCTAAGGTCGAGTCTGAGTCGTTGATTGTGAGTCCAAATGTTAAGTACGAGAGTTAAAAGAGTGGAGCTCGGTAGTTAGAAAAGTAAACGACAAGGGTAAACGGAAGAGAAAAGTAACTGGAGATCCGCTGCAGCTCTGAGAGGAAGAGCTATGAAAAATAAATAAAAGATATAATTTATTTATTTATTTTTCAGCTTCACAGTACAGGAAAGAAGACTTGGCTTACGTATTTCTAACTCCCACTCGTTGCCATACTTTAATTAGGCCATCCATCATGTTCAAAGGTCCACACCCATCCACACTCTCATGTCAAACACACATATTCCCTTTTACATCTACCAAATTACATATACTAAATTAAACACATATATCTTTATTTCTCTTAAGCTACACAGACACACACACGCGCGCGAACACACACACACTGTGCAATACTCAACCCATGTAATATCGCAGTAATTTGTTTTCATATTTAGCGCGATACAGATTTTCCTATTAAAGTTTGACTTTAGCCGAAGTTTCGGTAAATTGAACATTTTCTCGTTTGTACCGCGTTCCCTTGAACTTCTCAGCTGTTAGAGCACTTTGGAAATTCAAAATGGCTGTAAAGCAAGACCGCGAAAAGCGTTCATTATGCAACAAGCTAATGGCAGAGAGTATTTCTTGGAATTTAGTATTTCGTTATTTGTCAGAAGTTGCTGATAAATTATTCCCATGCAATCTCGCCAGATTTATAGTACACAGAACTTCGTATCGATTAGGATACAGTAACGAGCTACGAATTCTCCGAACAACCCAATACACATCTAAAACACTCGAAAATAGAGCTATCGATAACATTCTCGATGCATATCCACAATATCGAGATATCGTTATGGGTAATCTGATGTATCAAATTTCAAGCAGCTCTCCCATCGAACTTTACTTAGGTTCGATCGTATCGAGACCAACAACGATTGACTTAATTCGGTTTGTATTGGGTTAGGAATTAAGTGGTTGCGGATTTTGTCGTTAGGTGGCAATGACAAAATCCGCCATCACTCAGTTGCCAACCCAATAGCTCTCGCTCGAAATCAACATTTTAAAACGTTTCCACATCTGTGGCGTTTGGAAATACAAGAAATGTATTTTGAAATCCTATATCGCGGAGAAGGATAGAGACTTTCCCTACTTCTACGACTAATTGGATTTCTGTTTACAGACATTCCCTTATTTACCTTTGCAATTTTTGCCACTTGGCAGATTGCATTTCTTTGATCGAAGGATTTTCTATACGAACACCGGCGCCAATATCGAAATTACATTTATCGCAAGAGAAAGAGAACTACGGGTTTCGTGGCCGAAAGTTTTACATTCAAAAGCGCAAAAGTTTCTTACTAATATAATAATAAATATATATATATATTAATAATATATGAACGATATTAGTCGACTAGGAATTTGTAGTACACTTGAGAAAGTAATTTATTTTCCTACCGATTTTAAGCGGCTTTTTACCAAAATTACCGGAGACTGAAACTATTAGCTTGTCCAAGAAGTGTCTTCCGTTTTAGAAGGAATTAATAGACGCACGACATTTTTGCTTCTATATTATTTTATCGAATTATGAATATGAACCGTTCTCTAAACAAAATGTTCCACCAAAACGAAATGAATCATACATAATTCGATAAAACAATGTAAAGCATCTGTTATTTCCTCAGAAAACGAAAGATACTTTTACGACAATCTAATATACTTTCTCGTTGCAACAATCTCTTCGATCATACTTGAAAAATAAACGACGTTGCGCGAAAATTCGCAGTACGTGTCGATAATTGATCAACGATCGTTATAATAACGTTTCCTGGTGCAGAAAATTCGCGATTCCGCTGCAGATTCGTATTGCACGAAAGTGGCCAAACCCGTATCGATTGATCCGCGAGGAATTCGACTACGATTCTGTATTGTGTTTGGTGTATCGGTCGATGTTAAATACAAATACCTAAATTTAGGTCGTCGAGCTAGCTGTTAATTTATAAGCACCGGTGAAACTACTTCACGTCACCGTCTGTTATCCGAATGGCCCTTACGGGTGCTCTGACGATTTATTAACACCGTATTGTTAAAAGCTCTCGAAGCGTTCACAAGCAGAAGAGAAACCGGCGTTGCAACCGGGGAGGGTTTGTTCCGTGGAAAAACACGGCGAGTTCCGTTTCGTTCTCAACCGTTCGCGAAGTTAATAACCACGCGAATCGACTTCTCCACTAAGACTTACCGGTCATTAATCTCCGTGTCGAATCTCTCGACAAATCTGCCAGAAAATCAATAAATACGAACTTATCGCGCTTTTCCCGCCTGCTTTTCATCTCCCACTTCCTTCTGCAAATACGTCCGCGTCCTGCCACACCGAGTTCTTTTCGATTCGCGCGGCTATTACGAAAAGAAATTTCGAGAATTTCCTTCGCCTTTTTCGTCGTTATCTCTCCTTCCAACTACCGATTTTGTGAAATTTAAAAAAAAATAAATAAATGCAATTAACATTCCGCATCTCTGTGGCGAATTATCAGCTGGGTTGGCAGCTAAGTTAGTGCGGATTCTGTCATTAGGTGGTATCGGCAGAGTCCGCGATCACTTAGTTGCCAACGCAATATTTTCTCGAATTATAGAAAATCGCCTCGCGTCTTTGATTTATCAGACGCGCTTCCATAACGCGTATCCATAGCTGTATCGGATTTTTCGCAATTTGCACAAACGATAACTCGTTTCGCTCGCTCGTTAGTCAGTCAGTATTTAACATCCGGACGCTGCATACTTAGTTAGTAGCTTAACGCGCGAAACATTTGGAACAAGGGGCGCCGAATAACGAAATAAACCGGCATTCTCATGAATTTATGATTCGCGCAATTTATCAAACCATTAGGCTGAATCGCGTAAACTGCAACGTATTTTCCGCTCTCTTTTCCGCGACGAACTCTTTCGCGCATCCAGCCGTTGGACACTGGGACTCGGATGCGTTGCGCGACATTTTCATTTCCAGCCACTCGATTAATCGCCGCTAAATTATCGCGGGGCGTGTGACGCGCAGTTTCGCGCGAGTAAATCATTTGCGTTCGCTTGCCATTCGGCGTAATAATTGCGCAATCGATTCCGTTAGCGTATTAATACGCAGCTCGATTAAAAAAAGCGAGACAAAAAAAAAGGAGAAAGGGCAGATAAAGGGGATAAATAGAGGAAAAGGAAAACTAGAGAAAAAAATAGGGAAAAGAGGGGCGGACGAAAAAACGGGAGAAAATAGCGATGTGAAAGGTGACCTTAAAAGAATCTGCGTCGAAAATGAAAAATGCATTGAAACTCTTTCGTCCTCATTTACTCCGTCCTCCATTACCAGAGCATTTTCTCGTACGCCAGGCATGGGGACAAGGAGCCGCATTTAAGCGACGGAATATCTTTTTTTTCCTTCTTCTTTCTCTTCTTTTCCTCCTCTCTTTCCTTCCCTTTTCTCTTCTTTTTTTTTCTTTTTTCTTATTCCGTAAAAACCAGGCTTTACGGCGAGAAATGGGACCACGGGAAATGAGGAAACATCGGAAAGCACGGCAGATCTTTAACTGTGCGTTTCAATCGCGCGACACCGCGCGCCTTTAGCTACGTGGCGAATCTAGGTGAAGATCGTAATTGCTGTTAAGTACAAAACCGTTGGAATATCCAGAAAAACCGTTGTGGCTCTGCGTCAATGAATGTTCCGTTCACCGCGGTGATTTGATTCCGATATTCAGAGAATGCAACCCGTTGCCGATGAACAAAAGTTTTATTCCGATCGCCAATTGAAATATTTGTGCCCGACAATGGGACAATATCGCAAAAACGCATAGACGTACGCGACGAACGTGTTGAACGAAGTATAGGATTACTTTATTCGTGTTTGAAAAATTGTAAATTTGAGGATTTACGAATCGCTACATCGAGAATAATCGTGATTTGTTCGATGATTTATAACAATTACGAAAATTGTTCTGCCGTTCCGAAATTCATTTAGAAATTTTGTAGAGAGAACGAGTCGAGGGAATATCGAGAAGAAGCGAATCAATTTGATAAAATACGCGAGTTTCGTACTCTTACTAAATTTGCTTACGAGGTTATATTGAAAAATATTTCCATCAAAAATATTCATATCTCGAAGCTATCGATTTTCATATTCCAGATGCTAGGTAAGCCATCATCGGAGTTTCCGCAAAACTTCGTCAGTTTGTCATCTACACATCGATGAAAGGCTTGTGTCATTGGACCGAACAAGTTGCTCTCCCTGTTTAACTTCAGATATGATAAAAATCAAAAGATCAACGAAGTTAGTAGTCATCGTACTATTTATCCGTGATTTTCGTTCGTTAATCAGACGATCTTGCCTATTTCGTATTCTGTAGTCGTATTCCATGACCAAACGGTGCGATACATCTTGCCAGTACGAACTTTTCCATCTATTAGACACGATTCTATTTCGTAGTAATGGCGACGAACGAGCACGTAAATTGAACTGTCACACGGAATTAACGTTAACGAGAAAATCGTTCGCAAATCCGTTTCCCGACTTACGTATTTGCAATCTCTTTGCTTTGTCTGTGCCTCCGGAGTTTTGCCTATGTTCGTTCGTGCGTGATAATTTGCGCATACACAAGGTTACTCCCCCGAGATAGGTGCGCTTTGAAACGTTTTAAAAGCGAACGCTTCCTAAGGACCGTGCTTCTTTTTTTCCACCCCGGCAAAAAAGAACACACCGAAAGTTGCGCGGCGACGCTCCGACACTGTTAACACTTTGCCAACCAGAATTTCACTAACTAACATTCTTATCGAACGTTACATAAGGACGCTCGAAGCAAAATTTCCAACGTGAATCAGTTGAAAGTCGATTTACAGTCGTTTTACGACCCGATGAAAACCACGAATTACGATCTCGTTGATAATTACTGCATTTCTTAAGCTAACGTTCTTATCGAACGTTACATAAGGATGTTAGAAGAGAAATTTCAAATGCGACGAGTAAAAGATCCTTTCATGATCGTTCGTAAGTTCGCGATTAACAACGCGAATTACGATTTCGTTGACAATTATTTGATTTTCGAAGAAAAGAGCGATTTGATGTGTATAAAATTGACGATTAACAGTGGAACTACTACGGTAGTCAAAATGACCAATTCGTAATTTTTCATACGAGTTTCGTAAACGTATAACGTTTCAACGCAGTTTTAAGAATTCGAATGATTTTTATAAAATATATGAACAAGTAGTAAATACTTTTGCTTCTTGAATTATATGTTTTCTCGTATATACCTTTCGTTTTAATTTCTCCCGTACAAGTTCCATTCTTTATATAATATAATACAGCATCTAACATAGTCTTTTCCAAGAATCTCTGCGCGAAGAAATCTTTACTCGTTAAACCCAATTGCCGATCAAGAATCTAGGTGATTCGATAAAAAAGAGGAATTGGTATCGTCGCATTACGATATATGACATTAACGTTTAAAATAGCCAGGAAAGTAGCGAGGACAGGATATCGTGAAATATATAACGTCAGATCGGATTAATGCCGCTTGGTCGCATGGAAAGAGCGTTGGAGTCCAGTAGGCGGTTATGTATCGCGTAGTCCTCGAACGAAAGCAAACACATTCTCGTAACGTCGAGCTGTCGATCGTTACAGAGCCGTACACGGTATAATGCACTCTAAATGAACGCATCAAGCATCGTGCGGTGGCATCGATCGAAGCACCATGAACAATTTGACAGGTAGCACACACGGCTTAATTGGCAAGCATTTAAGGGGAATTTCCACGGGACAGGTACACCGTGGCTACTACATCGATCGTGATGCGCGTTGCGCGTGACATTTGCCGCTTGTTCGACGAGAGGGTAAAAAAATAAAAATTGTCATCGAGACTGGTCGCGAATAAATTGTCCGAGGCGATCGATTCCAATTAGTCGTAAGTCTACGCGTTATCTGTTCTATGTTTCTTCTACTTCATTGCTAAATTGATACAGGTACTCACTTGGACCCGGCAGACCATCAAGACGCCCAGCAGTGCGGGCACCAGCATCCCCTTCATCTTCCTTCGTTTGGTCGACTCTCTATAAAACTCCCCGCACGATGTCTATGTATGCCGTTTCGATTTCAGGCCGGTTACGATTCCCTGACTCGTCTCGATCTTCTACGAAAAAACGACGACGCACTGACTGAACAAACGGCAGAAACGTTGCTGAACAATTTGCTGTATGCAAGCCACCACTCACCCGCCGTATACGAGAGCACAGCGTACTACTGTGACACTGCTGCTGGGTGGGTCGCTTCACGAGAAATCAAGATGGAGGTGAAGCGCGGCGCCGGTGCCGCTGAAACGATTCGACCAATCAAACGCTGTCACTAGATGACCGCGCCGGAGGGTGCGTTCACATGCGCGCAATGGTCAGTCGATAATGTAGCGGGAATATCGTGATTTTAAACGGTATTACATACTTGGAACGTAATTGTCAACTTTCGACAGATTTTCCGCCGGAAATGTTGCTTTCAACGAAACACTTGACTACTCTATTCTATACAGAATACTAATACTAATCGGTGGAATAACTTTTAAACGAACCGATGAATTAAAACGAGTATTTCGAAATTTTCTTGTTTTATTTCTGACGTACAATATCACTTTTCTAATTAAAAGTAACTAAACTAAAGTACAGTATTTTTAAGGAAATACGTGTAATCATGATCTACGATGCATTATTTAGATTAGAAAAATTGTATCTTAAGAAATTTAATAAAAAAAAAAGAATTGTAATAAATTATTTTCTAGAAACGAGTTTACAAACCACCGCTTTTTATTTATAAAATCACCTTGAAAATGTTTTCCGCGATAGCTTTGTTTCCGTGCGCGCACGCGCGCACGTTTTACAGAATTTTGTAATATTTAAATGTAAAGTTGGAAAACAAATTCAGCACACGAAAATCCGGGATAAGATGTGTATAATATTTGCGTTCGATCTTCGTTCGAAACATTCGTTTATTTCCCGTGAAAATTTCTCTGGTTTTTGTATCACTAAAAATTTACAAGGTCGATGAAACGTACAAAATAAGAAGAAACTGAAACGCCGAATCGATATATCGCGAAAGTAATTTACACTATAATTAAGATATCCACGTATCGTTAAAATTTAATAAGATTAAATTGATAACATTAGTATCATCGAATAATAATCGCGTTTTAACATATGTAATAAATATCGACCGAATCGTACAGTACTCATTACCATTACGAATACGTGTACGATTAACGACGCATAATTGCATAAATATTCGGTTAAACCATAAATTCAATCCATCTATATTTCAGGCGTTTCAAGTATTTAATACGGTGAACCGAATTGTCCAGCCAACGAATAGAGAACTGGCTAATACCGAGCGATGACAGAATTTGGCGCGTCATCCGTCGCAGTCGACTGACACCTCGGGTTTCGATTTCAAACGGGGGGGGGGGGGGGGGGG